>JBBMOL010000056.1:0-1200000 GCA_037954665.1 Laguncularia racemosa
TTTGGGCCACATAGTTTTGATCGCAAACTGGCCTTAAAGCTTGGGGTGTCCCTCTTCAAAGGGTAGGGTGATTTCATTGGCCCATGAAAAATTTGCGGGCTCTACCCCCCAAACTGGAGCAGGGCCCCTCCCAAAAGGCAAGTTTACCTCCTTTTTTTGTTATGAGAGGATGGACCCTATTTTCTTTTGGGGATAAAGGCCTGCTCCCCCCTGGGTTGTAAAAGGGTGAACCATAGCCCCAGCACCAATTTTGGGCCCAAAAGGGTTTTTGTACACACGGATCTCTTTGCGGAGGAGGTGACAACTACGGTTTTAAAAGCCATTTTATTAAAACAAAAATTTTCCTATACAACTAGAATTATGAAAATAAATTTCAGGGGAAAAAGATCCGAACTCCCTTGAACAAAACAAAAAAATAATTTCATTATCGTCAATTGTCAACCCATGACTTTTTTTATGCAAATAGGGTTTTTTTTTAACTGGTCCCCCAAACCTATAGCCCCCCGCATTTCTCGGAGAAATGGATTTTCAGGCCTACGAAGCATTGGGGGGGAAACCTAAACATCCCGAACGGTGATCAAAATCACCTTTCGCCCAAAAACCCACACCCAAAGGCTCCCCATCTTAGGGTTTTTGGGGCGGGCCCCGGGGTTTGACCCCATCTATTCCCACCAAAAGCATGCAAGGGAAACCCAAAAAAAACTAAATTATAAGCTTACTAATCCCCGAAAAGTTAGCAACAGAATAATAAAAAAAAAACATTTCTTAAAAAAGGGAAAAATTTGAGGGGATTCATGGGTAGCCTACTAGAATGGGGTCCCCCATGGAGTCGCCATCCTGTCCCAGCTAATTTTTTAATTCCCCTTTCCCAATTCCCATCTAGACAACCCTATGCTCAACTAAAAAGATCCTCGACTTGAGTTAGAAATTTCGTTTAATTTTGGAGTCGCCACCCCACTGTTGTTGGGAAAGATTGAATTAAGACTAATGGAGCGGATTAGTCTTAATTTAGACCACTAGTCGTTGTGATTTCCTCTTCTCGTTTTTGTGAAAAGAGGAAAAGGGAAAATCAGAGTTTCTAAGTTCGGCGGCTAACTTATTAAACCCTAAGGTTACCACCTAATCTCCTAAAATTTACTCCATCTAAAAATATCTTTTATTTTATTTTTGTTGTCTTTTATTGTGTTTTTGAGTGAATTAGTCTAAGAAAATGATTTTTTTATTCTTTTTAAGGGTTGCCCCAAATGGGTTCTTACGTACCTGCTTTTCAGGATCAAACAAGCAGTAGTTCGCTTTTCCTGAAAACTTTAAGTGTGTTTGTGAATTTTAATTGTGAAATCTCTTTTGATTTATGTTTTTACCATTTTGGGATTTTCTAAAAAATCTAAGCCTAAGCTTTAATTTGATTTTTTTTTTTTTGAAAATAATAATTTTAAGGAAAAAACATCAATTTTGAATTTATTTGAGAAAATGATTTCTCTAAGTGATAAAACTCATTTTTTTATTTTTCGACTTATTTCTATTATTATAATTTTTTATTATTTTTTAAATTTTTTTATTAGTTTTTATTAAATTTTCATAATTTTTATTTTGTTAAAAATTTTCTCCTAGATTTTTATCTACCCTATTCTAAAATCTAAAGTTTTATTATCATTTTTCTAGTATTTTTATAATTTTATTTATAAATTTTCTACATTTTATTATTTATCATTTTAACTATATTTTTATTTTTATATCATTAAATCTTAAAAATCTAATTTCTAACATTTTTCTATTTATTGAAATATAAATAACAAATAACAAATAAGTAAATAAATAAAAAATAAGTAAATAAGTTAAAAAATAAATAAAATAAACCAAATAAATAAATAAATTAAAGAAAATCGAAAAATCCGACTTACCTGGATCCGGGTCGGTGCGCGGGTCGGGTCGGATCGGGTCGATCGGATGCGGCGGCAGGGAGTGCTCGTTGACGGCATTTCGGCGGCCTTTTGCAACGGTTGAGGTGTCGAATCCTAGGTTCTTGGGGATGAAGAATCCAACGGTGGCGGTGGTTTGCTTCAGAAACGCCTCCTGGTGGTTGCCCAACTCTTGATCGGCGGTCGCGGCTTCGAACAACTCCGGCGAGCTTCGATTCTCTCTTTCTCTCGCTTTTAATCTGTGCTCTAGCTTCCTCACTTCATCCTCTATTTATAGGCTTTCGAAATCGAGCTGGATAAGCTCGGATATCCATCAATCGAAGCAAATCGGATTTGCGGTTAAACAAACGAACTCCGATTCGTGTAAATCCATCGATTTGTTGAGATTTGATTCCAATTGGATGATGTTTATCTTAATTATGTTAAAGATCTGTTGGATTTGTACAAAAAATCGAATCAAAACGGCCGAAATTCGGATTTTTCCCCTCGCCGGCGATCTCGAGCAGAGGTTGAAGACGATCACGCGCCCGGCACGTGCGTTCGCTCTAGCCAATCAGACGCTACCACGTGTCCCAGGTAAAGAAAAATTCGCAAAACGCGGATTCTACTTCCCCCACGTTTCGAACCCCTGACCTCGCACCCACGCGCGCCTGCCTGACCGTGGTTCGGACCAGCTAAGCTAGCCCATGTTCACGATTTTATTTATTTCGCAAATTGCATATATGCAATGCGATTTTTTTATTCTTTGGTATTTTTTGAAATTTCAAAAATTTGTAAAAAGTATTTAATCCTTATTATTGCCATTTCTGAAATTAGTTTTCAAAATTGATGTGTTTTCCTATTTATTTTTATTTTTTTGAATATTTTTCCTATTTTTTCCAAATTAGAGAAAAATATGGAAAAATTGGAAATTGATTATTATTGATCCTTAGGGCAAAAATGGAGTGTTTACACTGATTTAGTAAAAAGAACACTTCTGGAGATTTGCAAACGACTGTTGCGCCCTCAATATTGAAATACCACCTGTAGATGCTCCACATGTTTTTTTAGGTTTTTACTATATATCAAAATGTCATCAAAATAAATAATAACAAATTTACCTAGAAACCCCTTGATTACATGATTCATTAATCTCATAAAAGTACTAAGAGCATTACTCAAACCAAACGGCATAACCATCCATTCATATAATTCATGGCATGTTTTAAAAGCGGTCTTCCACTCATTTCCTTCTCTCATCCGAATATGATGATATCCTCTTTTAAGGTCCACTTTAGAAAATACCTATGCACCATATAGCTCATCTAACATATCATCAAGTCTAGGAATAGGATACCTGTCCACCTAACGTTTCAATTCCTTAGCCTCCTCAGGATTCATGCAATACGCAGGTCGGTTTGGTAAAACCTATCCAGGCAGGAAGTCAATGGCATGCTCTATACCTCTCAAAGGTGGTAAACCCTCTAGCAATTCATTTGTAAAAAGATCATTGTAACCATCCAGTACCTAAGATACCATAGGAGGTAGATGCTCATGCCCCTCCATCTCTAGGGTATGCCTCATCTGCAATAAATATACTAGTCTCTCATCTGTTATGGCCTCCTCTAACTCATATTGTCCCACTAATAAGGTCTTCTTTTCTAGTTTACTTATATGTCTCTAAACCTCTTGAACCTCTGAAGGTTTACGTATCTACCTTTAAACCTCTTGGACCTCTGAAGGTGACATTGGGTTCACTATGATACATTTACCCTCTTTCTGAAACACATAAGTATTTTTGAAATCATCATGCAAAACCCCATTGTCATACAACCAAGGCTTGCCAAGTAATATATGGAATGCACACATGGGAAGGATATCACATACAATCTCATCATGATATTTATTCCCTATATTGAAAGGTACCCTAGCCCTCTAAGTAACATGCAGAGTACCCTACTCACATAGCCAATGCAATTTATAAGGTTTTGGATGTGAGGCAGTTAGAAGTTTGAATTTTGATACTAATGATGCAACCACTATATTAGTACAACTACCACCATCAATAAGAATAGCACATAAATTACCTTGTACTCTGCAAGAGGTGTGAAACAAATTTTTCCTCTACTCATCATCATTAGTAGGAAACGAAGTCAAAGTTCGGTGCAGTACATTAATAGATAAATATAGATCACCTCCAACCTGACTATTGGCCTCATTACCAAGTCCCACATTCATACTATCATTCAACATGGTTGATGAATTTATCTGTTGATATACAAAAACAATTCAAGACAACTACAATACACTTCCACGCTTCAACACACAACTACTACTACACACCCAATGCACAACACTCATCTAATATAGATCCTCGACTTGAGTTAGAAATTTCGTTTAATTTTGGAGTCGCCACCCCACTGTTGTTGGGAAAGATTGAATTAAGACTAATGGAGCGGATTAGTCTTAATTTAGACCACTAGTCGTTGTGATTTCCTCTTCTCGTTTTTGTGAAAAGAGGAAAAGGGAAAATCAGAGTTTCTAAGTTCGGCGGCTAACTTATTAAACCCTAAGGTTACCACCTAATCTCCTAAAATTTACTCCATCTAAAAATATCTTTTATTTTATTTTTGTTGTCTTTTATTGTGTTTTTGAGTGAATTAGTCTAAGAAAATGATTTTTTTATTCTTTTTAAGGGTTGCCCCAAATGGGTTCTTACGTACCTGCTTTTCAGGATCAAACAAGCAGTAGTTCGCTTTTCCTGAAAACTTTAAGTGTGTTTGTGAATTTTAATTGTGAAATCTCTTTTGATTTATGTTTTTACCATTTTGGGATTTTCTAAAAAATCTAAGCCTAAGCTTTAATTTGATTTTTTTTTTTTTGAAAATAATAATTTTAAGGAAAAAACATCAATTTTGAATTTATTTGAGAAAATGATTTCTCTAAGTGATAAAACTCATTTTTTTATATTTTTCGACTTATTTCTATTATTATAATTTTTTATTATTTTTTAAATTTTTTTATTAGTTTTTATTAAATTTTCATAATTTTTATTTTGTTAAAAATTTTCTCCTAGATTTTTATCTACCCTATTCTAAAATCTAAAGTTTTATTATCATTTTTCTAGTATTTTTATAATTTTATTTATAAATTTTCTACATTTTATTATTTATCATTTTAACTATATTTTTATTTTTATATCATTAAATCTTAAAAATCTAATTTCTAACATTTTTCTATTTATTGAAATATAAATAACAAATAACAAATAAGTAAATAAATAAAAAATAAGTAAATAAGTTAAAAAATAAATAAAATAAACCAAATAAATAAATAAATTAAAGAAAATCGAAAAATCCGACTTACCTGGATCCGGGTCGGTGCGCGGGTCGGGTCGGATCGGGTCGATCGGATGCGGCGGCAGGGAGTGCTCGTTGACGGCATTTCGGCGGCCTTTTGCAACGGTTGAGGTGTCGAATCCTAGGTTCTTGGGGATGAAGAATCCAACGGTGGCGGTGGTTTGCTTCAGAAACGCCTCCTGGTGGTTGCCCAACTCTTGATCGGCGGTCGCGGCTTCGAACAACTCCGGCGAGCTTCGATTCTCTCTTTCTCTCGCTTTTAATCTGTGCTCTAGCTTCCTCACTTCATCCTCTATTTATAGGCTTTCGAAATCGAGCTGGATAAGCTCGGATATCCATCAATCGAAGCAAATCGGATTTGCGGTTATAACAAACGAACTCCGATTCGTGTAAATCCATCGATTTGTTGAGATTTGATTCCAATTGGATGATGTTTATCTTAATTATGTTAAAGATCTGTTGGATTTGTACAAAAAATCGAATCAAAACGGCCGAAATTCGGATTTTTCCCCTCGCCGGCGATCTCGAGCAGAGGTTGAAGACGATCACGCGCCCGGCACGTGCGTTCGCTCTAGCCAATCAGACGCTACCACGTGTCCCAGGTAAAGAAAAATTCGCAAAACGCGGATTCTACTTCCCCCACGTTTCGAACCCCTGACCTCGCACCCACGCGCGCCTGCCTGACCGTGGTTCGGACCAGCTAAGCTAGCCCATGTTCACGATTTTATTTATTTCGCAAATTGCATATATGCAATGCGATTTTTTTATTCTTTGGTATTTTTTGAAATTTCAAAAATTTGTAAAAAGTATTTAATCCTTATTATTGCCATTTCTGAAATTAGTTTTCAAAATTGATGTGTTTTCCTATTTATTTTTATTTTTTTGAATATTTTTCCTATTTTTTCCAAATTAGAGAAAAATATGGAAAAATTGGAAATTGATTATTATTGATCCTTAGGGCAAAAATGGAGTGTTTACACTGATTTAGTAAAAAGAACACTTCTGGAGATTTGCAAACGACTGTTGCGCCCTCAATATTGAAATACCACCTGTAGATGCTCCACATGTTTTTTTAGGTTTTTACTATATATCAAAATGTCATCAAAATAAATAATAACAAATTTACCTAGAAACCCCTTGATTACATGATTCATTAATCTCATAAAAGTACTAAGAGCATTACTCAAACCAAACGGCATAACCATCCATTCATATAATTCATGGCATGTTTTAAAAGCGGTCTTCCACTCATTTCCTTCTCTCATCCGAATATGATGATATCCTCTTTTAAGGTCCACTTTAGAAAATACCTATGCACCATATAGCTCATCTAACATATCATCAAGTCTAGGAATAGGATACCTGTCCACCTAACGTTTCAATTCCTTAGCCTCCTCAGGATTCATGCAATACGCAGGTCGGTTTGGTAAAACCTATCCAGGCAGGAAGTCAATGGCATGCTCTATACCTCTCAAAGGTGGTAAACCCTCTAGCAATTCATTTGTAAAAAGATCATTGTAACCATCCAGTACCTAAGATACCATAGGAGGTAGATGCTCATGCCCCTCCATCTCTAGGGTATGCCTCATCTGCAATAAATATACTAGTCTCTCATCTGTTATGGCCTCCTCTAACTCATATTGTCCCACTAATAAGGTCTTCTTTTCTAGTTTACTTATATGTCTCTAAACCTCTTGAACCTCTGAAGGTTTACGTATCTACCTTTAAACCTCTTGGACCTCTGAAGGTGACATTGGGTTCACTATGATACATTTACCCTCTTTCTGAAACACATAAGTATTTTTGAAATCATCATGCAAAACCCCATTGTCATACAACCAAGGCTTGCCAAGTAATATATGGAATGCACACATGGGAAGGATATCACATACAATCTCATCATGATATTTATTCCCTATATTGAAAGGTACCCTAGCCCTCTAAGTAACATGCAGAGTACCCTACTCACATAGCCAATGCAATTTATAAGGTTTTGGATGTGAGGCAGTTAGAAGTTTGAATTTTGATACTAATGATGCAACCACTATATTAGTACAACTACCACCATCAATAAGAATAGCACATAAATTACCTTGTACTCTGCAAGAGGTGTGAAACAAATTTTTCCTCTACTCATCATCATTAGTAGGAAACGAAGTCAAAGTTCGGTGCAGTACATTAATAGATAAATATAGATCACCTCCAACCTGACTATTGGCCTCATTACCAAGTCCCACATTCATACTATCATTCAACATGGTTGATGAATTTATCTGTTGATATACAAAAACAATTCAAGACAACTACAATACACTTCCACGCTTCAACACACAACTACTACTACACACCCAATGCACAACACTCATCTAATATAGATCCTCGACTTGAGTTAGAAATTTCGTTTAATTTTGGAGTCGCCACCCCACTGTTGTTGGGAAAGATTGAATTAAGACTAATGGAGCGGATTAGTCTTAATTTAGACCACTAGTCGTTGTGATTTCCTCTTCTCGTTTTTGTGAAAAGAGGAAAAGGGAAAATCAGAGTTTCTAAGTTCGGCGGCTAACTTATTAAACCCTAAGGTTACCACCTAATCTCCTAAAATTTACTCCATCTAAAAATATCTTTTATTTTATTTTTGTTGTCTTTTATTGTGTTTTTGAGTGAATTAGTCTAAGAAAATGATTTTTTTATTCTTTTTAAGGGTTGCCCCAAATGGGTTCTTACGTACCTGCTTTTCAGGATCAAACAAGCAGTAGTTCGCTTTTCCTGAAAACTTTAAGTGTGTTTGTGAATTTTAATTGTGAAATCTCTTTTGATTTATGTTTTTACCATTTTGGGATTTTCTAAAAAATTTAAGCCTAAGCTTTAATTTGATTTTTTTTTTTTTGAAAATAATAATTTTAAGGAAAAAACATCAATTTTGAATTTATTTGAGAAAATGATTTCTCTAAGTGATAAAACTCATTTTTTTATATTTTTCGACTTATTTCTATTATTATAATTTTTTATTATTTTTTAAATTTTTTTATTAGTTTTTATTAAATTTTCATAATTTTTATTTTGTTAAAATTTTCTCCTAGATTTTTATCTACCCTATTCTAAAATCTAAAGTTTTATTATCATTTTTCTAGTATTTTTATAATTTTATTTATAAATTTTCTACATTTTATTATTTATCATTTTAACTATATTTTTATTTTTATATCATTAAATCTTAAAAATCTAATTTCTAACATTTTTCTATTTATTGAAATATAAATAACAAATAACAAATAAGTAAATAAATAAAAAATAAGTAAATAAGTTAAAAAATAAATAAAATAAACCAAATAAATAAATAAATTAAAGAAAATCGAAAAAATCCGACTTACCTGGATCCGGGTCGGTGCGCGGGTCGGGTCGGATCGGGTCGATCGATGCGGCGGCAGGGAGTGCTCGTTGACGGCATTTCGGCGGCCTTTTGCAACGGTTGAGGTGTCGAATCCTAGGTTCTTGGGGATGAAGAATCCAACGGTGGCGGTGGTTTGCTTCAGAAACGCCTCCTGGTGGTTGCCCAACTCTTGATCGGCGGTCGCGGCTTCGAACAACTCCGGCGAGCTTCGATTCTCTCTTTCTCTCGCTTTTAATCTGTGCTCTAGCTTCCTCACTTCATCCTCTATTTATAGGCTTTCGAAATCGAGCTGGATAAGCTCGGATATCCATCAATCGAAGCAAATCGGATTTGCGGTTAAACAAACGAACTCCGATTCGTGTAAATCCATCGATTTGTTGAGATTTGATTCCAATTGGATGATGTTTATCTTAATTATGTTAAAGATCTGTTGGATTTGTACAAAAAATCGAATCAAAACGGCCGAAATTCGGATTTTTCCCCTCGCCGGCGATCTCGAGCAGAGGTTGAAGACGATCACGCGCCCGGCACGTGCGTTCGCTCTAGCCAATCAGACGCTACCACGTGTCCCAGGTAAAGAAAAATTCGCAAAACGCGGATTCTACTTCCCCCACGTTTCGAACCCCTGACCTCGCACCCACGCGCGCCTACCTGACCGTGGTTCGGACCAGCTAAGCTAGCCCATGTTCACGATTTTATTTATTTCGCAAATTGCATATATGCAATGCGATTTTTTTATTCTTTGGTATTTTTTGAAATTTCAAAAATTTGTAAAAAGTATTTAATCCTTATTATTGCCATTTCTGAAATTAGTTTTCAAAATTGATGTGTTTTCCTATTTATTTTTATTTTTTTGAATATTTTTCCTATTTTTTCCAAATTAGAGAAAAATATGGAAAAATTGGAAATTGATTATTATTGATCCTTAGGGCAAAAATGGAGTGTTTACACTGATTTAGTAAAAAGAACACTTCTGGAGATT
Organism: Laguncularia racemosa; assembly: GCA_037954665.1. Classification (NCBI taxonomy): domain Eukaryota; kingdom Viridiplantae; phylum Streptophyta; class Magnoliopsida; order Myrtales; family Combretaceae; genus Laguncularia; species Laguncularia racemosa. Next base: position 9,631 of record JBBMOL010000056.1, read on the forward strand.
TGCAAACGACTGTTGCGCCCTCAATATTGAAATACCACCTGTAGATGCTCCACATGTTTTTTTAGGTTTTTACTATATATCAAAATGTCATCAAAATAAATAATAACAAATTTACCTAGAAACCCCTTGATTACATGATTCATTAATCTCATAAAAGTACTAAGAGCATTACTCAAACCAAACGGCATAACCATCCATTCATATAATTCATGGCATGTTTTAAAAGCGGTCTTCCACTCATTTCCTTCTCTCATCCGAATATGATGATATCCTCTTTTAAGGTCCACTTTAGAAAATACCTATGCACCATATAGCTCATCTAACATATCATCAAGTCTAGGAATAGGATACCTGTCCACCTAACGTTTCAATTCCTTAGCCTCCTCAGGATTCATGCAATACGCAGGTCGGTTTGGTAAAACCTATCCAGGCAGGAAGTCAATGGCATGCTCTATACCTCTCAAAGGTGGTAAACCCTCTAGCAATTCATTTGTAAAAAGATCATTGTAACCATCCAGTACCTAAGATACCATAGGAGGTAGATGCTCATGCCCCTCCATCTCTAGGGTATGCCTCATCTGCAATAAATATACTAGTCTCTCATCTGTTATGGCCTCCTCTAACTCATATTGTCCCACTAATAAGGTCTTCTTTTCTAGTTTACTTATATGTCTCTAAACCTCTTGAACCTCTGAAGGTTTACGTATCTACCTTTAAACCTCTTGGACCTCTGAAGGTGACATTGGGTTCACTATGATACATTTACCCTCTTTCTGAAACACATAAGTATTTTTGAAATCATCATGCAAAACCCCATTGTCATACAACCAAGGCTTGCCAAGTAATATATGGAATGCACACATGGGAAGGATATCACATACAATCTCATCATGATATTTATTCCCTATATTGAAAGGTACCCTAGCCCTCTAAGTAACATGCAGAGTACCCTACTCACATAGCCAATGCAATTTATAAGGTTTTGGATGTGAGGCAGTTAGAAGTTTGAATTTTGATACTAATGATGCAACCACTATATTAGTACAACTACCACCATCAATAAGAATAGCACATAAATTACCTTGTACTCTGCAAGAGGTGTGAAACAAATTTTTCCTCTACTCATCATCATTAGTAGGAAACGAAGTCAAAGTTCGGTGCAGTACATTAATAGATAAATATAGATCACCTCCAACCTGACTATTGGCCTCATTACCAAGTCCCACATTCATACTATCATTCAACATGGTTGATGAATTTATCTGTTGATATACAAAAACAATTCAAGACAACTACAATACACTTCCACGCTTCAACACACAACTACTACTACACACCCAATGCACAACACTCACTCCACGACACATACACATACACTCACGATGCAACACCCTTCAAACCACACACACACTCATGGTGCAGTACACACTCCATGGCTTCACTTCCAATCACAGCAACAAAATGTAAATGGAAACAATTATAAGCACTTCTCCAAATGGCAAATAAATAATTCCAACTTGTCAAAGTGCATTATGATGATTAATACACAATAACTCCCTCAATTTAATGATTGATTTTAAAATTCAAAGTGTTTCCTAATTCTCCATGCAAGAAGAGCAAATCTAAAATGAAAATGCGCTTCCAATTTCGAAATTCTCAAGGAAACAATAATCGCCAATCAACACTACTTCAACTTATGAAATTCTAAAGAATGGAATTCTATTCAAGACTTCCCTTTCTTCCACACACAATCAACTCACGGCAAGATGAAGATTATAAAGATTAATTTTGAAATTCCACTTCCAATTCCATAACAACAAGGTATACCACAACACAATCACATACAATTACTTCAATACCACTTCAAATAACCTTAATTAAGAAATGGAAGAACAAGAACCGTAAATCCCAAATTGAAAAATCATGCAATTCCCTTCTCTAAAATGCTTACTCTGATACCAAATTATGATGTGCTTCACTTGTAATTGTAATATATATAAAAGATAACATAAAGAAGAACCAAATTCCAATCAAATTAGGCATGAACCTAACTTGAAAATGGAACCCTAAATGGCATGTTCAAGAATACATATAACAATTCCAATTACACACTAGATATGACGCACTAGCAATAATTAGAAGCAACTTAAAAGATATTGATATAACTCACAATAATCCTTAAGCCTACTCGCCACAATTTCAAAGTGAAATTGATAAGAGTGAAATGGCATGAAGAAGGAGCTCTCCTACGGCACAAACAAAATCAAATTTCTAATGTTCAAAAAGTTCCCTCCTAACCCTACTCTGTAAGTGTAAATACCCCATTTTTGCCCTAGGAATCAATAATTCTCATTAATAATAAATTTTCAATTTTTTCCAATTTTTTCTAATTTTTCTCTAATTTGGAAAAAATAATAAAAATATTCAAAAAATAAAAATAAATAGGAAAACACATCAATTTTGAAAAATGATTTCAGAAATTGTAATAATAAGGGATGAATAATTTTTATAAATTTTTGAAATTTCAAAAAAATACAAAAAATGAAAAAAATCGCATTGCATGTATGCAATTTGCGATATAAAGAAAATCGGGAAATTGGGCCAGCTCAGCTGGCTCGTGTGCGCGCATAAGGGAACGTGCGGAGGCTGGAGGTCGTGAGTTCAAATCTTCCCCCCGAGCACTTGGTGCAATTTGTTTTGCCTTTCGCCTGGAGCTACCACATGGCAGCGTGCGATTGGCCGAAGGAAGTCACGCGTGTCGCGCGTGATCGTCTTCTTCACCAGGACAAACGCGAGAAGAAGCCGGAGCAAGTCCGACGAAGGTGGAATCGATCATTTTTTTTTCTCAAATCTTCTAGATTACTGTCAAGATAAAACCAAATCCATAAGATAAATCAAAGAAAAACAAGAGATCAACATCAAATCGCTGAAATTCGGATTTATCCAAATCGGCCGATTTGAGCTTATCCAAGAGGGTTTCCGGACGCCTATAAATAGAGGAAGAGGGGAGGAAGCCAGAGCACAGATCAGAATTGAGAAAAAGTGAGAAACGAGAGCAAATCGGAGAGCACCGGAGGAGAACCAAAATCGCGAGCACCAACCGGAGTTGAACCACCACCAGGAGGCGATCTGGGAGCAAACCACTGCCACCATTGAATTCAGCACCCTCGAGAAGCTAGGATTCGACACCTCACCCACTGCAAAAGGCCAGCCAGAACGCCGTGATCGAGCAACCCTCGCCCCGTGTCTGACCAATCCGACCTGACCCGATTCGACCCGACCGACCCGACCCGCGCACCAACTCGGATCCAGGTAAGTCGGATTTTCCGGATTTTTTATTTTATTTTATTTTATTTACTTATTTTGTTTATTTATTTATTCCGAATTGATTTATTTATTATTTTTTATTTATTATTTTTTATTTATTACTTGTTATTTATTTAGTTAGCTATTTATTTATTTGTTCATGTTTTATCTCAATAAATAGGAAAATGTAGAAATTAGGCTTTTTAGGATTTAATAATGTAAAATAATAAAATAATAAAATGTAGAAAAAAAAAAAATAGGTTTCAAAATAGGATAGATATTAGTTTAGCATAAAATTCTTAACAAGAATTCACAAAAATTATGGAAAATTTAATAAAAATCATAAAAATAATAAAAAACTATAAAAATCATAAAAACTTAGAAAAATTATAAAAAATTGTAAAAGATCATGAAAAATCATTCAAAAATTATAAAAATGAGTTTTAGCACTTAGAAAAATCATTTTTCCTCAAATAAATAAAAAATTGATGTTTTTCCCTAAAAATCATTTTCGAAAATTAGATCAAAGCTTAGGCTTAGAAATTTTTAGAAAAAAATCCCAAAAATAATAAAAACATAAATCAAAAGAGATTCAAAAATTAAAATCCACAAACAAACCTAAATTTTTTAGAAAAACGAACTACGGCTTGTTTGATCCTCAGTAGCAGGTACGTAGGCACCCATTCGGGTCAACCCATAAAATGAATAGAAAATCATTTTTTGTTCAAATAATTCATCCAAGAGCATAATAAAGTAACAGAAACAAAATAAAAACACATTTCTAAAGAGAAACAATTTTAGAGATTAGGTGGTAACCGTAAAGGTTTTAATAGGTTAGCCTCCGGACTTAAAAACTCTGGTTTTCCTTTTCCTCTTTTCACAAAAACGAGAAGAGGAAATAACGACGACTAGTAGTCTCAATTAAGACTAATCCGCTCCTTTAGTCTTAATTCAATATTTCCCAACAACAGTTGGGTGGCGACTCCAAAAATCAAACGAAATTCCTAACTCAAGTCGAGGATCTATATTAGATGAGCATAGGGTCTAGTCTAGATTGGATTAGGAATGGGAATTCAAAAATTAGACTCGACAATAAGTATTTATACTTGTTCTAAATAAGAAAAATTTAACAAAAAAAAAATATAAGTAAAAATAACAAAATGTGGCTAGTGTGTAATCCAGAGAAAATACAACTAAAACCCTCATATGTGGTTGGTTTCTTGCACCTCCATGGGACAATGTAGGATTAGTTCTTCTTTGATTTATGTAGGTCAATGAATAACCCACAATTGAGCATTAGTGAATTTACCCATCATCCTGTAAAACTGACAAGTGTACCTGCTGGAATGCATAATAATTATACAATGAAAAAGAAGATACTAAACAAGTATCATCAAGATCTAATTGTTCACAAAGGACTTTCGTCGCCAAATTTTGTAATCTTTTGACTTTTGTCCTGGTGATTGATCATGTAGATATATGATTTTGAATATCTTCAAAAACTATTGAAAGATTTAGAGATGTTTGTGTTTGAGAGTTTAGAGACTATTAAACATATTTGTTTATAATTACTTTATAGTTTGTGATAATTGAGATTTTAAATATGTAATTAAACTAGAATTGCTTTTTACCTTTAATTAAAATTGTGATTGAAATAACTCGCTTATAGATCATTCACTTTTATTTATTGATGAAATCAAAATTAATTTAAAATAGAAGTTGAATAGGTTTAAAATTATAGGTATATTAATAAACTTCTATATGTTTTTTACACAATACAAGATGCAATAGATCATGACATTTTAAGTTCTAAAATGTTAAACCTTAATACCATCTCAAATCCCCAGTTTACACTCTAACACCCTAAAGTACAATATTGCCCATTAGATTCATTTCAATTTTCATGTGAAGCGCATGTTATGCTACAACGGATGGGACATATATCATAAATCTACAGGAACTCTACGCCATGGATGCCAAACGTAGCATAAATGACTTCGATGACCAACAAAATTTAAAAAGAAAATATACAGAAAAATAAAAATATACCTGGGGGGAAATAGCGAGAGAGAGAGACATAATACGAGACTATAGCAGGAGATACACCCCGTTGCATATGCAAAACTTAGTACTTTAAGACAATTGTTGAAAGGAAACAATGAACATTTCTTGAAACAGTATTTAATACAAGGAAATAGTCACTTTATGAAGTAATAACATCTATTTTAGCTTAGGATATTTGGAAAGTGGAAAAAAAAAAGGCATGGGATGATTCATGTGTAGTTAAAACAATAAGGTATGCAGAGCAGGATTTGCATTTAAAAGATGTGGAGAGGTGGTTTTGGTTGTGGTTGCCCTAATATAATGTGGAAATGTGGTGTTTATAAGGTTATAGATATTAGAGTAGTTGAAAGGCAGCTTTTGATCAAAAGAGAAAGTCTTAACTGTTATTTAATTATTATTATTGATGATCTTTTGGGGGGAATAGAGTCAAATTGCAAGTACTTGCTTAATAATATATAAATATAGATAATCTCACATAACAAATACTACCCACGTTAAGCTTAAAGCAAAGTTTCTAAAACTACTATTTGCTTGTGATGGATCGAGGCCTCATTAAAATATTGAATAAAATCCCCCTATTTAAAGAAATCTTTTTTACTTAGCTTAATATGGATGTTCCTTTACAAGCCCACTTTGCATTAATTAGTTAATTTCGACCGTTCATTTAAAGAAATCTTATATAAGTAACGTTTAATTAATAGAATTAAATAATGTAAGAAAAACTGAAAAACATTATATAAGAAAAACAATATAATCTTATACTATGTTTGGAGTACATACTATATAACACAAATTTTGTTGAGAATATAAGATTATTTTTTACATCATCATGAGAATTAACAAAAAGAATTTTAGTATAAATATGGTAGTAAAAAAAATTATAATTTTAGATAATTCTTTACAATGTTTCAGGTCATTTTCATTTGATTTTTTAAAGTACTCTACCTTTTTCATAAAGTAGTAGACAAAACATGATTGAAAAAATTAAACGACAAATAAAATGATTGTGAAAAGTAAGAAAACTTATCAAGTTTGTAAAATTGTAACTCTTATGAAGTTATGGACAAAACACACCTTTATTTATTTACTTATGAAATCTTTTTGAATTATTTACTTAGATAAAGAGAGAGAGAGAATGAAAGATACAATAAGTTATAATCCTATTGGCAAATGTTTATACTGAAATTTAATCAAATTCTCTGTCTCCTTCCTCACGCAGAGCATATAAGTTGCATTGTACAATACACTATTAGTTTCCATATCGCATGTAATCCCATGATATTTGAATAGTTACATAGCATATGTAACAAATATAGATTCATGGTATATATATGTAATAAACAACAAAGGTAACGTATATGTGTATTCTCAAAGAATATCATGTAGGCCATGTGTAATCTTATGTTAGTTGGTCTAAAAGTAAGTTTTCAAATTGGTGGCAAATCACTGTATGATATTTTAAAGTGATTGAAGGGCTTGGTGTCTTAGAGAATATGTATTGGCGAAATAAATTCAAAAGATAGAAGAAAGAAAAGTTACAATTGGAAAGAAATTATATTAGATAATTATTCAACCGAAATTGGCCATGAGAAAAAGCCAATGCTTTCTCCTAGCCGATTTTGACGTTAAACTAGCCAAACCATATGATTCGAGCAGTTCGACCGTGAATCAATCTAACCCACTCAGGTCAAACAGATTCAAACACAGTGATTTACAAAAATAAAATAAAATATTATCCAATCTTTTAATGTTATCTTCTCTACCACCTCCACAATAAAACAACCAAGGAAAGCAATATTTTGTCAAATCGGAGCGCTTACAGTTGGATTTGGAGGTAAATCAGGATGTGAAGAGACTTAGAAAGAGTAAGAAGTAGAGAAGAGTGGGTATAAAGGTTAGGAAAAAGAGGCAAGGTGTTTCGTGAAGAGAAAATGTAGTGGAATTATGGAAGAAGGAGAGAAAATGGAAGTCATTTACATAACATTAAAGAAACCTTAGGAAAGAACATGAAGGAAAAGATAATAAAAAGCCTAGAATATGATGAAATGGCTGTTGAATAGGAGTGTATGTGGGAGGGGAGTGGGGTGGGGTGTTGGGAGGATGAAGGTGTAAAGTGAGCTTCAGTGAATAATTTTTTAAAATATTATTATTCATTTTTTTGTGTTAAAAAGTTTATTAATATTCATTTATCACTAATTTATTTATATAGTATTTTCTTATAAGATTTAGCATTATGTGGAAAAAAAATTCAATGAAAGGGGATAAAAATGAATAAAACAGTCTAAAAAAATAAAATGTATTTGGCTTTTTTCTTTAGTAAGGGGAACTTTTTCTTTACATATGGAAGTATTTCATTTTATTCACTCAGCTTTTAGTTCTCTAGCACTATAAGTAAAATGTAAAACATCTATTTCTTCTATAATTTAGTTAAGCATTGCCATGGGTTTGATATATTCCTACATCACATTGAAATCAAAAAGTGGTTCTTGAAGATTTTTTTTTTTTTTTTTTTGCTGTTAAAGTTGCCTTCGCACTTCTATAATGTTAAACTTCCTTTTTATTTAATGAAATTTTTTTTATTGAAATTCTTTATGACCGATTTATTTAGAGATAGTAGAAAAAAAATATTTCAAGAATACTTTCTATTACCTTATTGACTTGGAATTTGGTTCAAGAATTTTTATTGTCAATAACTTTCCTATTCCCTCTCTGTCATATATAAACTAGTTTCCAAAACCATCATGTGCGACACTTAGTAGCACTTCGATTCTCCTACCAACTAACTTAGTCAATCTTCTTGTCTATAACACATAAGAACATGCTTACTAAAGAAAAGTCATAGAAAGAGTAGTACTCTAAGATAAAAAAATTAATTGTATTTTTTGATGATTTACAAATAAGGGAAATACCTCTTAAATACAAGAGGCCTCCATGGATAGATAACCATAATCTACTCAATCTAACAGCTATTGTATAATCTTACCTAACTATCCAAGTATCCCCCACTAACCAAAGTATCCAAACTCTTTTAGAATATTTTTAAAAATGGATTGAGTTCGGTCGTAGGCTTTACGCTTAGTGAACCACTATGTACAATTACAAAATAAGAAGATGGGCTTAGAAGTGAAACCGTGATATTCTCCTCCACCTACTCTAGCGATGTCCCCATCACCTTACACTACCTGGAAAATTACTCCACAAAATGTCCAAAAGGTATGCAATTCACAACATTCTCCCAGGTTGCTTCACTTGAAGGTAAATCCTTCCACTTCACTAGGTAGCTTAAGTAAGACGGTTGGCCTTGACCTCATGTCAAGTGCCCTTAAAAGATTCTCCACCTCTCTCCTACCTTATTGTCTAGTACTTACAAGAATCGTCTTTCTAATAGTTGTTAAGGTCTCCTCCGTTTCTATATGATAGATTAGGTAAGCATCAACAAACACCTCTATATCCTCTGTTTTTTCTTGCTAATGAAACTTGTTCTCCACCTTTATCAGTGTTTCGTAGACATCAAGGTATTCTGGCTCGCTTGAGTCGGGGAATTGCTCAATGATCTTCCTCTAAAGATCCTCGTAGTCTAAGATGTGTATCATTTGTTTCTTCCTATAAAGTAACCCACTCTTTATCCAATACTTCTTAGTCTAGCTCCCTTGCTATAGCACCAATGCAGCTTAAGTATCCTAAGCTAATCCAGTCTTGATCTCCTTCAATATTTCTTCAAGCTCTAAGTTTCCTACTCCTTAGATTGAAGTACTCTCACCTACACCTCTAAGCTACTCTTCCCTTAGTTCCACCTTTTCTCTAGGTGGATTAGGTTTAGGAAGTTCATTAAGCCTCTCTACTTGGGCCTTTTCCTTCAACTTAGGCACCTCCTAAGCCTTTTGATTCATCATCTCCAAATTCTAGGTTTTAGGCTTCTTTAATCTCAACACAGCAACAACCTACACAAAACACAAAAGTTTCTTAGCTCGATCTAAGCTACAATTAGCCGAAACCACATAATGTTGTCTTTCATCCATTATCACAATGCAATTTGTTGATAGGGCAATTTGGGCACACATTCAATCAAAAAAAAACCTAAAACAATGACCAACTTGTGATCATCTAAAGGGGAGGACCACTAACTTTACCTTTCTTCTCCATTGGCTCGGCTAGAAATCCACATCTTGGACTACCTTAATTATAAGGACCTCTTTTAAGTTGACTATTTTTAGTCTTCTCCTACCCCTCTAAGCCTTAAGGTCCAACTTCTTCATCACCTCTTGAGAGATGAAGATGTTGGATACTCTTGTGTCTAATAAGGCATTCACCTTCTAGCCCACAACTATAACTTCTAGATACATTGGGCTTTAGGATTCCTTAATGGGCTTACTTTATAGGGAGCCTAATCACTTCAAGGCCTCAAGCTTGTAATTGGTCTAGGCTGCCTCTTCTTCATCCGCATTTACAACTAAGGCTACTAGGTGATCCTAGACTAGATAGTCTCTAGACTAATGCGCCCACTACATAAGAAACAAGAGGGTCTCCCTCTATGTTGCTCCCTCTCTTCCATAGGAGTCCTACCCTTTTAAACTAACATAACTTCATTTTTTCTTACGCTCAAGTCTAATTCCTTTTGGACTCCCCCACATATTCCATGATAACCTTCTCTTACCTCTATCTTAGGCCACTCATTAGACCGAAACTCTATCAAGCTTAAGCCTCCTATTCTATATTGCTTACGTAGAAATGGGCCCTCAACTCCACTTTAAACTCATTCCAAGTCCTAATTGCCCCATCTCACTACCTAGTTACATTGGACCATCTCCTCCCCTATAGTTTCACGACATCATCCAAGAACATAAGAGATGCTCTTAGCCTTGATGCATTGTCTAACACCACAATTGCATCAAAGTACTACTCTAAGCTTCAAAAAAAGTTATCTATCTCCTTTACATTCCTAGACCTATTGAAACTTTTGAGCTTAAGCACCTCCACTCATGCCATCACTTTCACATAAGCTAGCCTATACTAGGCCTCAAAGCACTATTAGATCTAGTCCTAACTCCTCTAGCTCCTTCCTTAAGAACTTCACCATCTACTCCAAGGCAAAATGCTTTATCTACAAATCACCTAAGATTCAATTTAGTGCTATCAACATCTTGCTTGATAGCTCCTTCTCTAGCTTCTTTAAGCTTTCCTCAATCCTCTAAACTCGATCCATCATGTCAATTGTAGCTATTTCTACCTTAGCTACCCTAGGAACTTCACCATAACTCCTTAAGCTCCTTAACTCCTCCAGCTTCTTTAGGGACTTCACCTTAACTCCTCTATCTCCTCTAAGGCAAAACCCCTGCTTTGCAAATCACCTAAGGTTCAATTCAAGGTAATTAGCATTTTGTTTAGTAACTCTTTCTCTAGCTTCTCCAAGCCTTCCTTAATCCCCCAAACTTGATCCATTATGTCAACCATGGCTAGTTCTAGCCCAATCACCTTAGCTTTCATCGAGGTTTTGTTTTCATGGGACCTTCCTTATAAAGCAAACTGTTCATCCCCTAGAGGAGCCATAACAGCTTTAGTATACTCAGTTGAAATCTTAGACACAAACTTTTCCTTCATTTCCATCAAGAAACTTGCTTTGATACCAAATATTAATATAAACTAATTTCAAAGATCGTCACATCTTGCTGAGTGATTAAGTAAACCTTCTTATCCAAAACACATAAAAACATGCTTACAAAAGAGAAGTCTTAAAATAAGAAATGCGATTGTATATATGAATGACTTGCGAACAAAGGGAATATCCCCATATACACAAAAGGCCTCCATGGATGGACAATCGTGATCTACTTGATCATCTAACAGCTGTTGTATAATCCTACCTAACTATCTAACTAACCCCACCAACCAAAGTATTCGAATTCTTTTATAATATTTTTAAAAATGGACCGAGCTTTGGTCGTAAGCTTTACACTTAGTGGACCTTTATGTACAATTACAAAATAGGAAGATCAGTTTAGGGATGAAACCGATGACATCTATTAGGAATAATTATCACTTTTTATAACATGGAATTTTTACTCTCTCTCAAACAAATAAAAAGTTTAAGTATTGGGACAATCATGCCCTCAATTAAATAACTTTTAGTTATTTTCCAAAATGACTAAATAAGGGCATATTAATACTTTTAGTTATATTCCCAATTTAATACTTACAATTAATAAAGTAAAGTAAACATTATAATAACTATTCCCTACAACAATTTACACAAAGTAAATACTAGAACATGAATTCCTAATCCATTATCAATAATAATCATTCTCAACATAATTTTTCTAATTCCCCATCTCTTCTATTCTAAAAAGTAAATGAGCCCTTAAATGAACATAACATGTTCAATGAAAATTTCCCAAGTATAATATATAACTTATATTTTTTATGGATACCGATCAATCCAATCCAATCTTTTGACCCATAACCTTCTTACATGTCCATGTCAACCTCCAAACCAAGTTTGATAACAAAGGCTAACCAAAAAATGATTATGAACTTTGATAAATGACCATCCACCACCTTAAAAGAGTCATGCAAACTCATACGGTGATAAATGGTCCTTTAGTAGATCATGACAAGCTACGACTTACTAACATTCGTGACCATTTTCAAATCCCCTACAACCCCTCATCTTAGGATGGTTGAAAAAATGGATAGAGGCTTTCACCCTAATTTTTACTCTCTTTTCATTTTCTGCATATTTCTATTTTTTATAATATGTATTTTTAATAATTTTTATTTATAATCTTTAACTAAATTTATTTAATAATACTAATTATCAATTTAATTATTATAAATTAATCACAACCTAGCAATGTCTCTAATTAAAGCTAACCGATAATGGTAAGGCACCGCTCATGAGATTTCAAAAATAAAAATAAAAAATGGATTATTTGTCTACAAAAACCCTGATAGGTCATCCTTTATAATTTTTTCTAACAATGGATAAATATCTATCATACTAAAGTTGGAGACGCTACTCCTAGTGTCTTTAGTGATTTCATTTTTCTTTTAATTTTTTTACTTAAAGATCCTCCCTTATGAACATGTAATATTAAACAAGGTGTCCATCCTATTTCATTACGTTCACTCGTTCAATTCCATTTTTCAAAAATAAACATATATTAACCTTTTAATATACTAAGCAAAATTTACAACTAACAATATTCACAGCTAGTAATATGCACAGCGACCATTTGGTAAATTCTCTAACCTCGTCCTAAAAGTAGCTAGTAGTATTCACTGAATAATTATGTCAGCACGCCAGCCACAGAAGCTGCGCTCTAACATCGTGGTGACTAATTTCCTAAGATTTGGGTTCTTAGGTCTAGAGAGGAGAAGACAGATGGGTCTCCACAACGGGCATTTCTACAAATGTGGCATCTGCCTCGGATGGCCATGGGAAGAGAATGGCATTCGCACTGGCATACGGAGGAAAAGAAGAGGACGCATACCAGGAGGATTTGTCCAACCCGACTGCCTTGGAGGCATACCATGGTAAGGAGGCGGTGGATACCCATCAAATCCGCCCGAGTGCCAATTAGTGGGTGGCTGTTGCACTGGACGAAAAGCGGCCCTAGCACCAGTGCAAGCATTTGGTGGATTCTCTATCATTGAAGCTATCCTTGGGCGCTTATAACTCTTATTTTCTTCTGGCCGAGATATAAAGTCCTTGCCAGGACGAGAGACACTGGCAGGATTGGAGGCTATAATAATGGAAGAAGCAGGCGATGAAGGGGCAAGTGATGATGTAGATTGGGTACATTTTTTTTCCTCACCGTCCCGGTTCTCTGAAGTCTGCTTTGATTTAGTCACTGGTTCAACTTTGGAGTGGTCATCAACCTCTTGTGTTCTTTCCATTTCTTGCTTCTTCAGCCGACAAATGGTATCTTCAAGAGACTTGCGCAGATACTGTGAATCAAGATCGTACTTATCAATGCCTTCAATGATGGCCCTTGCGGCTTCTATCTTGTCTCTTGTTGCCCTAACCTACAAGCAAGCAGATAAAAGAATGAATTTTGACATCAATAAAGCAGAAGAGAACAGTTGCCAGAAGGGATATGACCTCAAAGTTATAGTGTTAAATACCTGGACTGCAGATGAATTATTTTCCTTCTTACATAACTTATCAGCCTTATTCTGTGCATCCATCATGTAATCATTGAGAAGAGGCGCCACAGGAAACTTGTCCTTGAGCTTGAACATAAGGATATACTTAACAGCCTGAAGCCAATGCTTGCTCTCAGCAAGCCTCTGTATATACTGATCTAGAGGTGGAAATTTTCATAGAAACATAAGCTTGAGCAATTATGGAGGAGCATGACAGCAGAAAGGACATGCAACCATGTCTAGATGGTAAGATGCTGAGGTAAATGCTGCAAGCAAAAAAGGAAATTGATGTGGAAAAGAAGGGGGCGCTTACCGGGAAAAATATCTCCTATTCCAAGCAGTCGACAGGTATCTGAAACCTGTTGACACCAGTAAAGCGGATCCAAGAGTTCACATATCTCCTCTGCATCAAAAGTACTGCATAGATTATAGGCAGTGATAAATTGGAGAAAGCATACAACTTCCATGTAGCCATCTCTCCCCAGTTTCAACTTTGATTCCCATGTCTTAGCATACAGCCCTGCTTCTTCAAGCAACCGAGGCTCAATGACAGGCATAATTCTCTTTAAATCTTCCAGCAGTAAAATGCAACTCTTTATAGGAATTCCCACCTCAAATCCTTCATCTCTCTTCAATTTCAGAGGGCTAGAATTCTTCATTGCATTCAGAACAAGGTATGCTGGATCTGCTGAGGACTTCAGCATGCATGAAATTTCATCCTGCACCAACTCATATGCCCCATCTCTGCAAAGTAATTTTCTCAAGCGTTTTCCCTCTCCCTCCACAGGTAAGTTGTTACATTTACAGGAAGGGCTCCCAAATGAAGTCACTGCAACATTAAAGAGGGTCACTTCAATTATACAAGAATCATATACAACTTAAAGAAATAAGGCTGACCAAATGAGTCAACCAGCAGACATATTTAAAAATATATATATATATCAAAGAAGAAGAAGAGAGAGAGAAGAAAGAAAAGCAGTTTTTCTACTGCATTCTAGGGAGAGGATAAATATACTATACCATCATTGTTATCCAAGTCCATTGACTCCTGGCAATGCACTTCTGATGAATGGAGGGTAGAATTGGCACTGCAATCAGTAGCCTTAAGTGGAACTTCAGATGATCTAGTTGTCTGCGAATGCAGATTGTTAACATCTTGCTGCATGGGAGATCCAGCTGTTGCAGAACCAGTGGCCTCATCATCAGTATGAATAGCATCATCAACGGCAGGAAGGACAAGCACTGAAGCCAAACCAGCAGTATCAGAAACTGCATGGCCATGAAATATATCAGTGGACTTCTGCATTTGAACCTTGCTGCCAACAGGTGCTGCAGCTTTTTTTTGTAATGCATTTTGCTTCTTCAAAGACTCAATCACTTGCTTAATATTTTCAGGTGAGCATGCCAATTGGATATTGTGATATTCGATGCATCTGATGACATTCTTCAAAGCAGCTATTCTTTTGTTTGTGGCTTGAATCTGTTTGCACATTGTCATAACATAAGTTGTGGTTGTCTCATGAGACAATTAATGAGGGATAAGATAAGATGTCAAATGGAAATATTACCTGTGCTTCTAGAGAATTATTTCCATTTCTAATAATTTCATTTGCAGCATTTTCTGAGATCTTCATGTAATCATCCACGACAGAACATGGTGGAAACTCATCAATAAGATTAAATTCTAAAATATATCCTATAGCCACTAGATGCTGCTTCTTTTTCAAAAGATTTCGGATCAAACCTACAACAAATATGATGAAGATGGAGTTGCTACCAAATTTCACCATTAGAAAGTTTGGCTTCACATGTACACTACTAAGATTACTTTAAGGCATCAACTAAAATGTACATACAGAAAATAGGAATAAGTAGGGACAGCATAGAATGATAAACATATCATGAGAACTGGGACAGGCAAAATATGTCTAAGGGTGCATTTGTTTTGACTTTTCCCAACCTTTTTCTTTTCCAATATTAGATAGAATGAAAACACTGTCAATTATTATTATAGTAATCTAAAGAGAGCATAAAAGAGTAGCTTACAAGTGTTAGGTGGAGGTGGTAGACAACAATAGTAACCAGCCATCGGCTGTGACAGCTCACAAACCATGGAAAACACAAGGAAAATTAGGAATGTGTTTTCTCTTTTCAAAAACAGAAATCATTTTCTTCATTAAGCATTGATATTTCCAAGACAATTAACCACCACAAGCGCTCATCATCCATCATCACTTGCTTAAAAATAAAACCAGAGCCTCTCGGGCTCAATAAGATAATATTTGACAATTGTAAACCTTCGCTTATAACAAATATCCAAAAAAGCTCCAAAAACATTCTGTGTGCAACAAACACATGCTACTTTTCATTTTTATCCTCAAGTAGAACTAATGCCATCCAACTTTGTTTCACTAAACTCAAGATAACAAAAATACCATTTTATCCTTCATGTCCAAATATTTTCTATCAAAGGTATGTGCCTAACACAATATAGTACAAATTATCCCATTAGATCCTTATCATGCAAGCATAGTGAAATACCAACTGTGATTTTCAAGGCCTGCCCATTTCACTAACTTCTGAAACCCATGCACCGATAAGAAAACTATTATCTCATGTAACCTATTTAAAAAGACCATTCAAGGTTAATGATGGAAATTCAATCTAATTTCAAGATTTATTTTGACGTTCAATCCTCAAAAACCGATGATTCCAGAGGGTAAAAAAAAAACCTTAGGACAAGCCCAAAAGAAATTCCCAGATGTGCCAAAGGGGATAAAATGGAAATGTTGCTTTCTTTAAGTATCTATGAACAAATCAGCTGAAGATTATATATTGCAGTACAATCACCTTGCCTTCCTTCCAAGTTTATTGCCATCGCAGACCACAGGCTCCCCTCTAGAATATTCTAATTATTCATGTCCTATTTGACTTAAGAACTTCAATTGATAGTAGCGGTGGGCAAAAAAACGAATCAAAACAAAATCTACAAACTGAACTAAACCAAATCGAAAATATGATTTTTTATTGCAATTTTGTTAGGAAATTTTCTAATTCAAACCAAACCAAAAATTTATGATTGGTTTAAAGGGATAATCTGAACCAAACCATAAAATCGAATTAAACCATTTTGAAAAAAAATATATAATAATATTTTACTTGTAACTAAAAAAAAAAATTATTACAACATAACATTTCAAAAAAATTTTAATTTACATTTGAAGAAAAGAATATGCATTTAAATTTTATAACCATAATTTAACAAATATGTATATACATTTATTCAAATTTTATATTATATGCTAACCTAAAAAATAAATTAGTTGTATTATACATATAAAATTTTTTAGTTACTTAAATATTAACTTCATCAATTTCTTATATGATATCAATACACGTTATTATTAAATAGATTTAATATTACCTATATATGATTATGTATTAAACAAATATACTTTTTTAGAAAATAAAATATGATTTAATCCATAAATCGAACCAAACCGAAACAAAATTTTATGGTTTAGGAAAGTTTTAAAACAGAACTATATGGTTGGGTTTAAAGCATTAAAAAACTAAACTACATTTATATGGTTTGATTTGGTTCGGAGGAAAATCTGAACCGCACCCACCCCTTGATAGCATTAACTCCTATTCCATTATAGCCATCATGTCACACAAAGCATCATCTCCAGTTATATAAATATCACAATAAAGGCACATGAAGGACTTAAATACAAAATGCATATAACTTCACATACGAAAGGAAGCATGCAAGTAAGCAAATAAGAAAATTGGGTTAAATTCCAAAAAGGGAAAGGACCTACCTGGGATCTTCGCCATTAATCCTAATGCTCCACATACATTAGAAATCCCTCTCCAGTGAGCAACATTCTCTGCATAATTTGCAAGCTCCTCTACGTCAAAAGCATTGGCCAATCCGAAAGCTGCAATGAGCAGCAAAAATCCTGCGACCTCTATAGAATGGTGGGAATCAACTCTCATTTTGCTAATCCAATTGAAAGATAGTTTCATTGCCTTCCCTTTTAAATGTGACCTTATATTCGGAGAAATTTTTCTTAATGTCTCCAATAGTAATATACTATTCATCCTAACGGTTTCCAGCTCTAAATCCGAGTCTCCATCCTGAGGATAAAACCCTTCCATAGCATCCAATACAAGCTTCGCTGGTTCAGAACATAGTCTAAGTAAGCTCAAGACCACCTCCCGCATAACTTTACGTTCCTTTCTACGGTGCTCCTTTAAGAAAACCTGCAGTGCCTTTCCATCCATTACCACACAATCTGGAGCATTTATACCCATTGTATCTTTTACACAAACATTAACCGGACTATCAGCTCTTAATGTTGCAAGCAAAGCAATGTCCAATCTCTCCTTCGCCAATTCAATTTCCTTATACCGTTTGTCACATTGCTTTTCTTTCCTTTCAATCTCCTTATACGTCTTGAGCAATCTCGCCTCCTTCACAATGCCTTCCTTAAATCTCTCCTCGAACTCCCTTTTCTCACACTCAAAGAGTTCAAACAGCTCTCCAAACCTCTTCTCTTTCAAAACCAATTCCTCCACCCTCTTCTCCAATTTAATCTCTTCACTCCAGTCCTTTAACCGCTTCTCCTCCAATTTGACATGCACCATTCTCTCCTCAAATTCCCTCTCTTTCAACTCGAGTATCTTGAATTGCTCTTTACAACTAGACTCGCATTCTTTCTCCCTCCTCTCCACTTCTCGCAATCTCTCCTCAACTTTCTCTTCATTCTCCTCTAAAATCCCCTGTCTCACTTCCAACTGCACAATCTCCTTCTCTTTACTACTAATTGCCTTACTCGTTTCCTCCAATTTTTTCTCTCTCCTCTCTAAATCCCTAACTCTCTCACCAAGTAACCACTCAAAACACCTCTCACTGTCCTCAATCTCCACCAACCTCTCCTCAATCTCTTTCTTCACGTTCTCCAAAACCTCAATTTTCTCCTCAATCTCTCTCCTCTTGGCTTCCATCAAAACCCTAACTCTATCACTAAACTCGCTCTCTACCCTCCTTATGTTCGTCACCAAACCTCTCATCGCATCCTCCACTTCTCCCATCTCTCTCCTCTTCCGTTCAAACTCATCAAGATTCGCTCGAACCGAGTCCTCCATCACTCGAACCTCCTGCACGCGTCGTTCGAGCGCGCAATGTGTAGCGTCAAAGTGATCGTGGAGGTCTTTACATTGGAGAGAGAACGAAGAAAGAGAAGACGAGAGTTGTTCTAGGTTCGACATTGCCTGACGAATGGCGAGTTTCTTTGAGTGGGCGTCGGACAGCGTTGCGGTAACGGAGTCCATCGATGAGTTAAGGAAACTCGAAACCCTAGCCCTGAGGAAGGATTTTTATGGCGGTTACGTAGTTAAGATATGCACATGAAAGGAAGGATTTTTTTGGCTACTGTGGTCCATTAGCCTGCTGCTTGAAAATAAATAAATAAATAACCGAAAATTTTAAGGGGGAAAAGGAAAATTCTCTCTCCCGCTCTCTCTCTCTCTCTTTCTTTCTTCCTTTTCTTTTTTTTTTATTTAAAGGGCCTCCTAACGTGGCGCTTCAGATTCGAAGGTAGGACCAGTTCGCTGCCTTGCTCTTGTAGTCTGGAATGAGCCGGGAACGCAGATCCTACGCCTTGAAATCTTCTTATCCAAATTTGTAAAAACCTGAAAAAAGTAAGCGGCATTCACAAAGTCCAGCGAATAACTAAATTGTTGTACACTGTTCTGACGATGCACCTGCTCTGCGGGTGCTTAAAAGATTAAATAAATATCTTATTAATTAGATTTAAAAATTATACATAAAAAATATTCAACCATGCATAGAATCAAATTTAACATCTACAAATTTAATTGCTTAGTTGCAACATATAATATTGCAGAGCTAGGGTAAACATATATATAACAGATGTGCACCCGTGATGCAAATATCCAAATTAAATACAATGTTACAACAAAATGGGAACATAACTCAATTAGTGAATCAAACCATATATAAGATTAACAATTTAACAAAGAAAAATAAATAATGCATAAATAGTTCTAAACCTTATGTAAAACAAAAAATCAAAAAAAAAAAACTGCACTAATACGCTATATAAATATATCAATAATAATAAAAAAGATATTAATTGGGACATCTTGGATATAGCTAAGTTAAATGTTTTCATATAAAATAACATTTCTAGTGATTGAGCCATTAAACTATTTATATATCAGTTCAAGTGTAAGCCTTTTAATCTTAAAAAAATGCACAAAAGAGTAAAACAACATAACGAAACAAAACTTAAATAAAACAATATTTACATAGATGTTAAAATATGTAAGTTAATAATTGTTGATAGAAAAATAGCACAACAAAGTATCAATAAATTATAATTAATGATTTTATGAAGTCTTAATTATGTACTCTGAAAAGGAGAGAAAAAAAAAAGAAAAGGAAAAGAAAAGATTAGCAAGAAAAAGAACCGTAACAAATCTCTTCATTTGTTGAGGAACAAAATAGGACTAGTTGACATAGAAACAACCCATATGATTATTATTGATAATAGATTATGTTTTGAAAATAATTATTATTGATAGTAGGTTAGAAATTTTATTTAATTTTTATTTTATATAATTTTTATCATAAAAAATACTTGTTCAAATATTTACTTTTTCTTATCAATTGTAGATTAAATTTAGAATATGGATAAAATTACCAATTTATCCCTATTTAGTCATTAATTATAGTATTAGTAAGGGTATAATAAATACAATGTTTAAACTTTTTATTTCCATTGTAAAGGGAATAAAAAATAGATAATATTTATTTCAAAGAAATGAGAATAGAAAAGGTTTTGGGAGTTAAAATTCTTTCCTTATTTTTTTTAATAAATAAAATAATATACAGTTGATTTTATTCCTTCCTTGTTACTTCAAGTATATAGACGGTTTTTGTATTTGCTTTTTTTTTTCTTTTTCAATCTCAACTCAATAAAGTGGTCCAATTAACTTTCTCTATTCTCCATATTTTGCTTTGATAATTCTTTGTTTATCACTTTTAAGTTTAGTCCTTGTGTTACATGTCCCTGGTTCCTTTTTCAAAAAGAAAAACTAAATATAAAACTTATAGCTTATATACTTCACTAAATAAAATAGGATTGTAATAAAATGAATATTATTAAAAAATAGAATAGAAAATGAACTAGTATAATATTATTTAGTTGGATATAATAGAATTTGGATTATATTGTTTAATTGGGGAAATAAAACTTAAATAATAATGGAATTAACGAAAATACGTTTCTTCCACAAAAAAGACCCCACACAACGTGGTGAAAGACAAGTGAACACATTGAAGCCTAAATAGTGGACACCGTGGTTCACTTGATAACCAATGTTGATGGTTTTTTGCCGTAGAGTCACATTCATTGCATATTTGTGTTGAAGACCGAGATTTGAGACATTGTAACATGGGAAGATTGTACTTCTTATATATATGTTGTCTTTGCTTGCTTGATTGATTGAGTATGCTATTGGATTTTGTGAAAGGGATGCTGTTTGAAGCTGTGGTGGGTGTGTTTGATCATTGTCCTTAAAAGATGGAAAGATATTGTATCCTTACAGGAAAATTTTGAAAAAAATTCTGGCCCCTTCCTTTAAATAGGATTAAATGGCATAGTCAGATTATGATGAAGTCGTTGGATGTCCAAATGTTGGCAGTTACATTTGAGTCTTGTGATGTCTACTCTAGAGGACACACAATTGGCGACCCATTCTAAAACTTGGGAAAAAGAGAAAATTTCCTCGATAAACGTATTGTGGTTAACAAAGAAGAAAGTGTATAAGAATCTAGTACTAGTTTCCACTTAAACATAGCAACATATATGCAAAGAGCTTTATGGTACAATTTATTCTTACAGAGACAGTCTATCAGCACATTACAAAGAACCTAATTAAAGTAACACCTTTTGTTTCCATGATACTAATCACTCCAATGCACTTTTGACCCTTTTACGAGGTTTGTATATGTTACAATGTTAAGGGAACAACTAGTTTGATCCATCTTCTTCAGCAAATAAACAGCTATGTCAAACCTGCACATTTTACAAAACCCATGGATCAGTATAGTCCAAACATTTACAGAAACTGAATTCCTGAGTTTAATCAACAAAGACAACAACCGCGAAGCCTCCACTAGCTGACCAAACTTACAAAACATATTCAAAATAATCTCAAACATTCCTATGCTAGGGAAATACTCATAAGGCATCATCTTCCGCAAATGAAGAGTTCTGGTACTAACGTGCATGGTATTGTAGATTGGTGGTAGCCGCAACTTCTTCGAATGGATCGATCCTCCAACATGTAACTACAGACTGCAATGTGGACGAAGGGTTTTAGGGTAAATGGGGAAACTGGAACATGATTTGGAGCAACAGAAGGAAAGAAACTTGAGGCTCAAGCGCAAAAAAATGTTTTGGAAGAAAGAGAAAAGGAGCTTTATAGGAAAATCAAACGGGTGGAATATAAGGAAAGGCTTTTCCGCACAACACATTGTGCCATCGAGTTGATTGCTGTGATAATTGTAACTTTTTGCGATGTAGCCCACATCAATAACGTATATACAATGGAATATAAGTGCCTTCCATGACATCTTGACTTGACTTTAAGATTGCAAGTCTGTTTTCTTGGTTTATTTCCATCAACATGTTTTCTTCACTTAAAACTTCGGATAATACACTTGAATTAAAGTAATAGGATAGAAATTTTTTAATGGACACATCATAAACAATTGTATCTACGTGCACTTTTTCGACTAACTTTATATATTAGAGGGGATTAGAAGGTGGAATCATACCTATTCCATACAAATTGGAAAATGTTGGCAACTAGTAGTAAAATCAAATGAAATATGGCAATAGGAATCCCAGTTTCGTAATGTTGTGATAAATCTTTGAAACGACCTCTGGACAAGATTAGGAGCATTTGGCCTTTGATTTGGATATCATAACAGATGCTTGTCAAGTAACTAATAGACATACCACATAAAGCTTGGTCCTAGAACTACATTTTAGAATTGTCACTTCCAAATGTGTCTCTTCAATTCACACATTCTCAAAAGAATTAGCATTATACAATATATCACATATTCACAATAGTAAAAATGGCATAGGAGATAATTTACATGAACCACAGACATGCCATTATGATATGGTTGTCATTGCGTTGCCCTCTAAAAGAAAAAAGCTTTCAACTATCAAGCATTCTAATAAACATAGCCACATTCAATTGCTACCAACCATTGCTTTGGATTCTCGTGTGTCCTCTAAAAGCACTCTCACATACGTAACATGACATGAAGGTTCAATCTTT
The DNA here is from genome assembly GCA_037954665.1 of Laguncularia racemosa. Classification (NCBI taxonomy): domain Eukaryota; kingdom Viridiplantae; phylum Streptophyta; class Magnoliopsida; order Myrtales; family Combretaceae; genus Laguncularia; species Laguncularia racemosa. The sequence continues at coordinate 32,533 of JBBMOL010000056.1, forward strand.
TAGAGGACGTCCACATTTTCTAGCATCTACGAGAGCTTAATTAACACTTGATACATTTTTCTCTCAAAGAGGCCTTCAATTGCGGATAGCAACCTTGTTAGTTCTGTTGTATCAACTCTTGGGCAATCTATTGTCAATTGCTCCATCGTAGTCCATATTATATTCCTCATTTCTTACATCCCAACCTCAAAGTAATCTATAGTGGCAGATAAGTCTAGCACAAGTCCATCTCCGATATTAGTTTGCCTCCTCTTGGTGGTATGACATCATCCATGTTCTAAATTAGGAGATCCTCTCTATCTAACTCCTCAATCACGTCTCTAGCCGTTTGTGCATCCTGACCTATCGTACAGTCCTTTACATAGATCATTAATAGCTTAGTCAAATACTGTCATCTTTATGACTCTATAATTAGAATGCAATGAAAATGTAACAGGAGGACACCATTGTAAAGAACAATGTAGAAAACAAATCTAAAGTGCATATACTAGTATGTAAGCCTCCTAAGCCTACTTTTCCATCACTACCATCTTCCTCACTTGATCCCATCCGAATTCACTTGTGCCCTTCTCATATATCATGTCGTACATTATGCTCCAATCCTTTTTCAAAGTCCAAATACGTGACTCAATATAGGGTCTTGCCTTCAATGTACAGTTAAATATCATTTGCAGGAGCATTTGCTCCTATTCATATGGATAACTACTCTTAAAACCAGTGTTAGTGTTGTGTGTCCCTCCATTGTGCAACTCCACCATGCATGCCACTAATGCATTATCATCTAACATTGTCCACTTTCGCTTACTTTACTTCATAGGCTTCAAATTAAATTTTGTAGATTGCACCTCCTCTATGCCTAATGATTATAAAAAAAAAAAGTTCAATCATGGAAAAAAAAACAAGATTAGAAGACAAATTTAAAAAAAAAACAATAAATTTTTATAGTGACTTGGTGTAGTAATGATATCATGTAACATCCATCATCAATGTCGTAAATTGGCATTTATGAACATGGCATAGCAAGTATTTAAAAAACCATGGAAGTAATATCCAAATATCCATTTTGCAAGTCATGTTACATGAATAGTGGAAATCAATTTTGACTACATCTAGATGTACTCCAATCACTAAACATCTAATTTATTAGACCTTGTCTCCAATTGGACCCTGCATCATTGTTTCCGAATGTCAAAATGAGATCATCCTCATTATCGACACTATTTTCCTCAATGCCCTCAATGGAATTGTCTAGGGGATCAAAAGTCTTCTCCATCCTAATAAAGTTTTGTAGCAAACAACATGCTAGAATAATTCAATTATGGGTTTGCACATGATACAAAGACGGACTCCTAAGAATGGACCGTTGCGTCTTTAATAGTCCGAAACACCTCTCAATGACATTTATGGCTGAAACATGTCACAAATTGAGCAACTCTTCCACAATTCTTAGTTGATGCCCTTAACACCATTCATTAAAATGGTACCTTTATCCCTTAAATGGTGTAAGAAATCCCTTGCAATTAGGATAGCCTCCATCTACAAGATAATAGCAACCTATATAAAGGTACATTCTAGGTTAGCAAAAAGAATGAGGGTTTAAGAATAAAAGTAAGAAAAAACAAACAAATAAACATAGCATATCTTGTGTAACTTTAAGGCCATTCCCCCTAGTCATTGCATCTCTCAAAATCCTACTATCTGCAATAAATCCCTCCTACCTAAGCAGTAAATAAACGAAATGCATGTTTGGTTTATACAGTCCAAGAACATTAGTGGCAATTTCATTCTTTTGAGTTTTGAATTTGGCTTTTATCTTTCATTGGTACTTTAATTTGGATATATGTCCCATTTAGATCACCAAAACAATTCTACATTCACACAAATGTAAATCAACCTTAATGCACCACTTATAGGAGGAACTCTACTTTACTATAGGTCTGTAATGTGGATTTTGCCTTGAAAAATTTCCATCAATCATCGTTGGAGTTATTAAGAATAGGTTCAGGCTTCTTCAATAATGGATTATTTAGTCATAAGGTAACATGTAATGCACTATGGAAATATCGACTAATTGTTGCTCCGGACCTCTTGAAGTTGTTTTTAATGACTCTATTTTTCACATGGTAGACAAGTATATGCAAAAACATTGCAACTTGCTTATCTACAAGGAGATTCCTAATTGCCCTTAATTTGCCTATACACTCTAACATCCCACATGGTTTGGAAAATGCATATCTATCTTATCTCAATTGTTTAATACATGCTAGACCATCAAAATGAACAAGTCTCCTAATATTATCATGATATTGATAAAAGTTTAATTAGTAAGACTGGACAATTGGGCAATGGGCATGCAAGGTCAAAGCACGCAACAACAACATAATGCGATGCGCAAGGTCATAGTATTCTACCCACAAAGCTAAAAGGAAACAAAGTATCTTCTTTTTCCTTTGTGATACATTGAGATGTAACATCATTTCATCCATAACTACAATTATATGTAGTGGGTCTAAGGAAGTAATAAAAAATCTTGTTATGTAAATTCAATATAAAAATGTTAAGAATTTATAAACCAAAAATCAACTTAAAGCTATGTCTCAAAATTTTGATTAAACTCATTGTTGAGTCTAATTTTAAAATTATGTTCCTAATCTGATTCGCATTAGATCCCATGCTCATCCAATATAAATCCTCAACTTGAACTAGAAATTTTATTATTTATTTGGAGTCGCACCCAACTAGAGTTGGGAAAATTTATTAAATTAGAATTAATTGAGCGGATTAATTTTAATCTAAACAACTAGTCGATGAAATCTCCTTTTTTATTTTTATAAAAGAAGAAGAAAGAAAAATCAGAGATTCTCGACTCGAGGGTTATCTTATTAAAACCTAAAGTTACCACCTTGCCCTTCTAAAATTTGAGTTATGTTATGATACCTTTTTTTCATAAAAAAAATATTAAAAAATGATATAACAATTACACTAATAATGATTTGGAAAATGATTTTTTTATTCTTTTTATATTTGCCCCATAAGGGTGCCTACGTATACACTAATCGGGATTAAACAGGTTGTAATTTACTTTTTATAAAAACTTTAGTGGATTGTTCTGATTTTAATTATGAAAACATGTTGGGTTTAAGTTTATTATCATTTTAAAAAAATTTCAAAAAAATTCTAAGTCTAAAATTTATTATTATCTTTTATTATTTAAAAAAAATAAAACCTCTAATTTAAAAAAAAATCAATTATATATTTTTTAAGAAAATAAGTTTTCTAAGTGATAAAAATATTTATTATTTTTTTAAAAAATTATTATTTTTATTAATTATCTATTAATAATAATAGATATATATATTTATTTTTTGGAAAACTCTAAACTTAATTCTAATTAACATATTCTAAAAAAACAAAAATTTTCCTTATTTTCATACATATATTTTTTTATTTTTTTATATTCTAATAATAAATAAATAAATAAAATTCGGCTAACCTGGATATGGGTCATAGTTTGCAGGTCAGGTCGGGTTGGGTCAAATCGGTGATCGGAGCTTCCCCGTCGATAGATTTTCGGTGGCTTTTAAAGGCAATTGATGGTTGCTTCTAAGCTTTCTGAAGGTAGGCAATCCAAAGGAGGCGGTGAAACCTCTCCAGGTAGTAGTTCGGAGGGCGGTTGTCGATCACGATTTGGGAAACTACGGCAAAGTCTTTGAACTCTCATGTTTTCTCTCTTTCTTTCTTTTGATTCATACCTTTACTTTCTCTCATCATACTCTATTTATAAGCTCTAAAAACCGAGCTTGATAAGCTAAAATTTTACTCCAATAAGCATAGATCAGATTTGCGATTTAATCCGTTCCGATTTGCCTTTGATTCGTGTAAATATTTGATTTTTGTTAAGATTCGTACTAATTAAATTATGTTTATCTCGTTTTAGTCAAAGATTTGTTGGATTTGTGCAAAAAATCTAATCAAAACGGTCGAATTTCCCCTCCCCGCTGTGGCACTGATTTCAGACAAAGATTGAAGATGAGCACTAGGCTAGCTCACTTTCTCGTTTTTTTATTAAACACAATTTGTATATATGCGTTGCAATTTTTATTATTTTTATATTATATTGAAATTTTAAAAATTTATAAAAATTATTTAACCTCTTTTATTATTGTTTCTACATCATTTTCCAAAATTGGTGTATTATTCCTATTTATTTTATTTTTTCATTATTTTTGCAAAATAGAAAAAAATTTAAAAGTAAAACATTATTTGTGATTAAGGGCAAAAATGGGGTGTTTACACTTATGCTAAAAACAATTTGTTATGGACCTATTATAAAAATAAAAAATTCCATACATACGAAAATATTCCATTAAACTACACTTGAAATAAACTTAGAACACAATTTTTCATAAAGCAAATAAACTACACACTGAACGCACATAAAGAGGTTGAAGAGGCCTTATTAGCTGTAACCACTTCCACCCTATAAGCTTAACCCCTAAGCCCTACACTAGCAGAGTAATTACCACATGAAACCAAAAGCAAAATAGAAGAATGTACACTTAAGCACAAAAGCAGAACACAATTAAGTACAAAAATGGATTAAGCACAAACCATCATGCAAGCAAAATGCACGATTAAGCATGAAAGCATAACACACAATTAAGCAAAACACATATCAAATTGGACACTAAAGAGGACAGTAACAAGGCTCCAAGCTCCGACGTGCACAAACAGACAACAAAATGCTACTACAGACACTGTCAATTGGAGATATGGATGCCAATTCCAACTGCACACAATTTGTGATGATGGCGCTTGACATCCCAACAATGGTGGCGATGTGGACAAATGCATGGAGATAAATAAGATTTAAGTGCTTCGACAACAGATCTGGGAGGTATAGATACATTCGTTCAATAGTTTCCCCTTTTCTCTTCCTTCAATTATGTAGCGTGTTGAAGAATGTGTGCTGTAACATCTGGATGAGGATAATGTGGGGAAAAAAGAGGTAATTTTCATGGAATTGGGATTCAAAGCTTTTAAAATGGAATGGGGATTCAGTGTTTTATGTAACTGAGATTCGGATCCAATTGTCTATTTCATGGTTAGTTACAACTAAATGTTATCATTCATATTTCGTATGAAATGGGACAGTAATAGAATTGTTATTACGACGAAGTGAATAAACTGTTAATTTCTTGTTTACATCACTTTATCTAGAAGATTAATCCACAATTCATGTTACCGCTCATGTCTGACATCTTTCAAAACACAATATAAAGAAAATAGGATGACATATATATGGACAATAAAGTAAATTGCTCGTTCACTTCACTAAATGGAATTGGAGGGTAATGAAATTATAATTATTATGGAATGGAATAAGGGAGGAATGACTATTATATTGTTTATTTGAACAAAAAGGGTAATAAAGAATAAACTTATAATAAAACTTAAAAGACCATATTACCTTTCCACTTTTTCCTAAGGCATTTTCTCTTTAACTCACTTGTTCTTTCTTTATTGCTTTCATCCCCTACCTTTCTCTCTCTTTGTTTTTAACTTTCTCTCTCTTTTGCTGCCACTCTCTCTATCCTTAACTTCTCTCTCTTTCACTATGATCCTTTCTCCGGCTCACTCGTTCTCTCTCTATCACTCTCATCCCTTACCTCTCCTTCACTTTCTCCCTCTTACTAACTATAAGCAATAGTGATGAGTGATGATGTGGGTTAAGTGACAATGTGGATAGGTGACGATGGTGTCTTTATGTTGAGTGGGTGACAATGGTTGTACTGTGGTGGGTGAGTGAAGGTGGTAGGTAGATGACGGTGGTGATGTTTTAGTGGGTGGGTGACGGCAGTGACTGGGTGATAGTGATGAATAGGTGTTTGTGTTTAGTGGGTGACAATGGTGGCTAGGTGATGGTGGTGCTATTATGGTGGGTAGGTGATAGTGATGGATAGGTGTTTGTGTTGGGTGGGTGATGGTGGTGTTTAAGTGACGATGGTGAGTGGGTGACAGTGATTGATAGGTGTCTATGTTGGATAGGTGACAGTGATAGTGCAATGTTAAGTGTGACGATGATAAGTAGGTGATAGTGGGGGTGTTGTGTTGGGTGGGTGACGGTGGTAGGTGGCTCTAGTGGTGGTGCTATGATGGAGAGGAAAAAGAAGATAAGAGGTAGTGATGGTCTTTCTTATTTGGAATTGCAATTCTTAACTTAAGGGAAGGGATGGTAATTCATGATTTTTAAGAATTGTAATTCTGAAAAGTAAACAATGTAATAAAACTTATGTAGGAATAAAGGGAGAATGGAATAGCCATTCCCCCAAGTGAACATGACAAAAGTGAAGTGTCGAAACCTTAGAATATTTTCACATTTTGACATATAAGGGTCTTGTCCATCTTCCATTTTTCAGCAAGATCATTAATAATATACGTTGTTTTATAAATTAAAAAAAAAATGACTTCATTGTAATATGCTAAGAGAGAGGTTGTTGTTAACCAAATTTCAATGAAGACATATATGATAAACTAAATTTGTAAAACGATGTTTAAAGTTTGTATTACTATATTTTCTATGGAATGAAACAAATCGTGAATTGGTATAGATAGAGAATGAGAGTAAAAGTAAAGGTATATGATAAATAAGTTTATAAAAGGATGTTGTAGTTCAGTTGAAGTTTGTACTACTATATTTTCTATGGAACGAACCAAGCCATTGATTGGCACATATGAAAGAAGAGAGTAAAAGTAGGGGCAGTTTATGGTTTCAGAAGAACGTGGGAGAGTGAAGAAAGACTGCACACAATTATCGAAAATAGGATCAAGAAAGTTCTAGAGTTTTAAAATAATATGTACGTATGGTCAAATAAATGGATGAGAACAAAGTTATAAGAGTCCTGGATAAATAGGAAGTTGGTTATATATGTACGAAAATAATAATTAAAATTAAACAGTTTTGTCTATTATTTTAATAAAATAAATGAAATCCTTAATTTTATTATTTAGTTATATATATTAAATATTTACCATTAACCATCATTAAATCTTTACTATTAATATATAAATTAATATAAAATTAAAAGTTTAACTAGTCATGTAAAAAATACATATGAAACCATAGAAATTTCTTAAAAAAAATATGGAGTCAAATACTCCACTACTCTCTTAATAATAATAGATATAGTGTATAATAATATGTAATATGGATTGGCATATGTAGTATATTTTTCCCCTTTCTCTCATGAACCATTACACCCTCATTAACAAATCACCAAACAAATTTTCATCAAAATAACAAACACTAAAAGGAAAACTAAAAAAAATATTTATAATTAGAGAGAAGTTACTTTTGTGGTTGTATAGAATAGTGTGTCACTCATAAAGAGACATTACATGGTTATTTGATAATCCCATCAGTCATAGAGAGACATTACATGATTATTTGATAATTCCACTTATAATTTTACATATATATTTAGCATATTTTAGGCACTTATAACATGGGAAGACCGTTTAATAAATGGGTGTACTCTATGATATTTAATATACATACTCTAGAGGGCTAAAATTGTTAACTTAGGTAGCGTTTGGTTGGCATTAAAATTCAATACTGGACTAGATAAAATTTTGTGTCCCTTGTTTGGTTACCACACATGAAGGAAGTATTGGACTAAACACCAATTACGTACCGGACAAAATCAGAAATTTTAATACCGCGTGTAATTCGGTACTAAAAATGCGGTACTGGACTAAATGTAATTTTTTTGAAATTTCGAATTTGCCCTTCATACTTACCTTGAATCCCTGCTGCACAGACGCCCCTTTCGTTTGCAACAACCGTTTCGTTTTTCCTCCAGCGCCACATGAGCTTCAACCAGTCGTGTTTTCCTCCGCTCCTTCACTGCCGCCCACCGTGGAATCGGCTGCAAGTTCACCCATCGCCATTGTGAAGCCCGAAGTTGCCATCAGGTACGTATGGTTCCATTTCTTCTCATATTGTTGCTTCCTTTTGAATATTCCTCGCATGGTTGTTCGTTATGTCCGTCAACAAGTCCCCGAGTGCTCGCATGCTGTCATTTTTGTCGCTCGCTATCCATTGGGGGGTGGGGGAAGCTTAAACATTGTTTTGGGGTTCAAATGCATGGTGCGCTTTAGGGGGGTTTTGGGTTTTAGGGTTCGAATGCATGCTCTATAATGGAGAATAGTTGGTTAGGGTTTGATTGCATGGTTCGCTTTAGGGGGTTTATTAGTTAGGGTTCGAATGCATGCTCAGTACACGGTTAAAGGCATAGTCGTGTGTTAAGCTTGGAAAATCCATAGAAGCACACAAGGTTGAAGTACACGGTCGAAGGCACAACCGTGTGTTAAGGTTGGAAAATCCACAGAAGCACACACGGTTGAAGGCACGGACATGTGTTAATCTTGAAAATCCATAGAAGCATACACGGTTAAGTACACGGTTGAAGGCACGACCGTGTGAAGCACATACGGTTGAGTACATGGTTGAAGGCACGGGCGTGTATATGTCGTGTGTCGAGACCGTGTACTTGAAAAAAGTCAGGAGAATTAGCCATCAACTAATCTTTACTAGAAGTATTACCCATTCACAACTCACAAGTGAAGTCAGAAGGAACGGAAGCGCATAATAAAGTTTAGGGGGGGGAGGGAGTTGGAAGCAATCGGGTCCAACTTAATGTGTAGACAACCGGTTCCTTTATTGGATATTTGTGTAGGAGAGCTTCTTAGGGAAGAACAACGGCTCCTTACACAAGTTGTCTTATTGCCTACTCCTTAGTTGAATTTAGATTATGTAGCATATCATTTTGTCCATTATGTTTTGTATTATGAAAATAATATTGGAATCCCCAGCGTTACACTTATGGGTCTTTCCTTTGATATGTCATATAGATCATGGATCATCGTGGATTTCTGATTTGTCTTCTTGGATGGAGAGTCTATATCAATATACTTATAATGGCGGCAGCTAGTTTCTATTATATAAACTTTGTTTTCAATAGGAGAGTAGAGATGGGTATATTGAACGAGCGAGCAATAGCTAGATATGAAACGCGTCAAGAGGTGATTGATTCACTTATTAATGGGAGTGATACAAATTGTTTATGAGAGTTAAGGATGTGTAGGAATAGTTTTGCACATCTTTGTAAACTCATTAAGGTACGAGGGGGAATGCATTGTAATGGAAGAGCAACAGTTGAAGAACAAGTTGCGATTTTTCTTAACATCCTTGCACATCATACAAAAAATAGGAGTATTCAAGTCAGATTTCGTAGATCATGTGAGACTGTTAGTAGAAATTGCCATCAAGTGTTAGCAGCTGTGTTAAGGTTACAAGATACTTTACTTGCAAAACCCAATCCAGTACAAGAAGATTGCATTTATGAACGGTGGAAATGGTTTAAGGTAATACAAAAAATCTTTTAGGTACCGTCAGTTAATCGACGACGGTCATGATTACTTATATTACAATACAATTTTTTTTTGTTTCTTTGGGAACATTTTAGGGCTGCCTTGGAGCATTAGATGGTACATACATTGCAGTTACGACACTAGTTGCAGATAGACCTAGGTATCGAACAAGGAAAGGGCATCTTGCAACGAATGTCATGGGTGTATGTGATCGTGACATGAAATTTATCTACATATTGGCTGGCTGGGAAGGGTCTGCATCAGATTCTAGAGTATTACGTGTTGCAGTCATTCGATCTAATGGATTGAGAGTTGCACCTGGTAAGCATTTTAAAAAAGAAAATTGTTTTCGTTTTATCTATCCAGTTGAAATTTTTCATGTAAATATATGTGGTTACATTTCGTTGTAGGTTCATATTATGTAGTGGATGGTGGATATTCCAATGCACCAGGATTCCTTTCCCCTTTCAGAGGGAGGCGTTATCACATTTAAGAGTGGGCTACAAGTCAACGTAGGCCTCAAAATCGTGAGGAATTATTTAACTATAGACATGCAAGGGCAAGAAATGTTGTTGAGAGATGTTTTGGAATTTTGAAGAAACGATAGGGTATTCTAAGGAGTCCATCATTTTATCCCATCAAAATACAATGTTGAATCATTTTAGCTTGTTGTCTATTACACAACTTCATTTGAATGTACATGCCACTGGACCCATTGGAGTATGCAGTAATTGAAAGAGATGAAGTTCCAATTGGAGAAAATGAAATTGATGCAATTGAAACAGTAGAACCTACCGAGGCATGGACTGAGATGAGGAATACCTTAGCACAAGAGATGTACGATGAATGGAGAGCCCGTCATAGGAACTAGAATGTCACTAATTGTTGTACTTTCTTTGATTATGTATCTTGGATCAGTGTCAGTACTGATTTTTCGTTGATTTTATATTATTGAAATCATTTGGTTGTCGAATTTTCAATTTTATGTTGTAATGTAAATTGAAATATTCTATTCATTGTTTGTATGCATGAATTACATTTTGTTTGGTTTTTGCCTTACATTATGGATTTGTTTACAGTCATGGATAGTAGAGATAAAAAAACTAGACGTTCTTGGAGCCAAGTTGAGGAAGATACGTTATTGATGGTGCTGGAGGAGTTAGTCGTTGAAGGATACAAAGGAGAAAATGGCAGTTTTAAAAATGAGGCTCATGAAGAAGCTTTAAAAATGATGAAAAGCCACGTTCCAGAAATCAATCTTAATGTCAGGCAAATTGTTAACAAAATGAAGAGGTGGTCAATGAAACTGGCAGAGGTTGTTGACATGATAAATACTAGTGGTTTTGGGTGGGATGATGCCAAAAAATGTGTTATTGTTGATAATGATGCAATCCTTGCTGAATACATAGAGGTAAAATCAACATTATGTTTATTTTGAAATAAGCTCATTTTTTAAACGTTAATTCTTTATTGTTACAGTAACTATTTCTATTGTTTTGTAGAAACATCCGAAGGTTGCTAATCATGCCAACAAAGAATTTAAAGAGTTTGAAAAACTTCAAGAAATATTTGGAAAGGATAGAGCAACTGGCAAAAGGGCTGAGACACCAGCAGATGTGATACAGGACTTGCAAAATGAGGGTGAGGATACTTTTGATGAAGACATGGAGTTAGAACAAGTGCCACAGTCTACTGAAGCCTCAAGCTATGCCTCACGTGATCCATCTGTGCGACCGACTCGCAAGCGTCCGATGACAGAATATGCTGCAGAATTTATATCTACGTTTCAAAAGAGCATTGGTGATGTTAGGAGTGATTTTGCTTTACTTGCAGGAAAAATTGCTAATCCTCCTAGGGACGATATTGTTGCAGAATTGAAAACGTTAGGATTGTCGGAAAATAAAGAGTTAGATGTTCTTATGCAAATGGCGACAAATCCACAGTATGAGAAGTTTTTTTAGAAGCTCCAAGGAGAACAACACTTAGTATTTGTTAGGCGAATTATTGGTTGATGTAAGGAATGTTTGTAGTATTTATGTAATTGAGATTTCTTTCATTGGCTTTGTATTATCGAACCTCTCTATCCTAGTTTAGTACCTTGTATGGTTAAACCGGTTTTCATATTTTGTAGAAGTTGTAACTTCATGTATCTCCTGCAATAGAGTTGGCAGGTTTTCTATCAGTTGTAGTAGGCAGATCATAATCATAGAAACTACTTTGACTATTGAAACGTATGATTATTATCTTATCTATGTCATTTATGCGACGTCACATGATTATCTTCAACTTTGGACAGCTCGTCAGAGAACGTGCAATGAAGTTTATCTCAGGCCATCTTCTCTCTTCTTTTTTTTTATCACAGATTTACACTCGAATGGATCAGAATCAACAGCATAAGGTCATTTGAATCAAGTTTTTGAATTAAGCCGTCAGATTAATGCTTGACGTGGATTCGCCGGAATTTAAATTTCAAATTCCCGTCGAAGCTTATCCTTGAGCATAATCTGCACTATTAATTCAAATTTGACACTGATTAATAGATATATCGAAGGCTAGAAATAATCCTAATTCAATGACATGAATCTTCTGCCTTTAGATCAAGTTTTACATGGATTATAAAATTGAATATTTGAATTCCGCTGCCGGGAGCTCTATCCATTTTCCCTCAAGCTTTTATCTTCGAGCTTTCAAATCTTCTACAAATAGCAGACCTTAAAAGTTTATGGAAGAATGTCGGTCGAAAGCCCACCTCACACGATAACATACAACATTACCAACAAGAAACCCATTCTATTCTAGTTCCTAGTTTCACCCCTGTCGAAACCCATCACCGCCGACCACTTCTCTATCATCCCACTCTCCGCAGTCAACAGCTAACAACCACAGAAATTCAATAGAAACCCACAACAGTTTAGCCAAAACCTTCTGGTAAATCGTAAACTCGACAACTATCAATCACCGTCAACCACCACTTCATCTTCGACCTTCGACCGCTGCCGATTCCCCACACCCGAACCACTACCATTGACCCACTCGAGAACCACCCCTACTTGAGTTCTGCTATATTTCCACCGCCACCATCAAGTCAATAGGTCGTCCAAATTCAGTCCGACAGAGTTGTTAGAGTCAAAGACCGCCAAGTCTTCTCGAGGAAGCTCCGCGGCAAATTTTCAATGTGTAATCGGATTTCATCCCGAAACTTGATCCATCTCCGACCCGAGCTGCTATTCGATCCAACATCCAATCCAGGTCATGCAGGACAAAGAAGACAATTTGCTTTGGGAAAAATTATAAGATATAAAAATTATAGAAAAGCATGAAAATTAATTAAAAATTTTAATCTAAATAATAATTACTAATAATGCTAAGAAAATTATCAAAAAGGAATAATTTTAATTTTTTTTAATAAAAAATGACTTGAAATGACTATATCCAATCGTACTACTAAATTTAAATGAGGATTTCACACTATCATTGATTTGTATAAGTTTTTTTTTTAATAGTGGTCTCACACTAATTTTAATTTATATGGCTTCATATCACACAATAATTTTTTATTATGACCTCATATCATAAGATGAATTTTTTATTATCTCATACTATAGATGAAAAATAAGATATCATACCTCACTTGATAATAAATCCATTATTGAATATCAAGTCACTATATCATAAAAGCAATTGTTTTATTTATTTATAGCATAATTATATCTAATATAATAGAAAATTAGGAAATAAAAAAGATATACTATTTTGAAAATAGATTTAATCTAACTAAATTCTAAAAATAAGAAACTAAATTTAGTTTAATAAAAAATAATAATAGAATCATATTTAACTTAAATAATAAAATAATATCCATATAAAAATTATCTGACCATATATGCTTGTTTTTTATTTGCATTATTCCTCCTCTCTTAAAAAAAATCATCCTCAAATCTCTATTTTTTTTTAAAATCCCCTATAATCAAATTACAATATGCAAAAACTAATCTTGAACTCTTAACACAACAGCTCTTCATGTTTCTCGTTAATACTTCTTGACTTGAGAAAATTAATCTCTATCAAACTAGTGTTTCTTGACTTGAGAAAATTAATCTCTATCAAACTAGTGTAATATCTATTTTGGTATTCTATAATGCTTTCGATTTGTCCTTTTTCTTCTAATCATAATTATCATATCCTTCTATGAATAATATTTTTTTCAATGAGCAAAAACACAAGGATTTTTTTTAGTAAGGTAAAAAAGAAGTTTTTTTTTTTGTCAAAACTAAATTTAGACTCTAAAAAGAAACTTAAGGTTAGACTCTAATACCAAATTTAACATAAGTCAATAGAAGGGAAAATTTTGCAAAAGATGAAAATTGCCAAAAAAAAAAAAAACCATAAAAACTGATGTGAAAATTGGAATCTAAATAATTATTATACTAATACTGCTAAGAAAATAACCAGAGAAGAAATGCATTGTTTAATTTTTTAATAAAAGAAAACGATAACTTAAAAGGGATATATCCAATAACCTTACACTACTAAATTTAAATAATAGCCTCGTACTACCCTAATTTGTATAACCTTATACCACAAATGAATTTTTTTTTTATGATGATCTCATACTACTCTTGATTTGTATAACCTCATACCACATGATGAATTTTTATAATGGTCTCACATTACCCTTGATTTATATAGCCTCACATTATATGTTAAATCTTTTACTGTCTCACGTTATTGTTAAAAAAGAAGGCATCATGCCTTACTTGAGAAATAAATCCATTATTGAATATCGAGTTATTATGTCATAAATTAATTACATGTTTTATCGATTTATAAGTATAATAATATCTAATATTCTAGAAAGCCAGAAAAAAAAAGATATATTATTTTGGAAATAAAGATACTTATTTAACTAAATTCTAAAAATAAGAAACTAAATCTAATATAATAAAAAATAATAATAAAATCATATTTAACTTATATAGGAAAATAATATTCATATAAAAATTATTTTAATATACCTACTTATTCTTGATTTGCATTATCAGGTAAGTGAGATACGATCTTTTTGGTCTATTTCTCTCCCATTTTTAGTTACTTTTCTTTAAGATATATATCTATAAATAAGAAGTTTAGACTTCTTTGTTGTTTTAAATTTGTTAAAAAAAAAGAAAAAGAAAAAGAGTTACATTCTAGTCCATGTCAATGCTCATAACCTTAACATTTTGGTTTTCTTCTTTAATATATATTTGAAATAAAAGATATATAAAATTTTAGACTTAAAGAATTTTCCCAAAAGGGTAGAAAAAACCAACCCACAAAGATTAAAAAAGAACTACATATGGCTTCCGTAGGCACTTAATGGTGGCAAAAAAAAAAAAAAATCCTTTTCTTTATTTTTTCCTTATTTATTATCTTTCACTTAGTTTTTTTCTTTTAATAAGAAAGAATAATATAAATAAACGAAAAAAAGAATAAATAAGAATTTTCATCACTCCTTTTGCATGCTTGGTCTTATCAAATTTTTTTAAAACCCTCTCATTTTATAAAATTTTATTTGGTAGCTTTTTATAATATGATACCCCATGTTTAAAGGAGTCCCATATACTGTAGGAGATGCTAAATAATAATATATAAAGTTAAATAATGAATAACATATCAATATTACTTGAAAACTTTTATACTTAGTGGTTGAAAAAAACCTATAAATATTTGTTGGTTTACTTATTGGTTACTTTGGCTTGAGGTGTTACCAATGGTACTAGAACCAACTTCCTGCCAATAGTTGTTTAATTCAGGGATGATTGAAAAGATGGAAGATCTAAATCCAATTGTAAGATCTCACAATAAGAATGTTACATTTTTAAAGGAGGTAGATGTATGTAAGGCCGGTAATGCGGGCCAAATGGGCCGACCTGCACCAGCCCGCGAGTCGTCGCCGGCTAGCCTGCAGTGGCCCGCAAGTCTGGCGGGTCAGGAAAGTCGGCCCGCCCCACCTAGCGGGCCATGTGGGCTAGCCCACGATGACCCGCAATAATTTTTTTCTTTTTTTGTGTATTATGTAAAACAGGCGGCTGGCGGTAGTAGTGCAACGTTCAGCTGCGGAGTGCGAAGGAGAAGGTGCGGTGTGTGGGGGTGTGTCCGTGTGGGCTGTTGCCAGTGCCAGCTGCGTGCGGATAAGGTGCCGGCGAGAGTCGAGCCTGCTTATCCACTAGAATGCGATTGGTTTTTAATCGTCCGAAGACAAATTGTTGATTAACTTCAACCGAAACCACCTGCATCTCATCACCACCCTGCCACTGCCAGAGCCCTCCACTCTCTCTCTCTCTCCCCATGCTTTTCTCATCTATGTGTAGAGATGTGAGTAGTATTGATCTGCAGTTATAGTGAAGCATATAAGTTTGATGACATGAGCTTCTCTATTGTAGCAGCACTTTCAAGTTGCTCACCAATTCTTCCCTGTTGTTGAGTTGCAAGCTTTCCTTGAAACCCTAGTGCTCTTTCTTTTTTCTGCAAGTTACGCTTTCTACTTCGCATTCCAGGGGTGCACGGATGGTCCGGGACGAGGTCGAGCTGAGAAGGAGAAGGTGCGGTCCGGTAGCGTCGACGTTGTCACATCGTCGGTCGTCAAGTCATCCTCGTCCGGTGCACGTATGGTTCTGGACGAGGTCAAGCTGCGAAGGAGAAGGTGTGGTCCGGTGGCGTCGGTGTCGTCACGTCGTCGGTCGTCAAGTCGAAAACGACGTTCTTAGGGCAAGAACCGAACCTTGGCCTGATCTAGCCGGTGTCTGTACCATGTTCAGACAAGACATCCATTTTTTTTCTAATCACGGGTCCACGGGCCAACCCGAGCCCACGGGAACTTGCCCGCCCCGCCCCGAGGGTCACATGGGCGCGGGTCAAAATGGCCCGCAGCTTCAACGGGACCAAATTTTTGGCCCCCCCCCCTGCATCTTTTTGCGGGCGGGGTGGGTCAGCCTGCGGGCCCGCTCCGCAATTCCCACCCCTAGATGTATGCCTCATGTGAATAGAGTCTCACATGGATTATGGAAGATATTGAATAATGGTATATAAAATCAAGTAGCGAATAACATATTAGTATTAATCGGAAACTTTCAAGCTTAGTGGTTGAAAAAAACCCATAAGTGTTTGTTGACTTAATTATTTGTTACTTTTGACTTAAAGCATTACAAATAAGATCTAAATGCACTATTCTCATGCTTAAATCTCTTGGTCTTTGAAAAGGGCCACGCTAAATGATTAAAATTGGACTGCTTAATTAATTTTAATTTTTTTTTCAATTCATATGGATGGTGACTCCATGATTAAAAAAAAAAATCCTTTTAATTCATTTGTCAAGTAATTTATATTAGGTGGGGATTTTTTTAAACTAAGAAATTAGTGGAAAAGGTTTTCAAAAATTTGAGCTTGACATGCATGTTATCATTTTCATTTTTGTAGAGTGTGTGCTGTGTGCCAGAGTCTATGTTCAGTATCTTATTTGTGTTGCATTTTTTTTTAAGAAGTATAATTATATACCATGATCTATCCAAATGAGACCTCTTTGCAACCCAATTACTTCACCTATCTTCCATAATTTATACTTGAGGAAGAAAAAAAAAAGGAAAAAAAAAAAACAACTTACCTGATATCCATTTAAATTGGGCACCTCAACCTGAGTTCCATTTTGCAAGAGAATATCAGCTGGTGGAGTTTAACCCTAAAGCAAACCCATGCAAGGTAGTTTGCAATAAGTTGTCAATGGCATTGACATCAACCCTATGGTTCAATAATAATAATAATAATAATAATAATAAGTCATCCGTAGTTCTTTGCATCCAACCAAGAAAAGAAATGAAAAAAAAAAAAAAAATAGAGTGGCCTGATAATAGCAAACAAACAAAAGACTTGGGAACATAAAACACATCTATTAGCAATGATTATGTCCCTCCAAAAGAGTATCCCATTTCTCTCCACCGACATGGTCCCACAATTTGAAAATAATCTCTTTAAGTAGTTTGAGACTAAATTTCCTCCTTGATTGATGGTGCACTTACCAAACCCAACTAAACACAGGAGTACCTAGGCAACACCATCTCTTCACCAATTTAGCATTGTGATGAACAAAAGGAACACTTTGAATTTCTTTATTTATAAGTATCTGTAAGTATTACTAACATATCTATATACTGAAAAGATTAAGTGCAAGCTTAAACAAATTTCTATTTTTGGGAGAATGATAACAATCTTTGAGTTTCCTCTATCTTTATAGCATTTCGTATATACTTAAATCCCGAATGCCAAGTACACTACTGTGAATATCAGTTATAAATACAAGAATAATTAATTTCAATAAATAATAAACTGCAAAATTGTTTACAAACTCTTAAACTGGGTCAATAATGACACCTGCAACAAAAAAGAAAAAGTTGATAATGATAAAAATTCACCTTTATGACTTTTTACATATTCCAAAAAGAAAAAGAGAAACAAGTTGAAGCTCAAGTTAATGGAAATTTCATTAAAAATAAGGAGAACAAAAAGTCATCCTTATGATTACTGTAAATTGCTAGAACTACCCAAAAAGAAAGCCAAAGTTTGTAGCATTAAACATTCATTTGTGTAAATAAAATTACTCAACTTTACATTCAATTAGACAAAATATCAATACAAAACAATATCTAAATTAAAAAAAATAAAACCCCAAAAGTTTTTATTATCCATTAAAGGCTAAAACCCTTAAGCGTTCAACAATTAACTTTTCACCTAAGCAGATTAAATAAACAACATAAAATACAACAAAAATCTGCGAATTATTTATATTTGATGGGTAAATAAAGTTAGCGAAAAATTTGGAAGAAGCCGGATAGATATAGAAGACAAAGCAAAAAAGGCTTTTGAACTCGCTATGAATTGCACACTTAAACTTGGAAACTTGAATGCCTTCAAGCACACTAGCACACTATGAAATTCAAATTTGCTAACTTCAATGGAACTCAATTGAAATTCTTTCTTTGTGAAGTCGGTTGTTGTAAACTAAAGTTGGTATGAATTTGATGAAAGTGCAATTGGATATTGTTACGTGGGTGGAGAATGTATACACTATGCAGTTTGTGTATTGCCATGAGAATTAATTTCATTGGTAAAATATTTAGAAAAAATAAAGATTAAAAACACTAAATGGGTGTCTTTTACTTTAATAATATACTAAAGCTTGTATGAATTTGATGAAATAGCAACTGAAAATTGGTACGTAGGTGGGGATTGTGTACACTCTGTAGTTTGTGTATTGTCATGTGGATGAATTTCATCGGTAAAATATTAAAAAAGAATAAATACTAAAGACTTTTTACTTTGATAATGTACTAAAGTTGGTACGAATTTGATGAAACTACAACTGAATATTTGTACGTGGGTAGGGAATGTATACATTGTGCAGTTTTTGTAAGGGTGTCTTTTGCTTTAATAATATAAATAACTATTGTTTCCAAAGTTGCCATGTACACTGTTTCTTTTTTTAGTTACACTCGTGCATATACACGTATTCTATTATTGTTGTGTTTGTGTTGTTTTTGTCCATTATTGATGTCACTCATATGCATCTATAATTGTTATCTTATACATTTTTTTGTTAAGGAGATTATAATAGTATCAATACAATTTCGAGAACTCACTAAAAGAGTTTTAGCATTGATATAATAAAAAAAGAATTATAATGTTATAGGATTATTTTTTTGGATTTTGATAATATATTTATTTTATCCAAAGAAATAAATTTAAGTTTTTTTTTTGTCAAGTAACTTAATTCATTATACAAACCAAATAAATGATTAAAGTTTTTATCTAGTTTAGTAATCTAAAATAATGGCAACCAAATAATTTCTAATTATTGTCTTATTTTGTGCAATATTGGCATTCTCATATGACAATCCATTCATAAGTAATTTGTCGTACTATATAGTTTAGATATAGAAAATCAACATAACTAAAATGATCAAAATGCCTGATCCCCTAGCCAAATCCCTACTTGTTACCAAAAACTAGAGGGTGCATGGAACCGAACCATTAGGTGAATCCAAGTAACATAACCTTTTGTCAGCATGGGAGGAAGTAGGTTACCTCCCCATGGTTTTGTAACTCCTGGATGCAATGGTGCAATCCATGGTCTTTCTAAGTTACCTGATGCAAATTATGGGTCAAGTGACTGGGTCTTGCCTCTAACACGACTTAGATTTAGTGATTTACCCAAGTAATTCGAGTTTCACATAGTGACAGCCGTAGCGTAAGGGCTAGAGCTCGGGGTTATAATGCGTTATCAGGTTGTTTTTCTTAGAAGATATAGTGTCTTAAATTTATGAAACCTAGTAAAAATGGCAGTGGATTCCATAAATACAATGATATAAAATACATGGTTTTACATGCCAAATGCTTTATTAAAAAGCATTTTTGTCATGGAATCTCTAAATAGTAGCGGAATAAAGTGTCAACAATAGAAAATGAATTCCTAGCCCTTGGTTCCACCGTATTCATTCCATATTCCATATATTGTTGAATTTTTCATAACCATTTCTTAAACTAACGGTTCATTCATTTCACCAAATAAAATAAAATAAAAATTGAATTATAATTTAATAAAAATTAAATATATATATAATTATTATTATATAATTATTATTTTATTTAATTGACATAAAATAAATAATAAATAAGAAACAAATTATCAATTATCAATTATATCAAAAAAAATTCTCTCATTTTTACTTTTTAGAATCATTATATACTTAACGCATTTACAATAATAGGACAATTATGACGAAGATGATAAATAAGCCATTGAATAGTAATTTATAGGTTGGATACATGAATTGTTATTTAATATTTTGGTAATACTAATTCATTTGTAATTATTATTCGGTAAAGTAAATACTTTAATACCAACTTCCTATGGAATAAAAGGAGAATAGAATAACTATTCCTTCCAAATAAACATACAATAAATGTAGGAATAACCTTTGGTGATAATAGATGAGAAATGACATTTTAGGTCACCCTATATGCCATTTAAGTATGTATTTAGATGGGTTTCCTAAAATTTGAATCCAATATAATATCTTATTAACTATCTTGAAACTCATCTTAGACTTTATAGTGGATTGTAAACTTGATTGATAGCCTTATAAGACACTCGAAACCACTTGGACCTAACCAATTAGCTAATCCAATTTAATTGAAATACTTTGGAATTTATATTTCTTAATAAAAAATAAATTTCCTACACAACTAAATAATTTTAATAAAATTGCAAAGTAAACTAACCTAAAATCTTATAAACCATCAATAAGATAGTGCTATGATAAAAAGTAAGTATCCTAAAAATTTATTAGTGTCATATTAAAATTAATTTTTTGGGTCCTTTGGTACTATAGCATTATTTTTTTATCCTTTATAATATATAGGGTAGGTACCCTGGGGTTTGGAAAAAATCCCCAAACCTCACTTAAATGTGATGTGATTTCAAAATAAATTTTGAAGCCCACTCTAGACCGTAGGAAAGCAGCTTATTGGGATGTCATTGGATCCATCAGATCGTCTTTATTAACCAGCTTGCTTCCGTTAGTGAGCTAGATAAATAGACATTAAGTCTCTTTATACATTTATTTTTCAGTGAAGCATGCAATTAATTTTAAAATGAATAATAAGTTATTGTTCCAGATTGTTATCACATGCCTAATGGACATCTGTTAACGGAGCTTACAGAAAAATGATAATCTTATGGTCATACTGTGAAGACACAGCGCTTGAAGCTGAAGAAAAATTTTAATCCATGTACCTAAAGTGAATTATTAAGATATTTGGATGTTTTATTATAATAGTTTTTTATTATAGAATTTCTTAAGACAAGATAGAACCAAAAAAAAAAATAAAAATGTTAATAAATGCATCTGACACCTATTAAGTGAAAAACTAAAAAAAAATTATCCTTTTTTTTTATATGCATATTTTGGTGATAAAGTGTATTAATATCATGAAAAATATAAAAACTTTCTTTTTGATATTTGGATAATTGCTCTGATAGCATCATTAATGAAACGATAATATATGATCCATATGACATAAAATTTAGCATATATAGTGAGCAATAACTAGATAGAAAAGATAATTTTTTCCAAATAAGGTAAAAGAACATAAATAAAGCAGTTGGACTCCATGAAAAATACAGGTGTGAATCAACCTTTTGTAGAGCGGCTATAGATTACATGATCTCCGGAAACAAAATTAATCGGTGACAGGACAAATATTAATAAAATCAATATAAATACCAAATATATGTAATTACTACAAAAATATTATATAATATAATATAGTAAATTTATTATTATTATTATTATTGTTAATAGATTTTATTTATTATAATTTAAGTGATTTATTTGGAATTGATGTCTTTTAGCACCCGTTCACAGTTCAATTTCACCCTCCCCACGCTTACTCGTAAGTCATACCCATTATGACTTGTGGATACATATTTACTTCTGTTTAAGATATTTGGTCTCCATATTTACACTCC
Organism: Laguncularia racemosa; assembly: GCA_037954665.1. Classification (NCBI taxonomy): domain Eukaryota; kingdom Viridiplantae; phylum Streptophyta; class Magnoliopsida; order Myrtales; family Combretaceae; genus Laguncularia; species Laguncularia racemosa. Next base: position 54,524 of record JBBMOL010000056.1, read on the forward strand.
AAGATCTTGTCGTTTAGCTGTTCCGTGAAAGACTTGCTTACCCAATCTATTTCTAATTAAGCTACTTATGGAAACAATTATAGGTTAGGTACATTATGCATTAAACCCAGTCATCGTCCGGGGATCTTCCATGTTTTGTTTACGGATAAACAGAAGTGATCAGAATAGTACCATTGATTCATAACCATCCGAACTTACACCCTTCCTTTCTTATTCTCATCCTAATTGATTTGCTTCTGTTTTCTTTTTTTTTTTTCTTTGGGTGTGAATTTGCGGAAATGGGGAGTCTTTCAGAGTCAAATGATGTGGTTAAGATCTGTGCGATCCTAATGGGTGAGTCAGTTGAGGAAGTAATAAATGGCATGCAACAAGCAAAGCTAGAACGAGCAGATGTTATTGAAGTCAGGCTTGATTTTATTAAGAACTTTCAGCCTCATCTAGACCTTGAGATCATCATCAAGAATAAGCCATTGCCAATCATAATAGTGTACCGGTAATGTAAATCTTTTATTTGAATTTTTTTTTTTTCGGTACTTCATGGAACAACAGATGAACATCCTGTTGTTTTTCAAATCTTTTCTTCGAATTTTGCATGAGTAGCAACTGTTTCACTTATCATTTTTGGAGTCTTACATTGTTTAAATTAATGTAACTCCTATGTTTGAGATGGTTTTATTTGTTATGTTTCTTGGAATAGCCAGCTATGTAGGATGAGGTAGAAATCTCTTGCTCCAATGTTTTTCCTTTGTAATTAGATTGATATGTTGATTATTAAGGCCTGTTTGGTTTATGGGGGATTCCTAACACCCGAACCCAAAATATTTTGTAAGTTTGCCAAAATTTCCCTTAAGTTTATCTATATTCATTCGAGTACTTACGAAGTAAGATGCACGGTTAAGAATAAGACAACGCTGCACATAAGAAACAGTTAAACATAAGCAAGTCAATCTGAACACACGAATAAGACGATGCAGATAAGATAAGACGGTTAAAACAGGTAAAATGAGTTAAAAGAATATTTTGGAACGTGGCTCATATTTGAGCCCAGAGGACTGGTGTGGGAGCGGAGTGGAGCATAGGCATAATGTGGGCATCTACTATTCTATTTGATGTAGGGAATTATTGTTTGTGCGTGCACATTTTTTTTCACTTTATATCTCGCTGTAAATGTATTTTACTGCCGTGTTCTGCATCGTAACAATTTATCCATTTAAAAGTTCTGCATCTGTGTATAGTAGAATAAGATAAAAATGGCACAACTAAGAAGAAGCCCAAGAAAAACACACCCAGTTTTAGTCCCACAAATGAAATTTTGCCTATTTACTCGCTCAGGATTCCCTCAATGATAGAAAGTAAATTTTCAATCCTGGTTCCACAAGAGGTCTCTTAGATTGCATCCACTGGTTCGTGTTCCTAACAAGAGGTCAGTTGGATTGCATCCACTGGTTCGTGTTCTTTAACTTCTAAAGAATGTTGATTCAGAAATCACAAACATAGCATTTCACTGATTTTTCTTATTTTATGGCTAAATCAATTTTTATTTTTTGTGGTTTTAGTTTAATGTCTGTGCCAATTACAATGTGTGATTGTCCTTCATAGTTCCACGCTTTGTCTTAACTTCATGGAAGAAATTTGTTGTCATATATTAGTTTTATTCCGTTCCTGATGAATGGCCTGCATTCTAATAGAAGAATGAACACGGGCCTCGAATCAGGATATTGCCTATTAGTAGCTTAACCAAAACGGTGTCTCTCCAGGCCTAAATGGGATGGTGGGCTGTATGAAGGTGATGAGCAGATAAGACTAGAGACGCTTCATTTAGCTAAAAACCTGGGTTCTGATTACATTGAATACGAGCTCAAGGTATCAAAAATCAATTATTTTCACATAGGATTTATGGAATGGTGCTTTCGACAGATTTACATAACAGATTGACATCATCGTGTTAAACGTGGCTTTCATTCTAACCTACAAAAGGAATCTTCAGGTGGTTTCTGATCTTATGACTAAGCAGAATTGGAAATCTAATGGTGGTAGCAAGTTGATTGTATCATGCTTTGCTGAGGATATTACCCCTTCAAAAGAGGAACTGGACCAACTAGTTGCAAAGATGCAAGCTACTGGAGCAGATATCATAAAAGTGGTCACAACTGCTAGAGATATTACTGAAGTCATGAGACTTTTTTCTTTATTACCTACTAGCAAGGTGAGAAATGAACTTTTTTTAACAAAAGAATGCAAGAATTGGACAATCTAAACTCGCACAAATGTATTTCCAATCGTTATGGGATTAACCAATAGATTTTTGTTCTAGAAAGATACGATCTAGGTAGCTCCATATAAAATTCCAGCAAATTTATCTTTTTGGTGGATGAACTTTTGTAACCAAATGCAGATGCCATTAATTGCATATTCATTAGGAGAAAGAGGACTTATCAGTCAGTTACTTAGTCCGAAATTTGGTGGTACTTTTGTGTATGGATCTATGGAGGCAAATCCAGTTCCCGGTCTACCAACTTTGCTCAGCTTAAGGAAAGTATATGGAATTGAGAACATAAATCAGCATACCGCTGTGTTTGGACTTATATCCAAGCCGGTTGGGCACAGCAAAGGCCCTATATTGCATAATCCTACATTCAGACGTGTAAAATACAATGGTGTTTATGTCCCAATGATTGTAGATGATCTTGCCGAGTTTTTCAAAGCCTACTCAAGTGCTGATTTTGCTGGCTTTAGGTACAATTATTATTATCAAGTATATATATATATATTTTCCTTTCTGATTTTGGCTTCATATGTATTTGTGATATTTAATCCATAGAATCAATCCACTTTTTAACATGAGGTAGTGGCTTATCGTATTTCTTTCTGGAAGCATCAAGCTTATCTTGTGCTTTCTTTTTCATTTAATTCAGTCTCCATGTGCTTATGTATTGCAGTGTTGGATTTCCATATAAAGAAGCCGTGGTTGGTTTTTGTGATGAAGTCCATCCACTTGCTAAGGTGAGGCTGGCTTTTCATGCTACGTTTGAATGTGTGGAACATGAAGGTGTTAAATGTACATTTTTCATAGTCTTGATGCTGTGCCTTCAAATTTTGATACTTGAGTTTCACCCAGGTACATCAAATATGGCACTTTCTGCCTTCTTTTTCTGCCTTGTCCCTTTCCTCCTACATCATGCTATTCTAGGGAGATATACTATTCTACCAATCAAGTAACAAGGATCTATTGGATTCAAACCTGATGAATTTACACAGTGGTGACTGAAGATGTAACTTGTATGAATCAAATTTTGCAATTCATTACAATCCATTAGTTGGTATAGCTATTTTCTCCATCGCAAACTTTTGTAAAACACTTGCGTTAGGGGCAAGTAGTCATTATCGAAAGAAACTTATTATCAACCTCTTCTTGCATCTTCTTGGTAATGAAAGATGGATTTGCCATTGCATTTATGATAACTCTATTCCTCTAGTGTTTTCATTTTCTAGCTCCATCATGTCCTTAAAATTCATGTTTATCATCCAGTGACTTATGCCCTGAGCAGTAGTGATGTTTAATCAGTCAATAGGTGCTGTCAATACCATAATTAGGAGGCCTAGCGATGGGAAGTTGATGGGGTATAATACAGATTGTGAGGCTTCAATAACTGCAATTGAAGATGCTCTAAATGGTAACCAATATTTTTCTAACTAAATAATTTGAGATTGGTTTTGTGGATGACATTCTAACAATTGCTACTTGAGTTTTTACAGCTCAAAAGTGCATGGAAAGTGAAGGATCTATAGGATCTCCACTTGCAGGGAAAGAGTTTGTAATAGTTGGTGCTGGTGGAGCTGGAAGAGCACTAGCTTTTGGTGCTAGGAGCAGAGGAGCTCGGGTAATTGTCTTCGACATTGATCTAGGTATATTACCCAATTGTCATTAATTTTATGTGAATACTAGACCGTTGATTAAAATGTATATTGTTCCATAAAGAAAACAAAATACTTACCAGTATCCGTGAAATTGTTCTATTCTATCAAAGCACAAGTTCTAGATGTCAGAAGTAGCAAGAATGGTATAAGTGCAACCGGTCTGTTACTTATTAACATACAGGCTTTTAGAGCCCCAACATAAAAAATGGGAGTGTATATGGGTCTCATTTTCTTATATGTTGAAAAATCAATGAAAGATGTACCTATTTCTACATACAACTCGTCCTAGTACTTTTTTTATCCAAATTAATGATGCAAGGAATGTGTGTCTAAACAGAACGAGCAAAACTACTTGCTGGCGCTGTATGTGGCAAGGCTCATTGTTATGAAGATATTATTCATTTGCAACCGGAAAAAGGTGCAATTCTTGCAAATGCAACCCCAGTGGGGATGCATCTGAATACAGACCGTATTCCAGTGCCTGAGGTTGATTATACAAACTCCCATATTTGAATTCCTGCTATTTCAATTCCTGAAAAATTTTTATCTGCCTCTTTTAGGCAACTTTGAGAGATTTCTGCCTCGTATTCGATGCTGTATACATACCAAGAAAAACCACACTACTGAAGGATGCTGAGGCTGCCGGTGCTATCACTGTAAGCGGAGTTGAAATGTTCATCAGACAGGCCATAGGCCAGTTTAATCTCTTTACTGCTGGAGAAGGTACACATCCCTTTCTTTGTCATTAGTGCTAGTTGTATTCTTTGCAAGGCTTTGTGTGGACTCATCGTGCCAAGAAACAAAAACAATGACAAGACGGAATCCTACTAGAACTCTCCAACGAAACTAAGGCACTTTTTAGTTTGTGGAAAATGCTTTCCAGACTTTTCTGAGTATTTGTCATAATCAAAACTTTAGAGTTGTTAAATATTATCTAAATAATCTCAAGAGTTAATAAAAATTAGTGGTTTGTAACAGTAAGTGGAGGTAGTACACAGTAGAAGTGACTAGTTAAACTTTTACAGTGGTAAAATTTAACCGCGTTTACCCATCACTGTCAGCCATTGGCTGTTTCCTTTGGCTTCCACCATTAATTACCACTAAAAGCAACTAGTATTCGTTACCTCTTGAGATTTTTATGCCAATATTTGATCATTTTAAATTACTTGTTGTAATAAATATAGAGAGAAGTCGGACGATGCTTTCTGCAAAGCAATCACAAATAACTCCTTAAGATCATCTTTGGAGAACTGCTGTATACCAGCCATTTGGCATTCACCCAACACTATGGAACATGTTGAGATTACTACCATTCTTGTCGGCTTAAGTGGATGATACGTGTCTTAATTCTGATTGTAAACAAGATCAGCTGAAGAGGTGGTTGTTCATTTATTAGGCACATTATTATATAAGTGAAGTTAGGCTCTGTACATTCTGCATTGAAAATGGCATTGCAGACATAAATTGATTCTATCCTGATCAAGCTAGTAGTTCCTAACGACATTAGTTCCTGTTTTCTGCAGCACCTACAAAATTCATGAGGGAGACGGTTTTGGCCAAGTTCTGATGTGCCCCGAACATTACCAGATGGAAAAACTGATTAATTTACTTCTTGCAAACATGAAGCAGTGGAGTGCTGCACTTTAGAAGACCATCTTGAGGAGAGGGTGAAAAGAACCTATCGCAAATGGAAATAAAAGTAACCTCATGGTTACTTAAACCATAATTAGCCTTTCCGGCTAAGAATATTCATACTAGCCGACCATACACACGCACGCATGTCATGCAAAACGCAGCATACGGAGTGAAATTCATCTCTCGTTACATGCGATCAGTTGAGATGTACTTGAAATAGAGAATTTGGTACAGTAAACATCTATTCTATACTAAACATGATAGATAGTCCACTCCATCAATTTGGCTTCCAACTTAGAAGTAGTTCTGGGAGAGTGAATCAAAACCCATAAAAGATTTAATATCTTTATGTTTTCTTTGTTTAGTATTTATTTGTGTAGTAACTAGCATAGAGAAAAAAATAATGATAATAAATTAATCTACTCTATGACTTTATGGATTATGGAAATAAGTATATAAATTATGACTACGAACGGGAAGTAGATATATAAAGTAGAGAAATACCTGCTTTGATTATTATGTTTGTAATTATAAAAAAGAATTAAAGGATTAATTATTTTTCAGCAATCACCGATTCCCTCTATGACTGAACACCAACAAAATTGTTGCATGTGGAACTTTTTTTTTAAAATAAAAAATAAATTGATAAGTATTAGTTGAGTGTGAAAGTGTTCCTTTTTTATTGATTTTTCTTTTCAGTCAAGAAAAAAGTTCCTTTTTTTTCCCTCTTAATTTAAGTGCTCTAAGATATTAGCTAAAGAAGTCGATATTTATTTATTTTAATTTAATATTATATAAGAATGTAAATAACCTTAAGAGCTAGGAGTTGGGGAAAGTTTACTAAGAAGTTTAGTTTCCTCCTTCCCATACCTCGTAACGTGTGATTAGAAAAAAAAAGAAGAAAATCAAATGATAATAATAATAATAACAACAACAATAATAATAAATTAAAAGTGCCCTTGATCCTAGTAAATGGAACTCATGTATTTTAAGAAGTAAAAGCACATATTCCATTTTAAAGCTATGTGGTGCTAAATTAATTTCGTCTTTATTCAATCCAATTTCGTGCGAAGAAAGCAGGGCAAATGCTACGGCTCAGTGAAAAAAATATGCAGACAGAACGCAGCAATTGATAAAAAGGTAAAGCCAGTGGAGATGCGGGGTATCGAACCCCGTACCTCTCGCATGCAAAGCGAGCGCTCTACCGTTTGAGCTACATCCCCACCAATTAACAATAAATTTTTAAATTATAATATTTTTTATTATTTAAAATAAGGTATACTAACAGTTTTTCTTTTAAAATTGCCTCACGTGTATAATAAATGATAAATTGCATGACCTTGGCTACTTCTAAAATTTATTAAGATATTATATAATTTTTAATATTATTTAATCTAAGATTCTCAAATCTATCCGATATAACTTGTCCTTTTGATTGTAAGACTATTATAATTTTAATATATGAGTCTATATTTGCAAGGTTTACCAATTCTAGAGAATTAATTTCATTATTCATAATTACCAATGCATTAAGGATTGTCTTAGGATAAAACGGATTTCTTGAGCTAGAATTTCTTTTTCTTTTTCTTCTTTAACTAGCAAACGTAGTAGTATTTTCTATTATAGAGAAAAGGGTAATTGTATAAGAGATGATAGCATGGGACTCTCTCCTATTGTGTCAATATTTGTAAACATCTCTCTCTCTCTCTCTCTTTATTCTGATGTTGAAATCTCATTACATTATCTCTTATAGCTATTTTAGCAACCAGACGATGGACAGTATATTGAACATAATGATATATATGTTGCTATGAGATATAGATAATGACTTTTCTTATCTCTCGACTATCTAAAGTTATGAAAAAAAAAATTTATTTTAAAGTACGCAAGATTCATTTATTTGGAGAATTTAAAATTTTAAAACTTGAAGTTAAGTTATCATAATAAGGAACTTCATTTTTTATAAGAATGGTAAATACAAAAAATTAAAAAAAAAGGTTTCTTTTTATATGAGTATTCCTTATAGATGCCTAGATACCGTAAGATTAATCCATCTATAGTTATTTCTTTCTTCTTCTTTTTTTAAGAAAACGCTTTTTGCTACGGTTTTGCCTTTAAAAAAAAAACAAATTTCAAAATGCCATGTTGGTTTTTTATTTTCTTTTTTTTTTGTTAATTTTTATATTTTTTACTATATATTTCTTTTGAAAAAAATGGTTTTTATTTGAAAATTACTTTCTATTTCTAAAAATTGACTTTATATATATATATATATATATTAAAACATGCTTCTAGCTATTCTAAGTTTACCAAAAGTAACATTTTTCTAGTAAGTATGTAATTTTTATATAAAAAAATGCCTTTAATTTCCTATTGTGGCAAAAATATTAAATTATTCCCAAGGAAGTAATTCAACTTATAATAAATTTCAATTAAAAATAATGAAAATAAACTACTATTTGAAATAAGTAATCTAAAAAGGTAGTTTTGGACCTCTTTTCTTTTTTTGATTTTTTATATTTATTTTGAAAAATAATTTTCAACCAATAAAATAATAAAAATATAAGAAAATGGAGGGTGGAAGGGGAAGGATTGGCATTTTTAGTGGTTGACAAGAGTGGGCTCAACTCATGCAACTGTCTAAGTTAGAATGTTACCCTTTGATTTGTTTGAGGAATAGTAGTGATGATGCAAACGTACCTTTGATGGATGGCTATGTGTTTAGCTCAAGAAAATTGGTGATAGCTTTTAGGCTCCTTAAATTACATTTGCGTGTTTGATGGATACAATAGGGTTTGAGTTCCACCATAAAAGGTGGGACTAAAGAAAAACAGTGTGAAATGGGACTTTGAGATATCTTTAAAGATGATATTGTGTCCTTTAGAGTTACTAGAGAGCTCAACCTATAGGCTAACGGAGCTTGACAATGATCACGAGTTTGATTAATAACCTCACCTAAAAATCTAAGTTTCTTTATTCCTTTTCCTTGATTTGAAGCAAATTTGATAAACATAAGGTTGGTCTTGCTTCTAGAATGTCATTGCAGGTAGAATGGAAAGAACAATTTTTTTTTTTTTACTAGAATGAGGATCTTTGACATTAACTTAGTTTGTCAATTGTTTGAGGAAGGTGATGAAGCACATATATGACATATGCTCTGCATGAAAAAAAAAAAATGCTATAATGCACTTGAACCAAAGCCCTTAACTTTGCAAAACACACCCCTTTACCTTCTATGTTACACACACCCTCAATGTATAATATGTGTGGATAATATTAAAGACCATGTTGATGGGCTTGATCAAAATGAAAAAAAAAAAAAAAAGGGAAGGTCCACATCCTTGGAGTTGACAAGACTTCGTATAAACCAAATGAGCTAGTTACATCTCTCTCACTATAGATTGCACCAAAGCTGACTTCTCATTTTAATACACTTTAAGTTCAATTCAAAAAGTAGAGTTGAACTTAAACTCAATACAATTTAAATTTTAAGGTTGAGCTTAGTTACAATGAAAACTCAATAACTTTGAGTTAGACTCAACTAGACTTGTTGTGTTTTGTTTTATTAAAAAAAAATGTTTATCTTAATATCCAAATTTAAATTGAACTTGACTTAAGCTTGAGTAGGCTTATAGCTTGCTAGGTCAAGATAATGAAGCTTAATGTCCACTTACAACCCATTCATTTTACCAAATAGAACATGGGGAATTAGCTTGCAATGCAATAGGAATTGAATAGATATATGATATCTATTAAATGTCAATTACTTTGTTGGTTAACATAAAAAAAATGAACAATGAATAAAACATGAAACAAAAATTATTTATTATAGCCCTAAAATCCCTACTATTCTTAACTTTCCATAGTTAGTGCAAACTCAATATAGCTTATGATGATAAGGTAGTTATCAAATGGGTTATTAAATAGCAATTCAAGAGTTGAGATATGAATTGCTATTTAATATTTGGAATAATAATGATTCATTGTGAATAACTATTTGATGTTCAAAAATATATAGGAGATCTAATAATAACTTTATATGGAAAGTGAACATGCACTCAGTGTAATTGAATTGATTTAAAAATATATCAAGTCCAACTTACATAGTTTGTAAGCTTGTTTAATTTATTTACATCCGTTATGACAAAAAGAGTAGGTTCGTTTTATTTGGACGTGATACCCATAACATAAATCACAAAATCACATTGGTCCAGTATAACAAAGTGGGCTTTGGAAATTTTGCCCCCTCAAAAAGCCCATTATCTAGCTTTGGTTATTGAATCGGAAAACTCTAGAACGATGGCCATAAAACAAAACTGCCCCTCCCTATCTCTCTTCTGTCTTTCTCCCTCTCTCGAAGCATAAAAATCAGAAAATTTGGGGGTTTTGAGGGTTAGGGAGGAAAATTAGAATTTCACCAAATTGCAGGGACCGCTCTCTCGTTCTCTCACTTCCCGCCCAAAACTTTTCCCAGCCTCCCGCTGCTCTGTCTGTCTCTCTCTCTCTCTCCTTCTCCACGTAAAAGAAAGAAGAAGATGCACAGCAGTGAACTGAGGCTCTTCTTTCTCTCTCTCCTCTAAGATCACTACAAGGTCTAGGGTTTTCGGTGAGTTGGGTATATTTAACTGATTTTCTTTTCATTCCAATGATCATTAATGATAACATATTACTCTTTTGCTCTGTCAGTGCATTTCTAGGGTTCGTTATTGTCTGCTTTTGAAATTAGGTTTGTCACGAGAAGTACCGAATTTGGAGTTGGAATGTGTGTTGGCAAAATGAAGAAAATGATAGGGTAGTATGGTATCAATTCATAGGAGATGAATCAAATATTGAAGTCGGAATCATGTGTTGGATGATTACATAGCTCTTGTTTTTGCTGCTCTTTGGTTAAACTGAGATTAGGGTTTGGTCCCGAATGGACCACAGGCCTAGTGGTGGTTATTGAGTACTGATAATATTTATGTTTTGACTTTGTTGATGTTACTCCTTAGCACAATGTTTAAGTTGCCTGAAGGTCATGGGCTTGGGGTGCAGAAACGGCCTTTTTGCAGAAGTGTAGTCAGCGTGACAGATCTTATCTGGGATTGCAAATTTTAATTTTTAGGGTGGTGAAAAATATGGAAATCAACATATATATGAATTCAAATAGCATTTAAATTTTTCTAAGGTTAAATCTAAAAGGTTTTTGAAATTAAGGCCGTGGCCCATGAGGACCTTCCCCCCTTTGTCTGCATGCAAGGTAAGGTTGCATATGTAAGCGGTTGCCCTATTCTTTATCTGAACTAGCTGGGGAGCATTGTGCACCAAATTAATATTTAGGGGAAATTACGTATATTTTTTTAAAACTTTTATCTCGGTATGGATATGCTAACATCTTCTAAACTCTTGTAAATTGGTAACATAATGGATTTTTGCCTTTTTAGATTTAAAAAAAAGTTGTACAAATTTAAAGTTTAGGGGTATTAAATTACACTTTGATAAGTTTGAGAGTGGTGTTTTTGTACTAAAGTTAAAGTTTAGATGGTTATTTATAACCTTTAAGGGCTATTTACCAATATATAAAAGTTTATGGATGTTAAAGCATATTTTGAAAGTTCAAGAGTATATCTGCTCTAAGATCAAAATTTAAGAGGTTATTTGCATTTTTCTTGATATCTATGTTTGTTACTTTGATTCTACATGAATAAATCTTGTATAGATTGTTCTTGCAAAGTGTGTTAACTAAGGGTACCAAACCGAACTAATTCATAAATCGAAAATATGGTCTTTTTTTTTTTGCAATTTGATTTGAAAAATTTCAATCCGAACCAAATTGAAAATTTATGGTTGGTTTGGAGGGATAATTTGAGCTAAACTGTTTTAAAAAAATAATAATGATATTTTACTTGTAATAAATTTTTTTTATAACATTTAAAATAATTTATATTTTATATTTATTGAATAGTATATATATTTAAAATCTATGATTATAATTTAGTAAATGTGTATATAGATTGACACAAAATTTATATTATATGCTAGCTTGAAGAACAAATTAGTTATATTATACATTCAAAATTTTTTAGTTGTTTGAATATTAACTTTGTTAACCTTTTATATGATGATATTAATACATGTTAATTACTAAATAAATTTAGTATTACTCATATAAAATTATATATTAAGTAAATATGTAATTTTTTAAAAACAAAATATAGTTTAATCTATAAACTAAATTGAATCAAATCAAAATTTTATGGTTTGGAAAAAAATCTGAAATTGATTTTTATGGCTCAGTTTAAAGCGACGAAAAACTGAACCGCATTTTTATGGCTTGCTTTGGTTTAGAGGAAAAACCGAACCAATTTGATCCGTGTCCACCTTGGTGGTAACTAGTAAGTTAGAACAAGTGAAAGGGTTGCATGACATATGTTTTGACCTTTATATCCTAGCATGCTTGCAGTTTAATTTTGGGTAGGTTTGTTTCTCGGAAAATGTTTATATAATTTTTAGGTGTTTGTTACAATCAATGGCTTGTATCATCAGAACATTAAGGTGGTAATTAAAAGCAATTGTGCTAACTAGTTTCTGTTGTTGGCTAGATGTAGTGGGAATTATAGTGGTGGTTAATTTCTAAATTCAGAGGTACAAAATGTTAAAGAATAATGATTTCCACTATTTTAGAATGAGTATATATACATTTATATTATATTTCCTAAAATATTTTTGGTGAAACATACTCATACTGTGCTGGCACTTGGTTGTGAAGATTGTCATGGACATTCACTTGTCTTTTTTATGGCTTTTTTGACACATCATCTTCTAATAGATGTTATTCATAGTCAAATGATGTAAACATTTGGGTGGAAACGTAGAATGTGGATAAGTGTTTTGCTCAGAGAGTGCGTATATGCAAATCTTGTATTTTGAGTTGTATTCATTGTCTGTTTCTGTCCATCACTATTGTTAGTAATTTATGGCATAGATTTTTTGCTGGTGTGTATTATATGGTCCAACAGAATATGGCCTGATGGAACTGTGATCTTAGTAAATACCTTTTATAGTTTGAGGTTGCAAGATTAAGGTTGATCCGATGCAAGTATGTAGCTCTTCTTTGGATACATGCTTGGAATTTATCTTGATTCTATAATCTGATCTTCTTGTTCATCTTTGATTCTTATGCAGCAATAATGATATGTTAGGTCAATAAGCTGTTGAGTTATCTGGGACATGTCACTGGTTCACTGTATCCAGCTACCTAAAATGGCCTGGCTGATTAACTGAACCATTCTGCTTTCCAGTATTGGCTAAATTTTTCCTTGCCCTAGAGGTATATGAGCCAACCACCCTTTTGACTCTGTCATCCAGACGTGTTTGCAAAGTAAAATTTTCTTCATTTTAACTACAGTACGAGATTCATGGTGTGTCTAAAATTGTCCTAGTCTGTTTGGTAGGTTCGTGCACATAGATTTACAAGGCTTCAGGTTCTATTCTAATAAATCCCGAAAGTATGGAGTGCAATAAAGAAGAGGCTCTCAGGGCAAAACAAATTGCAGAAACACGCATGCAAAGTAATGACTTCTTGGCAGCATTGCGGATTGCACAAAAGGCACAGAGACTTTTCCCTGAGCTTGAGAACATATCACAGTTGCTGGCAGTTTGTCAAGTGCATATATCAGCACAGAACAAAATTCATGGATCTGAATCAGATTGGTATGGTATCCTGCAGATTGAAAAAGCTGCAGATGATTTAACTATCAAGAAGCAGTACAGGAAACTAGCACTGTTACTTCATCCAGATAAGAACAAGTTTCCTGGAGCTGAAGCTGCTTTCAAACTGATTGGTGAAGCAAACACGGTGCTTACAGACCAGGTGAAGAGATCTCTATATGACATAAAATACAGCAATTCTTTGAATATGGCTACAAAAGTACAGCAATCTCATCAGCAGACTCGGCGGTCTCCTGTCAGGAAATCTCATCAGCAGACTCGGCGGTCTCCTGTTAGGAAATGTAATGTGGGAGCTAATAAATTTCCTAATTTTCAGAACTCACAATTTCCAGGCTCTAACGGGCCTCAATATGCGCAGCAGGCGACATTCTGGACATGCTGCCCCTTTTGTAATGTGAGGTATCAATATTATAAAAATTACATGAACATAGCTTTGAGGTGTCAACGTTGCAGTAAACCTTTTATTGCAACTGATTTGACTGGTCAAGGCACGGGATCTAGTTCTGACTGGAATGGATTTGCAAAGCGGGATGTTCCGAATCATGGATCATCCAAAGTAACCTCTCAAAATGCTGGAAATCCCTGTGGCATGGATTTTCAGTTTGCATTTACTGGATTAAATCCTCAGCCAAAGGCAACTTCAGGGGCTGCTGCTAGTTCAAGGCCTAAGGAGGGAGTGAAGGGGGATGTTGACAAAAGAGATGGAAAGGTGAAAGAAGAAATGTCCAAGGACAATGCAACTGGAGCAAGAGAAACTGTCACATCGAGAACCACCGGAGGAAAGAGATGGAGGAATGTTGCTGCTGAATTCACAGAAAAATCTTCCAATGGATTTAGTGCTGACATTGGAGGAGATATGGCAGCTTCAAAGCATGGCAATAATCCCACCCAATCAAAAGTTGATGTCAATAGTGCATACACTAGAAAATCTTCCAGGGCGAAGCAACAAGTATCTTATAGGGAATATCTTGATAATGATGATGATTTTGTTAGTCCTCCCAAAAGGCCGAGGGTGAATGAGAGTGGGAATACTGGTGCAGACGAGAATACTAACAAAAAGGAAAGTGTTGATGGCAATATATTGCAAACTGATTCAGCTGAACATTCAAAAAAGAAGAGTGATGATGCTGAAACAGAAGTGGAGGGAGTTGAGAATGAATCTGGATCTGATTATGATGAATCACCATATGAAATAGAATGCCCTGATCCTGAGTTCAATGACTTTGAGAAGGTTAAAGAAGATACAGGTTTTTCTGTTAATCAGGTTTGGGCATGCTATGATCCAGTTGATGGAATGCCCAGATTCTATGCTTGTATCCGAAAAGTGATGTCCCATGGATTGAAGATCCGGTTTACTTGGTTTGAGCCTCATCCAGAAAGCCCAGAGGAAATTGATTGGTGTGACAAGGAATTGCCTGTTGCTTGCGGTAGATATCAAACTGGTGAAACTGAGTTAACTGAAGATCGAAAAATGTTTTCTCATCTGACTCTTGGCGTTAACTCCGGCCATAGAGGTATTTACCGTGTATATCCTAGAAAAGGGGAGATCTGGGCCCTTTTTAAGAATTGGGATATCAAGTGGAGTTCTGACCCGAATAGCCATGTGCCTTATAGATATGAATTTGTCATTATACTATCAGATTTTGACAAGTTGGATGGCATTAATGTTGCTTATTTGGCAAAGATTGAAGGTTTTGTAAGTTTGTTTAAGCTAACTGCTTCAATGCTTCAAATACTTCCAGCAGAATTGTATAGATTTTCCCATCAGGTTCCCACATTTAGAATGACTGGACAGGAAAGAGCTGGTGTCCCAGAAGGTTCTTTTGAACTTGATCCTGCAGCACTACCTGCTGATATGGTTGAGCCCAAATATCCTAAAAATTTGGACCGGGAAAATGAGGTTTCTAATACTGGTAAGGTCAGGGATTCAACAGGCTTTCAGAAAGACCGAAGCACACCGAAGAAGCATAGTTCAACAATCTCTGAAAATGTGGCTTCTCTT
Organism: Laguncularia racemosa; assembly: GCA_037954665.1. Classification (NCBI taxonomy): domain Eukaryota; kingdom Viridiplantae; phylum Streptophyta; class Magnoliopsida; order Myrtales; family Combretaceae; genus Laguncularia; species Laguncularia racemosa. The sequence goes on from JBBMOL010000056.1 coordinate 69,789, forward strand.
TTAAGGAGATCACCGAGAGGGATGGCTAAGAAGCACAATGATGTCAATGAAAATAGATCCACTGCTGAGCGTCATCAAGCCAAGTAGGCTGGTGGTTGCAGCTCTGACGGCTATTGTAGATTCACCAGATCATTCTGAGTGACATGTAAATGCATTCTGATGAGGGTTTTGGGTGGGTATGACCTGGGTTTTGTTACCTTTGTCTGTGCTTACTACTGTTGCTATGATCTGAAGATGAGAAGACTGCTGATGAGTCTGTAAATGGTTGCTGTGAGATCATTTGCTAGTTGTTGGCAGGACAAGTTGCATTAATTTTTCTTATATTATCACTAGTTGAAGGTGAAAGATATTTAAGTTCATATGGGAAAACCGTGGAGAAAGAATGAAGGTTAGATTTTGGCCTGGGCTATCAGAACTTCTAGCTAATGTTTTGGTCTTGGATAATTCCGGTGCAAAGGGGAACTTTTTGGCTCATTTGGTTGAAGCTGTGCTGAAACTACTGTTTTCAATCTCCTTAGACTAACTGGCAGGTTTTATTTTATTTTATTTTATTTTTTGGTGGCAAGGGTTTTGGTGTAGGATAGGAGAAATCAGGTATTAGCATAGCGATTCTTGAAGACTGAATCAACTAAACATTGTTATTTTCCTGTACGTTATCTGGTAGTATAATTGTATGCTTCCTAGAATGTATGATATAAGTAGGTACTCCACACGTGGGATCCTTGTTACTTTTATATGTTTGTGTTACGTGTTGCATTGGGCTTGACGAGATAGCATTTCATGAAATCCAATTTATCACCTGACTATCCCTGAATTCAATAGTAAGTTGGATTAAATGGAACTATATTTGTTCCCTTAGAAGAGTTATAAATATGGGATATGCTATCTACTCAAGCTCTGCTCCCTGTTTTGAGCAATTACCTTGTCCCTTCATGTAGTTTGTTCCTTTCATGAGGCATAACAAACTAGAGAATTATCTTAATCTGTTACCATTGATTGCTTCCCCGTCCGTCGAGAGAGCGAGAAAAAGAAGGGAGGTAAGTTGGTGAAAAGGCCGACTGCAAAGGATGATAGCAAACTGAATAGCCTAGCTAGGCGAAGCTTTCCTCATTGGCAATCTTTATATAAAAAAGCTGCTGGAAGCATGATGAGCTAAGCCGCCGTTAATGTTGTAGCGGTCCCTTAAAGTTTGCGATTCCTCTTGATAGTCAAACATGCATTGATAAAGGTTCACGGTTTAGTTAAGTGGCATTTTTTTTTTTCCATCTAAATATTTATCGAATATTTTTTTAGCACATTGCTGCGAGCTATATGGAGCTGAATTTTTCTTTTAACCTAGTCAGATGTAATCAATATTCCTAGTTTCTGTCATGTAGGTGTCCGCATGGTGAAGAGTCTTACTTAGCATTGCTACCTCGTATAACTTAATAAAAAAGGTCAGCAAACAAAAAAGAAAAAAATAAAAATTATAAAAGTGAGTCAGGAAAATTAGAAATAAAATGAAGAAAAAACAGAAAGAAAAAAACCTTTTATGATCAGTTTATTTTTTGGAATTGAATAGATAGAGAATAGGAAAATTATATTTTGAGAATGATTATCATCAAGAATAGTTTGGAAATTTTTATTTTAATGTTTTATTTCATCTCATTAATTGTAGTATTAATATGAAAATAGGATAAAATTATCAATTTGCTCATATTTAATCATTAATTATAGTATTAATAGGAATATAATTTACATAATATTTAAGGAAGTAAATTTTTTTATATTTTTTAGATAAAATCTATTTCTATTAGAGTAGGAATTAAAAAATTTAAGAATTATTTTTTTATATTTTTAAGTAAATAAAATAATAAATAATTAAAAAAGAACAACTATTTTTTTTTCTATTACCATTAAGTAAATAAACAGTTAGAAAAAGCTGTAAGAAGCACCAAAAAGTCTGGTCCTGCTCATTGGCGGCTATGTCACTACTTCCTGCTAAGCAATTGATTTTGCTACCCTCACCCCTACATCCACTTTATCCCTTTCTCTTCCTCCTTCATATGTCGATTACATTAGACCATTTCCTTTTGCTTGATTATATATATATAGATTTATATTAGGCCATACAGTCTAAACGGGAGTTTTGGGACAAGCGCGAATGGGAACAGTTTTTTTTAGAGATGTTGCTAATTATGGTAACAATGAACAAAATATAATAAAAACTGGTGGTGAAAATTCAACGAACAACAATTTTTTTATTCATAAAAACTATTGATAAAAATAACTAGATGGTGGTATGATTATATTCTTGTTCGTAGCTTGGAGGATATTTTAAGTGAATTTTCCTTGTAAGTGCATAAACTCCATGCATTGATTACATTACAGTGGAATTGCTAGCTTCATATGAAAGTAATGTTGGCATGAAATATTCAACAATCTCTAGAATATGGAAAATTAAAGATTTAGATGAGCAAATATAGTAATATTGTATATAATAGATGTATTTTCTTTTTATATGTATGCCTATATATTATAGAAGATATATATCTCCTTTATAAAAGGATACATAGATGAAAATAAAAATGTCTTTTTGAACATGGTATCAGAGCAAAATAAATGTTCTAGGACCTGTAGATTAAAGAAATAAATGAAGAAATATAATGGGAGATCAAACACCCTCGACTGGAACCTCACAAATAGACCCTTCGGTCTTGATGATTTAACATCAAGAATATCACAGATGTTAAACCAAACACCAATACCAACAAATACTGATTCGATTGTCACTTCGATGGGTGTCAAGTTGCATGGAACAAATTATGGAATTTGGTCGCAAGTTATGGAGATGTATATTGCTGCCAAAGACAAATTGGGTTATATCAATGGAAATTCACCAAAGCCTATGGAAACGGATCCAATGTTTAGAAGATTGAGAACAGAAAATGCAATTGTTAAAGGGTGGCTAATCAGTTCTATGGATCTGAACTTAATTGGAAACTATATTAGATTTCCAACTGCTAAAGTTGTGTGGGATGCAGTTGCCGCAACGTATTTTGATGGCACTAATACCTCACAGGTTTATGATCTTAAGAGAAAAGTGTTGAGGCTGAGACAAAATGGAGGGTCACTTGAGGCATACTACAATACACTTCAAGGAATTTGGAGAGAAATTGATTTCAAACGCCCAAATTCGATGGAATGTGTTGCTGATATAGTGAAATATAACTCTATGTTGTAGGAAGATATAATCTACACTTTCTTAGATGGACTTGACGACCGTTTGGACAACATCCGAGCTGATACACTACATCTACAACCCCCTCCTATTGTAGAATAGGCATATGCATATGTTTGCAGGGAAGATCAGAGACAAATTGTGATGTTGACAAAAGAAGAGACAATTTCCAGCGCAACAATGATATCCAAAGGAGGACAGAAATCACAGTAGCGACCTATACTTCGGATCTTCCAAAATGGGAAAAGAGGTTCTACAACAAGAACAAAAAATCAAACTGAAGAGAGTGGTTATACCCATTTTGGAAACATAAAGCATATAAAGGAAACCTATTTCAAGATACATGGATATCCAGATTAGTGGCATGAATTGAAAGAAAAAAAGAAACGTGAAGTAGGTCATGTTGCGGTTGCTAATATGAATATGACTAATATTGAACCTCATCTTTCTCTTATTCCTCAAGGAGAGTCCTCTATAGCAATAGCAAACTGTTCTTTGGCTAAGAATGAACCAGGTAACCAAGGTTGGATCATTGATTTCGGAGCATCAGATCATATGACCTTTGATCCTCGAGATTTTGTTGAAACTACTATATCGAGCAGAGCTTACATCACAAATGCAAATGGAGAAAAATATCTTGTGACTGGTGTTGGAAAAGTGTTTTTTTCACCCACACTACAACTTCCTAACACTCTTCTTGTTCCATCTCTCTCAAATAAGTTAATTTCAGTGGGATAAGTTACGGAGGATTTGAATTGTTGTGCATTAATGTACCCAAAATTTTGTTTATTTTAGGATATTCTCACCAAGGAGATCATTGGTCGTGGTACTAAACGAGAGGGGCTATATTACATGGAAGATTTCAATAGTGGCAGACCAAACAAAATAAGCAAAGAGGATAATAAAGAAAGGGAAATTTGGCTGTGGCATTGCAGATTAGGACATTCATCTTTTTCTTATATGAAACATTTATTTCCAAGTTTGTTTTTAAATGTTTCTGATAATATGCTTAAGTGTAAGTCTTGCATTTTGGCTAAGAGTCATAGAGTCTCTTACTCAATAAGCAATAAAAGATGCAACAAACCTTTTATGTTGGTTCATTCGGATGTTTGGGGTCCTGCACCTATTTTAATTTCTTCAGGAATAAAATGGTTTGTGATTTTTATTGATGATTGCACTCATATGACCTGGCTATATTTGATGAAAAATAAGAGCGAAGTTGTTGACATATTATGAACATTTCACACTATGATTAGGACTCAATTCTCTGTTAAGTTACAAGTACTCCGTATTGATAATGGTGGGGAATTTGCTAACAAAGAGTTGAGAGACTATTTCAAGGCTCATGGTCTAGACTCACATTCGTCTCTTCAAAGAGAGCTAGTGGGTGAAGAGCAAGATAGTCTTAATAATTGTTGGGGAAAGTGGCTAGATCTTTCATTTTTTTCATGATGAAGGCAACAGTTTTTTTCATGAAAATTTTAGAGAAGGAGGATGTACTTAATTTGAGAAGGAAGGTAATAAAAGACGAGAATGGTCCTCTCTGGAGAAATCTCCTCAAGAACTACAGCCTTCTCTTGAGCAGTCTCCACCTCCTAGTTTAGTACCAACTGACCAAATTCCTGAGAATATATTAGAGGTACAATATCCTGATCTCTCTCCTTATTATAAATTGCCTTTCAGGAACAATCGTGGCAAGCTACCAAATCACTACACACCAGATCATGGAGAAGGCAAAGCAAGATACCTAATTGCTAATCACATAAGTACTAAGAGAATGTCACAACCATTAAAAAATCCGGTACATCAATTATCATTTGAGAACATTCCAAGTTCAATAGAAGAAGCTTTGAATGACCCCAGATGGGTTAAAGCTATTACCGAAGAAATGACAGCACTACAAAAGAATAATACTTGGAAGCTTGTGCTGATACCAAAGGAGAAGAAAGTGGTATGATGTAAATGGGTATTCTCCATTAAACATAAAGCTGATGGGACAATAGATCGCTATAAGGCGAGACTAGTCGCAAAAGGATATACCCAACTGTATGGCATCGACTACCAAGAAACATTCTCACCAGTAGCAAAATCAAATACAGTTAGGGTGCTATTATCACTAGCTGCAAATCTAGACTGGCCATTACATCAATTCGATGTAAAGAATGCATTCCTCCATGGGAATTTAGAAGAAGAGGTGTGCATAGATATCCCACCAGGTTTCATTGCTTCACAAGCCGGAATGGTATGTAAGTTAGAGAAAGCATTATATGGGTTAAAGTAATCTCCAAGAGCATGTTTTGGACAATTCAACATGGCTATGAAGAATTATGGTTATAAGCAATGCAATTCAGATCACACCCTGTTTCTAAAGCATTGGAAAGGGATGGTAACAACATTAATTATCTACGTTGATGTTATGATAATTACAGGGGATGACGATGAGGAAATTGCAAAGCTCTAAAAACATCTAGCAACTGAATTTGAGATGAAGAATCTTGGTGGCCTTAAATACTTTTTTGGAATCAAAGTAACAAGATCAAAACAAGGAATTTTTCTTTCACAAAGAAAGTATATTCTTAATCTTTTAGCAGAAACATGAATGTTTGATTGCAAACCTATAGACACTCAAATTGTTCAGAATCATAAGCTTGGAGAATATCAACATCAAGCTCCCATAAACAAAGAAAGATTTCAGAGATTAGTGGGTAAATTGATTTACTTATCCTACACAAGGCCCGATATTGCTTATGCAATAAGCTTGTTGAGTCAGTTTATGCATAATCCAAGTGAAGAGCATATGGAAGCTGTGAAGCGAATACTTCGATACTTAAAGGGTTAGCCAGGAAGAGGACTTCTATTTAGAAAGCATAATCATCTCCATGTAGATGGCTATACAGATGCAGACTGGGCTGGAAGTATTACAGATAGGAAATCGACATCTAGGTACTTAACCTTTGTTGGTGGAAACTTAGTTGTAAGGAGAAGCAAAAAACAGAAGTTAGTGGCATTGTCGAGTGTAGAAGCTGAATTTTGTGGCATGACTACAGGGTTATCTGAATTACTTTGGCTGAGAGAGTTGCTAAAAGGAATTGGATGCACATCTGAGTATCCAAAGAAACTCTTTTGTGATTGTAAACACCTCATTTTTGCCTTAGGAATGAGTAATAATCAATAATAATCAATTTTCAATTTTTCCCAATTTTTTCCAATTTTTCTCTAATTTACCAAAAATAACAAAAATATTCAAAAAAAAAAAATAAATAGGAAAACACATCAATTTTGAAAAATGATTTCAGAAATAGCAATAATAAATAATAAACAATTTTTACAAAATTTGGAATTTTCAAAAAATACAAAAAAATAGAAAAATCGCATTGCATATATGTAATTTGCAAAATTAGAAAAATCAGGAAAGTGGGCTAGCTCAGATGGTTTGAACCATGGGCTAAGGCGTGGTGCGGGTGCGAGGTCAGGGGTTCGAATCGCGGGAGAAACAGTTTCCGCGTTTTGCAATTTTTTCACTTATCCAGGACACATGGCAGCATCCGATTGGCCGGAGGAAACGCACGCGCTGGGCGCGTGATCGTCGTCTACCTCGGGTCCGAGATCGCCGGCGAAAGGAAAAATTCGTATTTCGGCCGTTTTGATTCGATTTTTTTGCACAAATCCAACAGATCTTCAACATAAATAAGATAAACATTATCTAATTGGAATCAAATCGCAACAAATCGAGGGATTGACACAAATCGGAGTTGGTTTTTCTAACCGAAAATCCGATTAGCTTCAATCGGAGGAAATCCGAGCTTATCCAACTCGGTTTTAAGTGCCTATAATTAGAGGAGGAATAGAGGAAGCCAAAGCACAGATCAGAATTGAGAGAAAGTGAGGAAAGAGTGCAAATCGGAGAGCATCGGAGGAGACCCAAAACCGCGAAGCATCGGCCGGAGTTGAACCACCACCAGGAGGCGATCTGGGAGCAAACCACCGCCACCATTGGATTCAGCAACCTTGAGAAGCTAGGATTCGACACCTCACCCGCTGCAAAAGGTCACCGGAACGCCGTAAACGAGCCTTCCCCGCCGCCGTGTCCAATCGACCAGACCGACTCGACCCGCACACCGACCCGAGTCTAGGTAAATCGGGTTTTCCAGATTTTTTTATTTTTATTTATTTATTTATTCCGAATTTATTATGTGTTATTTATTATTTTGTTATTTCTTTAGCCATTTATTTATTTGTTGATTTGGTTTTATTTTCAATAAATAGGAAAATATAGAAATTAGGTTTTTTAGGATTTAATAATGTAAAATAAATAATAAAATATAGAAAAATAATAAAAAATATTACGAAAATAATAATAAAATTTTAGATGTCAAAATAGGATAGAAAATTCCCAAAAATCCCAAAAATCACAAAAATTCCCAAAAATCATGAAAATCAACAAAAATTCCCAAAAATCACAAAAATCCACAAAATTCTTAGAAATCACAAAAATAACAAAAAAAATCACAAAAATCATAAAAAAATTCAAAAATCATAAAAAAAAGAGTTTTAGCACTTAGAAAAATCATTTTCTTCAAATAAATCCAAAATTGATGTTTTTCCCTAAAATCATTTTCAAAATAAAATCAAAGCTTAGGCTTAGAAGTTTTTTTAGAAAAAAATCCCCAAAATGGTAAGAACATAAATCAAAATAGATTTCAAAATTAAAATTCACAAACCAACTTAAAGTTTTCAGAAAAGCGAACTACGACTTGTTTGATCATGAGTAGCAGGTACGTAGGTACCCATTCGGGTCAATCCATAAAATGAATGAAAAATCATTTTCTTGAAATAACTCAAAAACATAATAAAAAGTAACAGAAACAAAATAGAAACACATTTCTAAAGAGAAACAATTTCAAGAGATTAGGTGGTAACCGTAAAGGTTTTAATAGGTTAGCCTCCAGACTTAGAAACTCTGGTTTTCCCTTTTCCTCTTTTCACAAAAACGAAAAGAGAAAATCACGACGACTAATGGTTTAAATTAAGACTAATCCGCTCCTTTAGTCTTAATTCAATTTTCCCCAACAACAGTTGGGTGGCGACTCCAAAAATCAAACGAAATTCCTAACTCAAGTCGAGGATCTACATTAGATGAGCATAGGGTCTAGTATAGATCGGATTAGGAATGGGAATTCAAAAATTAGACTCGACAGGATGGCGACTCCGCTGGGGAAACATGTCAGTAGGCTAGCCACCTGAATCTCTTCGAATTGTTCTCTTTAAGAATTGTGTTTCAATTATTACTCTGTTACTAACTTTTCAGGGATTAGTTAGATTTTGAATTTTCTTTACTGTGGGGGTTTGCATGCATACATATGTTTGTGTGAGTAGATGTGGTCGAACCCAGACCGTCCTAGAAACCTAAGACGGGGAGCCATTGTGTAGGTTTCGGGCGAAGTGAGTTGATTCACCGTTCGGGACCGATTAGGCTACCCCACCCTATGCTTCGATATGACCTGAGATCCATTTCTTCGAGAATGCGAGAGGCCATAGAGCTCGGGAACCAATTAGAACCAACCGACTGGCATACATAACATCACAAGGGGTTGACAATTGAATGACAATGTAATGGTTTGTTATTTTGTCCTTGGAGTTCGGGACCATTTCCCTGTAATGTTTTCGTAGTTCTGTTTGTAACTAGGCTATTTCTTATTGTAATAGATGGCTAGCAGTGCAGTCGACCGTCTCCTCCGCAAAGAAATACGGGTGTACAAACCTTTGGACCCGAAGCTGGTACTGGGCCATTGGTTTACTTTGTACAACCCGGAGGAGTAGGCCTTCATCCAGCAAAAGATCGGCCCCATACTCTCACTGACAAAGATAGAGGTGAATTTGCCTTTAGTCCGGGCCATGCTCCAATTATGGGAAATCGAGCCCGCTGCTTTCTTTATCGGGCCGCATGAGATCACCCCTACCTTGGAGGAGTACACCCGGTTGCTACAGGCTCCAGCACTAACCGATCAGATCTACATTCCAGACCTAGAGGCTGGGCCAGCCGGTACCTTCAGCAGATTATTAGGCATCTGTAAGACAGTAGTTAACAAAGCCCTGGTAGACTGTAATGGATATTGCATACGGATGAATGATTTAGAAGCATGGTTCTTCGCCCGAGAGGACAATGGGGATAGAAAGGACGTCCTGAGTGGGGACCCCAAAACTTACAGACAGAGAAGGGTGAACGCTTTCATCTTGACAGCCTTCGCCACCATACTGTTCCCCACCGGGACCTTCTATATTCACTACAGGGTTGTAGAGCTGGTGACCCAATTCCTGGAGGGAAGATCCTACATCCCGGCTCTACTGGCTGAACAGATCCGGAATTTAAACTTCCTCAAGAAAAAAGGCCATGGGATCCTTCGCTCCAGCCTCAACCTTCTGCTAATATGGTTTGTAAGCCACCTCAAGTGTTTCGGGTTGAACATGGTCAGGAAAACCCTAGCCCAACAGGTGGATCTGGTGGATTCATGTGTAGAAAAGGTAAAGCTACCTGGCGACCTTACCAGCCACAGTTGGGTAGAGCTGCTTAGGAGCTTCAGTGCCAAAGATATTCTATGGACAACTAGGTGGAGTTGCTGTAACAAAATCATCTTGACCTGCAGAAACTTCCAAGCAGTGCCTTTAATCGGAATTAGCGGATGTATCGGATATCACCCAAACTCAGTGGTCCGCCAGTTCGGCACTATCCAAGACATAGTTTATCGACCCTCGGTATAAGCAGTTACCTTTGATTATCAAGATCCGAACCTGTTAGTAGCTGAGAAGTTTGTGAAGCTGGCAGAGGTCAAAGCACTTTGGGAAGCCAGAATTGAAAGCCTGAATGTGGACCTCAGGGAATTAGATGGCGAAGTGGGAAAGCACCGAGCCACCAGAGAATTTGTAATCCACCAGCTATACCAGACAGGGGAAAGAGCGTATCAGGTTCCAGACGTCACCCAACCAAGACCAGACAAGATGAATCCAGAGACAGAAGTATACCTGGAACGGGTCAGGGCCCGAATGGAGGTATACTTTGAAGCTGCGGATCATAAGAAAGACATCTGGAAGGGACGTTTCAAAGAATCCGATCAAAGGAACAAGGCCTTAGAAGCACAATTGGAGAGATGCCAAGCCAAAGTCAAGGAATTGAAAGCCGTCATCAGTGGGAAATCTGAGCCTCCACAACAGAAGACTAAAAGAACTAAGAATAGATCTTTATTTGTAATATTTCATTTTGAACTCCAGAATTCTCAATATTAATAAAAGTAAAGTTTCAATATTACATTGTCAATCAGTTGTCAACCCTTTTACTTTTAGCATCCGCGTGACACATGCATATCATTCGTGCATTCATTACACTAAAAGCAAAACAAAATGCGAATCCAGGTATCAAAATAGCTTCCAAACAATCGAACCCTCCTAGAAGCCCAGTTCTCACGCGCTCAAGAACAAAAATGGCCAACAGCAGTGATAACCGCAACAACACCAATGCTGAAGCTGCCTCGGACTCTAGGATCATGTCCCTAGAACAAACAGTCTAACAACTGGCTGCCCAAGTTCACCTCTTAACTGAAAGCATCGGCCTCTTGTGCAACACTTAGCCAACCTAAGAAGAGTATTCAGGGGCCAGAAAGGGAAAAGCAGTGGAGGGACAGCCTCCGGAATATGAGGAGATCAATTCCCACCTTAACCCGGCTTTTGAATATGAGCCAAAAGTCAACCAGGGGCCGACCTCTGACGACCTGAAGAGGGAAATGGAAGAGAGGCAGAAGGAGATGGAGAAACGACTCTTCCAGTAGCTCCATGACAAGATGAGAACCATTGAGGGCCTTGACAGTTTTAAACAGGCCGAAATCACCAACCTGCCAGCATACAGAGAAGAGGCATACCCCGAGAAGTTCAAGACCCCAGATTTTGAAAAGTATGATGGGACCGGCTGCCCCAAAATGCATACCAGGCTATATGCTCGGAAAATGAGCAAGTATGCTCACTACAACCAACTCATTCTCCAGACATTCCAAGATAGCCTCATAGGCCCTGCACTGGTCTGGTATGCCCACCTGGACTTCAACATTGTCAACACTTGGGAGAAGCTAGCCCGGGCGTTTTATGACCAATATAAGTTCAATATTGAAGTCGCCCCATCTGTAATCGACTTGGGAAGTCTTCGGAAGAGACATGCTGAGTCGTTTAAGGAATATGCTCAGCGCTGGAGAGCCTAGGCCGCTAGGGTAGCAACCCCGATATCAGAGAAGGAATTGACATCCATATTTGTCAATACCCTGGACAAGACCTACTTTTCACAACTAGTAGGCCAAACCTCCTCCAGTTTTGCCGAGTTGGTGGCCGCGGGCTGTAGGATTGAGAACGCCATCACCACCGGTAGACTCCAAACAATGGAGCCTCATAGGGTCACACCGACACAAAGGCCTGTGGGAGGAAACAGAGCTAAAGAGTCCACTATCAGCACGGTCCACTCCGGTAAAGCAGAAAAGGCCGGGACTCATGTTACATTTCAGACCACGAGTACCCCAGTCCAGCAACCCACGACGGGTCAAACTCAGGCTGTCAAGGTCCTAAGGCAGTTCACTCCAATCCTCATCCCACTCAGTCAAGTCTTTGCTCGGTTGAGGGCAGACAACTTGATTAGTTTCGAGATCCCCAACGACCGGTACAAGCCCAAGAACTTTGACTCAAATCTCAAGTGTGACTACCACATGGGTCAGGGGGGCATTCTACATATAGGTGCTGGAGGCTCCGACACAAAATCCAAGATTTAATTGATGCAGGAATCATACAATTGGATTTCGTGAACACCCCAGCACCCAATGTCAACACCAACCCCCTGCCCAATCACAGGCCCGCCATTAATATGATTACATCTGAGGAGTCGGTTCCTAAAGAAGCCCTGAAGATCGAGCCACAAAAGAAGCAATCCTGCCAAGCTCCAGAAGAGACTCCAAAAACACACATTAAAAGAAGGTGGTCAGCTGGAGACCCAACGGTCGGCACTTTGGGGGAATTACACGGGAGATTTCAGTATTTAGTGAATTATTCTTATACCCCGACTGAGCAAGGGCCACCTAGCGGATGGGGACCGGAGTTTGAGAAGGAGGACAACCTGGCAAAGGAAGAGGGGAAGACTGTCCACATGATCAACTCTCATCAGAAGCCCAGGGTTATACAGTGCTATGAGGGACAATCAACCGAGGTACAAATCCCAAGAAAAAGATATGTATTCAATGTCCCGATACCGGCAGAGAATTACAAGGCTGCACCGTTTGACTATCAAGCCCTCGAACAAGAGCGACCTCCTATAGTGGGAGGCATCACCCGCTCTGGGAGATTATATGATCCAAAGTATAAGAGCCCGACTGAAGAGCCCACCGTGGAAAAATGGGAAGAAGAGGAAGAGGGACTTGCTGCGTTCACGAAGATGGTTAAGGCCAGTGAATACAAGATCATGGAACAATTAAATAAAGTTCCAGCGCAGATATCGCTCATGGGCCTTCTCACAACATCCGAACCTCACAGGGAAGCACTCTTTAAAGTGCTGAAAAAGATTCAGGTCCCGGAAGGTATCGCTACAGACAAATTGGGTCACGTGGCGGACTCCATCTTTGCAATGGACCAAATATCCTTCTCTCCGAAAGAGCTAGGGGAAGAGGGAGACCAACATACCAAACCACTATTCGTAGTGGTTAGGTGCAATGACACCATTGTCTCTCGGGTACTTATCGATAACGGATCATCTCTCAACGTTTGCCCATTGGCAACGCTCGACTTATTGGGGGTCGATCCAAGCAATATAAAACCCAGCTCTACAGTGGTCAGAGCTTTTGACGGGTCCAAAAGAGACATAATAGGGGAGGTGAGCCTACCGGTGGAAATCGGTCCACAAACATTCCACATCTCCTTTCAGGTCCTCGATATCCCAAGATCTTTTAATTTGCTCTTGGGACGACCTTGGATACATGCTGCTGGAGCCATCCCCTTTAGTCTCCACCAAAGGGTCAAATTCATCACAAATGGGCAGATAGTCACTGTACTGGGCGAGCAGGATTACGCCATATACAAAGAGACTGCCATACCTTATATTGGGGAAGAAGGTTCAGAAGACCTGAGGTTGCAGATTTTCAATGAAGTAAACATGGTGACCAGCAAGGAGGGCCATTAGTTTAAAGAGGGGCAGCATGAGACGTTTGGACTAGGGTACATTCCTACGGTTACAGAAGAAGCGCAAACAAAAGGTGTCAAAGGCAGAATAAGGGAGAAGCTGACCGACACCCGGATGTGCATCCCACCTCTCCAACAATCTTTCCGAAAGGCAAACGTCATTCAAGAGCTTCAGATAAATGAAGAGGACGACGACAAGGGGAAATCAACTCCCCGCACGTCTAACCAGCATCCGGCTCTCAACAATTGGTTTTGTTATCCTATCAGTAGCGCTGGGTTAGCTCAAGAGTAGAGAAAGATTATTAAACAAATTTTATTGAGACTCTTTATCAAGTTCAATTATAGTATGTTTTTTTGCTTACATATATATATGCTTTCATTTTACTCAGATCTCCTATTATCGAACATCAGGGATATTTCGCGCAGGTAGAAAGTAAAAACGCTGATATCGTTTCCAACGCTGCTGGGTCAGTTGTTGAAGGCGATATTTTAGACAACAAAATAATACAAGAAAATTGGCTAAAACATGAACAAGGCGGAATCTCGATCGACGAGCCTATGGAAACAGTAAATCTAGGAAGCATGGAAAACCCTAAGAACCTCAAAATTGGGACCAGTTTGAGTGCCGAGCAAAAACGTGAGATAACCGAGCTATTAACGGAATATGCAGATGTGTTTGCCTGGTCGTATGGTGACATGCTAGGGCTAGACCAGTCAATAATAGTTCACAGGCTTCCCACAAGGGAAGATGTCAAACCTAAAAAACAAAAACTGAGAAGATTTAGGCCTGACATCTTACTGAAAATCAAAGAGGAAGTCAAGAAACTGCTAGAAGTAGGGTTTATTGAAGTATCCGACTACCCAGAATAGGTAGCAAATATAGTCCCTGTCATGAAAAAGAATGGAAAAGTACGCGTATGCGTAGACTTTCGGGACTTGAACCAAGCCACGCCAAAGGATAACTTCCCCCTACCTCATATTGATGTTCTAGTAGACAACACTGCGGAAAACCATCTCTTCTCATTCATGGACGGTTTCTCAGGATATAATCAAATAAAAATGGCTGAAAAAGATAAAACCAAAACGAATTTCATCACAACATGGGGAACTTTCTGTTACAAAGTCATGCCTTTCGGTTTGAAGAACGCTGGAGCGACGTATCAGAGAGCCATGGTCGCAATACTTCACGACATGATGCATCGTGAGGTGGAAGTATATGTCGACGAAATGATAGCTAAATCCAAAGAAGGAGAAAGCCATATAGGTATCCTGAGAAAATTGTTCAAATGATTGAGAAAATTCCAGCTTAAGTTAAACCCAGAAAAATGCACTTTTGGGGTCACAACGGGGAAATTGTTAGGGTTTGTCATAAGCCAGGAGGGCATTAGAATCGACCCTGACAAGGTGAAATCTATATTAGAGTTACCTTCCCCACGCTTCGTTAAAGAAGTAAGAAGCTTACTGGGAAGATTAAATTACATAGCTCGATTTATCTCACAGCTCACCGACAAATGCCGGCCACTATTCCGTCTGTTGAAGAAGAACGCCACAATAGAATGGGACAACGAATGCGAAGAGGCATTCAGGACAATTAAAGACTACCTTATAAAACCTTCGGTCTTGATAGTCCTGAAACAAGAAAAGCCCTTATTCTTATACCTCACTATATTCCCTGAATCCATGGGATGTGTGCTGGGGCAGAAAGATGACGAGGGAAGAGAGCGTTCCATATATTATCTGAGCAAGAAGTTCACAGATGGGAATAGAGGTACTCAGAGGTGGAGAAGACGTGTTGTGCTTTAATCTGGGTCATGCATCGACTAAGGCAATACACCCTTTATTACCATATTGAACTACTAACAAGACATGATCTCTTGAAATACTTGGCAGAGAAACCAGCCTTGATAGGGAGAATCTCTAAGTGGCAAATGCTCCTATCCGAGTTTGACATCACATACGTAAATCAGAACTCGATGAAAGGGCAAGCCTTAGCCGACCAGTTGGCGGAACACCCTGTCGAGACAGATTCCCAAGAACTATAGGCCCAATTTCCGGATGAGAATATATTGTCAGTGGAAGATAGGCCGGTAGAAGACTTTGGGACAGAGCATAACCCGAAATGGAAACTGTTTTTCGATGGAGCTGCCAACGTATTCGGTTGTGGGGTTGGGGCAGTATTGATATCCCCGGACGACACTCAATTCCCTGCAGCGACGAGACTTACATTTCCCTATACCAATGATATCGCAGAATATGAAGCATGTATTATTGGCCTCAAAATGGCCTGCCAAATGGGAATCCGTGAAGTAGAGGTATACGGGGATTCGTCGCTCATCATACTACAAACAAGAGGGGAATACAAGACTAAAGACCCCAAACTGGTACCATATCATCAACACTTGACAGAGCTAATTGAAGAATTCAAGGCAATCACTTTCACATACATCATGAGAACTCAGAATCAGTTCACAGATGCCCTAGCCACACTAGCATCCATGATCCAGATAACAGGGGGAGCCGAAGTTCAACAAATGAAAATAGACATTAGAAGTTGGCCCGCCTACTGTTTAACAATTGAAAAGATACAAGATAACAAACCCTGGTATCACGATATCAAGACCTTTCTTTAAGAAGGTAAATATGCCGAAATGGCTAACAAGAATGACCAAAGAACACTCAGAAGGTTAGCAAGCCATTTCCTATTAAGTGGGTCCATACTTTACAAGAGATCATCTGATACCACCCTGTTGAGATGTGTGGATAAAGATGAAGCATGCGAATTGATGAAAGAAGTACATGAAGGAGTATGTGGACCTCATATGAATGGCTACATGTTGGCCCGAAAAATCATGAGGTTAGGATATTATTGGTTGACTATGGAATTAGATTGCATAAAATATGTCAAGCACTGTCATTTGTGTCAAGTCTATGTGAACCAGATCAATGCTCCGCCCAACGAGCTACACTTGTTATCCGCACCATGGCCATTCTCCATGTGGGGAATCGACATAATTAGCCCTAACACTCCGACAGCATCCAACGGCCATAGATTTATACTGGTAGCAATTGATTACTTCACCAAGTGGGTAGAAGCTTCATCATACACCAATGTCACAAAAAGAGTAATAGTCCGCTTCTTAAAAAGGGACATAATAGCTCGATATGGAGTTCCTGAGTCCATCATCATCGACAACGATACCAATCTCAACAACAAATCGATGACAGGTTTATGTCAACAATTTCACATAAACCACCGAAATTCAACTCCCTACCGACCTCAAATGAACGGGGCAGTAGAAGCAGCTAACAAAAATATCAAGAAGATCATTGAGAAAATGACAACAACTTACAAAGATTGGCATGAAATGTTACCGTTTGCTCTCATGGCTTACAGGACTTCAATAAGAACATCTACAGGAGCTAGCCCATATTCATTGGTATATGGTATTGAAGCAGTGCTACCAGTTGAAGTTGAGATACCATCATTCAGAATCTTATCAGAAACTCAGTTAACCGAATCAGACTGGGTAAAGAAGAGGCTTGATCAGCTGAATCTGATTGATGAAAGAAGACTTACCGCATTATCTCATGGCCAGTGTTACCAACAAAGAATGGCCCGAGCATTTAACAAGAAGATGAGACCTCGATACTTTAAAGAGGGGGATCTGGTGTTAAGGAAGGTTCTCCCGAACGCGCAAGACTCCAGAGGAAAATTCACCCCAAACTATGAGGGTCCATATGTGGTGAAAAAGGTTCTGTCAGGAGGTGCTATGATATTGACTCAAATGGATGGTCCAGAATTGAGAGACCCCATTAACACAGATGCTGTAAAGATGTATTATCCTTAGGCAAGGGAATTGAAATTTTGCCAATGTTTATGAAAGCCAATGTTCGATGTAAATTTTGTTGAGTCAAGTTTTTACTTTTTACAAGCAAAGTTAATATCCCTGAATGATCAACAATCAATTCGCACCATAACAAATATTCTTAAACACATTACCCACCATTTCACCAATGAAAGATAAACACTAAAATGATAATGAATCTTAATTTGGTTTGTGATATAATCCTATCTATTTTTGAGCATTAAAACTGAGCGCGTTATTAGGATAACATTACTGTCAAAAGAGCCTTGCGCAAAAAGAAAGGGAGCACATCAAAATTTTCAACCCCGTGTCAAGATAAGAAGAAATGAAACAGAAGCGAACCAGCACGAATGTTCGGTTGTTTGGTTGCTATCCACGATAAACTGGCAAGCATATTAAAATAAATAACTATCATATCATCACATCATTTAGTTCAGGCTGTAGAAAGCATATTTAAAAGCACAAAATGAGTCAGCCCATAGTGGGGCATTTGTCTAAACATTCCCCTTAATAGGGTAGTCAGCCCAAAAAGGGGCACTTCCCTAGATCTCTTCCAAGGTCAGTCTATAAAGGCACCTTTCTAGATATCATTTTTACATTAGGTTAGTCAGCCTATAGGGGGCACTTTCCTAAAACTTTGTTCTCATGGTTAGCCCATAGGGGGCACTTTTTGAGACAATTCAATCCCAGGTTAGTCAGCCCATAGGAGGCACTTTTTGAGACAATTCAATCCCAGGTTAGTCAGTCCATAGGGGGCACTTTCCTAAAACTTTGTTCTCATGGTTAGCCCATAGGGGGCACTTTTTGAGACAATTCAATCCCAGGTTAGTTAGCCCATAGGGGGCACTTTTCTAAAACTTTGTTCTCATGGTCAGCCCATAGGGGGCACTTTTTGAGACAATTCAACTCCAGGTTAGTCAGCCCATAGGGGGCACTTTCCTAAAAATTTGTTCTCATGGTTAGCCTATAGGGGGCACTTTTTGAGACAATTCAATTCCAGGTTAGTTAGCCCATAGGGGGCACTTTCCTAAAACTTTGTTTTCATGGTCAGCCCATAGGGGGCACTTTTTGAGACAATTCAATTCCAGGTTAGTCAGCCCATAGGGGGCACTTTCCTAAAAACCCTGTTCTCATGGTTAGCCCATAGGGGGCACTTTTTGAAACAAGTTCAATTCCAAGTTAGTTAGCCCATAGGGGGTACTTTCCTAAAAATCTGTTCTCATGGTTAGCCCATGGGGGGCACTTTTTGAGTCAATCCCATCAAAGGTTAGTTAGCCCATAGGGGGCACTTTCCTAAAAATCTACCTCAAGGTTAGCTCATAGGGGGCACTTCCTGAGGCATTCCACTCAAGGTTAGTCAACCCATGAGGGGCACTTTCCTATACCATACCGATTAGTCAGCTCTCAGGGCACTTTTCGGAAATATTCCTCCAAACAGTTGCTAGTCTAACAAGACGCTTCTGTTGACAGGTAGCCAGTTCATAAGGGTGCTTCCTAAGTAAATCTTCTTTCCAAGGTTGCAAGTCTGATAAGACGCTTCCTATCATCATTTCTCATACATTCCTACACAATGATGGAGACATGTCCCATCGCCAATTAGTCAGCCCATAAAGCACTTTTTGGGAAGGAACATTACCTTGAATTGTTAGGAACATCTTCAATCGTAGGATTATTAGCTCTTGGAGCATTTTCCTACCAAAATCCATTCAAGAGGCCAAAAATGGCGTCTTTCTTGTCTTTGTAGTTAAGTTTTTCAAACTTTACTACGAAGAAGGGCAGTTGTAAACACCTCATTTTTGCCTTAGGAATGAGTAATAATCAATAATAATCAATTTTCAATTTTTCCCAATTTTTCTCTAATTTACCAAAAATAATAAAAATATTCAAAAAAATAAAAATAAATAGGAAAACACATCAATTTTGAAAAATGATTTCAGAAATAGCAATAATAAATAATAAACAATTTTTACAAAATTTGGAATTTTCAAAAAATACAAAAAAATAGAAAAATTGCATTGCATATATGCAATTTGCGAAATTAGAAAAATCAGGAAAGTGGGCTAACTTAGCTGGTCCGAACCATGGGCTAAGGCGCGGTGCGGGTGCGAGGTCAGGGGTTCGAATCCCGAGAGGAGCAGTTTTCGCGTTTTGCAATTTTTTCACTTATCCAGGACACGTGGCAGCATCCGATTGGCTGGAGGAAATGCACGCGCTGAGTGCGTGATCGTCGTCTACCTCGGGTCCGAGATCGCCGGCGAAAGGAAAAATTCGTATTTCGACCATTTTGATTCGATTTTTTTGCACAAATCCAACAGATCTTCAACATAAATAAGATAAACATTATCTAATTGGAATCAAA
The DNA here is from genome assembly GCA_037954665.1 of Laguncularia racemosa. Lineage (NCBI taxonomy): Eukaryota > Viridiplantae > Streptophyta > Magnoliopsida > Myrtales > Combretaceae > Laguncularia > Laguncularia racemosa. The sequence goes on from JBBMOL010000056.1 coordinate 89,431, forward strand.
TCGCAACAAATCGAGGGATTGACACAAATCGGAGTTGGTTTTTCTAACCGAAAATCCGATCAGCTTCAATCGGAGGAAATCCAAGCTTATCCAACTCGGTTTTAAGTGCCTATAAATAGAGGAGGAATAGAGGAAGCCAAAGTACAGATCGGAATTGAGAGAAAGTGAGGAAAGAGTGCAAATCGGAGAGCATCGGAGGAGACCCAAAACCGCGAAGCACCGGCCGGAGTTAAACCACCACCAGGAGGCGATCTGGGAGCAAACCACCGCCACCATTGGATTCAGCAACCTCGAGAAGCTAGGATTCGACACCTCACTCGCTGCAAAAGGCCACCGGAACGCCGTAAACGAGCCTTCCCCGCCGCCGTGTCCGATCGATCCGACCCGACTCGATTCGACCCGATCGACTTGACCCGTGCACCGACCCGAGTCCAGGTAAATCGGGTTTTCCAGATTTTATTTATTTATTTTTATTTATTTATTTATTCCGAATTTATTATGTGTTATTTATTATTTTGTTATTTCTTTAGCCATTTATTTATTTGTTGATTTAGGTTTTATTTTCAATGAATAGGAAAATGTAGAAATTAGGTTTTTTAGGATTTAATAATGTAAAATAAATAATAAAATCTAGAAAAATAATAAAAAATATTAGGAAAATAATAATAAAATTTTAGATGTCAACGTAGGATAGAAAATTCCCAAAAATCCCAAAAATCACAAAAAATTCCCAAAAATCACAAAAATCCACAAAATTCTTAGAAATCACAAAAATAACAAAAAAATCACAAAAATCATAAAAAAATTCAAAAATTCAAAAATCATAAAAAAAAGAGTTTTAGCACTTAGAAAAATCCATTTCTTCAAATAAATCCAAAATTGATGTTTTTCCCTAAAATCATTTTCAAAATAAAATCAAAGCTTAGGCTTAGAAGTTTTTTTAGAAAAAAATCCCAAAAATGGTAAGAACATAAATCAAAATAGATTTCAAAATTAAAATTCACAAACCAACTTAAAGTTTTCAGAAAAGCGAACTACGGCTTGTTTGATCCTGAGTAGCAGGTACATAGGCACCCATTCAGGTCAACCCATAAAATGAATGAAAAATCATTTTCTTGAAATAACTCAAAAACATAATAAAAAGTAACAGAAACAAAATAGAAACACATTTCTAAAGAGAAACAATTTCAAGAGATTAGGTGGTAACCGTAAAGGTTTTAATAGATTAGCCTCCGGACTTAGAAACTCTGGTTTTCCCTTTTCCTCTTTTCATAAAAACGAAAAGAGAAAATCACGACGACTAGTGGTCTAAATTAAGACTAATCCGCTCCTTTAGTCTTAATTCAATTTTCCCCAACAACAGTTGGGTGGCGACTCCAAAAATCAAACGAAATTCCTAACTCAAGTCGATGATCTACATTAGATGGGCATAGGGTCTAGTCTAGATCGGATTAGGAATGGGAATTTAAAAATTAGACTCGACAGTGATAATAAGGCCGCTATTGAAATTGCACAAAATCTAGTTCAGCATGATAGAACAAAGTATGTCGAGATTGACAGACACTTCATCAAAGAAAACTGGAAGAGAAGATAGTGCAATTTCCTTTTGTGAAGTCAAAAGCGCAATTAGCTGATATTCTTACAAAAGGCGTCTCAAGTAGAATATTTCATAATTCACTTAGCAAGTTGAACATAGAAGACATCTTTGCACCAACTTGAGGGGGAGTGTTGGCATGAAATATTCAACAATCTTTAGAATAGGGGAAATTAAAGATTTAGATGAGCAAATATAGTAATATTGTATATAATAGATGTATTTTCTTGTTTGTATATTATAGAAGATATGTATCTCCTTTATAAAAGGATACATAGATGAAAATAAAAATACGTCTTTTTGAATAAGTGAATGACGATGATAGAGACATGTTCTTTTGGTTTAGTCATGGTAATTGAAGAGTTAAGATCCTTCCAAATTCCCATATACAAGTGAAAGTCTAAGAAAACCAAAATGAAGAATTGAGTCAATTTTCAAGTTTTGTCAACTTATCTCATTTTTGGAGTCAAAAGACACACAAATTTGGGCAAATATAGTGAACCAAAAGTACCAAAATGAGTTAAAGAGAGTTATAGGCTGATCAAGGTTGATCGGGGTGGGATTAATTGGGGTTATTGGTCCAGTGTGGTTTGACCGCATCTACACGTCTAGAGCGTGTTTCGTTTTATTTTCTTGTCTATTTTACTTATTTCCCTAGTATTTTTAGTTTTCTTTATTAGATTATTTTTTGGTTTGCTTTATATTTTATTCATAATATTCTATCTCCTAGTTTATTAGGATTTGTTATGTTTCCTCTTTTATATACTTGTTTCCTAGATTTACGGTCTTTCTTATGCCTATTCTAAAAGAGATTTTATCCCCCTTTTCCGCTTTGGTTAGCATATATTGTATTTTTTTTCCTTTTTTGAATGAATTTTTATTTAAATTGAAAAATTATGATATAATTTTCTCTTAAAAGTTCATACACACAAATTGACGTTACAAAATTGGAAGAAAAGTTACAATTTTACAACTAATTTATAAAATGTAGGATTTTTCAAAATAAACAACGATAATTTACTTATTCTAAATTAAATTACCATAGTATAAATGTGATACCTCATGTGAAATATAGTTTCATATGGATCATGAGAGATAATTAACGTTGGTTTACAAGGCTAAGTAGTGAATAACATGTCAAAACTAGTTAGAAGCTTTTGAGTCATGTAATTAATGTTGGATTGTGATACCTATATAAAATGTAGTTCTACATAAATTATGAGATATAATCGATATTGATTTATAAGACCAAATAGTGAATAACATATCTCACTTAATTAGAAACATTTGGGTAATAATTATTGGCTTAGTTATTGGCTTACTTTTGGCTTAAAGCATTACAATAAAATTATAAACTTTTAAGTAAATTTTTTTGTAACTTTTCTTTAAAGTATGTAATTTTACTTATATTTGTAACTTCCTTAAAATAAAGTAAATTACTCTTTTGATTGTAAATTATAATTTATCAAATGGATTTGAAAATCATAACTTTGCATAAAAGATGACAAAATTTATATAAAGTGATTAGTTACACACTAAAATAAATTTATACTTTACAAAAAAAAATTATATAAAGTGATTATGTTGACCCACTATTTTGGCTTCAAAGGCTATGAAAATTAGTGGACAATTTCAGCCTTGATTTCAAAAGGTTATACTCGTCTGTTTACGTTGTATAGTACTATTAAACCTTTTCTTGCTTAAGAGTATCCTCTTCTAACATGAGATGAAATCAGAGTGCATTACCAGCCATTAATATTGCATCAGTTTCGGTAAAGACTGCCATAATTAGATTACTGGCACAAACCTTACGAAGTTCCTAGTCTGGTTGCTTTCACTCTCTTTTTCGTCTTTTTAAAATTTTAGTTCTTTCAATGTTACTCTTTTTTTTTTTTTTTTCCTTTCAAGTATGTTCCTTTAAAATTTTTATGTTAAATACTCTTTTTATTTATTGTATTTTTTTTATTTTAACCATATTTTTTGAATCTTTTTAGATATTTTTTTCTTCTTATTATAATTCTAAAAGATAAAATAATAAAATGAGTTTTTAAAAAACTTAAAGGTATAAGTGCTTACTTTTAAGATAAAATAACTAATTACACATCGATAAAGATGGGATCGGGATCTCTTTGCGATTTCCCAAATAAAATACTGCTGAAAGTTTGATGATTTAGTTGAGAAAATAAAATGTAACCGACTTAAGGTATTTTAAAATATAATAAAAAGCATATCAGTTGATAACTTGGTATTTGTATGACGTGGAAAAGTTATAATTTTATTTCTACATTTTATATTTTACACCTTTTCTCAATGAATAGCTTAGTGTACGCTTAGAAGTTGATATTTAGAGTCTATTACTTTTTAAAATGAAATAGATAAAGATTAAACAAGTTATTTCTTATGAATAATTATTGTTGAGATGAAAATTTGCTATACCAAGCAAATTGTAACCATATTGTGCTAATTTAAGTGGACAAAGTGGAAAGTTAGTTGTAAAAGATTGTATACCACTTGACATATCTTTGGCATATCGAATTTTTATCTCTATTGTTGGTAGTAGACTTTGATTTCGTATAAATTTTTATTGAAGGAAATATTTATTCTAATTTTATCTTATTAATTGTAATATTAAATTGAAAATATAACAAAAAATATCAATGTATCCTGTATGGTTATTATGACATATAACTAATGATTATTTATTAAGGGCATGATTGTTTAGTACTTAAAATATTTATTTTCTATAAAGAAGAAGAAAAAAAAATATCATTCTACATAATGTAATAACTATCCCGATAAAAAAAATAAAAAAGTTATTAATAATAAAAATTCTCAAACAAAAAAAATAATTATTCTATTCCATTCTATTACTCCTTCGTAAACATCCCTTAAAGTATAGCAAGGAGCTATTGTCGGATTTGAGCAAGTATAAATACGCATCAAATTTTGAGCCTCCTAATATCCTTACGAGTAATTATGATTTTCCAAGACAAGAATTTTTAACCTTGGGAGGCTTCACTTCCAGACCAGCTCGATTCTCGTTTTTGTCTTTTCAAGCAATTCATGTCCACCATTAACTGAAATAAAGTTATTCGTTGCATGAAAGAGAGGTGATTCCTTCCTTCATCTTTTGAGATTCCATCACCACCCTAGCTATCTCACTTCTCCGCCCGGCTCCGATAACATGGCTTAACGGATCTATCTGATATGACGTCGCACTTCAGCGTACGTGTTTTGCATGGATTTGACAGTAGGGTCGGCCCGCCCCGCCCCGCACCGGCCCGCGGGTTGGCCCGCACTAGCCCGCAAGGTTGGCGGGTCAGAAAACTCGACCCGCCCCGCCCCGCCCCGCCCGCGGGCCAAGCGGACCAACCCGCAATGACCCGCAATTTTTTTTTTCTTGTGCAAAAAATTAAAAAAAAAACCTACAACCAAATTGAATACATGAATTGATCTCATTTAAGCTAGCCACTACATGTGAATTAACCTTAGTGAACATCTATGCCACACACACATATATATATTGTACGCGTAATTTGTTAAATCCTTATTAGATTCATGCAAACATATAACTTAAAAATAAAAAAGATGCCCTTACATATAAGTATTAAAAGATTGAAGACAATACCAAAAAGTTTTTAGTAGGAATAATTTCTCTATGGTGTTCACTCTCTCAATTATTTTTCGTACAAGTATGAATTCTTAATGACAATTCATTGTATTGACTAATGTTTGTAAGTTACAAATTGTAACAATAGTTTGTTGACGCAGCGTGGAAAACGAGAATGAAACGAATCCGAAATTGGATTGGTTTCCCACAACAAAGAAACACTCTTTGATGCAAATCTAGTTGCGCACAACCCGAAATTTGGAGAAAATTCTCTCTCAAAGTGTATTCAAATATGATAGTAAAACGTAACCCTAATCTATCTGACAAATGAGTATTTATATGGCCTCGTAAAATATCTAAAAGGAAAAAATCTAAGCGTACACGTGGAAAAATTAATAAAATACGCGTCTACAAACGGTCTCATACACGGCCGTGTATGGGGACCGTGTATGATTCTGTGGAAATCTTGATCGAATATACGGTCACGATGCACGGCCATGTATGGGGACCGTGTATGATTTTGTGGAAATCTTGATCGAATACACGGTCACGATGCACGGCCGTGTATGGAGACCGTGTATGATTCTGTGGAAGTCTACCAATCACTACACGGCCGTGTGTTCAGGCCGTGTGTCCCGTATCTCTTGTGCCTCCATCATTTGTAAACAAAGTAAATTAGATTAGTTGACATTTAAGTTACTCTCTCTCTCTTTTTCTTACTATAAAAATGATGCTTGAATAGAGACTTCAATTTATATGTACTTAAAACGATAATCAAGCAATTAAGATAAAGTACTTTTCAGTTTTTACTAATTACATAGGAAAACAAATATAATAATGAAGCAAATAAAATTACATATATAAATCAATCATCACTATCATAATCATCAATAACTAAATTGGAGTCTCCTTTCGATGAAGTAGTCGCAGTCCCACCCACACTCCCATTGTCTTCTTCTTGATCTACAATTTATAAGATTACACATATAATTAGAAATATATTATATTAGGGTGAATACATTAAAAGAAATTATTGGAAATAGAACAAAAAAAAATTACCTTCACATGCAAATCCTTGTAACCAATTTTGTGTACAAATGAGAGCTTCTACATTGGATGGAAGCATAAAACTGCGATACTTATTAAGTACACGATACTGAAAGCTGACTCCGACGCTACAGTAGTAATTGGAATGCTAAGCACATCGGAGGCCATGATAGATAAATCAAGATATCTCTAGCTTTGACTCTTCCAATGTTGTAACACATCCAATTATGAGTAGAAGTCCATATCCATTACTGGCTCATCTAGATACATATCTAAAGAAGATTTACCAGAACTTTGTATTTCTACTTGACGGTATCGGAATTCCTACATTATTAAGAAAAAACTATTTACATACCAATATATATTACAAAAAAAATTATTGAGGAAATAAAAAATTATTAAACTTACTACTAATGTAGCAAAATCAATCTCCAAGCCCTTTCCAGCTCTATGTGTTGCTGCTCCCTTACTGCTGCTACCTCCAGATATGTCTTGTGTTTGAGGAGATGATCCAACCTGATTGCTTCTACTTCTAGATATGTGATCTGTTTTGCTCTTCTCATATTCTCCATAAAGTTTATATAACTTGCTTTTTATATGAGCCATCTTCTCTTCACAAGTGAGGGGATCAAGTTTGTTAAAACAGAAGCTCAAAAAATCAAATTTCATTCGAGGATCAAAGATTGCTCCAAGTGCAAGGATAACACTATAATCACTCCAATACTTATCGAACTTCTGTTTCATTCTAATGGACATCTCCCTTATGACATGATCTTCACTATTTAAATTTTCATTGAGCAAGCATTCAATCCTCCATACTTGCAAAAAATAGTGGTTTGATGTTGGATATGATGATCCTGACATCAAATTGGTGATACTATGAAACAGGCTCAAAAACTTGCATATCTTTTCTGCTCTTTCCCACTCATCAATGGTTGGACAGTATTTGTAATGACGATCATTCAATTGAAAGCAAGAAAAAGCACGTCGATACTTGAGTGCGCTATCAAGCATAAGATAAGTGGAATTCCATCTAGTAATTACATCCAAGTGCAAACCGATATTCGTATCAATGTTGCCAACCTGTTCAACACACTCCAAAAAGTGTTTCATTCTACTCTCAGAACCCTTCACATACTTCACACTTTCCCTTACTTTGTGTAATGCTTCACTACTTACATCCAATCCTTCTTTAACGATCAAGTGAAGAATATGAGCACAACATCTAATATGAAAAAAATCACCATTACATAACAAACTATGTTGTAAATTCAATTGCTCTTTCAGAAAATCTTGCATACAATCATTTGCAGATGCATTATCCAATGTAAGGGAGAATATCTTCCTATCTATGCCCCAATCTTTCAGAAATTCAAATACTTTTTTCGACAACTCAAACCCTGAGTGAGGAGGGGGCATTTTAGAAAAAGCAAGAATTTTATTATTCAATTTCCAATTGGCATCCACATAATGTGCAGTCAAACAAATATATCCCTCACTAGTAGAAGCAGTCCATAAATCAGAGGTCAAGCATACTTTCCCTGGAATTTTTTGCAAAATTTGTTTCAAATTCTCCTTCTGAGTCAAATATAAATTCCAAACATCTGATGTAGCAGTTTTTCTACTGATTGGCTTATAATCAGGATTATATAGCCTTATAAACTGTGTAATCCTCCTATATTCAACAAATGAAAATGGCAGATCATGCTCAATAATAGCCATAGCCATGACCTCACGAGCAAATTTAGGATCAGGTTTTCTTGATCTTAACTTCCCCGCATGATCAATTATCATATCACCAACATCATGATATCTAGGAATTTGAATCAAACGACACTTTTCTATATGTCGACGTAAAGATGAAGTTCCATGTGAATGTGTTCCAATCACATATTCCTTCCCACATGCTTTACACTTAGCCCTATTTTTACCATCATTCCCAATACCAATTTTTGTAAATAATTCCCAAACTTGAGAAGAAGAGCTACCTACTCGAGCCTTCTTACCTGCACGTTCTTCAGATTGAGAAGATCCTGGTTGTAGATTATCGTTATGCTCACCAACTTCAGATACATGATCCACATTAATAGGTTCCATTGGTTCCATTGCAGCTTCGTTACTTATAGGATCCATTCTGTAAATATAAAAAAATATTATTAGTAGTAGTTAAATATATGTAAATAATTAAATATAACCACCCCACACCATACGACCACCACCACCCTACTCTCCATTCTCCATTCACCATGCCTCCACCAGTGGACCACCACCACCGGTGATAAATCTATTTTAACTCTTATAATTGGAGATGATTAAGTCAATTTTTGAGATAATTGGACGTGAAAATATAAGATTATGATGCTTAATTGATTTATATTTCATGTTCAGGTATGGAAAAGGAGGATTCGATGAAAAGTATTTAAATTCAAGACGAATTGGAGATAAAAGCAAGTAAAAAGGGGAATGCTTTGAAGAAAGGAAGTTACACGGTTTTACAAATGGCCGTGTGAAGGAATCAGGAGACTACACGGTTAGGATACACGCCCGTATATACGACCGTGTATCAGCGTGGAAGAGTTTGTAGGACAGATCAGTACACGGTTAGGAATACACACCCGTGTAAACTAACCGTGCATAGGAACACATTGAGGAGGACACACGGTTGAGTTACACACCCGTGTAGTCGACCGTGTATGAAGAACAAAGAAGCCAGAGGCATACACGGCTATTACAAACGGCCGTGTGGGATATACACGCCCAGAGTTCACCGAGTCAGAGAGATACACGGTTTTTATACACGACCACCACACCACACGGCCCATACCACCACACCACGCCACACGGCCACACTACACTGCCACCACACCACACCACACCACACGGCCAAACCACCAGCCACACACAATACAGTAGAGGACAATAGTAGAGAAAAGAGAATTGTTTTACCTTAATTAACGGCGTCTAAAAGGTGGCCGGCGGTGGTGGCACAACGTCGGTCTAGCTGCGGAGTATTGGGGGTGCATGGATGGTGGGGTCTGGGGTGGGTTGCCAGCTGCGTTGGAACTTATACAACTTCGACTTCTTCAATGTGGCGTGGCATCACTGGCATGGCAAATTGGCAATTTGAACCGCACCCGTCGGCTCGGCGGCGTCACTTCAAGTCTTCAACCGGTCATCTCACTTCTCAGTTGGCGGCGGCGGTGCAGGGCATGGTCGTCATGTCGTCCTCGTCACGTCGTGCAGCAGGTCGTCGTACGTGCGTATCATCTCAAGCCGACGTTGCCGTGCCGTGCTGGTGCTGCAGTGCAGTGCAAAGTGCAACTGCAGAATCCAGCGGGTTGGCCCGCAGCCTGCGGGGATTGCCCGCCCCGCCCCGCGGGCCAAGCGGGTACGGGACAAAATGGCCCGCACCCCTGCGGGTCAGATTTTTTTGGCCCGCCCAGCATATTTTTGCGGGCGGGGCGGGTCAACCCGCGGACCCGCCCCGCAATTCCCACCCCTATTTGATAGGGACACCGGGAACATAATTTGAAAAAACTTGGGGTGTTTTCTATAATTTTAAAAGTTGAGAGGATGTAACTACGTTGTTTTCCTTCTGCTTAGTAAAGCAGAAAGCGCTGCAAAATTAAAAGGAATTTTGTTTTTACATTGGGAAAAAACAAAAGAATTTTTTTGGTTCTTTTTGTGAAAAATTTAGGAATTCATTTCATGGCTCAGAAAATGTTATAGGACTTGATAATTGAAATTAAATATTTTAGGACTCAATTGCAAATACCCTAAAATTTAGAGGACTTCATTATTGAAATTGAAAGCTGTAAATGAGATATGATCTCATAATGACAGATGACAGGTACAAAAGATCTTTTATCAAATATCATTTTTCTTTTTATGATCATAATACGTTATTAAACAGTGTTATGGTTGATCTAAAAATTAACTGATTTAGGGAGTAAACAATCAAATCATAAGCTACTGCTGTTGAAACTTTTCATAATCAGTTATTCCTGTTTCTTTGTTATATGGTCAGAACTTCCTTTTCCACTTAGAGGGTTAGTATAAATTAGACAATGTTGAGAAAAGAGTAAGGTACTTCTTTTTGTCTCTTCCAATAAGAAAACAAAGAAATAATAAAAATATTCAAGATAATTGGTATTCTAGCTAAAAAAAAAATATCAACTAAATTTACCCTATTTTGATAGAGCAGGGATGAATGAGACATGGTGAGGACTAGTATTAAGGGAAGGGAAGAAGAAATGATAACAGGATAAACTATTCTTTTACTAATTACCATTCTTTTTAAAAATAATTGTGTTATTTGATGGAAAAACTATAACGTTGTGACCACATTTTAATAGCACCTGCTAATCATATTTGTGAAATTTTATGAACCATGTGAATGTACTGATACAACTAAACTTGCGAGAATTTGAACAGTGACGAATCCTTCGGCGCAAAACTTTTGATTTTGAGCAGTGGTCGTAGAAATTGTAAAACCAAAGCAATTGGCATTCAAAGTAATAGAATGGTACGTAGGTACACAGACAAGCCTACCGTTACTTTGGTTTTTCAGTTCGTTCATATAATAATAGTATTAACAAGTTATATAAATGGATTAGTAATATGTAAACATTAATGAAATTTTAATATGTGAAAAAATAAATGGCAGCTTTTCAAAAAAATATATACTATCACTATTTCATGTTTAAATATCAATTGGTATTTGGCTACTATTCATCTAAGTACATAGTATATCAATATCAATGAATCTTTTTTTCCATGCAAGTCATGCTTTTTTATTTCACGATTGAGGAAGAACATACATTCTTGTGATTTCTTTTCAAGGATCAATTAGAAATTGAAAATTGGATTATGAAATTGTGAAATATATATATGAGTTGGACCAACACTTCCAATTTAAGTAACAAAAATAGAATACATACTTGTTTCATAGCAATAGTAATTAACTGTTGTTGTTTTAAGGTTAATTTATTTATTCATTGAGATAATATTTTTCCTTGTTCACTAATAAATCAACTAATTAAATTCTTATTTCTATAATCAATTTGATCCTGTAAGTGGATTGGGGCAAACACCTATGAAAAGATAGATTAGATTTAAGAAAGAATCACTTTGACTATCACCTAAATGATGACTTTTTTTTGGGGGGGGGGGGGGTTGTGAATTGCAAACACACCCCTTTATATTTACTTTATATGAATTTAGCTCTCTTATCTTTAAGGTCGTGTACTTAGACTCCTTTAAAAAATATGCATTTAAACCCCCGAATGCTTATTTTGTAAGTCTAAATGCATATTTTAAAAAAAAATTGGGATTATACAAGCATGGTGCTAAATATAAGTGTGCTAAATGCACATAAGTAAACATAAAAGGGTGTGTGTACAATTTAACCATTTTTTAATTAGGAAGGAAGAATAATAATTAAAATCAAAAGTTTCAATAATGGTAAAATAAAATTCACGCCCATATGTTTGCTTGTGTGCATTAACTCATTATTTTTGACATCCTGTGTTTAAATACTCAAATATTTAAAAGGTACATTTAGACCTTCAAAATAGATATTTAAGGGTTTAAATGCATATTTTTTTTTGAAGAGTCGGAAATGTAAACACATAATCCAAAAGATAAGAAGGCTAAGTATACATGAAATAAACATAAAGGGGTGTATTGATAATTTAACTTTTTTTTTTTTTGCAACATAAATGGCGTCCTTTAGGCATTCGAATTTTAGCATAACGCTAAGTTCAGAAGTAGCCTTTCTAAAATACCAACTATTATTTATTAACGAAAGTTACAACACAGTGAAGGGTAAAAGGTTGCTAGCCAGAGTTTATCTATTTGCACCTTCACATACCATTGAAGAGTAAAAGTTTGCTGACCTGAGCGAGTCTATCTGTTTCTTGAATCATAAATTAAGAGGAGAGCAATGCTGTGCTTTAGATTCTCTACTTCCTTATCTTACCTTTAGCTTTTTTACTTATTATTTCTTGTTTTTGGTCAAAGCTTACGTTCAGTTAGGGAATAAAGCTTTGCTTTACCAAAGGAAAAATAAGGAAGTGGGGCACCTAAATCAAAGTATTTTTCCTCCTCTTTGACACAAGAAAGGAATATTGAAACATGACTTTGGTAATCAGTAATTCTTGCCCCATATTTATATATACATACAATGCAATATCATATACTTTACACAATCTAAAACAAAACTAGTGAGTTTTGAGTGGAAAATTCACATAAATTAGCACCCCCTCTCTTTTTATCTCTTCCTAATTGAATTTTCTAAGTAGTTAAAAAAGGTCCGTCTATATATATATAAGCATGGAGTCTGCAGCTGGATCGCTTATCCAGCCATTGATCACAGCCATCAAAAACCAATTGAAGTATGTGCTGTTTTATAATACCTATATTAAGGATCTCAATGATGGATTGACCCATCTGGAGGGAGCAAGGCAAAAGCATCAGAAAGACGTTGAAAGAGCTATAGGGAACGCAGAAGAAATTTATGATGGTGTGACTAGGTGGTTGGAAGCTGTGAAGAAAGTCTTTGAAGAAGCAAGAAAAGTCATGGAAAAGCATGAGAATTCCAAGAAAGGTTGCTTCCGTGGAGTCATTCCAAATCCCTCCACTCGGTTCCTAATCGCTAAGCAGGCAGAGGCAAAAAAGAAAGAGATTGACAAGCTCCATCAATGGAATAACTTCCAAAACGTGTCGTACCCAAAAGAACCAGCGGGGTCAGTGACAGGCAACTATAGAGGACCTGAGTACTGGATCGCACCAACAAGGAAGTCTCTTCTCGAAAAAATCAGCAAAGCCTCGTTGAATGCCAATGTTAGGATTGTCGGAGTTTATGGTGCTTCGGGTGTGGACAAGTCCACACTTTTGAAACAACTTGAGAAGCAAGTCAAAGAAAGGGAGCTTAACTATGATTTTGATGTTGTGACCATGGCGACCGTGTCAAGATCTCCAAATTGGGAAAAGGTCCAGGACGATTTAGGATACAGGTATGCCTATTGCCTTGTTATTTATCCCGTATTTCATGATATTATACTGGTAAAGATGTCATGCCAATTGGGGAGCTCTAATTGAATATTGGCTCTATAGATTTCATGTTCTATACGTTGAGAAAAAATATTTGATCCATTGTCATACATCATATGATATGTGTTTACAAAACAGGTTGCTCGAAAATAAACACATCAACTATTTAAAATCTCGAATTTGTCACGCATGACTAAATGCACATATGTTAGTTAGTAGGTTTTAATAATATGTCCTTATGATAGTACTCCATGAGAGACATACAACCAAGTTTTGTTTTTATGTTTTAATTGTAAAAATATTTAATCTTACTTGAGGTTAGTATAGTTATAAAAGATAGTGCATAATCTAGCTTGATACACTTGCTAATAAATTAAAACGTCCTTGATATTTTGATTTACACTTGATACTAAACAAAGTGGATGTAGGGTTTTGTTTTTAATTTGGGTTTAAGTAGGAACTTGGAAAATACAAGATGCATGCTTAGTGTTACGCTTCGCATGGTACTTAATTCGTGACAACCCACCATGATTGCTCTGCCTTTACTATGCAATTGTAAAGCGTTTTAAACCAATACAAATTAACCTGTTAAATCATAATAGTTAACTAATTGAATGCCTTTGGCATTCATTCAACTCAAATAAAACTTATTTCGTATTCAGTGGAAGCATTATGTATGTCTTAGAAGAGGGCCTTATCTAGGTCTCATATAAAATAAATACAACTAAGATTTCTCGAAATCAAATTAAATATTTACAAATATTTAAGTCTCTGAATCTATCAAATTATATAAGATATTCTCACAATCTCTCTATCGTACCCTTGTTCCCAGAGTTTTGAGACGATTGTACATACCTTGCTATAATGTCCCTTAAGGAAGTTTAGGCAATCGTGTCTTACAAGGAAAAATTTGTAGGAAGGTGAGCTAATAGCTTAGTGAGATAGAAATGCAATCTCTTAATACTGTTTACACGCATAAACAATTTCAAATAAGTTTTCAAATCATATGCTATGCATGGGAAATCATATGAATGCAACATCACATGCGATCTTCTGGTAACCAGCGTAGAGATTAAGGTTTATGCTTTCCTTGACCTTGGGTTAGAGATTCAGATCATACCATTAGTACTTGGGTCTTATAGTTAATTAATTACTTTTATATCTTTATTAGATATTGTCTTTTAATGTTAATGTTATAAGCTCAAGTGTTACTCACACACTACGTAATAAACATTCCTAAGGACAGATCGGACTTGAAATCGTTAAGGCACAAAAATCTCCTAATCACTTAGTTCGCATTCAGTGGAACAATAATTGTCCAATTACTTCCGATATACCTAGTAGCAGTGATGACCTTCTATATATAATGTATCGTGCAATGCATATAGCTTTTTATTTAAATGTAATAATTATTTAATATTTTTTGGTGATTACGCAAGAATCAAACACACAAAATTTAGTCACATCTAAGATAAATATAGAATACAGTTATTTAATTACAATCACAAAACAATACTCACAATATCCTAAAAGATCAATCACTAAATATGAGATTTTATCTAAAATCCCATAAATCAATATTCATTTCTTTTTCGATTTAAATCATGGATTTAGAACTTATATATAAGTTATAAATCCATGATTTAAATGTCTGCCGTCGTCCCTTTCCTTCCTTAACTCATTGGATTCTCTTTTCTCCTTGGACTCTCTCTTCTCTCGCTGGACTCTCTTCTCTCGCTGGACTCTTTTCCTTGTTGGACTCTCTCTTCTTTCATTGGACTCTTTTCCTCTCCCTGGAACCTGCCTCGTGCCACATGCACACATCGGACTCCCCCATTCCTCCTCTGCTTAACATGATTCCCCTATCCCCAAGTCTATAGTTTCACCATCACATACACACGCAAACACATACACACCGGTCCACACTCGCGCGCACACACACACACACACACAAACTAGCACCAGCACACGTTATATCCACATGTATACGCGCACACTTTTTCTGCATTCCATCGCAAACACATCCGCATTTACATCCCAATTTTCCCCTTTCCCTACATGCATACACGCTCAACCCAGCGGTCTCCCCTGCACGGCACTTAACACCAGCCATTCCCCTACACACCACAACGCGCACAGACTATATTCATGCCACAGCTACACGACCTAACTGAATCTCACACAGTGATGGCTAGAGGAGGCCACAGCAACAGCACACAATTTACTCACCCAAACCTACACTCATTTCTCCCTCAATCCTCCAGCAACGTGTTCATCTTCTACCCACATACACAACAAATTTGGCACCCACACACCATGTAAGCAGACCACACATTCCACCCATATATTTACTTCTAGCATGGCATTAATTTCCCAATCCCACTCCTTCTCTATTCTGCATATATATATATATATATACTCTAACACACACGCACACATATAATTTCAATCCACCCATTCACACTTATACATTATGGCCAACACATCCTTTCATGCACCAACTGGCACACATTCACACACCACACACACACACACACATATATATATATAGGACATATGGGATAAATGAGCCAATGTGATCAAAATTCATTTATATATCCATATTAATATCCACATCATACATAATAACAGTATATCATGGAGTTCTACTCATTTAGTTTTCATTTTTGATTATTTATAATAATCTTCAGAAAAATTTGTGGAGAAATTTTTTTCTTTTAAAAATATAAGAAAAATACTATTATATGCTATTCATTTTATAAGCTAAATCTTATTGTTATATATATTAAAATTATATTTAAATTTCAAAAAATAAAATTTTTTCTAAGTAAAATTAGTTTAGTTTTATATAACTCACTTTGAAAAATGTGTTGATGGTCCAATTTGTGATTTTGGAGGTTGAATGTGAAAGTTACCAATTTTTGTCTTTGCATTTCCCCTTTCTTCCTTCTTTTTCCTCATTCGTCTCGGCTCTCTCGCTCGTCTTTATCCTCTCACTTTTTCAGTCTTTTTTTCTTTTCTTTTGAATACTGGAGGCTTATAGAGTTTGTGGGTCATAGACTCATAGTATATATATATATATATATACGACTTTTGATTTTTCTGGATATGTTTGTCACGCGTGATAATTTATGTAAACTTAGTAACTTTAGTGTTTTATTACGAAATTTTATGATTAAGCTAATTAAATTATTTTAAGTATGATTATCTATTTAAAATTTTTATTTAACAATCTTAAGTTTATGATTTTAATTTATTTTATTATTTATTAAATAATTTTCTATGATTTGCTTTTTGCGTGATTATTTTTTTAATGTAAATTTATACCAAGTAAGTTTAAAGCTTTTAGTATGATCTTTTAGCTATTTTGATATTATATATAATCAAGTTTCATTATTAAATTTTAGTGAAACAAATATTTAATTAAACATAATTATTGATTTATAATTTTAAGAAACTATAATGAAAGATAGCTTTAGAGGATCCATTTCTCAATTATAAATCTTCGTCAGGGAATTATAAATCAGGCTTTTCCAGTAAATTAAATGCAATATTAATCTTTCATCACCTTGAGGTATGGTCGGTGGTGGTTGGATTATTATTTAAGAACTCCACAATATGATAAATGTGCCTCTATAACTTTATACGTTGAAATTTTCGATGGCTAGCTTACGGCAACCAGAAGTTTCTAATGGCTAAATTACAAGTTCTAGTTTTATATAAATTTACATTCAACTGCATAAAATCTAACCGATATATATTAAAATTGTAATAATAAAAAATATTAGAAATTATACCACCACAACAACTATAAAAATTGCATAAAAATTTTGATAAATTACAAACACATCCCTCATGTCTACTCCAAGTGGGCCTAGAAATTGAGTATATTGGTCTTGTAATTTTTAGAAATTAGACTCTATTTTACTATTTTACCACTGAATATCCAAAAACTATCAATTAATTGGAATTAACTCCTTAACCTTTATCTTCACAAAGGGTATGAATATGCTAAAACCTACTTTCAATCTATTTAGGTTTGACTTGATATTTATATAAGTTCAATCAACTATAGCCCAATTGAGCTAATGTTGGATCTTTGGTGACTTGAGTGGTTTATAAAGTTGAGTTCAATCTTTATGGTATTCAATAAATAAGCTTCCTAATATAATTGAGTTCCAGCCAAGCTTCTATAATGCATTTGAGCATTGATATTATTTTAATTAGAGAAAATGTTTATGAGTATGGGCTTAAAATTTTGATCTCTACCGAGCTTGAGTTGAACTTGAGCCTAAGTTGATCTTGAGCTCCAACTCAATACTATATTGTCACGACTCGATCTTTTACACCTTTAATCTTCACTTGCTCATAATCTTTAGAAAATATGCACATGTATCCCAAGTTTCACTAAAGCTTGGAACCACTAATAAGCTTATAGATAGTAAAAATTTTGGGCTTTGATCTCTCATGACAATTGGGTATTTATTAAGCTTCAATCATATACGTATGAGAATTTTGTTATCAATTTTGCATTGCCTAATTTTTCATCCCCATTTTCTTTATTTACATCATCCTTTTTTTCTAGGTTCACTTGTGTTGTATAATTTTTGGAAATTAAGAAACTATTTTAAATGGTATCTAGGAATATTGTATTGATTGATATTGGGAAGCACCTTTGCATGTTAGCACAATTTACCTATTGTAAGCAACATGTTAGGATTGCATTTGGATTTAAATTCTAGATAACAAAATATGTGTAAGCGAGAGAAATAACAAGTCAACAAGAGAATATGCATATGGATATTACATGGAAAAACCTAAAAGTGGGTAAAAAGCCACGTGCAAGACTGAATAAATCCCTTGGTGTAACAACAATAATGCAATGGTTCACCTATAATAAAAAAGAACTACATCAATAATACAATGATTCACCCATAATCATAAAGAAATAGTTTTTTTTAATCAAGTTCCTAGAATTTTCTACTCTCTCACTTACTCTACCATATACATCTTGTAGCATATAGAGAGTTTATAAGAGCCCAAATACATAAAATATGAAATAACCTAGGCACTAAAGAAAACACAAATTAAGTAGTAAATTACCCCAACACCTGTTTAATCGACCATGGAATATGGCCCACTTAGGTGGTGGACTACCACTTAGGTAGGTTGGCTACCTTCCCTTTGTAGATTTGCTGGTCTCCATCATATGGACTTCAACTTCACTATTTTTGAATTTGTTTCTTAATCACACTTTTGAACCTTGAACTTCATGTAAATTTAAGACATAAAATCAATCAATTTCCATCTTAGCTTGAATTTACATAAGTTAACACATGTAAATACACTTGGGCAATACTTGTAATTAAGCTCTTGGCTTGCCAACTACTCACATCCGAGTGATTGAGTGCACCACATCTATTGTGAGCTTCATCACATTATATCTAGATAGCGTTATTTGTTTACTTTGAAAAGCTTAGCTATGAACATTGATATCGACATCACCTCTTAAGTCTTTTTAGCCATCACACCCCAAGTTATAAAAAACTTTGTAGACCCCCAAGCTTTACCTTTCTTCAAACTACTTCACCTTAGAATTCTGTGCAATACCTAGGTGATGTAAAAGAAACTTTTTCATCACATAAATAACACATGCTTTACCATTGAAGAAAACATTACAAACATTAACATCCTTCATCCGAAGATTGATATCTTAAATAGAATTGTTGGGAATGACCATCTCCTTTTAGTAAAGATAACTCATAGACCTAGCTTCTCTCATCATTATTAGACTTATAGAGACCCACTTACTAAGTCTAATTCTTGAACTTATATTTAAATTTCAAAAAATAAAATTTTTTCTAAGTAAAATTAGTTTAGTTTTATATAACTCACTTTGAAAAATGTGTTGATGGTCCAATTTGTGATTTTGGAGGTTGAATGTGAAAGTTACCAATTTTTGTCTTTGCATTTCCCCTTTCTTCCTTCTTTTTCCTCATTCGTCTCGGCTCTCTCGCTCGTCTTTATCCTCTCACTTTTTCAGTCTTTTTTTCTTTTCTTTTGAATACTGGAGGCTTATAGAGTTTGTGGGTCATAGACTCATAGTATATATATATATATATATACGACTTTTGATTTTTCTGGATATGTTTGTCACGCGTGATAATTTATGTAAACTTAGTAACTTTAGTGTTTTATTACGAAATTTTATGATTAAGCTAATTAAATTATTTTAAGTATGATTATCTATTTAAAATTTTTATTTAACAATCTTAAGTTTATGATTTTAATTTATTTTATTATTTATTAAATAATTTTCTATGATTTGCTTTTTGCGTGATTATTTTTTTAATATAAATTTATACCAAGTAAGTTTAAAGCTTTTAGTATGATCTTTTAGCTATTTTGATATTATATATAATCAAGTTTCATTATTAAATTTTAGTGAAACAAATATTTAATTAAACATAATTATTGATTTATAATTTTAAGAAACTATAATGAAAGATAGCTTTAGAGGATCCATTTCTCAATTATAAATCTTCGTCAGGGAATTATAAATCAGGCTTTTCCAGTAAATTAAATGCAATATTAATCTTTCATCACCTTGAGGTATGGTCGGTGGTGGTTGGATTATTATTTAAGAACTCCACAATATGATAAATGTGCCTCTATAACTTTATACGTTGAAATTTTCGATGGCTAGCTTACGGCAACCAGAAGTTTCTAATGGCTAAATTACAAGTTCTAGTTTTATATAAATTTACATTCAACTGCATAAAATCTAACCGATATATATTAAAATTGTAATAATAAAAAATATTAGAAATTATACCACCACAACAACTATAAAAATTGCATAAAAATTTTGATAAATTACAAACACATCCCTCATGTCTACTCCAAGTGGGCCTAGAAATTGAGTATATTGGTCTTGTAATTTTTAGAAATTAGACTCTATTTTACTATTTTACCACTGAATATCCAAAAACTATCAATTAATTGGAATTAACTCCTTAACCTTTATCTTCACAAAGGGTATGAATATGCTAAAACCTACTTTCAATCTATTTAGGTTTGACTTGATATTTATATAAGTTCAATCAACTATAGCCCAATTGAGCTAATGTTGGATCTTTGGTGACTTGAGTGGTTTATAAAGTTGAGTTCAATCTTTATGGTATTCAATAAATAAGCTTCCTAATATAATTGAGTTCCAGCCAAGCTTCTATAATGCATTTGAGCATTGATATTATTTTAATTAGAGAAAATGTTTATGAGTATGGGCTTAAAATTTTGATCTCTACCGAGCTTGAGTTGAACTTGAGCCTAAGTTGATCTTGAGCTCCAACTCAATACTATATTGTCACGACTCGATCTTTTACACCTTTAATCTTCACTTGCTCATAATCTTTAGAAAATATGCACATGTATCCCAAGTTTCACTAAAGCTTGGAACCACTAATAAGCTTATAGATAGTAAAAATTTTGGGCTTTGATCTCTCATGACAATTGGGTATTTATTAAGCTTCAATCATATACGTATGAGAATTTTGTTATCAATTTTGCATTGCCTAATTTTTCATCCCCATTTTCTTTATTTACATCATCCTTTTTTTCTAGGTTCACTTGTGTTGTATAATTTTTGGAAATTAAGAAACTATTTTAAATGGTATCTAGGAATATTGTATTGATTGATATTGGGAAGCACCTTTGCATGTTAGCACAATTTACCTATTGTAAGCAACATGTTAGGATTGCATTTGGATTTAAATTCTAGATAACAAAATATGTGTAAGCGAGAGAAATAACAAGTCAACAAGAGAATATGCATATGGATATTACATGGAAAAAACCTAAAAGTGGGTAAAAAGCCACGTGCAAGACTGAATAAATCCCTTGGTGTAACAACAATAATGCAATGGTTCACCTATAATAAAAAAGAACTACATCAATAATACAATGATTCACCCATAATCATAAAGAAATAGTTTTTTTTAATCAAGTTCCTAGAATTTTCTACTCTCTCACTTACTCTACCATATACATCTTGTAGCATATAGAGAGTTTATAAGAGCCCAAATACATAAAATATGAAATAACCTAGGCACTAAAGAAAACACAAATTAAGTAGTAAATTACCCCAACACCTGTTTAATCGACCATGGAATATGGCCCACTTAGGTGGTGGACTACCACTTAGGTAGGTTGGCTACCTTCCCTTTGTAGATTTGCTGGTCTCCATCATATGGACTTCAACTTCACTATTTTTGAATTTGTTTCTTAATCACACTTTTGAACCTTGAACTTCATGTAAATTTAAGACATAAAATCAATCAATTTCCATCTTAGCTTGAATTTACATAAGTTAACACATGTAAATACACTTGGGCAATACTTGTAATTAAGCTCTTGGCTTGCCAACTACTCACATCCGAGTGATTGAGTGCACCACATCTATTGTGAGCTTCATCACATTATATCTAGATAGCGTTATTTGTTTACTTTGAAAAGCTTAGCTATGAACATTGATATCGACATCACCTCTTAAGTCTTTTTAGCCATCACACCCCAAGTTATAAAAAACTTTGTAGACCCCCAAGCTTTACCTTTCTTCAAACTACTTCACCTTAGAATTCTGTGCAATACCTAAGTGATGTAAAAGAAACTTTTTCATCACATAAATAACACATGCTTTACCATTGAAGAAAACATTACAAACATTAACATCCTTCATCCGAAGATTGATATCTTAAATAGAATTGTTGGGAATGACCATCTCCTTTTAGTAAAGATAACTCATAGACCTAGCTTCTCTCATCATTATTAGACTTATAGAGACCCACTTACTAAGTCTAATTCTTGAACTTATTCCAGAATTCCTGTAATTATCCTTGGTACCTGTAGGTAGATTGTTATGTTGTCTCTAAATTAGAGATAAGACAAATTTTGCTAATCTTTAACTTGTAACTCCAACATGTATATAATTTTATAAACGTCGTGTAAAATTGTGCCAATAACGTTATCATTTCAAATCCACATCATATCTAAACACATGTACTTAAAATCTCCTGTCACATCATACATCATATATATATAATATATATTCCATTAGGATTTGCATTCCCGATAAGTAGGCACAACCTATGATTAATCTTGTAGCCTTAAGTGGCTCAAAAAGAATACAAATCCAACCTCATATACACAAATATTTACATTACAATCCGAAGATTAATACCTGTAGATCTTATTTACAAGCACTACAACATCATGTACAAGACATCCTAGTACAAATAATAGAGGTTCCAAAATGGAAACTAAGGGCTTGTTTATCTCTATTGACGCTCTCCAAAAACCCGTGTCTCCAACAACTTATTCTTCAATACCTGTACCCGAGGTTAGCAAAAACATTAATCCCTTAACTTCTTAAGAAGCAAAGTGAGTACATAATCAAACGACCCAACAAAAACAAATAATAAAATCACATAACAGTAACTAATAAAATTATCAAATACCTCGAAAGTGGTTACTCAAGCAAGTGAGTTTTCAACTTAAAGTTATATTCGGAAGAAACCTAATTCAATTTCTTACATTTTAACATCACCGTGATCTTACTTAATGATATTTTCCTTATAATTTTGTTTTACCAAACTCATAACCTTTTCATTAGAGACCATTTCAAATCACTCTTGTTTACTCATAGGTCATAAATACTTTTCAATTAATTTAAGTAGAGCCTGTCAACTGGTAGATAAACTACCTTCATGTACTTTTCAAAACTTAATGTTTTCTCAACTAATTAAGACATCCTTACATACTCTTTTTAGTTAGAAACATTCAGTTCGCCTTTTACCTGTTTTGAACAAAAAGGGTGAACAAATCCCCATAGGTCACTGAATTGGGTCGGTTCATCAACCGTGCCTCAAATCTATCTAAGTCGACTCAAAGGTCGTACTACAAACTTACTAGGTAGGGAATAGGACTTTCCTTTCATTAAGTGTTTTGGGTTAGTAGGTACTTACATACTTAACCCCATTTGATATGTTCGAGTCCTAAAATTCAGTTAGGTATACTTTAATGAAGTTATACATGTCAACGATCAATTTTCCATTTTATTATCCATTTAGATATTTCATCATTACTAAGACAACAATAGTATAAACTCAGCCAGTCATATAAACTCCATCCAATAAGCTAAAAATAACCAAGCATTACATCACAATCATAAAGCATTTAATAATTTAAGTTCATTACATCACATACAATCAGGAACAGTACAATCAAATCTCGCACCCAACTCTCATTTTAGGATTTCTAGAATGTTCCCTTTTTTTCATAATCCAACCATATCATGATACACAACCAGCCATCAACAATCCAATGTAATTCAACAATCCTCCTGCATTGATCACAGTAAGTGATCGTACATGGTAATTTCAGCTAACAACAAGTGATTTATATTATTAACCACTTGTACCCAAGAGAGGAGTTAAGGGGGTATTCACCTGAAACAATATATGCCAATCCAAACAGTTGCACCGGCTAAATTCCTTTATCCTCCTCACTTAATAGAAATACTTGAATCATCAGTATACTAATCAATGTTACTCCATTTACTCTACCGAACCTTAAATTGCTAATTCAGTATTTCAAACTCCTAAATTCCATCCTAACCTCATATAATCCACCATTTTCCTACAATGTCTAATTCATATACATATGGGTATATTACACTCTATTATATATTAATGTAATTAAATTCTGATTTGATTCTATATCGAATCGTATGGTTCCAAATTATCACAAATTTGCACCGATCGCTCCTATTTTTGTTTTGTAACTAACCTAAGCTTCTTAACATCATATTATACTTCAATGAACTTCAACTAAACATCAAACTCAACTAATTAAATCAAATTCCCTAATTTTGCTAAGGATTTAATTCGTTAGAATAGGGTAATTGGCTTGAAAAATTCACTAAAAATAGAAAAAAACTCCAATTTGAGCAATGATTGATTTTGTGATCTATTACATCATATAAGGATCCTATATACTAAACATTACTTAAAAAATACATCATTTACCTTATTCATTTTCCAATTTAATTTCCGACCAGAATAGAGAATTTCTTAAGGACCACATATTTATGAATCAAATTTTAGCAAAATAAAATTACCAAATTAGTATAAATACAAAGTTATACTAGAATACCAAAAATCATAATTTTTCATCAAAATTTGATATTTTGAACAAAAATAGGAAGTTTTGGGTGTTATTAGGGGCTACTCTGTTCACCGGCCTCTAACCACCAACTCTGGCCACTACTATGTTAGTCGGAATCCTCCCCAACCCAAAAGCTTAACTCTAGCTTGGCCTAGCAGCAACTTCACCCTAACCCCTTCTACCAAACAGGCTAAATCATTCCTTATTTAATTATGATTTTTCTTGAATTTCTTCAAATTCTTATTGCATCCTACTTCAATCTTGTTCTTCTTCCTCTCCTGATAATTGCATGTTGGAAATTTCAATTTCAATTTACCTAGAAAATTTGGATGAAATGGAGAGAGTTTTGGTTTGAGAAGTTTAGGTTTGTTTAAGTTATGTTCTGTACAGTTTTTTTTTTTCCTAGCTATATAATATAATGTATATATTTTTACATGTATATACATATATGTATATATATATAATTCATATATATATGCATTCATTTTACGTTACACACACACACACACACATATACATATACTATTTTAATTTTAACATTATTGCTTAAGCTTAGATCCTCACAAGACCATTGTGGGATACCTTAATGCTTAGGGATGTAAACGAGCTAGGTTTTGGATGGGTTCATTGAAACCTGAATCTAACTTGGCAAAGGATTTATATGCCTAAAATCTGCCACAACCCAATGGTTTTTTTTTTTTTCTTGACTCGAACCTGACCTAATCAATAAATGAAGCATCCCAAACTTGACTTGAATGGCAACAATTAAATCTTTTTTTTTTTTTTCATATTTCTACTTATTTTCATATGTCATTTTTTTAATTTATTATTAATCTACTTGTAATGAAAAGAAGAGAGAAATTAAATATAAAAATTAAACATATAAAAATAATAAAATAAAATATACTAATTATAAATTATAATATTAATTTTTTATTATTATTTAAAATTATTGGATCGGGTTTTCTCATTAGGCTTTTTTCTAAATCCTGTAACCCGATTCTAAACTCTATCGGGTTTTATTCCATGTTCGAAAACCCGACTCTAAACCCTATAGGATTTTTATCAGGTCGGTTGGGATAAGTACCCTATTACGACCTGCCCCAGTTGCATTCCTATTCATGCTAATGGATCTCGCTGTATTATAATAACCAACATGGTCCATTAAGTTAAGAGATAAGACATTATAAAGTAACTCTAGCACATACCTTACATTTGATACTATGCACATTTGCTCATTATGCAATTAGCCTAGACTACTCTATACTAGCAATTTTTATCTTTTAGTTAAGTGTATTTGTATATATCACTCTGCATAGTAATGGATTGCTCTTGAAGCACTAGTGGATCATATTCCTAGAGTTCAATGCCTAATTCCTGGAATTAATTTAGTTGTCAAATGCCAGTAACACTATATCATCTTTTGACTCAACTTGATAACTGTAATCATGCCTCGAAACCTAATAAAAGGCAATAATAATTCACCACATGTTTCACTTAAGTAAAACACATAAGACTTCTTATCACTTCTATTGGTTTCTATACTAGTTTTACTTTTACAATCTTTTTTTTTTAATGAAAAACACTTATTCATTTAACTACTTAATTTGCTTGACTTTTATTATTGAAAATACTCATTAAAGCTTTAATTAGTAGAAAGCATTTTTAGAGAGTAATAAATAACATAAAAAGTTGATAAAGGTTCAAAATCTTAACATTTATAAAGTTTACTTACAGATATTCATAAAGTTTGATAATTACACAAGTGATAAGGGTAGCCAAACACAATGCTCTCCATCTATTGCCATCTTGAATCCCAGTTCAAAACCACTTTAAATATAAAGTATAGCAACCGTTGATACAATTTTGCCTATCAACTACTTGTTGAGACACCTTTGATGACCTAACACCTAATTAACATATCATCCTAAGGTATACACTTGATGGTATAATCCTAATCTAAGGGTGTCGCTTGTTGAATCAAGAAGACTAAGCAACAAACATCACACAATTAATTAAGTCAAGTTTACATATCGGTCCAATTTAACAATTTTTACCCTAACCTGCAACATGTAAGGTTACTATATATCTTGATTGAATAGCTCAAAGTAGTATGCAAAGTGTGACTTAAAGTTCGACTTGAAAGTTGATTAATAAGGATTTAGAATAGCTGAGTCATTATTGATTTAACCATTAATCCATTTCTAATCATTAGTTCAATTATACTAAACTCATGTTATTAGTTGACTTCATGATCTTCTATTTAATCGAGGTCTATATGAGAGGACCTAAGAGGGGAAAGTGGACCCATTTAGCCTTGAACTAAGTTTGGCTCACTAAACCATTTAGGGTTCATTAATTTGAACTTGTGTAATTCATTATCAATACCATTTAGTTAATTAATTATTAATCTTTTGTTAATCTTAAGCCAATTAGGTTTTAATCCAATTAACTAGTGAGGCTAAACCCAATACGCCTTAACTCATTACAAGCATATGTCTTTTATTTTAATATATGTCCATGTTTTGCATTTTATTAGGGTCCACAAGGTATTAGCCCTAAAAAGGAGATGGACCCAACAAGTTTTGGAAATTAGGCCCACAAGATTAATTATTAATAAATTAATTTAATTAGTTAAGTTAATTAATGCAATCAAGTTAAGCACTTAGTGTATTTGGGTAGTCTTAGTTAGGCCTATTATAATTATTATAGGTCTAGTTAGGCATTATAATGCCTAATTTAGAAAATCTAACTCCATCTATTAGTTAGGTCTAATAGATCTCAATCTATTTAACCTAGGCTCCTTAAGTCATATTTCCTTTATTATGCTAAGTTTAGGCCAATTAGATTTTATTTAGTTAATATAAATGAAAAGTAATTAAGTGTTTTTTATAAGGTTCAAGGCTTTATTAGATTTAAGGCCCAAAAGATCTTACACTTGGTTAAGGACCATATGGTGGGCCACAAGGGGAAAATTGGCCCAAATAATTTTAGAATTTGGCCCATTGGGCTTCATTAGCTTAATTAAGATTAATTATTATTAGCTTACCTAATTAGCCTTATTATTAACTAATCCAATATGATTAAATTAAGTAAGTGGGTTAAGGTAGTCTTATGAAAAAACAAGTTAAATTGGCACATTAAGGAGGGAGGTGAATTGATTCATTGAACCAATTTTCAATGATTGGCTTAAGATCTAACTAGTATTGGTTCAATCCATTGAAATATTATTTTCTCATTTAATTGTTATCATTATTATTTACCAAATTTTTAATTTTTTACATCATTTTATTTATATACACCTTCTATAACTTATCTACCATCGAACAAAATCAAACACATTCCAAGTCAAATCTTGATTCAAAATTGGTGTTTGTACGCTTTAAATTTAAAGATTTTGATCATCAAACTTGATTTTAGTACAAAAAATCTATTTGGAAACAACTTGATTAAAAATTTGATATAAAAATGCATTTTGGATGAAAATTGATGATCTAAATGGATCAAATAAGGGTTTTGAGTAAGAACATTTTCAATGTTCATATAACTATTCGAGGACATTTGAAGATCATTAAATTTTTTTGAAAAAGTCATGAGAAGACAAACACTTGGCTTGGAATCTCTTAGGTTTTTAGATATCAAACACACCTAATCACTAGAACATGTTAAGCACATCAATTATATTGAATTAAGTATCAAGAACACTGGATAAAATTAAATTAAAAAGTGGGAAAAATCTAGAAAATAAATTAACACAACTCATTCTAAACATCTCTTCATCAAGATTAAAATTTTAATCACTAAACATCATATAAGTACTAGGCATCAACTTAAAAATCATATAAGCCTAAAATTAGAAAAACATCATTTAAACACCTTAACATCAACATCATTTATAAGAGATTTTAAGAAAAAAACTGATTTTTTTTTTTTTTAATTTCAATCCATTCCAAACATTTCACTTCCAAGATCAAAACTTTATGCATGCTAACTAATATATGTGCATCATGTATCACCTAAAACACTTTTAAAACATAAAATCAACAAGAGAAGCATCAACTAAAGATGGAATCAAGCCAATAAGTAATTTAAAAGGGGAAATTAAACTCCAAATTGCCTTAGTACCTATGGAAACAATGCAACTCCAAACAACCATGCTACAACTTGATTCAATCTAATTTTCTATCAATCAAACCTTGCCTAATTCCTAAATTAACAAGCCTAAAGATTGAATAACACTCAAAGCTAAATACATTCCAATTTCTTGATGAGTTTACGTGCATACACAAGCATTGCTTATACCAATTTCAATTCCATTTTTCAAATCAATCATGTTCATTTATCTATTTATTATAATTTACCTACTAAACCCATATTATGTCTAATTCCTCTATTTTAAATTTTATTAGGTTTCAAAATGAGTTTTTTAGTTTAATTATGTCACTAATCTAATGTTAATTATTATCAAATTTATGGGGTTTCACAGTTATTGACCGCTTTTGCCTAAAATGCTTATCTAAACTTGTAGCTTTCAACATTGCTCTTGCTCTTTCTAACAAAACCTATTCATCTACTTTGCCACTCGATTTTTTTTTAGGAGCGTATGCTGTAGTGAACTATCTTTTGATACCTTCTTGCTTGTAGAATTTATCAAATTCATTACTAGTGCATTCTCCTCCGTTATCTATCCATAGATACTTGATCTTATTTTTAGATTCAAGTTCAATTGGTGCTTTGAAGACTAAAAATGCATTTGCTTTCCTCTTAATAAGATACACCCAACATCTCTTAGAATAATCATCAATGAAGGATACATAATACTTTGCTCTTCCTAAGGATGGAATTGGTGCTTGCCAAACATTAGAGTGAACTAATTCTAGAATAATTTTGCTTTTAGAATTCAATGTGTTAAACTTCAAGCGGTGCTACTGACTATTAATACAATACTCACAAAAAGATAGTGAAACCTTTATGAGACTAGGAAGTAAATTTTTCTCAACAAGAATTCTTGTTTCTTGTTTAGATATGTGTTCGAGTTTTTAATGCCACATCATTTTAGATCTTTCACTTGAACTATTGAAAACAATTGATGCTTCTGCTTCTTATAGAGTTTCTTCCTTTAACATGTACATATTTACAACTATCTTTTCTCCCTTCATAAGTACAAGTACTCCTTTGACTACTTTTATGATCTTGTTCTCAATTTCAACTTTGCATCCAAGATCATCTAGTTGTTCTAAAGACAATAAATTCTTCTTAGGCCCTCCACATGTCGCACTTCTTATATAATGTGAATTGTATTGTCATACATGTTCAACTTTATGCCCCCAACACCAACAATCTTTAAAGCATGGTTGTTATAGATGTACATAAATCCTCCTCAAATAGGTTCATAGTGGTGGAGCCATTCTCTCTAAGGGGTCATCTGAAAAGTAGCTCCTAAGTTGAAGAGCCAAATGTTAGCAAATCTTTTCCTGCTTTCAATTGTCTCTGTTGCTTCACAACATAGAGCATTTCCATCATTTAAAGTGCTTGCCATGTTTCCTTGAAGATTGGCAAATTTTCTTATTTGAATTCCAACAATGCTTTTTTAAGTGACCTTTCTTGCCACAATTGTAGCATTTCAAATTCCTTTTAGTTTTTGACTTTGATCTATAATGATTTTGGCTCTCACTTGGGCCACATTCCATTGATCTCTCTTGCATTATTGTTAAGGCCTCTACTTGTTGTGCACTTATTTGCATGTCTTCCTTGTTTTTGCGTTAACTTTCTTCTTTAAGAATAGCAACTACAATATCATCAAAGATTAGTTTGTTCATAAGGACATTGTTTGTTAAGTTAATAATGAGTTGATCATATGAATCAAGTAAACTTTGAAGCAGAAGTTTAACATTCTCAATCAACTCTATTTTGTAACCTAATTATGTAAGTCAAAATAGAGTGTTTAGAGTGTTGATGTGCTTTGTCACCAAAATGGATTTTGGCATTTGAAGAGTATATAGTTTTCTCTTAATGAAAATTGTATTGTGAAGTGATTTGGCCTCATAATTTGGTGAGATGATCCCAAATTTCCTTTGTTGTCTTCTTCTCTTCTATGCTTGAAAATACCCCATCAGCTAGTCCTAGATGAAGATTTGCAATAGCATTCTTGTCCATTTCATTCCACTTGGCTTCATTTGTGAAATTTTCCAACTTTTTGTTGATTGCTGTTAAGCAATTATCTTTGTGCAAAATTGCAATCATCTTTAATTTCCATGATGAGAAGTTACTCCCATTAAAATTTTCAATCTGAAATTTTGTTGCCATTGCTTCTATTATAATTGCTTTGAGTTACAAAAAAAAAAAAAAAAAGCTCCCACTATTCACATGTATTGTTATTGTCTTTATGAATAGTACCTAGTATATGCCAAGGCTGAATAATATTTAACTTATTTTTTTGGTGTGGAGGATTTGCTTTTTTAATGGCAACAATAGAGCATACAATAAGTAAATATACACACCTAAATTAGGCTTTGATACCACTTGTTGTAAATATTGCCTCTAAGTAGGATTGAATAAAGTAAGACCTGTAACTAAATGAATTTGAGAATAATAATAATGAAGGAGATGGACACACGAATTGTACATAAAACCTCTAAATAATTTAGGGTATAAACTATGGGTAATGATAGAAGAATTTCACTATGAGGAATAATTAGAAATTACGACCTTTCTATATCATAAGGAGAAGCACTTAAAATACTCTATTAGACATTAGGAGAAAACATACCAACTCTTTAACTTTTCTCTCTATCTTTCTTTATATTTTTGAATGATTTTAGGATTGATAAGGAAAGGCTAATTTATAGATTTTACATGCATGTTTCTCATATAAATCAAGCTATTGCCAACTTTGACTTGGAGTATGTGAGTTGTCCATCTTTTTCTACTTTATCTCATTTTGACATAATGCTTCCTATTTCATCTCCTTTTGATATTGTACAAAATAGTAGTAATATCAACATAGAGGAATTATCCTCCTATCTCCCAAGAGAACTAGACCACCATAGAAGGGTTAGTTAAAGGATTAATTACATGACCCATTGAAATCTCTTTAATTGATGTGTTGTTGCAACGTTAAAATGTTCTCCTTTAGAAATCGAACAGGTTCAAATCTCTTCTCTTATTAGTTGTGTAATATATAGTTGGAAATAAAAAGGAAAAAATAATTTTACGTACTTCCAAAAAAGAAATAAAAAATTTTGGGTATTATATTTGAAAATTTGGAAGCTAGTGGGACAGTTGTGAAGACCTACAAGTACCGTTGGTGCAACCTCAAGATATATCCTCTACATATTCTCATTAAAAAGTTAGCTGCTTTGTGCTATCCATGAATGCCGTATAAGATCCTACACTTACTCTCATTATAGTTAAATTTATTAATACTTGAAGCAAGTTGCTCATGGATTTGACTTCGTAAATATGGATGAGGTTCAGGTATAATTTCCTTTGTACTTCAAATCAATCTAATTTGAATTAGAGAATAATATTCCGGAAATTAAATCTACAAAAATTGGCATGAAAAGAAAACTAAGAATTAAGTTCTAACTATAATTTAAAAAGACAAGCTATTGATTTCTACAAAATTATTAGGAAAATATATATAAATAGAAAATGAAGTCTACTTGTCCAACCTCCCTCCTCGTTGTATCACTAGTTTCACTTTGAAATGCACCTCTAACGGAGAGAAACCACCGTAATCAACCAAATATTTAATTAACTCATCTTATGTAAAAACTTTCACTTTCTACGGATGTCTTTTGTCAATTGCCTTCCGATGCAAAAATGCACCAACAGTAAAGCATGAAAGTCGTCATCTCATGTTTTTCTACAATATTCAAGCTAGTGAGAAGTTGACGAGACGTTGAGGCAGCTAATTTCGACTGTTTTCTTTCTTAGCAGTTCCTATCTATCCTTATCCGTTATTATTATTATTATTTTTGCAAGTTTATTCCATTGCTTTTAGAGGAAGAAGAACTTATTAGAGTTTCTTAGTTTCGGTTTACATAAAAGGAAGAAGATGGGGGTAAAATGGGAATTATAATATTTTTGGAATCCACACTTGCATATATTAATGACAAAAATCAAACATCCTCAATAAATGCACATTTTTGCAAGAATAAAGGGTGTTTCCACTTATTTTCAAAGAAAGGGGGCTATTGGCACATAATATAAAGACAAGGAGAGATTTTTGCAATTTATATATATATAGCATGTATTAATATGATTATATCCATCTTTTTCATTTAAAAAAAAGAGTTTTATCTCATCAAATAAATTGAAAGAATAGAGACATAAAATTAATCTATTTCATTAAAAGACTAGCATTCATACCACCAATTATATTTAAATTACATATGTTACACCTCATAAGTATATAACAAACTTTATATATCATGAGAATTTATATTCATTAGTTTTAGTCTAACTTCTAATTTGGAAAAAAAAGTATAATTTTCACTTTGTATTTTAGAAAGATAGTGAAGAAATAGAGAGATACTTTGTTTCCTTCATTTGGTTAGCAATAGAAAAGGAAACAGAAAAGAAATGTGTATCCATATCTTATTTTTGTAAAGATAGTAACATGGGATTTTTTTTTATTATTTCTATATTATCTGTATCCAAATTTTTATTCATTCCTCTATAACTTTAGAGAGAGAAGAATCAACTTAGAAATATTTCCACTTGTTTGTTTCAACATTATTTTCACTTATTTCTTCTAATATCCTTTCATTTTTCATTCTTCATCAAGATTGCCTAAAGAAAACTTTCTATCCTTCCCTCCTATTTCCTTTAATTTTACCTCATGTCAGGCTATCCAAACACATATATAAAGAAATGGAAATGTTGATGAGAGAAAATCCCAAGGAAATGTTAACTGAAAAAAAGAAAAGAAAAGAATAATGGCTAGAGACAAGATTGGTTTACAAATTTATCATATCATATAAGCTTAGTGGAAGAGCTAATTTCATATTATGCTTTGTGTTGACGACATTTTGATGTAAAATTATGCTTATCTATCCAGGTTAGGCTTAAACACAATGTTGTTGCAAGAGCAAAGAGAAATAGAGGACACGAAAATATTGCAGCAAAGGGAAAACGTGATCTTGTTCATTCAATGAAATCTTAATGTTTGTAAAATACAATCATATCAATGTTGATAAGTATCACTTCCTGAATTGTAGCAAAATAAATCTAAACAAACTTATTTATTTCCTATAAATCAGAACTAGATTAATTAAACTAAAATGTAAATAATTTGCTGTCTTAATAAGCAAAATATTAACACTCCTCCATGCTTGTAGGAGTTGCAAATTTTAAGTTTTTGCCTTAACAATTCAAATTTGTTTGCTGGTAGAGGCTTTGTAAAAATGTCTGCCACTTGTTCTTCCGATTTGCAATATACGAGATTGATTTCTCCTTCCTTTTGCACTTCTCTTAAAAAGAATAACTTTATCTGATGTGCTCTTCATATCATCTATGGATCCACCCCAATCATTGTTGGAGAATCCTAATAGACTTGAGTTTTCACACCTCTTGAACTTTACACCAAGATTAATTGTTCCCTTGATGTATCTAACTACCCTTTTTGCCGCGTTTAAATGTGTTTCATTAGCACAATGCATGAAACGAGATAGGATAATTATAGCAAAGAGTATGTCGGGTCTTGTTGCGGTTAAGTACATCAGACATCCAACCAAGCTTTTGAAGTAGCTTTCATCAACTTTATTAGTGTCATCATCCTTGCTTAAGCTCTCCTTTTGGTTCAATGGAGTTGTCATTTCCTTGCAATCTTCCAGATGGAACTTCTTGAGGATTTCCTTTGCATATTTCATCTGACATATGAAAACTTCCTCTTCTTGTTGCTTGATTTCCATACCCAAAAAGTATGTCATCAATCCTAAATCGGTTATTTCAAAACTTTCCAACATTTCTTCTTTGAACTCTTCAACTAACTTGGAGTTTCTACTTGTAATTAGAAGATCATTAACATAAAGAGACACAATAATTAGATCAGATCCTTTACACTTAACATAGAGAGTGACTTTAAACATGCTTTTCTCAAATCTTAAGCTTGATAGATGCTTGTCTATCTTGTTGTACCATGCTCTAAGTGCTTGCTTCAAACCATATAAGGCCTTCTTGAGCAAATACACCTTGTCTTCTTTGCCTTGTTCTACAAATCTTTCAGGTTGCTCTACATAAATTTCTTCTTGTAAGGAACCATTTAGGAATGCATATTTCACGTCTAGTTGTAGTACTTTCCATCTGTGTTATGCAACAATGGCCAAGACTAAGCGTATGGTATCTAATCTAGTAACTGGAGCAAACATATCAGAATAGTCCACTCCAAAAATCTGAGCATATCCCTTGACAACAAGCCTTGCTTTATGCTTGTTGACAGATCCATCAGCATTAAGTTTGGTTCGAAACACCCACTTGACTCCAATGATCTTTCTATCAGTTGGTTTGTTTACAAGCTCCTATGTCTTGTTTTTCTTGATCATTCCCATTTCTTCTTTCATTGCCTTTACCCACTTCTGATCTTAGCAGCTTCTTCATAACTACCCGGTTCACAAATGGCAACACAACAGTGTTGATAAATATCTTGGAGTGGTCTGGTTCCTCGGGTAAGTGGATCATCTTCCATCTCTTCTTGCCACAACTCTGTTTCTTGATCTTCATTTGCTTGGAACGAAAGACTAGCATGTTATATGGACGCTTGTGTTTCCTTCGGTTGTTCCCAATTCCACTTGTCATTTTCATTAAAAATCGCATCTCTACTGACTGTACTCTTTCCAGTTTGAGGTTGATAAACTTTGTATGCTTTGGATGTGGAACTATAGCCTATAAAGATGCTAGGTTCTAATCTTTCGTCTAACTTATCACGCTTGACATTTGGGACATGAGAAAAACACAAACAACCAAACACCCTAAGGAAATTTAAAGAAAGTTTGTAACCATACCAAGCTTCAAAAGGTGTTTTGTTCTCCAATGCTTGTGTAGGAAGTCTGTTTTGTAAGGAAATAGCTATACTTGCAGCTTTCGTCTAAATGTTCTTTGGCAACTCTTTGTCATGCAACATACACCTTGCCATCTCCATTATGTATCTGTTTCTTCTTTCACTCACTCCATTTTGTTGTGGAGTGTGGAGCTGTTAGTTGATGTTAAATGCCCGCCTCTTCTCAAAACATGTTGAATTTTACTGATGTGTATTCTTTCTCATTGTCAGGTCTTATAGCTTGGATTTTGCAATCACTTTGATTTTCAACCATTCGTTTAAACTTCCAAAACACATCAGTAACTTATGATTTACTCTTCAAGAAAAAAATCCAACACATTCTTGTGAAGTCAACACTTAGCAAATTCTAATCGATGTCAGGTATGTAAAGAACATCAAATATGTTCTTTGAGCCATCAGCTCCTGATATGATCACGATCCCAATTCCTTTAACTGAGATGTAATCACCATTGCCAATTTTAACCTTGGTAATGTCAATTGGCCTAAAGTGTTTGAAGAGTTTCTTGTCGTTGGTCATGTGGTTTGTACATCCGCTGTCAATCAACCAACTTTCAGATGAGTAGCTATTTGCTACACATGAAGCTACAAATAGCTAATCTTCATCCTCTTATTAAACAACTTGCACTTCACTCACTTGCTACCGAACCTTCCTCTTGCAAATAATTGCTTCATGTCCCATTTGATTGCATTTGGAACACTTTGCATCAAGTCTCCTCCAGCATTTGTATGGTGGATAACCTTCTTTGCCACAACGTCTACATGGAGGATACTTGTTCTTGTTGTTCCCTTTTCTTCCCCTATTATTGCTCGGAACAAACAAGGATTTCCATCCTCACTTTTCTTCTTTTTCCACTTACTTTTATCAGCTCTGTGGTGTTTTGCCATCAAAGCTCCTTCAGTGCTTGCATTTTCCCTCATGTGCCTTCTTTGTTCTTGTGCCTGTAACGAGTGTAACAACTCAACCAAGGAGATTTTTGCGAGATCCTTAGTGTTCTTAAGTGTTGTTATAGTTGCTTCATAGCGCCCAGGTACTGTCACTAGGATCTTCTCAACGATCGTTGAGTCATTGAACTCTGATCCTAGCAACTTGATTTTGTTTGCAATGTCAAGAAGCCTATCTGAATATTCCTTGATTGTTTCAGACTCCTTCATCTTTTACAATTCAAAATCCCTTATTAGATTGAGCACCTTCATCCCTCTGATTCTCTCGTCACCAGCGTACTCTTGCTTAAGGTAATCCCATATGGGCTTTACTGTCTTGTGAGACATGATCCTTGTGAAGAGCGTTGAAGACACTGCAGCAAACAAGCATGCCTTGGCTTTCGACTTCTTGGTTTTCTTTCCTTGTGTGTCTTAATTTGTGCCATGGTAGGATTTTTTTGAAAGATCATAATCTTCTTCCACAGCTTCCCACAGAGTTAAGGCTTCCAAATACGTCTCCATTTGAACAGCCTAGTTCTGATAATTTTCTCCATCAAACACCGGTGGAGCAACTGATGAAAAGCTGGTTTCATTTTCCATGGCAACCAGAGAATTCTTCAACACAGATCCCTTAAGAATAATGCTCTGATATCAATTGTTGTTGCAAGAGCAAAGAAAAACAGACGACACGAAAAAATTGCAGCAAAGGGAAAACGTGATCTTGTTCATTCAATGAAATCTTAATGTTTGTAAAATACAATCATATCAATGTTGATAAGTATCACTTCCTAAATTGTAGCAAAACAAATCTAAACAAACTTATTTATTTCCTATAAATCAGAACGAGATTAATCAAACTAAAATGTAAATAATTTGCTATCCTAATAAGCAAAACATTAACACATGAAAGGGAGAATAGCACGGATCAAAAATTTGTGTGCCTATGGGAAGGATTAAGCCAAAAAGGCAAAGTCCTTGTAATTTTGGATGACATTTGGGATGAAATAGATTTGAAGAAATTGGGGATTCCCGTTGATGGTGATCATCTAGAAATCAAGTTACTGTTGACCACAAGAAGTGAACAAGTGCTGAAAAGTAATATGGGATCTGAACACAATTTTCATCTTGAACCTCTGAAAAAATCCGAAGCAGTGAACTTGTTCAACCAAATTGTCGGCAATCGAGTTACAGGTGAACGTGAATCCACATTGATCGAGCAGTTGACAGAAAAATGTGCAGATTTGCCGGTTATAATATCTCCCTTGGCTACTTATCTGAAGTCCCTCCCTTTACCTGCCTGGGCTGATGCTTCAACTAAACTAATAGAGTCCAAGAGCCTAGGAATTGAAAAATTTATAGACAAATTGTTGGAGTTTAACTATCATCTCATAGAAAGTGAGGAGGCAAAAGCATTGTTCTTGTCGTGTGGTCAAATTGGCCGTCAAATCATTGCTGTTGATGATCTACTATTATATGGAATGGGCTTGGGGCTTCTGAAAGGGGTTCACACCATAGCAGAAGCAAGAGAAATGGTTAAGCAACTACTTAATAATCTCGAGGCGTCTTGCTTGCTGGAGGGCGGCGGTGAAGATTATGTTAAGCTACACGATATGATAGGTTACACTGCCTTCTCCATTGCATTGAAAACTCACACTGCCCTAATAGTTAGGGATAGCAAAATGTTGAAAGCATGCTCCGATGATGCCATAATGGGGTGCAAATTTGTTACTCTATATCTGGATGACAAAATGCATGAACTTCCTAGAAGATTAATATGTCCAACATTGGATATGTTATTAATGTATACTGAAGAATTTCGAACCACACATCTGGATATCCCGGATGCATTTTTTGAAGATTTGAGGGAACTCAAAGTTTTGGATCTTTCTGATTTGATCATTAACTCACTGCCCTCATCTATTCAATTCCTTAGCAAACTTCACACATTATGTCTTGATCGTGTTACAACTGAAGATATAGCGATAATTGGAAAGTTAAAGACATTACAATGTCTCATGTTTCGTGGATCCGAAATATCACGAATACCGAAGGAAATCGGAGAGTTGAGTGATTTAAGACTCTTGGATTTGAGATATTGTGACGATTTGCAAGTAATTGGACCAGATGTTTTGGGCAGATTAATACATTTGGAAGAACTCAGTTTGCTTTGTCTTTTGGCGAATGGGATGCAGAAGGAATTAGTAATGCAAGCCTCACTGAGTTGAACAACATGTCACACTTAAGTAATCTCGCCATTAATGTTCCCAATGCTACCTCACTTTCCATCGCTATACCATTCCAGCAATTAGTGCGTGTGCCTCGGGAGGGAATGGGACTGGGCGGATGATGTTGCAGAAAGAACTTTAAAACTTGAGTTTGACTTTAGTAGTAGTAAGTCGATTCGGAAAGAATGGCTACAAACAGCTCTTAAAAAGACTCAAGACTTACACCTACGCGGCTGGATAGGAATTCAAGAGATTGTTACCAAGTTGTCTAGGGAAGGTTTTCCAGAGCTGAAGCGTATTCGTGTAGAAAGCTGCCCATCAATCCAATACATTACCCACTCAAACCAGCCATATGCTATTCCTGTCTTGGGAGACTTTTTCCCTTTGTGGTTTAATCAACTTACGTAAGATATGCAAAGGTGATCTTCCCCTTGACTCTCTCAGTAATTTGAAAGTTATAAAGATAGAAGCCTGTGATGCGTTGAGGAGTCTCTTCTCTTTTTCTTTGTTTAAGGATCACCTTCCAAAGCTTCAAGAGATTGAAGTAAGTGATTGCAAAATGATTCAAGAGATTGTCACTTATGCCAAAATAGGGCTGCTAGATGATGGAGGAATTGCTGATGATAAAGTGGAGATGTTAGAACTTCGTTCGCATTCTTTAAAATTGGCCAATTTAGAGAATATCTCAAGCTTTTGCTCGAATGAAAGTAGGGAAATCGTGGAGGATGTAGGGAGCTTCCCATTCGAATTTCTCGATGGACGTCAGGTGAGATACAACCTGTCTTAGTATGGAATATGCTCCAAGGTTTAAGATAAAATGTGTACGCATGGAAATGCAGTTTCGATTTATTATTAGGCTCGTATATCATGCTCTACAAGGCTTTCTTAAAAGTGTGTTCTATTATTTGATAGGTTTCATTCCCTTGTTTGGAATCCTTAACATTGTGCGAACTACCAAAGTTAAGTAAGATTTCTCATAGTCAATATCCAGTGCACATTTGCAGTCTCAACTCTCTGGAACTGGTGAAATGCAAATCCCTCCTGTATGCTCTTGATTCCAATTTGCTACAACAACTTAAGAATTTGCAATCCTTGGAAATTGAAGCTTGTGAGTCGATGGAAGCAGTTTTCCACATGGAGGAGTTAAGCGCGCGTGATGCTATCCCGATTCAAACCCTGCAAATCAATCTAAAGTTAAAAAATTTGTCAAGGTTAAAGGAAATATGGAACAAGAATCCCCAAGAAATTCCGCCTGTCCTCGAGCTAAAGAAGCTTGAGGTATCTAAATGTGATGAGTTGGAAAATCTCTTCTCGGCATCCATAGTGAAGTCACTGGGAAGCCTCAGTTATATAACCATTGCTTCATGTACGGCAATGGAGGAAATTTTCTTGGAGGAGGAAAATGATGATCAGGAAATTAAATTTCCATCTTTGTCCCACCTAAACATTTCCAAAATGAAAAATCTTACAATGTTCTCCCGTGGAAATCATCATTATCGATTCCCCTGCTTAAGACAGTTGATAATATCTCATTGCCTCAAAATGAGGGTATTTGTCTCTGCGAAGAGTAGAAGATAGGAGCTCTCAAGCAAAGATGCTACCGGAGATGAACCTTTTTTCAACGAAAAGGTATGTCCTGCTCTGAAAGAGATTCTATACTTTTTATTTCCTTGCATGGTTTTTTTCTCCTATTATATGACGATGTATTCAAATTGAAAAAGAACAAACATGAGGAAAAAATTGCAAAAGCTTGCTATGTCGAACTAATTTTCCGTAAAATTTTAAAAAGAATCAATGTTTCTGCAACGGTTTTACTGAGTGTAGAATTTTTATAAACTATAAGCAATTAATTTACTTTTTTTGAACCAATTATATATACAAATTAAATTAGAAACTTTCTATGTCAAAAGTTTCATAACCTTACTTTAAGCATAATTTGACTTAAAACGCATAATTTTACTTATGTTCATCATTTAGCTCGGAGTAAATAAATTACTTAATGATCATCCAATTCTTACAATTTTTAAAGAGCTATAAAATCGTGACTTCTTGTAAAGTTTCATAAAATTAACCATTAAGATACTTTATAATAACATTGAAAACTTTGCAATAAATTTTCTTTCTTCCATAATTTTTCTATTTGTTCATGGTTCTTTCATATAGGTTTATAAGAACTCAACAAGAGTTCATCATTATTAGAGCTGATAAATTTTTTTCTTTTCCTTGTATATTTATTCAATGTTGTCATAAAAGTTTCTTCGTACTTAGGAAGGCATATGAGGGAATATGAAGTAATTTGAAACTTAAAAAGTAAGTCTAGAAAAGTCTAGCAATTCATGTTAATTGGTCCGTATTGTATCCATAATTAAATGGAGAAAGTGCTTGTGACATTCTCCTCCACTTAAATTGACAATGTCCTCAGTGCTTTGCACTCCCTAGAGAACTACTCTAGCAAATGGCCAAATGGTGCACAACCCACAACTTTCTCCCATGCTTCATTTAGTGATGGACCTTTTCATTTCATTGAGTACTATAAAGAAGACCTTGTGAGAATTCTACTCCTATCTTTTTGCCTAGTACTTGTGAGAATTCTACTCCTATTGGCTATCGGGATCTCTTCCCTCTCTATTTGGCACATCGAACAAGCCTCAATGAATGCCTCAATATCCTTCATCATCTTCAACAAACTAAACTTATTTACACCTTAGCTAATGTTTGGTAGACATTTAAGTGCTCAGGTTCTCTCGGGTCATGAAACCTTTCAATGATCTTCCTTTGAAGATCTTCATGGTTGGGGACTTGTATCTTCCTCTCCTTGCAGTAAAGTAACCTATCCTCCATCTAGGACTTCTTCGTTTGACCCTCTTGATCTAGCACCAATCTAGCTTGAGGATCCTTGGCTAAGTTGGTCTTGATCTTTTTCAATATTTTTCCAAGCTTTAGGTTCCTACTCCTTAGATCGAATTACTCTCACCTACCCCTTTAGGCTTCTTTTTCTTCAACTTTAGCTTCTCTTTAGGTGGCCTCTCTATTTAAGCCTTCCCCTTTCACTTGGGCATTTCCTGCACCTTCAGCTTCATACCTTCAATCCTAACCCATTAGTAGCTTGCATTGAACATAAAAGTTTCTCAATATAGCTAGAGTTATGGTTAATTGAGACTACACACTGTTGCCCCTCATCCATGATCATTAAGGAATTTATTGATGGAGCGATCTAGATAAAGACTTGATTGAATATGTTCATTCCAATGACCAACTCATAATCATAGTCTCACCTTTCCTCCCCATTAGCCCAATTGAAAGTCAACGTCTTCAACTACCCCAATTCTAGCTCATTCAAGTTAACTATCTTTAGTCTTCCTCTATCTTTTTGGATGTTAAGGCCTAGTTTCTTGGCCACCTCTCTACAAATAAAGATGTTAGTGGCTCTAGTATCCAATAAGCCATTCATCCTTTTACCTGCTGTAAACACCCCATTTTTGCCCTAATGATCAATAATAATCAACCACAATTAATTTCCAATTTTTTCTATAATTTAGCAAAAATAGGAAAAATATTCAAAAAAATAAAATAAATAGGAAAAATACATCAATTTTGGAAAATAATTGCATAAATGGCAATAAAAAGGATTAAATAATTTTTACAAATTTTTGAAATTCCAAAAAATACAAAACAAAAATAAAAAAATCGCATTACATATATGCAAATTGCGAAAATAATAAAATCACGAAAGTGGGTTAGCTCAGTTGGTCTGGACCAGGGTCAGGCGTGCGTGGGAGTGGGCTCGGTCAGGGGTTTGAAACCTGGGGGAAGCAGAATCCGCGTTTTGAGAAATTTTTCTTTGCTTGGGACACGTGTCAACATCCGATTGGCAGGGGCGAACGCACGTGCTGGGCGCGTAATCGTCTTCAACCTCTGTCCGAGATCGTTAGCGAGGAGAAAAATCCGAATTTCGGTCGTTTTGATTCGATTTTTTTGCATAAATCCAATAGATCTTCAACAGAAATAAGATAAACATAATCCAATTGGAATCAAATCACAACAAATCAATGGATTTGCACAAATTGGAGATGGGTTTTTAACCGCAAATTCGATTTGCTTCAATTGGTGGAAATCCGAGCTTATCCAACTTAATTTCTTGCGCCTATAAATAGAGGATGAAGTGGAGAGGCAGAAGCACAAATCAAAAGTGAGAAAAAGAGAGAATCGAAGCCTCGCTGGAGTTCTTCAACCCGCGACCACCGATCAAGCATCGAGCAACCGCTAGGAGGCGTTTTTGAAGCAAACCACAGCCACAGTTGAGTTCCTCACCCCCGAAAACCTAAGAATCGACACCTTAACCGCTTCAGAAGGCCACTGGAACGCCGTCAACGAGCATCCCCAATCGCCACGTCCGATCGACTCGACTTGACCCACTTTGACCCGACCC
This sequence comes from Laguncularia racemosa, assembly GCA_037954665.1. Lineage (NCBI taxonomy): Eukaryota > Viridiplantae > Streptophyta > Magnoliopsida > Myrtales > Combretaceae > Laguncularia > Laguncularia racemosa. The sequence goes on from JBBMOL010000056.1 coordinate 132,595, forward strand.
GCGCACCGACCCGAATCTAGGTAAGTCGGATTTTTCGATTTTTTTGTATTTATTTTATATATTTCGAATTTATTTATTTACTTATTTGTTATTTATAATTCAATAAATAGAAAAAATGTTAGAAATTAGATTATTAGAATTTTTAGGATTTAATATAAGATGAATGATAAAAATAAAAATAATAATTATAATAATAAATAATAAAAATGTGAAAATTTATAAAGAAAATAATAAAAATATTATAAAAGAATAATAATAAAAATTTAGATTTTAGAATAGGGTAGATAAAAAAATCTAGGAGAAAATTTTCAATAAAAATTTAATAAAAATTATAAAAATAATAAAAAATTATAAAAATAATAAAAAATCATAAAAATTAACAAAAAAAATCAATAAAAATTTATAATAGTACAAATGAGTGGAAAAATAGAAAAATTGGAATTTTTATCACTTAGAAAAATTATTTTCTTAAATAAATCCAAAATTGGTTTTTCCTTAAAAATATCATTTTCAAAAATCAAATTATCAAACTTAAGCTTAGATTTTTAGAAAAATACTAAAATGGTAAAAACATAAATCAAAAGAAATTTCATAATTAAAATTCACAAACACACTAAAGTTTTTTCAGGAAAAGCGAACTACGACTTGTTTGATCCTGAATAGTAAGTACGTAGGCACCAATTTGGGGCAACCTAAAAAAGGAATAAAAATCGTTTTTCTAGAATAATTCACTCAAAAATCCAATAAAAGATAACAAGAAATAAATAAAAGACATTTCTAGATAAGGTTAAGATTTTAGGAGATTAGGTGGTAACCTTAGGGTTTTAATATGTTAGTCTCCGAACTTAGAAACTCTGGTTTTCCCCTTTCCTCTTTTCACAAAAAAACAAGAAGAGGAAATCACGACGACTAGTGGTCCAAATTAGGACTAATCTGCTCAATTAAGTTCTAATTCAATGTTTCCCAACAACAGTTGGGTGGTGACTCCAACATAAAACGAAATTCCTAACTCAAGTCGAGAATCTACATTTGATGAGCATAGGGTCTAGTATAGATCGGATTAAGAATGGGAAATAAAAAATTAGACTTGACACCTACAACTATAACCTTTGTGTACATTAAACTTTGAGGCTCCTTAGTGGGCTTACTCTATATAGAGTCTAACCTCTTTAAGGCCCTTGGCTTGTAATTGGTTTGAGCCTCCTCTTCTTCATCCTCCTTTGCAACTAGGATTACTAGGTAATCTCGTACTAGACAATCACTAGACTTATGTGCCCCTTTACACAAGAAACAAGATGGCCTCCTCCTAGATCGCTCCATCTCTTCCGTAGTAGTTTGACTTGTTGGGCCAGTCTACCATGATTTCTTCTTAAGCTTGTGCCAAGGTCAAGACTCTTTGTCTCTAGCTCCATTTCGGCCTACTTTGTCGGCTATCATAAAAAGTGAACATCACTTGCTCATCACTCATGTGGGAATCCTCTAACAGCAGCTCTAAAATTTCCCGTACGTACTTCCTGATGGAGCAGAATGGGATGCAGAAGGAATTAGTAATGCAAGCCTCACCGAGTTGAACAATATGTCATACTTAAGTAATCTCGCCATTAATGTTCCCAATGCTACCTCACTTTCCATCGCTATATCATTCCAACAATTAGTGCCTTATATTGTGTGCCTCGGGAGCTCATATGGCCGGGTAAATGATAGAGAAGAAAGAACGTTAAGACTTGAGTTTGACTCTAGTAGTAGTAATTTGATTTGCAAAGAGTGGCTACAAACAGCTCTAAAAAAGACTCAAGACTTACCTTTTGAGAAATTTGCCATGGTTAAAGGAAATATGGAACAAGAATTTCCGAGAAATTCCGCCTGTCCTCGAGCTAAAGAAGCTTGAGGTGTCTGACTGTGATGAGTTGGAAAATCTCTTCTCGGCATCCATGGTGAATTCATTAGGAAGCATCAGTTATATAACCATTGCTTCATGTACGGCAATGAAGGAAATTTTCTTGAAGGAAAATGATGATCAAGAAATTGAACTTCGATCTTTGTCCCACCTAAACATTTCCGCAATGGAAAATCTTACACAATCTTCTCCCATGGAAATCATTATTATCGATTCCCCTGCTTAAGACAGCTGACAATATCTCATTACCCCAAAATGAAGGCATTTGTCTCTACGGAGCGTGGAATAGAAGAGCTTTCAAGCGAAGATGCTACCGGGGATGAACCTTTTTTCAACGAAAAGGTATGTCCTGCTCTGAAAGAGATTCTATACTTTTTATTTCCTTTGGTCAGCATACACTTTATTTTATTTTCCTATTTTATGACGATGTATTCCAACTGAAAAAGAACAATTAGAAGGAAAAATTGCAAATAGCTTGCTAAGTCGAACTAATTTTTCATCAAAATTAAAAAAAAAGAGGAAAAAAATATACGTACAGAGTGTAGAATTTTTATAGACTATAAGCAATTAACTTTTCCTGAACCAACTTATGAACTTTTTATGCCTAAAGTTTCATAACCTTACTTTAAGCATAATTTAATTTAAAACGCGTACTTTTACTTATATTCATCATTTAGTTCGGAATAAAATAAATTACTTCATCGACCATACGATTCTTACAATTTGTAAAAGAGCTATAAAATCGTAACTTTGTGTGAAGGTTCGTAAAATCAACTACTAATATGAGGGAAATTACTTTCTAATAACAACAAATTTTCTTTCTTTCATAATTTTTCTATTTGTTCATGATTCTTTCATATAGTTTTATAAGAACCCAACAAGAGTTCATCACTATTATAGCTCATAAATTTTTTATTTTCCTCGTATATTTATTCAACACTGTCATATAACTTTCTCCATGGTTAAGGAAGGCATACAAGGGAATGTGAAGTAATATGATTCTTAAAAAGTAGGTTTAGCAATTTATGTGAGCTGCTTCATATTGTATCCATATTTAAACTAATTCGTGTCTTGAAATTTTGACCTATAATATCTACTTATTAGTCATGTTTGAAAACTTACATCCATATCTCATTTCATTTAATATGCATGCTTTGTGTTTGGATTGATCTCATTTATTGATTGAGAAAACTTAAAATATATATATCATAAATATCAAGTTTTTATTTAAAAAATATATTTTCTATATCTTTAATGTTCTTAATGCATATAACAAAAATTACCTTGAAAACTATACACTAATACTTACAAAAGTATCTTTTTGTATATAGGCTTAGTGTATGAATGATTTCGACAAAGAAATAATAGCTGGAGAATCCAACTGTTGATTTAGACTTTAAGTAATACATGCTGAACTTAAATAAGAATTTATGATATAATTGTTCTATGGTTAATTCACAACATTACGTAACTAACTTAAACAAAAACTAAATGATATATTCAATTTGGTTTTTAGTAAAAATGCTAAGTGGTTTCAGTAATAACAAGTTTGAAACATACTAAGGTATATCTAAATTGTTGTACATACAAAAATAAAGCTTCAAATGCATTATCTTATGCTTTTAAAATATTGTCGGAAATTAGAACATAGAAGGAAATAAAAAGTTAAAGAGTATCACTCTCATGGTACGTTTGGTTTGTAGAAAGGAATATGGTAGGAACATAATTGTAATTTTTAGGAAACGGAATAGAGTGGTAATAGCTATTTCATATAGATTCTTTAAGGCCTCATGGATAGATGTAGAAATAAGTTGGAGAAAAAAAAAAAATCAAAGAATAGTTATTCCAACATGATTCTATAAAAGGATTGCAATTTCTCATTCATAGTGTGATTTTATAAAATTATTGTAATTTCTCATTTCATAGCTGTAGTTATTCCATAAAATATCTATCTCACCAATTAAATCCAAAAATAGGTTTATAAAAGAGGAATAGCCAATCTATTTTTAAACTAGTTCGTGGTTACCATCAATACATTTATAAATTGGTATAAATAGTTTTGATCCATTTATTAATGTCAAGTTTTACTTATAAAGTTTTACTTACATAAATACATTTATAATTGTCTTGTATTGTATTTGAATGAATATGCAAATTAGGTAGCAAATTGCAAGCCTATTAAAAGCTTGTTGATGATATTTTTATAATCAATGGATATGCACTCAGTATGGATAGGAAAATGGAGAATTTGAAGTGAATCTTTGTTATAATAATTGATGAGTTATGTGTCATTAGCACTGTATTTTCTAAGAGTAATAGCTAGAAATTGATACTTTTTACAAGGCTAATAAACTAAATATACTTACCCATCCATTGCCATGGAATTAAAATCAAAATATTACATTTTATTTCACACCATAATCAAAGCCATATATTACATTTACATTACTATCTATATACCCACTCCCCGATAAACATATATTTTTAATTTAATTGGAGACATCTTATCACAACTATGAATAATAATAATAATAATCCTTTTCATTTGATAAAGTTGTAATAATAGTTTTTTAAATTGCTCAAATTTCTTTCATCTCTCTCTTATTTTATTTGACCATACTTTTTGCTTTAATTATAAAAAAGGGGATGAATTAAGATAAATATAATGTTGAAGCACAAAAGATTGGCTTTGGTATCACACATATTAAAAATTAATTTTTTACTAATAAATTTATTTAATTGCCCTTCACATTAAAAGTGTTTCTTATTTTACAAAAAATTGAAGATTGGTTCTATCAAAGTAGTAAATTTTCTTTGCTTTGATAGTTTTTACTTACTTATAAATCACATTTTCCATTCTATGTAAAGAGACTAAATTCTAGTAAATTGGGTGCAAAAATCAAAAAATTTTCTAATATTATCATAATTTTTATTTTGAACATGCATCATGTTTGATGTTGTTTATTTCAAGTAGATGCATCAGCTAGTGTATATCCATCTAGTATAAATAAAATCTTGATCCCACCTCCAGCCTTTAGATTTGTAGACATCATAAGAGCTTCATTTGCTAGTATTTTACTTTTTCCACATATTCAAGTTTTCAAATGATATATGTATGTGTATATGTATACACACATGGACAAACACATGTATACATGTTATGTGCAGAGTATTTTCCCTACTCTCACATATGGCACTTAAAGACTACTTGGCAAATTGCTTAGAGGTTAAGTCAACTTTTTTACTAATACACTCAAGTATCATATTATTTAGAGAGAGAGAGAGAGAGAGAGAGGGAGAGAGACTCTACAAAAAATAGTGTTGAACTCAAATATATTAGAAGGTTTACAAATGAGGGGGGCAAGAGGCCTCCTTTTATGGACAGTCAAGATTATTCTTATTTAATTCTTATGATACAATTCTATTTAACCTAGCCAACTACCTCCACCTATTAAGATATCTAGGTTCTTTTAGAACATTCTTAGAAATGGACTGTCCTTTAGTTGTGGGCTTTACACTTAATAGACCTCTATATACAATTATAAGAGAGTAATATTGGCTTAGGGAAAGAGTTTGTAACATTTTCCCTCATCTAAATTGATGATGTCCCTATCGCTTTGCACTCCTTGGAGAACTACTCTAGCAAATGGCCAAATAGTGCACAACCTACAACATTCTTCTAGGTTGCTTCACTTAGAGTGGTAGACCTTTCCAGTCCACCAAGTACTCTAAGTAAGATAGCTGACCTAGACCTTATATCAATCATCTTTAGAGGATCTTCTCTGCCTCTTTACTACCTTTTTGCTTAATACTTACAAGAATTCTCCTTCTGCTAGATGCTAGGGTCTCTTCCCTCTCTATTTGGCATACCAAACAAACCTTAATTAATTCCTTTATATCCTTCGTTATCTTTGGCTAATAAAACTTGTTTTTATCTTTCGTTAGGGTTTAGTAGACATCCGAGTGCTCAAGTTCTCTCAGATCATGGAATCTTTCAAAGATCCTCCTTAAAATATTTTTAGTTAGGGATGTGTATCTTCCACCCCTTCCAGTAAAGCAACGTATCCTTTATCTAGTACTTCTTGGTTTGGCTTCCTTGCTCCAACACCATTCTAGCCTAAGGATCCTAGGTTAAACTGATCTTGGTCTCTTTTAATATTTCTCTAAGCTTTGGGTTGCTTGGTTCTTAGATCGAATTATTCCCAGCTACCCCTTTAGGCTCTTCTTTCTTTAGCTTAACCTTCTCTTTAGGTGGATTAGGTTTGGCAAGCTCCTTGGGCACTTCTTATGCCTTATGTTCCGTACCTTCAATCTTGGCCCATTAGTAACCTGCACCAAACATAAAAGTTTCTTAGCTCGGTTAGAGTTATTGCTAACCAGGACAATACATTATTGCCCCTCATCCATGATCATTAAGCAGCTTGTTGATGTAGTGGTCTAGGCAAAGAATTGATTGAAGAAATCTATATCAATGACCAACTCATGATCATCTAAGGGTATGACTTCTAGTCTCACCTTTCCCCCTACTAACTAATTGAAAGTCAATGCCTTGGACTATCATAGTTATAGATTATTCGAGTTGATTTCTCCAGTCTTCCCTTGACCTTTTGAACCTTAAGGCCTAATTTCCCAACCACCTTCTATCATTTCCTCTTAAACTTAAGTCCAACTCCTTCCAATCCCCCCTACCTATTTCATGACCACCTTCTCTTACCTCACTCATTAGGCTTGATCTTTATCAAGCTTGTAGTCGTAGCTATGGCTTGGGCCAAAGTCCAGACTCTTTGCCTCTTAGCTCCATTTGTGCCCACTCTTGTAGGCCATCACAAAAAGCAAACATTGTGCCCTCAATTTCTTATGTCGGTAACCTCTAATAGTAGCTCTAAAAATTCCCATATATACTCTCAGATGGATGCCTTATGTTCTAATTAAGGTTGTCAAAATTGCAATTTTACGTAGAATCACTAAGGGGTCTGTAGAATTGGAACGTAGAAATCTAAGTTTCTACAACTTATGTAAAATAACTATCAAATATTGTAACTTTACTTATAGTAGTTGTTAAAAAATATAATGAATAATAGAAATAAGGAAATTAAGCATTTATTTTGGTCATAAATTGCAAATTTGCAATAAAAGTCATAATATAGATAATCAAGCATAAGTTGTATAATATATATATTTTATTTCTAAAATGATAAATCATGTATAAAGCGAGTTTTACCTAGTTATATCTGCAAAAGCTAAAAGATAATAGATAAAATTTAAAAATCAATTGTGACTTTAAGAAATTACTAATAAATAAAAGTTGATAATGAAGGTATACCATTAGAAAGAAGTAATATAAAAAAAATAACAAATAACTACTAGCCAAAACTAAATAATAAAAAAGGTACTATTACAAGATAAGCCTTTAAAATTATATATTACTACGTAAAATTTTTCACTATTTATGATTATTAATTCAAAATATATTTACTTAATAATATATATTTAAAAGTATTATAACTATGAGATATTGAAAAGATAAAAATATAAATACATTTATACCTTTCCAATAAAATTAAAAATATAAAAAATTCTTATAAAGTTAAAGTTATCTACCTTTTATTCTATTTACTATTACAAAAATATTAATTAAAATAAAAAAGTTGTAGCAATCAAACATGAGTGCTTAACACAAACATGTAGTAGAAATGTAAAAACGCTAGTAGAATCATGATTTTATCGATTCCACATGTGGAATCGCGATTCTACTACGATTTTACCTCAAAAATGTTTTTATATGTGAGTTGACTAGGAATGTGCTCACCAACTTATAAAATTATAGAAACATGCGAGTTAACTCACGATTTTAACAACTGTGGTTCTAATAGTCTTATTCTAGCATAAGCCTCCCATTTGGCATTAATTGGGTAGAATTGGGACCTTAACGTAGCTTTAAATTCTTCCTAAGTCTTGATCACCTTAGCTCTCTGCTTGGCTCCACTGGACCGTATTTTTCACCATAGGGTGGTCACATTGTCTAAGAACATTAGAGCCATCCTTAGTATTAATGCATTATCTAACAACCCGGTTGTATTAAAGTATTGCTCCATGCTCTAGAGAAAGTTGTTTATTTCTTTTGCATTCCTGGACCTACAAAAACTCTTAAGCTTAAGTAACTCCATTGGTGATGCCACCCTCACATGGGCTGGCCCTTACTTGGCCTCAAAGTGCTACTAGAACCAGACCCTTAACTCTTTTAGCTCTTTCCTCATGGACTTCACCATCTTCTCTTAAGTAGCATCCCTTTTATGTAGATCACTTGAGGTTTGATTCAAGGTTGTCAGTATCTCACATGGTAGCTCTTTCTCCGGCTTCTCTAAGCTTTTCTCTACCCCTTGAAATCGATCCATCATGTTAACCATAACTAGCTTCACCATGGTTACCCTAGCTTCCATTGGATCTTCCTTATAAAGTAGACCCTTTATCCCTCATAGGAGTCAATAGGCTCCCAATGTATTTAGATGGGAATTCAAATACAAACTTTCCCTTTATCTTCTACCTCTCCCTTTTCTATTTATTATCTATCTCTTTCCAAATGTGTCACTTGGCATAAAGTTAATGGGTGCATGTAAAACCTAAAAATAATATATAGACTTAAGTATTGGTGTGGCATCGTGAAAAATAATACAACTCAAAATTACCATGCTCAAGTTCAACTCTTTCATAATAATTTATATAATTTACATTTGTACTTACTATAGAGCAAACATATCATGCCTTAAGATGCACCTAATCGTCACATTCCATCATGTACGCCATATTAGGATGATAAGAGTATCACTTTGCACTACCATAATATTAATGTTGTGCATGAATCATCTAAACAACCGAAAGATCTTTAGCAATTCCAACAGTCATATAAATGAAATACGAACATGGACATGCTTAAATAAACACATGTGTAGATGAATGTACTATAATATGTTGACAACCTCTATATATAATAGAGGTAGGCAAAAACATCAATCGAGCCAAACTAAATTAATTTATAAACTGAATCAAACTATATATATATTTTAATTTGGTTTGAAAATTTTCTAATTTAAACCAAATTATAAAATTGAATCAAACCGTTTTGAAAAAAAAAATATAATGATATTTTACTTATAATTAAAAATATTCTTTTATTGTAATATAATATTTAAAAGAATTTTTAATTTATATTTATTGAAAAGTATATGTATTAAAATTTTATGATTATAATTCAGCAAATATTTTAATCTGTAAATTATTATCTTTATTCATAAAAGCTAACAAACTACGAGCACTACTGCTTTAAATTAAACTGATGTATTGATGCTTCTAGGTCATTCTTCTAAGTCTGGAAAACCTGGTCCTACATGTTGAATACTCTACAATCTCTATAATAGGGGAAACTAAATATTTAGAACAGAAATAGAGTAACATTGTATATAGGATAGATGTAGTTTTCTTTTCCTTAAAAATATACTTATACAAAATAGAAGATTGTATCAACTCTATATATATTGATAGAGAAGAAGGAATAAACAAGCTTTTCCGAACATGGTATCAGAGTATGGAAAAGATTTAGGACCGAAAAAAGTGAAAGAACCAGAAAAGGACGATCAATGGGAGATTAAACACCTTCTATTGGTTCTTCTCGGACAGACCCCACCGTTCTTGATGATTTAACATCAAGAATAACACAAATGCTACATCAAACATCCATACCAACAACCACTGATCCAGTTCTCACGTCAATGGGTGTCAACCTGGATGGGACAAATTACGGCATCTGGTCGCAAGTTATGGAGATGTACATTGCGGACCAAAGACAAACCGGGCTACATCAATGGAGACTCGCTAAAGCCGATGGAAACAGATCCAATGTTTAAAAGATGGAGAACAAAGAATGACGTCGTTAAAGGATGGCTAATTAGCTCTATGGAACAGAACTTGATTGGAAACTATATTAGATTTCCAATTGCTAAAGCTGTGTAGGATACGGTTGCTACAACATACTTCGATGGCACCGATACCTCACAAGTTTATGATCTGAAGCGGAAGGTGTCAAGAATGAGACAGAATGGAGGGTCATTGGAAGCATACTACAATACACTTCAAGGATTATGGAGAGAAATTGATTTTAGGCGACCAAATCCTATGCTTTGTGATATCGACATAGAGAAATACAACTCTATGCTGCAGGAAGACAGAGTGTACACCTTCTTAGATGGACTTGACGATCGGTTGGATATCATTCGAGCTGATACACTTTGTATATAGCCACTTCCGTCTATAGAACAAGCATATGCATATGTTCGAAGGGAGGACCAAAGATAAAGTGTGATGTTGATGAAAGAAGAAACCATGTCTAGTGCAGCAATGATATCCAGGGGAGGACCAAAACTACAACAGAAACCTACCCTTCACATGTTTCAACGTTGAAAAAGAAGTTCTGCCACAAGAACAATGCACCCATTGTGGAAACACTAAACATACAAAGGAGACCTACTTCAAGATACATGGATACCCAGATTGGTAGCATGGATTAAAGGAGAAAAGGAAACGAGAAGTAGGTCATGCTGCAAATGTTACTATGGATATGATGAGCATGGAAGCCGAATCTCTCCCTTATTCCACAGGAAGAGTCCTCTACAGCAAGAGCAAATTGTTCCTCAACGAAGGGTAAACCAGGTAATCAAAGGTAGATCATTGATTTCGGAGCTTCGGATCATATGACTTTTGATCCTCGAGATATCGATAGGAAAACTGATTCGAACATAACTTACGTCATGAATGCGAATGGTGGAAAATACCCTGTGACTGGTTCTGGAGAAGTTGTTTTTTCGCCCACACTTCATCTTCCGAACACTCTTCTTGTTCCATCTCTCTCAAACAAATTAATCTTAGTAGGGTAAGTCACTGAGGATTTGAATTGTTGTGTCCTAATGTATCATAAATTTTGTTTGTTTCAGGACATTCTCACCAAGGAGATCATTGGTCATGGTACTAAATGAGAGGGGATATATTACTTGGAGGAGTTCGGTGGGAGCAGAGCACACAAGGTCAGCAAGGAGGACACTAAGGAAAAGGACATCTGGTTGTGGCATTGCAGACTAGGACATCCGTCATTTACTTATATAAAGTATTTATTTCTGAATTTATTTTATGACATTCCTGATAGATTGCTCAAGTGTTAGTCGTGTATTTTTGGCTAAGAGTCATAGAGTTACATATCCAATCAATAATAAAAGATGCAACAAACCATTTATGTTGGTGCATTTAGATGTTTAGGGCCCTGCACCTATTTCAATATCTTTAGGAATAAAATGGTTTGTGATTTTTGTTGATGATTGCACTCATATGACATGGCTATATTTGATGAAGAATAAGAGTGAAGTTACTAAGATATTCCAAACGTTTCACACTATGGTTAGGACGCAATTCTTGGCCCATTTACGAATACTTCATACTGATAATGGGAGGGAATTTGTTAACAAAGAATTGAGGGAATATTTCAGGACTCATGGTCTAAATCATGAGACAACAAGTGCACATACCCCACAACAAAATGGCATAGCAGAAAGAAGGAATAGACACATACTAGAAACAACTAGAGCCCTCTTGATATTAGCTAATGCTCCTAGGCGATTTTGGACCGATGCAGTAACTACTGCTGTATACTTGATGAATCGCATGCCTTCCAAAATGTTAAACTACGAAACTCCATTACAAGTCTTAACTCGACATGAACCATTGCCCTTAATCTTAATGCTTCTTGCAAAGGTGTTTGGATGTGCAGTATATGTTCATCTGCATAAGACAAAACAGACTACGATTGATCCGTGTGCAGTCCAATGTATATTCTTGGGTTACGCCACTCACAAGAAAGGATATCGGTGTTTTGATCCACTGACTAAGCGTCTCTATGTAACAATGGATGTTACTTTCTTAGAGGCAGAGATGTTTTTTCAAAATCCTGAGTCATCTTTATCTATTCAAAGAGGACTAGTTGATGATGAACAAGGCAGTCATAAGCTTGGTTGGGAGATGTGGCTAGATATATCAATCTTCCAGAATGAAGGCAGTAGTCATCTCCATGAAAACATTGGAGAAAGAGGATCCGCTGAATCTGCAAATGAAGGAAGTGAAGGGCGAGAATAGTCCACTCTAGAGGAATTCCCTCAGGAACAGCAACTCCCACTAGAACAAGATACAACCCCAAGTTTAGTACCAACGGATCAAACTCCTGAGAATGCAGTAAAGGTACAATCTTCTGATCCATCTTCTAATTATAAATTGCCTTTTAGGAACAATCGTGGTAAGCCACCAAATCATTATACACTAGGCCATGGTAAAACTAAGGCAAAATACCCGATTGTACACCACATCAGCACTAAGAGGATGTCATAACCATTGAAGAACCTGGTAAACCAACTGTCATCTGAGAACGTTCCAAGTTCGATAGAAGAAGCCTTACAAGATCCTAGGTGGGTTAAGGCTATAAATGAGGAAATGAAAGCACTCCAAAAGAATGATACTTGGAAGCTTGTGCCGATACCAAAAGAGAAGAAAGTGGTAGGATGCAAATGGGTATTTTCAATTAAACATAAAGCAGATGGGGCGATAGATAGATACAATGCACAATTGGTGGTAAAAGGATACACTCAAATGTATGGCATTAACTACTTGGAAACATTCTCACCGGTGGCGAAGCTAAATACTGTCAGAGTATTGCTCTCACTTGCTGCAAATCTGGACTGGCCACTACTTCAATTTGATGTAAAGAATGCATTCCTACATGGAACTTTAGAAGAAGAGGTATACATAGATATCCCACCAGGGTTCACTGCATCACAAGCTGGGATGGTATGCAAGTTGGAGAAGGCGTTATACGGGTTAAAGCAATCTCCAAGAGCATGGTTTGGACGATTCAGTATGGCGATGAAGAACTATGGTTATAAATAGTGCAACTTAGACCACACCTTGTTCCTAAAGCATTGGAAAGGAATGATAACAGCATTGATTATATATGTGGATGGCGTGATCATTATAGGGAATGATGATGAGGAGATGGGAAGACTTCAAATCATTTAGCATTAGAATTTGAGATGAAAAATCTTGGAGGTCTTAAATATTTCCTTGGAATTGAGGTAACGAGATAAAAAAAAAAAAAAGGATCTTTCTCTCATAAAGGAAGTATATCCCTGATCTACTAGCGGAAACAGGAATTCTTGGTTGTAAACTTATAGACACTCCAACTGTTCAGAATCATAAACTTGGAGAATATCAACATCAAGCTCCCACAAATAAGGAAAGATTTCAGAGACTAGTGGGAAAATTGATATACTTATCTGCACACGAGACCCGATATTGCATATGCAATAAATCTGTTGAGTCAATTTATGCATAATCCAAGTGAAGAACATATGGATGCTGTGAAGCGAATACTACGATACTTGAAGGGCTCACCAGGGAGAGGACTTTTTGTTTAGAAAACACAATCATCTACGTATGGATGGATACTCAAATGTGGAATGGGTTGGAAGTATTACAGATAGGAAGTCGACATCCGGATACTTAACATTTGTTGGTGGAAACCTGGTAGCATGGAGAAGCAAGAAACAGAAGGTGGTGGCACTATCAAGTGCAGAAGTGGAATTTCGTGGTATGGCTAAAAGGCTATGTGAATTACTTTGACTAAGAGAGTTGTTGAAAGAAATTGGATACACCTCTGAGTATCTAATGAGACTTTTTTGTGACAATAAAGCTGCTATTGAAATTGCACAAAATCCAATTTAGCATGACAGAACAATTAGCTGATATGTTAACAAAAGGTGTCTCGAGTAGAATATTTCATAATTTACTTATCAAGTTGGGCATGGAAGATATCTTTGCACTAACTTGAGGGAGGTGTTGAATATTCTACAATCTCTAGAATAGGGGAAACTAAATATTTAGAACAAAAATAGAGTAACATTGTATATAGGATAGATGTAGTTTCCTTTTCCTTAAAAATATACTTGTACAAAATAGAAGATTATATCCACTCTATATATATTGATAGAGAAGAAGGAATAAACAAGCTTTTCCGAAAACTACACTCATTGGAGAGCATGATAAGCATATGAGATGACAATAATCTCTCTAGAGATTCATTCAACAAGCTAACATCTGTTGAGATTGAAAATTGTGCAAGGATACAATCAATTTTTGATTCATATTTGGTAGAGAGATTGCAGAGTTTAACAGAAGTAAGATTAGTTAATCTACCGAAACTGAGGCGTGTGGTGATGAAGAGTCATGCAATAGAAGAGGATGCATTGACTTTTCCAAATTTAAGGAATATACGTGCGGAAAACTGTCACAGTTTGAATATCTTTTTCCTAATGCCATAGCTAGGAGACTTTCTAAGCTTGCCAATATGTATATATCGTCCTGTAAAGATATGGAGGAAGTTGTCTCCTTGGACGGTGAAGAAGGCGATATGGCATTGTCACAGCCAATGAGATTCTATGATTTAATTTCCTTGCAACTTGAAAACCTTGGTAGCCTGGTTCATTTCTGCTCGGGGCATTTTGAGTTATACTTCATGTTTTTGAAAAAATTGTCCATAATTTGGTGCGTGAAATTGAAGGCATTCGTTCTAAGGCCTTCTAATTTGATTGGAGCCGATGAGCGATTGCAAGAGATCAGCTCGACGAGCAATATCGAAGCTGACATCTCACCTTTGTTCGACGAGAAGGTTTGGCTTTTTTTTTTTTTCTAAGTGCTACTCATTTTTGGGTTTGAAGTATCACATCATTGTTGTAATGTAAGCTTTTGTAGGTTGTGTTTCCCAACTTAGAAGAATTATGAATTAAAGGACTAGAGGTGAAAGAGATTTGGCCCAAGAGAGAACCTGCGAGCTTCCTTATGGATTTAAAAGTTCTTGCAGCGGAGGGTTGTCATCAGCTTTCAACACTCGTTCCTTCTCATATGTTTCCCAATTTGCGTAGCTTGGAGTCTCTATCAGTGAAATCTTGCAATTCAGTGGAAGCGATATTCAAACTTGAGAAATATAGCTCTCGAAGGAAGAAAATCGAGCGTTTGCATGAGCTAACCATTTCATCATGTGCAAACATGCAACACGTTGTAGCAATGAGAGATGATGGTTACATTGAAGGAACTAATTACAAGGCAATTATATTTTCTCAACTGTCTTCTCTTAAGCCCTCTGAATTGCCAAGACTTGGTAGCTTTCTTCATAAAAATTATGAAATAGAGTTGCGTCATTAGTGGGATTGGAAATCAAGGATTGTCAAGCTGTTGAGGTACTGGTTGCAGATTCTAACCAAGATTGCAAACCACTTCTTTTGGTGAAAAAGGTATTTGTCAAAAGAAAATTTCAACGATAAAATTATGAATGACTTAAATTGCTATCTATAGCAAATAAACCGAGATTTTTTTTCATGAACTCTAATATTGGATTTAAAACGAATTAAGCCTATAGTGTTATTAATAACATTTCATCATTAACTCAATAGTAATGATATGTAAAACTCAATGGTAACTCAATAGTAATGATAGAAATACATGTAAAACTCAAAACTCTATAAAATGATCTTTGAAATTGTAAAAAGCTAGAAAAAGAAAAGAGCTTCTGTTTTATTTATAAATTGACTAATAAGCAATATTATAAAACTTCTATGACACATATAGTAGTCAATAATATATTGTGCTAGATATATTAAGTTAAAATCCCATCATTCTATTCCCCGCATAAGTTTGAATTTTGATTTTTATTTTCCCAATAACAACATCTTTGTTGCTGGATCCTCGCCTTAGTTCCTAAGTTGATGGACCTCTATTGGGAGGCTTCTTATATGGAGTAAAAATAGGTCCTTAGATGATAATTTTCATTATAATTTGCTATAGATTCCATATGTTTTATTTAATATTATATAAATTTAAAATAATAAAGATAGAATAAAATTACTTTTTCAATATTACAGGTTTTGTCACAAGTTTTATAAGTTTTGCATATAAAAGAATTTATAATATCATATATAAATTACTTTTCTTATTCATATAAATTTAAAATTTATGATAAGATAAGAAAAATTTACATGTTCTATAAGTAATCTTGTGCCATGTAAATTTTGTGGGTAAAGTTTATAGGATGGTTCTAGGTTGTCGCATAGTAGGTTTTAGTTCCAAAGTTTGGAAACCGGTGGTTTATGGGATAAGATATGGATAGGGTCTTATATTTGAAGAACCTTGTACCCACTCACCCTTGTGCACCCCCTCCCTTCCACTTTATGTGCATGGATTCATCTCTTTAATTCATACTTCCAACTAGATTAGCATACACCCACAATGAGTGTGTTTAAAATAAAGGGATCAAATCTAATGTATATAGAAAATATAACTTACCATAAGAGTTACAAATGTTTCCAATTTTCACACCTAGATTTAGAAGAGCTTAGTTACCATATCTAAAGTGTAAAATGTGATGCATAAAAATATAAAAACTATCAAAATAAAGAAATTTTACCATTTGATTGGAATTAACCTTCAATTGTTTGTGAGAGAAGAAACATACTTTTAATTTTTTTTCTTTGTTTTTTTGGCCATATGACATATTTTTAATTTGAAAGGAAATTGAAGGATTCATCAATAATTTTTTAGATATGTGACATTAAAATTGGTATCTTGCATTTTAGTATGATATTATATGTTAAAAATAGAAATTAACTTAAAAGTTAAAAATCTTTCTAGTTTGCTAGAATTTTGTCTTCTTTCCTTAAGTGGAAAGCATAATGTATTAGGAAAAAAAAAATTAATAAGCATATAATTTCAATTTGAACAACAAATGGAGGATTTATAAGTAAAAAAACTAATTTTTAAGTGGTATAATAGCAAGCTAGTATTTTGTACTTTAAGATTATAGATATTTACTTTAATTCAATCAAACAAAATAATAGCACTTTGTTTTTCTTTTTTTATGACAATCAAAATTAGATTTCAGGAATTAGATGCATTAATTGGGAAACAAACAAGTCATACATAGCATATTAGGATTGTTCATTAAACCAAACCATAAAATGTGGGTTTTTTTTTTTTTTTTTTTGTAGTTTGGTTGTTTATGGTTTGGTTTAGAGATGGTTCAAATGGTTTGCGGTTCGGTTTGAGAGGTCAAACAAACCAAACTACTTAAACCAGAACAAAACCGCTTCTTATTAGAAAATGTAAGTTATGAGAGATTTTTTAATTTTAAACTTTATTAAAATATTTGTCTAATCTTATTTACCCTTTACCTTTTGTGAACTCTTGTTATATTTTTAATATCCATAGTCTACACATTTTCTTTCATCTTCATCTTTCATTTCTTAAGTAAATAAATGTGTCTTTACTATTAGTTAAAATATAATGTTACTATGATAAAATATTATGTGGCTTATATTTTTGTATAATGTTTTTCAATTTGAATATTAACATCTTATTAAAAATTCCAATAGCTATTAATATTGTCAACTAAAATAAGGTGTTTTTAAAAGCAATTTGAATCAAATTGAATTAAACCAAACCACATTTTAAGCGATCTGGTTCAAAACCCTAAACCATTAAAACTCGAAGGTTTGAATCAAACCATTTCAAATACGGTTCAGTCGCTTCAACCCCTAAACCAAACCAAACTGAACCATGAATACCCCCATGGCATATAATCTATGTTCAAACACATGTTACCAGATTTTTGAAAATGGAAAGAAAACACATACAACCGTGTATGGGTGTTCATGGTTTATTTAGTTTAGTTTAAGGGTTGAACTAAATCAAACCACATTTGAAATGGTTCGGTTTAAACCCTTAATGAATTGAATCGCTTTTAACAATTTTAGGTTTTGAATTGAACCTCTTAAAATGTAGTTTGGTTTGGTTTAAATCGCTTTTAAAAATACCTTATTCTAGTTAATAGTATTAAAATCTAATAAAGTTTTTAACATGATGTTGATGATCAAATTGAAAAAATTATGCAAGAATGTAAGGTATATGACATTTTATCATGATAATATTATATTTTAAGGAACAGTAGAAACAAAAATGAAGCAAAATGAATGGATGATGGATATTGAAAGTATAATAAGAGTTGACAAAATGGAAAGGGTAAAAAAGGTTAGATAAATATTTTAATAATGTTTGAAATTAAAAAATGTCCCATAATTTATATTTTTTAATATGAAGTGATTTAATTTAGGTTTAAGTGATTTGGTTTGATACAATTCGACCTCTCGAACCGAACCGCAAATTGTTTGAACCATCTTCGAATCGAACCGAAATATAAAAGAATCGCATTTTGTGGTTTGGTGTAATTTGGTTTAATTCAATTCAATTTAATGGACAACCCTACTACCATGTCGGAACAATAACTCTTTTTTTTTTTTTTTTCATATCAATTTATGAATAGATAAAGACGTGTTTGAATACATAGAAAACTTGGTTTAGAAGATCAATATATATATACTATTATCTATAACTTAAATAATATAATTAATATTGTTACTTATGTTATAAGTATATAAAGTTATTTAAACTCATGTAGAACCTAACATCTATGAACTATTTGGAATGATACGCATGAAATTCCTAATATATATGTATAATATATGCAAACTAGAAAGCTACCTCACAATGCTGTGGTTACCAAAGATCAATAAATATTTTTGTCTTGTCGAAATAATTAAATACTACCGTATTCATATCGCTATATTTCTTGATGCCTTATTATATATATATATATATATATATATTATAACATACTATTGATATGAAAACATATACAGTTACTCTGTAATTTACAATCATATTATTCTTTTTCTTTATCAATATTTATACTCGAAAAGATGTTCTTTCTGATTGAAATATATCATTGTAGTAAATTGATTTCTTAAAATCACTTAATCATTTTACAAATCTCATCATCTCTTTATTACTCCGATTTCAAAAGAGTCGAATAAAGTTTGAATATTGTATTGGGATATTCCATCACTACTTTAAGGAGATTTTATTTCAATAGTTTATTATATTATTTGTCGTTCAACCAATTGTAGTTTAATTTTTTTTCAAATGTTCATTTGAATCTATGTTACATATCAAAACTGAATTAAACGGTAGGTAATATGGCTTCTTAATATAATTTACCTTATCTTTGTTTACTTAAAAGATTCAATTATTTGGAATAATGTCAATATATTTAGAAGAATTAAATATAAATTATAATAGACAATCTGTATCCATTAGTTTCATTTCATTGTCCAGCCACACCTCTAAATGCGTCACATGGCACGCAGAGTTGATGCTAGAAACGATTTTCAATTTTGTAATTTAGCTTTTATTATGCAACCATAAACGCAGCGATCATTCAGTAGGCGGGTGATTTTTATTTTATTTTATTTATTTATTTATTTCATGTGCTGCAAGCTACATCGTGTCACGCAAATTGCATGATGCGCTCTTTGGCGTGCTTAGGGACTTTAACATGGTACTTAAGCATTGGGGTGAGTCTTCTAATTTTTTAGGGTTCTTTGATAAGGATCTCAAAACATTATTCTTTTTTATTTTTTTTTGTTGTATTAGTTTATATATATATATATATATATAATATATATATATATATATATATCTAACATAAGATTTGGTGAGATCTATTTTGAAAATATTGGTTATCAATCAAAACACTTTGGAATAAATATCAAAAGAATTATTTTATAATTAAAAAAGTTTCCTTCCTAAGAGGATTCCTCAAATCCATTATATATAAACTAATACAAAAAATAAAAAAATATATATATGTATATTTTCTATTATATATATGGGTCTTATAAATAATATTATATGTTAAAGAACTTATTTATACATTCATTTTACCTTCTTTAGATATCTATAATATCGTGGATGTTGCATTGGCTACTATACATTGAAGTAGTAATTATAAGATATGTAAATGCAATCGAAAAAAAGAAAAGAAAAGAAAAAAAAAAAAGAAAATTGGTCCTATAGATGAAGAAAAGACGTACCTGCATTGACTACAATACTTGATATTTGTTATTTATTATACTATAAAATTAATAAGTATATTTGCTTATTGGTTTTAGGATAGAAAAAAAGACCAATATCAACATAATTATTAAGAGTAATAATATGACTGCAATTAATTCAACTAAAAATCCAGTACAACATTCTATATTGAAACACATTGAAATAACACATCATTTATTAGAGATCATGCTTCTAGTGGAAATATCAAATTTAAACATGTACCTATGAATTTATGTTGATTTATTTACAAGACCTTTTAATAAAATAAGATTTGAATATAGAAGAAATGAAAATGTAATATGTAATCCTCTTAATTAAAGTTTGACTCAATAGAATTAGAATAGGAAGGTTAATAAAATGGAAGAAAGGTATATGTCTATAATTAAAATATGAATAAAGAAGAATAAGAAAGAAGATTCTAGTTTCATAAAAAAATTTATGTTAAGATAGTACAAAAACAACCTAAGCATAAGAACCCTAGATGTGGCATGAAAAAGAAAGCAAAATTGAAGAACACCTAAGAAGAATAAGGCTAGAGAAGAAAGAGCTAAAGAAATTAGGAGACAGCTAAATGAAAAGTATAGGTATGAGCCAGTGTCTTAGACCACCTACACCTAGACTAAAAGAATTAACAGATGAAGAGTTTTTCTAGTAAAAAAAGATGATAGATAGTCTCAACAATAAAAAAAAAAAAGAAAAAAAAGAAGAAGAGATGATGCTATCTCTTTTATAAGATTTATTTTACTCATTGAGGCCCAAAATTTAAATGAAAAAAAATTCCTCGACGGTATCTTAGCATGCTATCATTTATATATAATTTAATTATATAAAAATTAAAAAGGCTTTTATTATACCCGTTTCATTCAAGTTTGGAAGGTTTTTTATAATATCAATAAGAATTTTATAACATCTAAGAAACTTAGATATACAAGTTACAATGCCCATAATATTCCTCTATGAAGACGAAACATTTACATAGGTATCGAATTGGTTTTCTCCATAATTGTCTCATGTACATCTGTATTATTAAAGCGTGAAGATGTTTTTGCGTCTTAGATCTTATTCAAATAAATTAAAAAATAAAGAAATTACAGCAAAATACAGATATATGCACTGTCATACATGATATTATTTATACATTCATTTTACCCTCTTCAGATATCTATAATATCGTGGGTGTTGCATTGGCTACTATATATTGAAGTAGTAATTATAAGATATGTAAATGCAACTGAAAAAAAGAAAAGAAAATCGGTCCTATAAATGAAGAAAAGAGATACCTGCAACAATAAGACCAGGGAATAAATTGTTGCGCAATCTTTATTTTTGATTAAGATAACATGGAAGATAAAACACGCATAAACATGCACCAACACTCCACATTTACTTTCCGCTATAGCTCATCCACAAATACAGGAACGTGAAGTGAAATATACTCGGCATTGGTAGATCAACAAATATTTAAATGCCAAGTGGTGCTAGACACATATTCTTGGAGAGTGCGCTAAATTAACATGGACGAAAACAGTAGGGAGGAGGAGGTGGTCGTGGATTGCAAACAACCACAGGTGGCCACACCACTTGTGGTGGCGGTGGGCACTGCACCACCTGAGGTGGTTGACACTGCGGAACATGGCTGCCATGCCCTCCTCCATGGCCCCCATGCCCGTGCCCATGTCCGTGCCCGTGCTCGTGTCCGAGTCCGTGTCCGTGCCCGTGCTCGTGTCCGTGTCCGTGCTCGTGTCCGTGTCCGTGTCCGTGTCCGTGTCCGTGTCCGTGCCCATGCCCGTGTCCGTGCCCATGCCCATGACCATGTCCACCATGGTGGTGATGTCCGTGACCATCCATTCTCTCAAGTTATTCTTACTTATCGATTGCAATTGTAGCTTTGAAGTGTTTTGTGGAGTAACCTGGGAATAAACTATTTATAGCAAGATAACCTAATCTCTTCTAATGAAATCTTATAATAAAATTATCTTGATTTTTCAATTTTAATTATTCAACAGGAAACTTCGTGGAAGGTCCAGCCTCCACTCTTGACTTTTTCTGCGGATGGATTCCTTCGGCGTTTCCTTTTTCAATCCCTTGTCTTTGTGCCGTGTCGAGCACGTGAGATGCCTCTTTTTCTTTTACATTTGATCCTTCCAATATAATGAACGCAAAGGATACGTAATTATATGATATAAATACTCTTATTATACAAAAAAAAGAAAGAAATTATCATAAAACAAATAATTTCTCTAGAACTTGCCTTGTAAAAAGAAATTCATGATTTTTTGCCGCACTTGGAAAAATGTGACGGGAGACTTATGACTTATCTCAAATTTGACAATTTGTTTTTCTTCAAAAGCAACCAAACATCAAGTAGTTGTGATACTCCTAAAATTACGGTAGAAAGGGAAATGCAATGAAAAATGATTTATGAATGCTCCTAATATATCATATTGTAAGTAGCATTCATTGCCATCATATATGGTTGCTTGTGATCGTGAGTTGACATTATAAATCTCTCTCGAATGCCCCGCTTTGTCAAGTTATATGATATGATGACATATCATTTGGTTTGGAGGTGTAATCAAAGGCATGGCCATGGCATCTATGTACACATTAAAATATTTCTGGTGGAAATATAGAAATAGTAATAACGCTTCAACTTGCCATGGTAAATAATCATTACACGAATAATTATAATTTAAACATCCGGTGATAATAATATCCTACATTTTCCTATATAGAGGGAAAATCAATTTTGCCCGATTTTAATGGAAGAGTTATGATCATTCCATCGGGTTTATCAAGCACTTTTTATTATATATGTGCATCTATGGATTCCAAAATAATTATTATATGTATGAAAGGTTTTTTCCTTTTACTATTAACATGTGCTTCAAAACAATCCTTCCTATTTTTCATAAAAAAAAAAAAGAAATTTACCTCTTACCATTGTTATATTTATTTATTTAGTCATTTAATTTTTTAAAATAGATAGAATGAGTCTCTCCATTAGTCACATTCATTTTTCCATCAAATATGTGCTTATACGGCACTAAAAATTGACACATGTTAAACTCAAACCCTACCGGAATGAAATAGAGGCCACTAGCCCAGCCCTAAGCAGCGAACTTGGGAAATAAGTTTGCTGAATGGCCAGTCAAGATTGAATGCTGCAAAGCGCATTTAATTTTTGGATAAGAACCATGTCATTTTTATTCCAACGTCACCATTAAGTGCATTGAGTCTAATTAACCTAAGCCTAACCTTGCCTGTGCTAATGCTCTAAGAACCGACTAGCTATTAAGAATTGGCAACTCATTTCCTTTCTTTTTTCAACCGAACTGATTCCAGGTGCTACAACTTTTCAAGGTTTAAAAAAAATAAAATCAATAAATTTTAAGTTTTATTTTGAAAGGAAATCGAAGGATTTATCGATAGACAATTAATTTTTGAGATATGTGATACTAAAACTAGTATGTTGCATTTCAGTATGATATTATATGTTAAAAATCAAAATTAACATAGGAATTAGAAATCTTTCCAATTTCTAAATCCTGATTTGCTAGAATTTTATTTTCTTACCTTAAGTGGAAAATGTAATGTATTAGAAAGTAAAATAAATAAAAAGCAATTTGTTCATCATGATGGAACATAAAAGAAGTTTCTTCTTTTCTTCATATTTTTATACAGGAAATCCTATTCTTAAAAGACGGAACATAAAAGAAACTTTTCTTATTATTAAACTTCTTTTAAGACAATGACTTCGCAAATCAGGTTAATTACCACAGTAAGTTCTTCACAAATCATTTTTCACATTATTGATCAAGATTCCTTTTGCATTCTACATGCTTGTTGAAATGGGTCTTCCTCTAATCCATCTATGAAGAAGCATATTTCTTCCACAAATTACAAAATCTACTTCCACAAGGTTGGAGGATGGTTAATGTCAAGTTTAGTGCGGCTCTTTCGTGAAAAATATTTTTCAAACTGTTTTTGACATTTTTTATGATAGAAACTTTAGAATTATCAAATATTTCTATAATTTTTTAAGAGATTATGATGACCGATGGATTATTTATTTATTTTTTCTTTTACTAATAAGTGATGGTGGAAGGTAAAGATGACATTAAATAGCTTTTGATGATGGTAAATTATCATGAAAAACGCTTTTGAAAAATAAGGAAAAAATTTTTCATTTTAAAAAAGATGAATCATTTTTCCATCATGCATTTTTCTAATCATATATTCAGTTGCTATTGGATCATGTCTATTGTTCCAATCATCGGGATACGGTTATATTTTTTTTTTCATTAATATTGTCTATCCAAGATCTTCTACCTACAATTATATTTGAGATCACATGCCTAAGGATTTAAAATGCACATCAAAAGAAAATGAATAGTATGTAGTAGACAGTTGGGAAGTTGTGACTTTACTTGAATTTTATCTTGAGTATGTATTAGTTTGCAATTAGACTTGGATGGTTAGCCAAAGTGGCTTAGACACACAAAAATTTTCAACCCTTTTCTTAATTTTATTTATTTTTAATTATATTATATAATTATATATTTAGTATTTTTTTCTTATATAATGTAAATAAATATGTTTAATATTATCATTTTATTAATTCAATTTGAAGTTGATACTTATTATAGATTGATGAAAAACTTAATTAATTTGATGGAAGTTGTTTTTTGGTAAAGTTTTGAAAATGTTGGAAAACTCAAATAGAAGAAGAAGAAGAAAAGCTTTGAGAACTTAAATAAAAAAAGTAGGTAAATGTTAAGGATTAAAAGTATACTTTTCTCTATATTTTTTAACTAGCAAGTAATGATGGTAGGTGAATGTGATGTTCAATGACTATTGATGGTGCTAACTACAATACTAGAAATGCTAATGAAAATAACTCCTATTTCTAAGGAAGAAGGAAATTATTTTACCTCTTGCCTATCTATTTGCATTTTCTATATGATTGTTAACCATCACAATTAAAAGTTGGTTGCTATTGTTGTTCCATTCTCTTCTAGTTTTACTTTCCATAAGTAAGCAAAAATTCAATAAATCCAGTTCATGTTTCAATGTTTGGGTTATTTATTTTTCTATCAATATATGAAGTTTCGTTGTGCATTATTGTCGTATTGTCATAAACACTACTTGAACTTCTACATATTTTTCCAAATTTGCACTTGAAATTTAAAGTTTTATATGTTATATCCAATTAAATTTTTATTTGTCAATCTCATACCTAAAGTTTGAAGTTGTTAACTATATATGTAATCAATTTTTATTTGTCAAATTTACCACCTCCATCATTTTGAGAAAGGTGGATTAACAAATGCTCATTAGACAAAAATTATAAATGTAAACAATTAGAGGTGGGAAATAAATTTGATTGAATATGAAATTTAATAGCTTTCAAACTTTAGGTATAAATTAAAAAAATTTTAAAGCTTAAGTGGCGTGACATTATCCAGGCATTTATTAGTTGATAAAGGCTAAAACCTTCTAAATTGATATGTACTATTACATGAAGTTAGTTGAATGCTTTACAAGTTTGGAATTAATCATTTAGTGATGCTTAGATATCTAGTTTTATCATGGCCCTAAAGTGACATAGTGGCTCTATTTTTGCCACAAGTCCTTTCATTCTTGAATCTAAAAATAATGCCTCTTATTTATTAATTACTATGATTGCTCCAGGATTTGTGTGTTCAATTTGAATAAGGATGTCTACATCATAATATAAATATTTGTTTGCACTTTTGGGGTTAATCAGAATGGTAGTTTGTTTGCAACATTCCCTTCATTGCCTTGGTAGTTATTAATTCTCACTTTTATAAATTATTAAATTTGATTGTTTAGCCTTAAGATTCAGTATCTTGTTTGGTTTGGTAATCTATGTGTTTGGTGACTGTCTTAGGTTGTATATTACTGGGGATCTCGTGAAGTCGACAAATATGTTGTGCATGTTTGTCTTGTACAAAGTGACCACTATCGTACCAGAAAGTATCGATTCTGTCCTTTTCATGTTGTTGCTAGATTTGAATATATATTTTTCTAAAAAGGAAAATAAAGTAGGTGGATTCATTGGAGACACTATTGACTAGTGCTATGCTTTATTTATTACTCAATTCATTTTATGTACCTTAATCAAACTACTCCATGATCCTTGTAAGTTAAATCGTGGCATGTTCCATATGTGGTTGCAGACCAATAGTGCGAAAATAATGTAAGGTTGTTGCCTTTAAGCTCATTAGGTACATATATTTCTACTTTAGTCTTGCATGCTATTGTTGTTTGCTATAATAATTTCATAACCAACTAAAAAATGTCAATTATTTGTATTTTTTTCCCTAAAAAACTTGTAAAAGTACTTCGTTATGTTTATAAATCTCTAGATATTATATCAAGTTACCAAGTATTGTGGATTCCAATAAATAATTAAATTGTAATCTTTATTAGTTAGTTGGAGGTCTTGACATATTTAGTATTGATGCACAAGGTTGTACTTTTCCATGCAATGTCATGAGCATATTGCAACTAAGCTTGCTTTTTCACAAACTTATGTAACAGTCTTATTGGCTTACTGGGTGACTATGATCTAGGTATTGTTGGTCAGGGAAGCATATTACTTGACACTAAAGTTGGTAACACTAGTGGAATTAGATTTTCAACCTTATTTCTAGTGGCACCATCATTATAATCGGTTTTTGGTTTCTTTGGCAATCTAAACTATAACACTTAATATTTTTCAAGGAGACATACAAATGGTTATAATTATATTAAGAACTACAAAAAAGGGGGAAAGAGAGGAGTTTTTCTTAAACATTGTAGAATTTGGTGGCATAATTTTGTAGGAGGCTAGAAACCTTTGAATGAAACCACATGCTTTTGAAGAGAAGTCGAAGCTTCTATATAGTTGATTAACAATTTTCTATCCTTTTCATACCATATTTCCATATAGCACGCCTAATTAATTTTCATGAGTGCTAATAGTGAGACTGAAAGCACCATACCCACTCCCATTGTGTTTCCATTGTGCTATTTTGCAAATGTTATCTGGTTTTTAATTCCTTTGCATGCTTGTTGTCTCACTCCATTTGAAGAAAGTGGTCGCCAAAACGTCATAATGCTACCCCAAATCGTCCTTTCCATTGAACAATTTAATTTATTTAAATTTATTTTAACATAGCTATGATAAAAAAATAGTTTATAGAGATGTTTGTTTTCTTGGTAGAACGTGAAATGACAAAAAAAACGGTTTCCTTGCCATCAAAGAAAGAGAGGGGGTGTTCTAAGTTAGGTCGCCATTGTTATCGCCTCCTTGGGGACAAAACCCAATTCCATTCTCTCGCCACACAAGTTAGAGATGTTTGTTAAATTATTGTACATGTGAATAACATATAATAAAAATTAGTTGTGAAAATTGTGAGTGAACCATCCAGATCCCTTTCATGATAAAATTGCTAACTTCATAAGAAATTGAATGAGTAGACATTTTCCTTGGTGCATGCATGGTAAGTCATATTTATGTGCAAATGGGTTTGTATTTAAAAATTTTAATTCATAATATAATTCATTTATTAATTGTGTTTAAAATTTTAAATCCATAATTTTAGTTGTTTAATAGATATGTTTCATGTTTGGGTTAGACTTGTTTTTTGATAGAAAATCTAAAATAATTTTATCATAATTATAATATCTATTAAAATAATAAAAAAAACCTAATAAAATTAAAGTCTGAAAAAACAAACTACTTAAACTTTTAAATATAAGAAATTATAATGTGATAAACGATACCTTAAATAAAGTAAATCTAATATTAATATAACAAAACAAATAATTCATTTATTACTTTACATCAATACGTTAAGTTAAGCTATGGCTAAACTAAGTATTGGTGTTGATATTCAAATTAACCATATGATGTTTTGTTAATTCTTTAAGAGATATTGTCAAATGGTGTACAATTAAAAAGAATTAATAATATGGCGTGAAAGATATTAATGAGAATGATTTATCATCTTTTTCTATTATTTTTATATCATCAAAACTTAACGGGCATACTAAAATAATGCCATATTCAAAATGCAATTTGAATCATATAAATTTGTGTACTAATCAAAGGCAAATCTATTTGTATAGAAAATGTTCAAAATTTTCAAATGCTTTAATTTTTTTGAAATAAAATTCTATGACATAAACTTGTTGGAATGAAATATACTTAATATTATGAAAAAGTTAAAACCACATTCTAATATGTACATAAAACATCTCAAAATAGAATTTGTATATATAATATATATATCAAACAGAAGACCATAAATAAAACTCATAACATATAAAAATCAATCTTTACAATCTACATCCATGCAATACTATATGTTAAGTAAACTTTTATCATAAGCGAAATTATTAAAATCTTCAAGTTTCCACTTATGAACATTGCTAGAAGCATAAAACTAAAATAAAAATATAAAGTAAGGTCACTAAATTATTTGTTATATAAGATCTATATTAAAGTTAAGTTAGAATTAAGGTTGAACTTAAACTAGGAATTCAGAAAAAATGTTAAAAACTCTAGTTTTAAACTGGTTAGACATGTCCATAACACATTTATAAACGATCTAAATAGGTACGAGTTGTTTATTAATTGTGTTAAGTTTCTCAAATATAAACTTGTTTATAATTGTGTTGTATTGTGTCCGAATTACGAGCTGCGTACTAAATTGTCACCCCTAGTAGTTAAGATACTTCCAAATTCCTATGTATGATATGATTAGTGTAAAAATTATCATATTTATTCCAACTTTATAATATAATTAGTGTATGTTTTTATACTTTTGATGGGAAAAATTGCTTAGAAGTTAAATCAAGTGTAAGGAATTACATGAAAAATGAACAAACAAAATTGATTTGTAGAAAAGCATTTAGAAAATAGAAAATCCCATGTCCTCACCAGCATCAAGCCAACCTTCGTTCAAGTCTCAAAGCTAGAATCCATGTTAATCTCAATATTTAAAAGCCCACAACAGCATGTCAGCAACTAATCGAAAGCCCAAAAGAAGTCGGTCTCAGCTATCACAAACCCGGCCGTGTCCAAGTTTCAAGAATAAGCCCAACCGACCAAGGAGAAGCCCAGCAGCTGCCAAGCTTCAAGAATCCAGGTAAGCCTACTGTTTGTCTTGTCTCCACTCTCCAGCAGCAAATAAGAAAGGAAACGTAATTAACAGAAATATCCAGACTCATGAGTGGTAATAGGTAAGGAAAGAATCATCTCGTGAGATTTAATTTCCTCAATTATCACAATGGTTTTTGTTTTAGTTTCTTTATTAAGAAGCAGATCATATAAAATCCTCTATCCTTTTTCTTAGTATTTGTTATAAAATCTTTTTTTTTTAAATAGATTATCTGCTTATTACAATTATGGACTAAATTTAATTCTTTGAGATTTTTTAAATAGATTTAATTTTTTTTTAAATAGACCATATAGTATTTGCTTACCAACTGCAGAATTTATTGCTGTCCTGGGGGTTTTAGTTCCCCTCCGGGCAGTTTTCGTACCTGGCCCTGGAGAGCCTGTCTCCAAAAGTAGATATTCCCTGTTTCCCTTGGCATAGTAATAGTCAATATAGTCAATTAGTACTAAGTAAGAGCACAATTCCCGCATTGAATAATATACATGCTATGGGTCTAACAATAACCAAGTAAGGAGTCGCGAAGAGCACTCTTGGTTTTGTTGTTAAAAAAAAGATCTTCCATGCGGAGGGACTTACCTTCTTCCTTCCATTCAGATGAACAGCTATTGGATGGACGACCTTGCTTTCGAAAAAGAGATTCCCTTTCCTAATATGGATAGTACTTCTAGTAAGTGAATCCCTTCTTTGGCTTGCTCCTTAAGCCAAGGAGGATCCAACAAATCATATCCATAGTTTTTTCAGATAAACTCCATTTATGTTTCTATTATAGCATCACCATATACTACTATCATGTGTAACGAGTAACAAACATACATTCATTTATATATGGTTTTTATGTGCATACAAGAAAGGAAAGGAAATTTTCTACCATCTTGTCTAAATAAAATCACAAATATTTGACATCTTTCATCTTTCCATTGTTGATAAAAAGAAAATACTTTTTCAATCGCTCGAGCTAACGGCATTCTTGGACGAATCATTGGAAACTTAGAAAGGCTATGAGATGGATAATTTTTGTTTGAGTAATAAACAATTGCCAAATATCAATTCCTTTGACATTTGAATTAAAAAATTGGCATGTGCATACATACCACTCTTGATCAAAGCCATTAAACCGAATGTAGTTGAAGTACCTAATCTCTTGGAATACTTATGTTAACCAATCTCACTGAGGGGTTAAATCATCTAAATCCTAAAGGGCTTAGCATGATGTGCTACATACAATGTAAAAACATTCAAAACTAAAGGACAATATAGTTGGACCAAGTATAGAAAGAAAATCATTAAAGGCGCCATACTCTTGGTGAAACAACATGTTTATGATTTTAGAACATTATTTGACTTGAAACACAACTTTTTGTTGGTTTAATTTGAGTGTTAAAAAAGGAAAATTAATAACATGATAGTGCTATGTTAATTAGTTACTTAAAATGAACAATGGAAGAATTTGAAGAAAAAAATGAAGAAATGAAGAACCAAAATTTAAGGTAAAGCAGTAAAGAAAAGAAATTGGAAGTTGAAGATGAGTGTTAGTTATTCCTATTGTAAGTGCAAGATACAAGTCAACTAGAACAACAAACTGTTTCTCTTCATATACAAAACTATTACTATGACACATCCCTTACCCCCTACCCCTTGTGATGAGGATTAATTAGCATATAAGAGGAAGGAACCAAAATCCTAATATCCATTACAAGGTATTTGAGGCCCAATGACTCAAGCTAGAGCTAAGCGGATAAACAAAGCTTTATAAGGATTAATCATGGACTTACAAGCGAAAGAACCAAGTTACATTAAAGGAGAACCAACATTTATCAACTTGATTCACATTTCCATGGAGGGATGCAAGGATATAGAAGTCTTAGAATAAATTAGTTTGAAAAATAGGAAACTTGAATAAAAAAGGGAGAAATACTCAGTTTTATGTGTTATGATTTGTTTTGTTTGTTTGGTTTGTATTTTAGTATATTTAGTTAGAAGATTTCGGTCATTAGGAAGGAAGGCCAGTTTTGCTATGTTTGGAAACTTAGGATATTCTTTTGTCATGTGATAGCATTATATATCACGGCAATAGGTGGAAACAAAATACAATTATCATATTATTGAAAACATATCTTTTGATGGAAATGCTCTCTCTTGTTCTTTGAGAAAGAACTCCACGGTTTTCTTCAACACAAATGCTTAGGAAAATCATTGATAGCTTAGGTTTCAATTAACAGGTGTGGTTGGGGTCTAGTTATGAATTCAACTTGTTCAAGAAGATTCATGGGAATTCTAATTTCAATTATGATCACCGAGTTTTAGGTTTGACATACCTAGGGTTTTGCGTATCATTTGGTATTAGAGCTTCGGCTTCTTGAATCAAGTAACATCTATCCTTTGTTAATTGTTTGTTCATTCATTCCATAGTCTTATTCATACCCTAGAAATTTGTATAATTTTTTTTTTCTAATTCGATCATAGAAAGCCTATTGGTGACTAACAACAATAGTTTGTTATTTTAGCAAATTGAAATCCAAACTTTAATTCTTGTTCCTTGTTCTTGGAAAGTCATATATATATATATATATGAAATTGAATTTGGTCATGGAATATTAAATTGCTAATTATAAGACCCAAAAAAAAAAAAAAATTCATGCTTGAAATCACATAATCAAGTGATACAAATACACTTTCCAATTCTTACCTTCAACACTATCTTACCTTTTCCATATTGCAACCGAATTACATTTTCTTCCATTACATCTCGGTGTAATATTCTACTTTCCTAATTTTTGTTGTAGATATCTCTTGGCTTGTGTTTCCGATTTTTGTAGTGAGTCTTGCCATATCAATTAATTCATGATTGTATCCTTGCTTGTCGTGACTTAGAACCAATAGTTAATCAATAGATTTACTAAGTGGTTTGCGTTGAGGAAGTTTCTCAATTTGAGTTCATATTAAAGAATTGTAAGAGCGGCTTGTGAAAATATTATTACTATGAGCTAAACACAAGTGAATTGTGAGGACATTACTACTGTGAGCAACACGTAAGTGAATTATGAGATATATATTTGTGTTACTAATCTCTTTTCTTGATTGTAGAAATATGTCATTACAAAGTCCAATTGGAGGTGAGAATGGAGGAGGGGAAAATTGGTTGATGTTTGAGTCATTGATGAGAGAGATGAAGAGAATTTTAAGTGGTGAGTTAGAGCAAATCCATGAGAGGATAGATAAGATGGAGCAGAGTAGGGAATCGTCTAACGGTACTATTGTCAGGCGAAGTGCGAGTAGACCCTTAAGGGGAGAAGTTAGGATAGAAGAGGGTGAAGAAACGGATTTAGGAGAGTATAATTATATGAGGGAGAGAGGGAACACTCAGAGGAGAGACAATAACCTAGGAAGTATTAAAATGAAGATACCCTCGTTTCAAGGAAAAAATGATCCAGAGTTATACTTGGAATGAGAGAGAAAAGTAGATCACGTATTTGAGTGCTATAATTATGCTGAGGAGAAAAAGGTTAAATTGGCTGCAGTTAAATTTTCAAATTATGTTAGTGTATGGTGAGACCAGCTAGTACGTAATAGACGTAAGTATTGAGAGAGACCTATTAGTACTTAGGATGAGATGAAGACTATTATGTAGAAGTGGTTTATTCCTAGTCATTTATCATAGGGATTTGCTCAGGATGTTTTAGGGGTTGACACAGGGGTCCAAGAGCGTAGAGGACTACTATAAAGAGATGAAGATAGCCATGATTAGAGCTAGAGTAGAAGAGGATGATGAGGCTACTATGGCTAGGTTCATTAATGGGTTGAATAGGGATATTGCTGATGTGGTGGATTTGCATCACTACTTGGATATGGAGGAGTTGTTGCATATGGTAATTAAAGTAGAGAGACAATTGAAGTCCAATTGGAAGAAGAATCTTACAGATTTGAAGCCTAATGAGGACGTGAAGGCTAAGAGTCTAGTTGCTGCTTTTAAAGGTAAAATTAACACTAAACCATCTTTAAGAACTCGTGATATTAAATGTTTCATGTGTCAAGGATTTGGACATATTGCATCTCAGTGTCCAAATCAAAGGGCTATGATCATTCATGACAATGGAGATGTGGAGAGTATTAGTTCAGAAAAGGATGATACATCACCCTCAGCGGAGTATGATGATGTCGACCTGGAAGGACTCATGAGTAGCAAGCTACATGTTACGGGACGAGTCCTTAGTGCTCAACCGCAGGATGATGGTGAAAGGGTTCAACGTAAACACATCTTTCATACCTGGTGTCACACGCAGAACAAGGTATGTAGCTTGATCATTGATAGTAGCAACTGCACTAATGTTGCTAGCACCTTGTTGGTTGATAAGATGTGGTTGAAGGCTGTGAAACATCCTAATCCATATTGGTTGCAACGGTTGAATGAGTGTGGGGAAGTGAAGGTGACTAGGTAGGTTCTAATTGCTTTTTCCATAGGGAGTTATCAAGATGAGGTGATGTGTGATGTAGTTCCCATGCTGGCTAGTCACCTATTACTAGGTTGACTTCGGTAATTTGATAGGAAGGTAGTGTACAATGGGTACAAGAACCAATATTCTTTTGTTCTAAACAAAAGGAATGTGGTTTTAACTCCACATAAACCATGGGAAGCTTATGAGGATCAAGTGAGGATTGCAAAAGAATTCAAAGAGAAACATGTGAGTGTGTGAGAGAAGGGTGAGAAGAAAGAAAAGAGTGAGAAACAAACACTGGTGAGCCATGAGGGAAAAGAGTCTAAAACACTGAGAAGAGAGAAAATTGCCAGAAAAAGCGAGGTTAAGAGTGCAAGGTTGTAAGGAAACAATTACTTGTACTTATGTACAAGAATGTTTATTTTACTAATACTAACATTAACTCTTCGTTGCCTAGTATGGTGGTGTCTCTATTACAGGAATATGAAGACTTGATTCTTGGAGAAGTACCAAAGGGCCTACCTCTATTATGAAGTATCGAGCATCAGATTGATTTTTTGCTAGGTGAATCTCTTCCTAACCAACCAGCTTACAGAACTAATCCTGAGTAGGCAAAGGAAATTTAGAGGCAAGTTGATCTTGATGGAAAGAAAAAGGCAGAATTTGTTAGGGAATTGCATGCTTAGGTTCGGACTAATATTGAGAAGAAAAACGAGCACTATACTCGTCAGGCCAATAAGGAATGTATTAAGACTGTGTTTCATCCAGGAGATTGGGTATGGGTGCATTTGAGAAAGGAAAGATTTACAGAGCAGGGGAAGTCTAAATTGCATCCTAGGGGAGATGGAACTTTCCAAGTAGTGGAGCGCATCAATGACAACACTTACAAGATTGACTTGCCAAATCACTATGGTAATATAAACGTAACTTTTAATGTTTTTGATCTTACTCTTTATGATGCAAGTGATTTGAGGATGAATCTTTTCGAGGAAGGAGGGAATGATGAAGATCAACTAGCATATAAGAGGAAGGAACCAAAATCCTAAGATCCATTGCAAGGTATTGAAGGCCCAATGACCCAAGCTAGAGCTAAGTGGATGAATGAAGCTTTATAAGGATTAATCATAGACCTGCAAGCAAAAGAACTAAGTTATACTAAAGGAGAACCAACATTTATCAACTTGATTCATATTTCCATGGAGGGATGCAAGGATATAAAAGTCTTAGAATAAATTACTTTGAAAAATAGGAAACTTGAATCGAAAAGGGAGAACTACTTAGTTTTATGTGTTATGATTTGTTTTATTTGTTTGGTTTGTGTTTTAGTATATTTAGTTAGAAGATTTCGGTCATTAGGAAGGAAGGCTAGTTTTGCTATGTTTGGAAACTTAGAATATTCTTTTGTCATGTGATAACATTATATATCATGGTAATAGGTGGAAAAAAAAATACAATTATCATATCATTGAAAACATATCTTTTCATGGAAAAGCTCTTTTTTGTTCTTTGAGAAAGAACTCCACGGTTTTCTTCAACACAAATGCTTAGGAAAATCATTGATAGCTTAGGTTTCAATCAATAGGTGTGATTAGGGTCTAATTATGAATTCAACTTGTTCAAGATGATTATTGGGAATTCCGATTTCAATTACGATCGATGGGTTTTAAGTTTGACATACTTAGGATTTTGCTCATCACCCTATCTCAAGATGGAGAGTATATATTAATTACTCTCATCTAGCTCATTAAGAACTTAAACGGATTAGTAGCTAATCCTTTAATAAACAAATCTGCTAACTGATATTTGCTTTGAACATATATGAGCAAAATAAGTCCTTTAGTAACTTTATCACGCACAAAATGAAGATTCGTCTTTAAATGTTTAGTACGCTCATGAAACACTGGACTACACACAATATGTAATTTTGATTGTGTAAACATCTCATTTTTGCCCTAGAAATCAATAGTTCTCAATAATAATCAATTTTCAAATTTTCCTAATTTTTCCCAATTTTTCCTTAATTTAGCATAAATAATAAAAATATTCAAAAAATAAAAAATAAATAGGAAAACACTTCAATTTTGAAAAATGATTTTAGAAATAGCAATAATAAATAATAAATAATTTTTACAAATTTTTGAAATTTCAAAAAATACAAAAAAAATAAAAAAATTGCATCGTATATGTACAATTTGCGATGTAAATAAAAACGGGAAATTGGGCCAGCTCAGTTGGTTCGTGTGGGCGCATGAGGAACGTGTGGACGCCAGAGATCACAGGTTCGAATCCTCCCCCGAGCATTCTGTGCAAAATTTTTTTCACCTTTCGCTTGGAGCTGCCACGTGGCAGCATGTGATTGGCCGAGGGAAGTCACGCGCGTTGTGCGTGATCGTCTTCTTCGCAAGCACAGTCGGAGAAAAATCCGGCAGAAGTCCGACGAAGGCGAAATCGGCCGTTTTCTTTTTAATCTTCTAGATTAAAGTCAAGATAAGGCCAAATCCATCAGATAAATCAAAGGAAAACAAGAGATTAACATCAAATCGCCGGGATAAAATCGAATCCAAAAACGGAAAAATATGGGTTTATCCAAATCGGCGGATTTGAGCATATCCCAGAGGAGTTCGAGACGCCTATAAATAGAGGAGAACAGGAGGAAGCCAAAGCACGAAGAAAAAGAGAGAGGAAGGAGCAAATCGGAGTACGCCGGAGGAGCTTGGAGCCGCTCCATCGATCGGAGCTGAAACCACCGCAAGGAGACGTTCTGGGAGTGAACCGCCACCACCATCGGACTCAGGACCCTCGAGAAGCTAGGATTCGACACCTCACCCGCCGCAAAAAGCCACCGGAACGTCGTGAACGAGCCTTCTCCGCCGCCGTGTCCGACCGATCCGATCCGACCCGACCCGCGCACCGACCCGAATCCAGGTAAGTCGGATTTTTCCGGATTTTTTTTATATTTATTTTATTTAATTAATTTATTTTGTTTATTTATTTATTCCGAATTTGTTATTTATTATTCATTATTTGTTTAGTTATTTATTTATTTATTTATTTTTTATTTTCAATAAATAGGAAAAATGTAGAAATTAGATTTTTCTAGAATAAAAAAAATGTAGAAAAATAAATAAAATAGTAGAAAAATAAATAAAATAAATAAAAATATAATAAAATAATAAAAAGATTAGGAAAAATAATAATAAAACTTTAGATTTCAAAATAGGATAGATAATAGTTTAGGATGAAATGTTTTAGCACAAAAATTACAAAAATTTGTAAAAATCACAAAAACTTATAAAAATCATAAAAAAAAATCGTGAAGATTCATAAAGAATTCCAAAATTATAAAAGAATCATAAAAAATTAAGTTTTAGCACTTAGAAAAATTATTTTCTTCAAATAAGTCCAAAATTGATGTTTTTCCCTAAAAATCATTTTTCAAAATGAAATCAAAGCTTAGGCTTAGAAAATTTTTAGAAAATCCAAAAAATGTTAAGAACATAAATCAAAAGAGATTTCAAAAAAATAAAAATGCATCAACAAACTTAAATTTTTCAAGAAAAGCGAACTACGGCTTATTTGATCCTGAGTAGCAGGTACGTAGGCACCCATTCAGGTCAACCCATAAAATGAATGAAAAATCATTTTCTTGAAATAATTCAAAAACATAATAAAAAGTAACAGAAACACAATGAAACGCATTTCTAAAGATGAACAATTTTAGGAGATTAGGTGGTAACCGTAAAGGTTTTAATAGGTTAGCCTCCGGACTTAGAAACTCTGGTTTTCCCCTTTCCTCTTTTCACAAAAACGAACAGAGAAAAGAATGACGACTAGTAGTCCAAATTAAGACTAATCCGCTCCTTTAGTCTTAATTCAATTTTCCCAACAACAGTTAGGTGGCGACTTCAAACATTAAACGAAATTCCTAACTCAAGTCGATGATCTAGATTAGATGAGCATAGGGTCTAGTTTAGATCAGATTAGGAATGGGAATTCAAAAATTAGACTCGAAAGATTGATTATCACAAAACATCTAAATTGGTAATTTGAAATCAACACCAAACTCGCGCAACAAAGTGAGAAACAATATAACTTCACAAGTTACGCAAGCAAGTGCTCTATATTCTAATGTAGCTAAGTTTTGAGAAACAATACTTTGTTTCTTAGATTTCTAGCTAAAGATTGAATTACCAAAAAATATACAAAAATCAATAGTAGATTGTTTAGAATCAAGACATCTACCCCAATCACTATCACTATATGCGAGCACCATAAAATCATATTCAACCGGAAAGAATAAACCTTGCCCTAGATTTCGTTTAATGCATTACAAAACTTGATTCAACACTAACTAATGTGTATGCTTAGGATTTTCCATGAACTGACTTAATATGTGAACTAGGTATGCAATATTTGGTCATATAATGGACAAATAAAGTAGTTTTCCAACCACTTATCTATACTTTGTTACATCCATAGCATTAAAAGCATCTAGTTTAGATAGTTTATGATTTGCTATTATAGGAGTTATAGTAGCTTTAGTGCTTATTATTAATACTTAGATCATATACATAGATAAGAACTAAAATGAAATCATCTCCTTGCCCTTTTGTAAAAAGTGAATAATCACTGTGCTATTGCTTGAAACCATTGGAAATCAAACATGATGTTAATTTTGCATTCCACTAACGTGAGGCTTGTTTCAAGCCATATAAAGACTTATTAAGTTTATGCAATAATCGTCCAGTAGTAGCACATCCATTAGTAACTACAAGCCCCTGCGATATATCCATATAAACCTCTTCAGATAGAATAAAAATTTGCTAACACAGCCTTTCAACCATCATCAATTTGAATATTTTTTATTTTCTGATCAAACTATGTTAAGACCATTCTATAAAAGATAAGAACAAGAGAAGCAACTTCATGCTTAGATTTCATAAGAAAAACCTAAGTAACTCTTGTAAAATGCTCAACTAGTGTTAAGAAATATCAAAGACCATCTAAATTCGAAGCTATCATATGGTCCCCATTTATCAATATAAACAAGTTCAAAAGTACATAAAATGTTCTTAACAAGAACAGGAAAATGATTCTTTTGCTATTTTGCCATGGGACATATGAGATAATCAAACTTAGTATATTAAATGGACCATTCAAAAGTATGTACAAGTTTCAATTTATCCAAAGAAGATGACTATGTCAAATATGAAAAGAATTTGGCAAATTATCAAGAACATGAGATACAAAAGTGTTTGCATGAAGTTTACACAAAGAAATTCTATCACTAAAATTTTCAAATTTTTGCTCCAAAAGAAACAACTCCGACTTAGCTTTATCTTGACTAATTATTCTCTCTGTGAAAGAATCATAAATATAAGCATGTTCTTTGGTGAATAAGATAAATAACAAACACTAGAAATTAATTTTGAAGTTGAAATGAAATGCATGAACAAAAAGAACACCATGAAGGACAATATTTGAATTTATAGGATGAACCTTTGTGTGTAGTTTAGAGTCTATGTTCATTAGGCAACTGAACATAACAATTTTGAACATGAAAATAAGAATGAAATAGATCCAAAGAGCTAATCATGTCATCTATTGCTTGAAAATCAATTATCTAATTAACAAGCAAATGTGCAGAAGAATGCGACACAATAGATAGGCTAATGGAAAAGTACCTAACATAGCAATCGAATGAATAGAGTTAGGATCAGAATTTGAAGTGTCAATATGCATAAAAGAAGCTTGAAAAGCAAAGGATGATGATGAACTAAGATTATTATTCAAACTAGAATTTGAAACATTAAGTAAACTCAAAAAATGAATCACTTGTTCTGTTGTCAAATTAACACTTGAAATAGTAGATCCAATAGAACTAATTTACATTTCAACATTGCCTACTAATTGCTCCTTATTCTTAGACATCACTTGATTTGCACTCACAAGTCTTGGTTTGTTGAGCTTATACTGTGGAGGAAAACCTACCAGCTTGTAACACTTCTCTTTCAAGTGTCCTCATTTATGATTGTAGCTACATTGTATATCACTGTTGGATTTTTGTTTGCCATCATGAATTGTCACAATTGCAAATGCATCAGAAAACAATATTTCTTTACGTTTATTTGTCCTTTGAAACTCATCATGGATTACCAAATTATAAGCTTCATCTAAACTTGGAAACCTTTTCAAAGCCAAGATTTGAGATTTAAGAATGGAAAAACTCTCTTAAAGTCCATCAAGAAATTTAAAAATGTAATCCTTCTATGACATTTCCACAAATATATTGAAGCAATCTTGATTACAATATCCACACAAACAATGTGGTAAAAGGCCAATAGTTCTTATGTTCTTCCTAAATAGTATTCAATTAAGTAAAATAGTCATCTATTGACCTATTTCCTTACATAATAAAACTAAGTAAATTATACAATTGACATAATCTTTAACCTAGCAAGCAATACGTATGTTACTATGTACTTGAAAGGGTCAATGATTCTCGAATTGTAATATGAGTTCCAATTGAGTTAATTGAGTCAATTTCATGCATCAACAGAGAAGACATAAATAAGTTGATTATTCTAAGTGATTGAATTCTATTCTAAGGTTGATTTAGGCTACTTGAAGCCTATACTAGTTATGAACTCAATCAGGGTTATATAAAACCAATTAGCCTTTTAGCCAATTTAGCCTAATCCATTTAAGGTTTAATCATTTAAACCTAATAAGCTATTTGAACAAAGGGTCCAATTTGTTGCAACACGATTGAGGGTTAACATGATTGGCTAGATTCATATTCGCCGACAACCATATATCTAGTAGTTTCATACAGAGATCATCACTTGAATCTGCCTCTAACAATCATGGTTCACATATAACATATTATACATGAGGCCCACAACTCTATATAACACCCGTTATAGCTTCTTCCCATTCTCATTGTCCATACTAAACGCCATTCCTTCCTATCAACTACTTGCTGCACCACCTAGGCGCTTAATTTATTGTATCATCCCAATATTTATGACTGCAATTGCAAACCTAGTTTAAGGTTGTCGCTCACTAACTCGGAACGACTAAGCACCTGTAGACACACAAATACTTAGCTAAGTTTTTATTCAATCCAAATTCAATTTCTAACCCAACAAGCAAGTAACAAGCAATGACTATCATGTACCTTTAATCCTTAGGATCACGAATCAAAGAAGAGACAATTGAGTCCCAAAACTGATCTCCAATATTATATGCAATACAAAATATTCATTAATATTCAATTAAATCTTAAAATTGTGATTGGTTATTTATTAATATTATAATAATATTATTAGAATACGTTATTATATTTTATTATTATATCATAACTATAATATTATTTTATTAGTAATGATGGAAATATTCGTCGCGTTACCAAATTCTTCAAAAGTATATAATATCGTAGCTTGAAAATGTTCTATTACCAAATCAAGCATCGCATACATAGCTATAAATTTGTAACCAATCGATCAACAATACTTGCTAAATATATCAATAACCAAGTATCCCAAAATAGAACAATAAGAACATCATAGAGGTTCCATAGATCAATTGAACCTTATTGTGATATAAAGACCAATAAATTAACATTACGGATCATGTTTAAATACCATTCCACAACTCATTATTATATCTAGTTCTTCATTTCATAAATAAACTAAATAAATAATTGACACTAACCTTATCACGAATCATTACTCTTTATATTTTGTATATTAAATATATTATCCATTGAGTGCAG
Organism: Laguncularia racemosa; assembly: GCA_037954665.1. NCBI lineage: Eukaryota > Viridiplantae > Streptophyta > Magnoliopsida > Myrtales > Combretaceae > Laguncularia > Laguncularia racemosa. The sequence goes on from JBBMOL010000056.1 coordinate 173,983, forward strand.
AATTGTATCTAAGACGTTTTATAATAATATAATATCAATTACCTATAGTAATATTATATTATGAATCGCCCAGTCATCCTTTCCATTAGCAGCATTCAAACAATAAACGAGATTTATTGAAGACTAAACAAATCCCCTCTGTCAATCAGACATAAGTTACAGCTCCACTTCAATTATTATAAGAATATTGCTTAACAATTCTAAAACAATATGAGCTTCTTCCTCCTTAGACTCCATCCACGAATTGATATAAAACACACTACAGACCAAAACTTAATAGTTGAATAATAATTAATTCATTACATAACTTTTATTAGGTGAAACCAACGAGGTCAAAAGAAGACAAAATAGAGAGAAAGTAATATAAAGTTTAGATTACTTAATTATTAAAATTTATATTATAATAGACTATAATAATAACTCATAGCAATATTATTATTATTACTATTTTCGGTCAAGTATTAATTGTTATTACGTTACTTTAACTTTATAATTAACTTTAATATATATTAAATTAATATGACAATGCACTATATGAACTCTTACCAAATATCGGAATAGTTAAATATTTAATAACTAAACCTAAGGTTATCATTTGAATAAACTACTCACAATATATTTATATATACTAAGGTCAAAAATATAAATAGTTAATTAGGAATGATAAGCTTTAGTTTTAAAATCTTACATTTATTGAATGCTCAAAAATGTAAAGGCTTCCTTTTGTTAAAAATTGACGGACCTACATTACGAAAGCAAGATTCCAAAAACATGGTTTTAATCATTTATATAGCTATGTGATTAAAAGGATGCATGTTACGATGGAAAAACTATATTAGAAAAATGAAAAATACCGTACGACAACATGGACAGAACATTTTGGAAGCGGTTGGGCTTAATACAGTTAATATTGGAAATGTTACGCTCAGTATTTAAAGCTTACTTAGCTTACTTATCACCTTGACAATCATGTGTCGACACATATATAAACTAAATTTGCATATTTTAACGTAATTTTAAGACATGTGAAGATGACGTAGTGTTTATATACAATGAATAAGAGTTTAAAAGTATTTTAAAAGCATTTATTTATGTTTAAAAAAAAAAAAGAAAGAACATTTGTCACATTTTTATATACTTTTTGTCTTTTTCTTTCTTTTTTTTCTTTTTTCTTTTCTTTTTTATAAAATATATACTTATCTTTATATAGATAAAAGGTTTCCTTCTTAAACATAAATAATTTAAAAGCATCCATTAAGGAGACTTGCATTGTGTTATTGCAGAAGGGAGAGAATAATAGAAGCATCTGTGCCGTATCGTCAGATGCTTTTTGATCAACGTCATTCATAAACGTCATCGATTTCATTTAAGTATTTGCTGAATCTTCCAGTATATGGAGTCAAAGGAGTACCTCGATCGGTTTGCCATGTTGAAATAAATCCTATTTCTCTCTCTCTCTCTCTCTCTATATATATATATATATATAAAAGCGATACTTTAAGTCAAGATGATAATTTCTTAAGATCAATGATTCTAAGAATCTTTAATTCCAGCATATTTCGCTCCATCATTACTAACAACAATTTATAAAAATAACTTTTAACATATAATATACATTTATTCCATCGACGAATTAAAAATATTTTATATAAATAACACTATAATAATAAGTAAAATCAATAATTCTGTAAATACTTCTAAACATAAAATAGACTTCTTAATTTATTTTCGATTTCATTCAACTTCATTACATTTTGTACTTTTTCTATATACTAAACATAACACTAGGGTCTTAATGAATGGTGGTCATATGATATAGACACTCTTATTTTACAAAGGACGAAAGATATGAGTTTCTCTAGATGAAGCCTGTAATATGCGAAAAATTAGAATGGATTGATGATACATAAAAATGGATATATCTTTGGTTAACCCAATCGTCTGTCATCACTCAGGACAACACTTACACTCGATCACTCTCACTCACTCATTACACATTCACACTCAGTCACTCACAAATGCATGAGTCACGATCATGACACACCTCTATGTGGGAACCTAAACACGACCACCCTCCCATTAGCCACCATAACGACGAGTTATGAATCGGAACCTAAAGATGAACTCAAAACTTGTAGTCACTTGTTCCTAATTGTCATCCTCATCCACCCACCCTCCGCCGTTGAGTCACACTAGACCACAAGCTACACTCACCACTATCGTCAAGCCACACCAGACCACGAGCCACTCCCATCCACCATCATTGAGCTACATCAAACCATGATCTACACCCAACCATTGTTGTTGACGTTGTCCTATCCATGTGTGGTTAGTCACTCTCAATCCTCCTCTAATTGTTTTTTTTTTTTTTTTCTAATTTATGAGGATGTGTTGTGCTATGCTATAGAATTGTGGTGTAAGGTTTTGGATTCAGGTTTGGGGGGGTTTGATTATTTGGGATTTTTCGTTTTCGGTGGGTTGGCTCGCATTGGCCCACTAAGTAGGCCAAGTTGGCCTTTTCGGCCTACTTAAGGTGTGGGCCACTGCGAGCCAGTTCACTTTAGCCCATGGGCCTATGTGAATGGAGGTAAGCCAACTCGTTTAGCTCACATTCTGATGTGGGCATCGTAGCTGAAACAGGATGATTAGGCGTGTCTTTTCCAAGGCACGACTGTATAATGTATCTGGCAGTTCCCAGAAATATACATGATCACATATACGGCCAGAAGGCACGACCATGTGTTGTGTTAGGATGACTCGCAGAGACATACACGATCTGATACACGGCCAGGAGGCACCGCCGTGTGTTGTGTCAGGATAACTCCCAGAAATATACACGGTCACATACACAGTTCAAAGGAATGACCGTGTAACACGCCTGGAAGATTTCTTAGAAACATACACGGTCTGATACACAACCGTGTATAAGGCAGATGACGGGCGTGTATACATATATTTATTTCCACGTGTATATATTTTATTTCCTTGTTAATTATTTCCCTAAGGACTATATATAGCTGCTAGGTCATTGATAGAGCCATTTTATACTCAATCTTTATAGTATGAATTATGTTAATTTATTATTGATTTTATAGAAATCATAAGGAATTGGTACTTCATTTTATTATGGTGATAAATCAGGTTCGATGGAGTCAAGAGTGCTAATTCAAGTGATTTAGAGAAGTCATTTGCAATTCGGATCAAAGTCAAGGATTTACACCACCTGCGTACAAGAGAAGAAGGCTTGAAGTATACACTGCAGGCATTGGAGAAGTTTTACACATACACCGCCGGCGTTGGATCCGACATACATGCTTAGCCGAGATTTGTTTGTTATTTGGAGATCCAAATCAAATCTTTCAAATTTGATTTATTTTCTAGATATATATATATATACCCTTTTAAGACGAAATTAACAACAGACACTTTTCATCTTTTTCACTTTTTGATTTTGTTTAGTTATGAACATGTGTGGCTAAACAATCTTCTAGCCAAAGGATCATTAATAGTTTAGTTCTTTAAGAATTGTGAGATCTAATTGATTTGTTTTTATTCTATTCTTTATTTTTAGATATTTATATATCTTCTGAATGTTTTGTTATTATTATCTTGTTTGATTGGTATGAATTAGAGCTCTTCTATTCAATTAGCAAGTTAATATATTATCAATTAGAACGTCAGATCCGTAATTGTTTGATAGTTCTAATCTTTGTGACACAATAACATGTTTGATTATAGATAAATAGTCAAATTCATGTTATGGAGATATATAATCTTGTTTAAATAGGTTATCTTATAATCTACTGGCATGAATTGGTGGTCTCTCTTGTTTTTAATGCTATTGATAGATTAAATCCTAAGAGCTTGTTTAGGGTTGTTTAATCAATAAGAGAAGTAATTAAAGAGCTTGTTTTGATTATCAAGAAAGTAAGGAGAGATAGGTTATTAGATATTGTTAATAACGATAACCAGTTTATCTAAGATAAAGAATAGAAAATATTTGCATCAATGATCAGTTCTATGAATTAAACTATAATGATACCTTTGGTTAGGCTATCATCATTATTAAATTTTATTATCTGATTTCAGTTTTATTTGAATTTACAAACAAAACCCCCATTCGTCTTTTTCTCTCTATTTTCTTTTAATAGAAATAAATTTAACCAATCCCTGTAGATATGACCCTACTCACTACTGTATACAAATTATATAATTGTTTAGGAGTAGGTTTTAATTTTGTTGGATTTGACACCCATCAAATTTTGGTGTTATTGCTGGGGATTGGTGTCAAATTTATTTCTATTCTTACATGACTCGTTCTTCTCATACAAGCGAACTCACTTATAATCCAGAGATTGAGAAGATTGCTAAGAGATTGCAAAGAGAAGCAAAGTTGCGTAAAAAAGAAACCGTTATATCTTCATCCCCTGGATTGAACTTGGTACTGGATTTGTCTGATTCAGCCATTGAATCTGAAAAAGAAGAAGATATGGCAAATCCTAAGAGAACATTAAGAGAATTGACTGCACCGGATGTGACTCAACAACCACTTTGTATTCAGTATCTTGAATTGGCTGTTGCTTTTGAATCGAAATCTAGTTTGATACATTTGCTACCCACTTTTCATGGTCTTGAGAATGAAGATCCTCACAAACATTTGAAAGAGTTTCATATAGTGTGTTCTAGTATGAGGCCGCAAGGAATATCTGAAGATCAAATCAAGTTGCGTGCCTTTCCATTTTCTTTAAGTGCTAGAGCTAAAGATTGGTTGTTTTATTTGCCTATAGATTCTATTACTACTTGGACAGATATGGTGAAGCTCTTCCTGGATAAATTTTTCCCGGCATCTAAAGTCGCTGGCATAAGAAGAGAGATCTGTGGTATCAAACAGAGGGATACTGAGACTCTTCATGAGTATTGGGAGAGGTTCAAGCAACTTTGTGCAAGTTGTCCACAATATGGGATATCTGAACAACTTCTCATTCAAAACTTCTATGAAGGTCTGCTTCCGATGGAGAGGAAGATGATGGATGCTGCTAGTGGAGGTGCCATAGTGAATAAAACCCCTAGTCAAGCTAGGGAATTGATCTCCATTATGGCTGCTAATTCACAACAATTTGGGTTTAGACATGATTCTTCTTTAAGGAAGGTAAATGAGGTAAGTGTTTCTAACTTTGAACATCAAATTTCTAACCTAACCTCCCTTGTTCAGCAGATAACCCTTGGAAATACACAGCAGGTGAAGGCTTGTGGAATTTGTGCTGCCCTTAATCATCCTACTGACATGTTCCCCACATTGCAAGATGACAATCATGAGCATGCCAATGCTGTACGAGGATTCCCAGGACAACCATAGAGGAAATATAATCCCTACTCGAATACTTATAATCCTGGATGGAGGGATCATCCTAACTTTAGATATGGCAATAGACCACAAAACTTCCAACAATTCCAGCTTAGGCCATCAAACCAAGTACCACAAGCTCCTTCCAATTCAGGTATGTCTCTTGAGGAAATTGTTAAATTGCTTGCTGTTAATACAAAACAATTTCAGGATGAGATAAAGCAGAGCATTCAAAACTTGGAGAACCAGGTATGCCAACTTGCTTCCTCTATAAACAGGTTAGAAACTCAAGGTAAGTTACCTTCTCAAACTATCACAAATCCAAAGCAAAGCGCTAATGTAATTACCTTGAGAAGTGGAACGGAATTGCAGAGATCAAATAAGAAAGGACACCGAACTAATCTTGAGGAAGAGATCTCGACTCCGGGCCAGCAAGACAACCAAACCAGAGGATCCCTCATTGAACCACCAAAGGTCATGGTGACAGCACCCCCTTTCCCTTCTAGATTAGCGAAATCTAAGAATGAAGCTGAAGAAAAAGAGATTCTTGAAACTTTTCGCAAGGTTGAGGTAAATATTCCTTTGCTTGATGCAATAAAACAAGTACCTCGCTATGCTAAATTTCTTAAAGAGTTGTGCACTAACAAAAGAAAGCTAAAAGGTAATGAAAAGATTAGTGTGGGTGATAATGTTTTAGCTATTCTTCAGAAGAAGCTTCCTCCTAAATGTAAGGACCCAGGTATGTTTACTATTCCTTGCAAAATAGGTAATCTTGGAATTGCTAAAGCCATGTGTGATCTAGGAGCTTCGATTAATGTCATGCCTTTGTCTGTTTATAAATGTTTGAATGTTGGTCCATTGAAGGAAACATGTGTTATTGTTCAACTTGCTGACAGGTCTAATGTTTATCCTGAGGGAGTTCTAGAAGATGTTTTAGTACAAGCTAATGGGCTAGTTTTCCTTGCTGATTTTTATGTGCTTGACATGGAAAATGATGATTCTCATAATTCATCACTGATATTATTAAGGAGACCATTTCTTAAGACATCCAGGACGAAAATCGATGTACATGACGGTACCCTCACTATGGAATTTGATGGTGAAGTGATTAGATTTAACATTTATGATGCCATGAAATATCCTAGTGATTTCTCTCCTGTTTTTGTTATGGATGTTATTGACCCATTAACACAGGCTACATTTGGCTTGATAGACGATGATGAGTTGAAAATTACAATTAATAAGAGTCTTACTATTAATACATTAAAAACTCTTAAGAAGAAGTTTGTAATATCCTCTGATTTGCAAGACATGATTTTTGAGCTGGAATCGTTAAAACCTACCAGGTATGGTATGTCCTACATTAATTTACCTCCTTCTAACACAAGACTTCTTCCCTCTATTGTGCAGGCACCAAAGCTGGAATTAAAACCCTTACCCGAACATCTAAAGTACATCTTCTTAGGAGAAAATGAGACTCTTGCTGTGATAGTCTCTAACAAACTAAGTACTTTAGAAGAAGAAAAGTTGGTTCGGGTGTTTAGAGAGTATAACGAAGCCATTGGATGGTCAATAGCTGATATAAAAGGACTAAGCCCCTCCACATGCATGCACAAGATATTAATGGAAGATAATTTCAAACCTTCAAGAGAAGTTCAGCGCTGTTTGAACCCGCCTATGATGGAAGTAATTAAGAAAGAGATCTTGAAACTTCTCGACTCTATCCAATTTCTGATAGCAAATGGGTAAGTCCAATTCAAGTTGTTCCAAAGAAAACGGGCTTAACTGTGATTGAAAACTCTAATGGTGAGTTAGTTCCTATGCGTGTTGAGAATGGATGGAGGGTTTGTGTTGATTATAGGAAGTTAAATGCGTCAACTAGAAAAGATCACTTCCCTCTTCCTTTTCTTGATCAGATGCTTAAACGTTTGGCTGGCTATTCTCACTATTGTTGTCTTGATGGTTATTTAGGTTTTCATCAAATTCTAGTGGCGCCGGAAGATCAAGAGAAGACTAATTTCACATGTCCATTAGGTACTTTTGCGTATCGAAGGATGCCTTTTGGGCTCTGCAATGCCCATCCACATTCTAAAAGTGTATGGTTAGTATATTTTCAGATTATGTGGAGAATATCATAGAAGTTTTCATGGATGACTTCACTGTCTATGGTAACTCTTTTGATTCATGTTTAACTAACCTTACAAAAGTGCTTTAGAGATGTATAGATAAGAATCTTGTATTGAACTATGAAAAATGTCACTTTATGGTTGAATATGGCCTAATTCTAGGTCATATTGTATCTTCTAGGGGACTTGAAGTCGATAAAACTAAAATAAAATTGATTAAATCTTTACCTTACCCTATAAGTGTACGGAAAATTCGCTCTTTTCTTGGGAGTGCAGGATTCTATCGATGCTTCATCAAGGATTTTTCCAAGATTACTCAACCCCTATGTAGATTGCTACAAAAAGAAGTGGCATTTGAGTTCGATGAGGCTTGCAAGCATGCTTTTGACACATTGAAGGATAAGTTAACTTCTACTCCAATCATTCAACCACCTGACTGGAACCTTCCTTTTGAAATTATGTGTGATGCTAGCAATTATGCAGTTAGAGATGTTCTTGGCCAAAGAGTTGGAAAAGCTTCTCATGTCATTTACTATGCTTCCAAAACATTGGATAGTGCTCAACACAACTATTCCACAACGGGAAAAAAAAAAACTCTTGGCTGTTGTTTTTGCTTTAGAAAAATTCATATCATATTTACTTGGTACTAAGGTAATTGTTTACTCTGATCATGCAGCTCTCAAGTACCTTCTCGCGAAGAAGGAGGCGAAACCAAGACTTATTCAATGGATACTCTTATTACAAGAGTTTAATTTGGAAATATGTGATAGGAAAGGCTCCGAAAACTTAGTTGCTGACCACCTTAGTAGAATACTCATAAGTGAAGAATCAATACCACTACAAGATGATTTTTTAGATGAGCATCTCTTTTCTATTCAAAAGACAATTCCTTGGTATGCTGATATTGTCAACTATTTGGTTATTAAGACACTACTAAGTGATTTGTCTAGGGCTCAAAAAGATAAAATTAAAAGTGATGCTAAGTACTATGTATGGGATGATCTGTATTTGTGGAAACATTGTGCTGATCAAATCATTAGAAGGTATATTTCTCAAGATGATATTCCTTCTGTCTTGCAATTTTGTTACTCATATGCATGTGGTGGACACTTTAGCCCTAAGAGGATAGCTCAAAAAGTATTAGGGTGTGGGTTGTTTTGGCCTATTTTGTTTCGTGATTCTTATATGTTTTGTAAGTCTTGTGAACGATGTCAGAAAGTTGGCAACTTAGGACATAGAGACCAAATGCCACTTACCCCTATTCTTGCTTGTGAAATATTTGATATATGGGGTATTGATTTTATGAGTCCTTTTCCTCTTTCTTTCGGTAATGTTTACATCCTTCTTTCTATGGATTATGTCTCAAAGTGGGTGGAAGCCAAAGCGACCCAAACTAACGATGCCAAAGTTGTTGTGGATTTTATCAAATCTCATATTTTTGCTAGGTTTGGGACACCAAAGGCTCTTATCAGTGATCGTGGCCACACTTTTGTAATAGAGTAGTGAAAACTCTGCTTAAGAAGTATAATGTCACTCATCGCACTTCCACCGCATACCACCCTCAAACCAATGGATTGGTAAAGATATCAAATCGAGAAATCAAGTCCATTCTGGAAAAAACTGTCAATCCAAGCAGGAAGGATTGGAGCATAAGACTTGAAGATGTATTATGGGCCTATCGAATAGCATACAAGACCCCTATAGGTATGTCTCCTTACCGTTTTTGGCAAACCGTGTCACCTCCTTATGGAGTTGGAACATAGGGTGTACTGAGCTGTAAAACAATGTAACATGCAAATGGATGAGGCTGGTGAGCATAGAAAAATTTAATTACAAGAACTTGAAGAAATTCGTAGAGAAGCTTATGAGAGTACTAAAATTTACAAGGAAAAAACAAAGGATTTTCATGATCAAATGATTTCTCGAAAGAATTTTTCTGTAGCTCAAAAAGTATTACTTTATCATTCTTGATTGAAGTTGTTTTTTGGAAAACTATGCTTACAATGGGTTGGTCCTTTTGTTATCACTAACATATTTTCACATGGTGCAGTTGAGATCGCAAGTCTTGAAACTGGTGAGACTTTCAAAGTCAATGGTCATCGCTTGAAACCTTTTTATGAAGGATTTCAAGTGTGTAATATTGAAGAAACTAGTTTAACTTACCTCGAGTACTGTGATTAATTACCAGGAACGTCTAGCCAAAGACGTTAAAGAAAGGCGCTTCATGGGAGGCAACCCATGCTAAAAAAAAAAAAAAATCAATTTATTTTATTTTAGTTTTGTTTTGATTTTTTCTTTTGATTAGCTGCAGAAAGGGTACATATCATCAGATGACACTCTCTTGTGCTTAAGGAAAGAACTCCAATCACTTTACACTTTATACCAGGGAAGTACCAGTATTCATTTTCTCTTATTCTCTAATGTTCCTTATGTTTTTAATTCCTCTTTAATTGTGCTGAATTAGGAATAGTGCGAACACTGTTCAAACTAAGTGTGGGGGAGAGCATAATAAAATATAGAGAATTGAGAATTGAGTATGATTAGCTAACATCTAAAATCATATTATACTCATACTTTGAATATTTGTCCTTAAGCAATATATGGCAAATTTTAAGCCTAATTTTTTAAAATTTTCATGAAATTTGGAGATTGTACTAAATGTTGTAATAAGTATCTACAAAATGTGAAATTGACTTGTTCAAGTGCTTTACTCACATACTGCTGTGATTAGAATACTTGGTTAAAATTAAGTAGTGAAATCTTTAAGAAACAAATTTACCTTGTATTTAGCTTTAAAATTGGAAGTTCAAGAGTAGGTCAAGTTCTTAAGTGAAAAATAAACAAGTTTATTTCTAGGTTAAATTAGTTACTATATACTCTTTGAAGTTGTTTTTGAAACAATGATAACACTTAGTGAAAGAGGTAGAAGAAACTTTCTCCTTAGTGATTCTTTATAAAAACGTCTTAATATTATGATAGCATTAAAAAAACAAAAAAAAAGAGGGGGGGGGGGGGGGGGGGGGGGGGGGGGGGGGGTGGAGAGAGAGAGAGAGAGAGAGAAGAATCAAGCATAGCCATTACTCTAATGATTCAAGTAATTGAGTTAAGAGTATTCGAACTTGAATGTTAGAGTGAGGAAGAGTCCGTAGGGATATCTTAAAACCCGGTCACTTGAGTGACGAGCTCGGGATGCTATCGACTCGATGAACTCACTATAACGATAAGGGCGAAAAAGGCGAAAGTTCATGAAAAAGAAGCGGGCAAAAACCCGTCAAAATAGATGCTTGATTAAATCAAAAGAATATGAATGTAAAGATCATTGAATGAAATAAGACTTATAATAAAAAGGGAGAAAGTCTAGGGAAAGAGTAGATACCATATGCTTTTACTTTGTGTTGCAAAGATTATATACTTGCTAATATCCAATAAAGTTTAATTGGGTGTTTTTCCTTATTGAATTAAGTATTTACTTTTGGAATAAAAGTTCTTTTGCTAAACATGAGGATTAAAGTTTGTTTTGTTTAGATTAGCTATTAAATTTTGAATATGGTAATTTAATCACAAGAAACCAGTTTGTTTGGAGCAGTAGACACTAAAATTACAAGTCATGAATTATAAAAGAATAGATGCTTGAAATGATGAAAATGAAAATTTCGTATAATCTATGACAGATTTCTCAATTGATTTGATTCAATTGCTTGAGGACAAGCAAGAGTTTAAGTGTGGGGGAATTTGATAGAGCCATTTTATACTCAATCTTTATAGTATGAATTGTGTTAATTTATTATTGATCTTATAGAAATCATAAGGAATTGGTACTTAATTTTATTATGGTGATAAATCAGGTTCAATAGAGTCAATAGTGCTAATTCACGTGATTTAGAGAAGTCATCTGCAATTTAGATCAAAGTCAAGGATTTACATCGCCGGCGTACAAGAGAAGAAGGCTTGAAGTATACACTGCCGGTGTTGGAGAAGTTTTGCACATACGCCGCCGGCGTTGGATCCGGTGTACATGCTTAGCCGAGATTTGTTTGTTATTTAGAGATCCAAATCAAATCTTTTAGATTTGATTTATTTTCTAGAGATATATATATATACACTTTTAAGACGAAATTAACAACAGACAATTTTCATCTTTTTCACTTTTTGATTTTGTCTAGTTATGAACATGTGTAGCTAAACAATCTTTTAGCCAAAGGATCATTGTAAACGCCACATTTTCGCCATAAGGATCAATAATAATCAATAATAAGGAATTTCCAATTTTTCCCAATTTTTCTCTAATTTAGCAAAAATAGAAAAAATATTTTTAAAAAATAAAAATAAATAGGAAAACACATCAATTTTGGAAACTAATTTCAGAAATGGCAATAATAAGGGTTAAATGATTTTTACAAATTTTTGAAATTTCAAAAAATACAAAAAAAAAATCGCATTGCATATATGCAATTTGCAAAATAAATAAAATCGCAAAAGTGGGCTAGCTCAGCTGGTCCGGACCAGGGTCAGGCGTGCGCGCGGGGGTACGAGGGCAGGGGTTCGAAACGCGGGGGAAGTAGAATCCGCGTTTTGCGAATTTTTTCTTTACCTGGGACACGTGGTAACATCTGATTGGCTGGAGCGAACGCACGCGCCAAGCGCATGATCATCTTCAACCTCTGTCCGAGATCGCTGGTGAGGAGAAAAATCCGAATTTCGGCCGTTTTGATTCGATTTTTTTTACACAAATCTAACAGATCTTTAACAGAATTAAGATAAACATTATCCAATTGGAATCAAATCTCAACAAATCGATGGATTTACACGAATCAGAGTTGGTTTGTTTAACCGCAAATCCGATTTGCTTCAATCGGTGGAAATCCGAGCTTATCCAGCTCAATTTTGAATGCCTATAAATAGAGGATGAAGTGGAGAAGCAAAATCACATATCAAAAGTGAGAGAAAGAGAGAAAAAGGAGAGAATCAAAGCTCGCCGGAGTTGTTCAAGACCGCGACCACCGATTAAGTGTTGCGTAGCCACCAAGAAGCGTTTTGGAAGCAAACCATTGCCACAGTTGAGTTCCTCACCCCCGAGAACCTAAGAATCGACACCTTAACTGCTGCAAAAGACCGTCAGAACGCCGTCAACGAGCACTCCTAGCCGCTGCATCCGATCGACCCGACCCGACCCACTTCGATTCGATCCGACCCGACCGAACCGACCCGGATTCAGGTAAATTGAATTTTCCGATTTTTCTTTAATACTTTTATTTATTTGGTTTATTTTATTTATTTCGAATTAATTTATTTACTTATTTGTTATTCATATTTCAATAAATAGAAAAATGTTAGAAATTAGATTTTTTTAGGATTTAATGATATAAAAACAATAATAATAATAATAATAAATAATAATAAAAATGTAAAAATTTACAAAGAAAATAATAAAAATATTAGAAAAATGATAATAAAAATTTAGATTTTAAAATATGATAGATAAGAATCTAGGAAGAAATTTTTTAATAAAAATAAAAATTATAAAAATTATGAAAAATTAAAAAAAATTAATAAAATTATAAAAAAATTAAAAAAAAAAATAGAAATTTATAATAGTAGAAATGAGTTGAAAAATAGAAAAGAATAAGTTTTATCCCTTAGAAAAGTCATTTTCTCAAATAAATCCAAAATTGGTGTTTTTTCTTAAAATATCATTTTCAAAAATCAAATTATCAAGCTTAGGCTTAGATTTTCTTAGAAAAATCCTAAAATGGTAAAAACATAAATCAAAAGAAATTTCACAATTAAAATTCACAAACACACTAAATCTTTTCAAGAAAAGCGAACTACGGCTTATTTGATCTTAAATAGCAGGTACGTAGGCACCCATTTGGGGCAACCTTAAAAAGGAATAAAAATCATTTTCCTATAATAATTCACTAAAAAACACAATAAAAGACAACAAAAATAAAATGAAAGACATTTCTAGATAGAGTAAATTTTAGGAGATTAGGTGGTAACCTTAGGGTTTTAATAGGTTAGCCTCCGAACTTAGAAACTCTGGTTTTCCCTTTTCCTCTTTTCACAAAAACGAGAAGAGGAAATCACGACGACTAGTAGTCTAAATTGAGATTTATCTGCTCAATTAATCCTAATTCAATTTTTCCTAACCACAATTGGGTGGTGACTCCAAAATTAAACGAAATTCCTAACTCAAGTCAAGGATCTATATTAGATGAGCATATGGTCTAGTCTAGATCGGATTAGGAATGGGAAATTGAAAAATTAGACTCAACAATCATTAATAGTTTAGTTCTTTAAGAATTGTGGGATCTAATTGATTTGTTTTTATTATATTCTTTATTTTTAGGTATTTATATATCTTCTGAATGTTTTGTTATTATTATCTTGTTTGATTGGTATGAATTAGAGCTCTTCTATTCAATTAGCAAGTTAATATATTATCAATTAAAATGTCAGATCCGTAATTGTTTGATAGTTCTAATCTTTGTGACACAATAACATGTTTGATTATAGATAAATAGTCAAATTCATGTTATGGAGATATATAATCTTGTTTAAATAGGTTATCTTATAATTTACTGGCATGAATTGGTGGTCTCTCTTGTTTTTAATGCTATTGATAGATTAAATCCTAAGAGCTTATTTAGGGTTGTTTAATCAATAAGAGAAGTAATTAAAGAGCTTGTTTTGATTATCAAGAAAGTAAGGAGAGCTAGGTTATTAGATCTTGTTAATAACCATAACCAGTTTATCTGAGATAAATAATAGAAAATATTTGCATCAATGATGAGTTCTATGAATTAAACTATAATGATACCTTTGGTTAGGCTTTCATCATTATTAAATTTTATTATCTGATTTCAGTTTTATTTGAATTTACAAACAAAACCCCTATTCTTCTTTTTCTCTCTATTTTCTTTTAATAGAAATAAATTTAACCAATCCATGTGGATACGACCCTACTCACTACTGTATACAAATTATATAATTGTTTAGGAGTAGGTTTTAATTTTGTTGGATTTGACACCCATCAATCATTTTAGGGTTAACTTTTGATTCTTTTGTGAGATAAACACTTTTAGAGAATAGTTTTCTCTGTTTTCTCGATTGTGCGCAATTGAGTTTTTTCAAGGAATAACTCATAATTATTCTTTACTTGTTCGTGAGACCAATCCTAGAATTGGCCTTATATTGTTTACACTTTCTGCGCTGCATCAATTGGTATCAGAGCAAGGCAATTTCTTGCGGAGATGTCAACTCATCAAGGTAATGATGGCGGTCGTGTTCTTAACGGTGTTCAAGATGCGTGATCACAAGGAGCCCATCAATGGGTTTCGAGGGCGGAGTTTGACGCTATGCATCAGAAGGTCGGGCATATGGAACGGCGCCTTGATGAACTGATCGAGTGTTTTAACACCATAGCAGTAGACCCCAATAGGGTTGGGGGTGTTGGTAGGAATCCGTCGCGAGGAACTGATGTCTACGGTGGACAGGTGGTTCAACTTGTTGTTGAGAACAGATGGGGACGAGTAGAGGATGACGACTCTAGCGATAAATACGAGGGCCCGTATGGAGGTAGACCATAGCGAGGACACGGTGGTAGCTATCGCCCGATTCAGTATGGAAACAACTAGAGAGACGGTGATTACCAGAGAAACCATGGCGGGTATGATCAAGGAGACAGGGGAGATTACCGCCTGAAGGTCAACATCTTGTGGTTTGACGGCAGCCTTAATATCGAAGGTTTCCTGGATTGGATTGCCGAAGTGGATCGGTTTTTCGACTACATGGAAATTCCGGAAGACCGCTGGGTTAGATTAGTGGCATGTAGACTGAAGAGTGGAGCCTCGGCATGGTGGAAGAGGCTGTAAAACAGGAGGCAGAGAGAGGGTAAGCATCCGGTGAGAACGTGGTATCGCATGAAACAGTTGTTGCAACACGACTTTCTCCCTCCAGACTATGAGCAGATATTGTTCCAACAATATCAGCGGTGTCGTCAGGGGCAGCGGTCAGTGCACGAATATACCACCGAGTTCATGAGATTGGCCGAATGGAACAACTTGAAGGAGAGTGAAGGCCAGCAAGTAGCACGATACGTAGAAGGCCTGAAACTCCAGATCAAGGATAAAATAGGGGTTACAATGGTGAGGAACCTGGTTAAAGCGAAGAACTTGGCCCTCCGAGCTGAATTGATGTTGCAAGAGCAGAGTAGTAGGTACGGAGGTGGAAGAAAGGGGTATGTTAGATGATCTGTAGGTAGTAGTAGTAAGTCGGGATTTAAGAAGAACAAAGGTGCTACACACAAACCTAGTGAGGAAAGCGCCAAGAAAGAAGAAAAGATTGAGGGAAAGAGACCGATAGAACCTAGGGGAACCCAGAGGTAGAGTAACCCATATGCCAAGCCTATCTTGGGTAAGTGTTTCCGATGTAATCAACCTGGTCATAAATCAAGTGAATGTCCTGCTAGGAGGAGTGTTAACATTCTTGATAGAGGGGATCAAGATGAGATATGCTGTAAACCTGATGGAGAGGATGATTATTATGAGGAGGAGGAAGAGGTGGTAGAACCAACCTATGTGATTAGGCGGATGATGCTAACCCCGAAATAGGAGGAGATCACGCAACGACACCAGTTGTTTCGCACGAGGTGTACTATTGGTGGGAAGGTGTTCGAACTGATAGTAAATAGTGGAAGTTGTGAAAATATCATAGGAAGTGAAGTTGTGAAGCAGTTGCAGCTACTTGTCGAAAAACACCCAAATCCATACACTATAGGATGGATCAAAGCTGCTGAGAGGATAGAGTTGAAGGACAGATGTAGGGTACCATTCTCAATAGGGAAGTACCGCGATGAGGTCTTTTGTGATATTGTGGACATGGATGCCTGTCATATCTTATTTGGCAGGCTATGGTAGTTTGATGTGAACGCACAACACGCGGGAAAGGAGAATGTGTACAGGTTGCAGAAAGGGGGTGTGAGGTATACATTGTTACCGCTGAAGAAGGAGGGACGCTCGAAGGAGAAGAGGGTAGAAAGTCGTTCTTTCTTAACCGTCACCCAATTGGAGAAAGACTTGGTTGAAGATTTAAAGGAGTCACTGGTGGTCCATGCTCTAATAGTAAAAGATGTGTCGGTTAGAGAAAATGAAGCTAGTGTGGAAATACCTGAAGCAGTAAAGAGTTTACTGAAAGAGTATAAGGAGGTAGCTCCTGATGACCTACCTGAGGGTCTACCGTCTTTGAGGGACATCCAGCATCAGATGGACTTGGTGCCTAGAGCAAGTCTCCCAAATTTACCACACTATAAGATGAGCCCTAAGGAAACCGAAATTCTGCAAGATAAGGTCCAAGAGCTATTGGACAAGGGGTTTATCTGGGACAGCCTGAGCCCGTGTGTGGTCCCAGCATTATTGACTCCCAAGAAAGATAGGAGCTGGAGGATGTGTGTTGATAACAGGGTTATCAATAAGATCACAATAGGATACAAATTTCCCATACCACACTTGGAGGATATGTTGGACAGGTTGAGCGGAGCCACTATCTTCTCCAAGATAGATCTGAGGAGTGGATACCATCAAATTCGGATCCGCTCTGGAGATGAATGGAAGACGACGTTCAAAACAAAAGAGGGGTTGTATGAATGGTTAGTGATGCCATTTGGTCTCAGTAACGCACCAAGCACCTTTATGCGTGTGATGAATCAGGTATTAAAACCCTTTAATGGTCGCTTCATTGTAGTGTATTTTGATGATATCTTAGTGTTCAGTAAATCTTAGGAAGAACACCTTGAACATTTGAGGTGTGTTATGTCTATGTTGAAAGAGAATAAACTGTATGTCAATTTAAAGAAATGCACATTTTTGTCAAGGCAACTATTGTTCCTTGGGTTCATAGTCAGCAGTGAGGGGGTGATGATGGATAATGAGAAAGTGAAAGTGATTAAAGAGTGGCCTACCTCAAAAGCGGTCATTGAGTTGAGAAGTTTTCTAGGCTTGGCTAGTTTCTACAGGAGGTTTATCAAACACTTCAGTATAGTCGTTGCCCTCTTAACTGAATGTTTGAAGAAAGGGAAATTTCGATGGGGTGAAGAGGCTAAAGCGAGTTTTGTAAACCTGAAGAGACGATTATGTAGTGCCCCTGTATTAGCGCTACCGGATTTTGATAGGTTATTTGAGGTGGATTGCAATGCCAGTGGAGTTGGGGTTGGTGCGGTGTTGTCATAAGAGAAAAGACCAATAGCATTCTATAGGGAGAAGTTGTGTGAAGCCAGGAAGAGTTGGTCTACATATGATAAGGAGTTCTATGTCGTGATAAGAGCTCTAAAAGTATGAGAACATTATTTGGTTGGAAAGGAGTTCATCTTGTACTCGGATTGCGGGGATTTAAAACACTTGAGCAGCCAAACTCGGACAAGTAAGGACATGCATGCAAGGTGGATTGAGTTCTTACAAAGATTTCCTTTCAGATTGATGCACAAGTCAGGTGTGCAAAACAAAGTGGCGGATGCCCTAAGTAGAAGAGCTGATATCCTACTCATTCTGAGTGCGGAAATTGTCGGGTTTGAAAGGCTAAAGGAGTTGTATGAAGGGGATGGAGATTTTAAAGAAACATGGAGTAAATGCGCTAACACGGAGCCTTGTAATGACTACCATGTTCACAATGGATACTTGATGAAAGGGAATTAGCTGTGTATTCTTGAGTCGTCCTTATGGGAAAAACTTATTCGAGACCTGCACGGTGATGGATTGGCAAGACATATGGGCAAAGATAGGACCTTAGCTGCAATTGCTGAAAGGTACTTTTAGCCTCGGTTAAGGAGGGATGTGTATAGAATTGTGGAAAGGTGTTATATTTGCCAAGTGTCGAAGGGACAATCCTAGAACACTGACCTGTATACTCCTCTCCTTGTGCCGGCGAACATTTGGGAGGACCTGTCGATGGACTTTGTACTTGGTTTGCCTCGTACCCAACGAGGTGCTGACTCTGTTTTTGTTGTAATTGACAGGTTTTCCAAGATGGCACACTTTATTCCCTATAGGAAGACCGCTGATGCACGGGTAATCGTACAGCTATTCTTTAAGAAAGTGGTGCGCCTACATGGGTTCCCAAAGTCCATCACCTCTGAAAAAGATAGAAAGTTCCTTAGCCACTTTTGGAGGACTTTTTGGTACATGTTTGACTCATCCCTGAATTACAGCAGTATAACTCACCCTCAAATCGATGGTCAAACAGAAGTAAACAACCGGACCCTTGGGAACCTCATTAAAAGCATTTTCCATGAGAAGCCAGGGAAGTGGGATCAAGCATTGGCTCAAGCTGAGTTCGCTTACAATAGTTCTGTCCATCGAACTATTGGAAGATCACCGTTCTCGGTAGTGTACACCAAAATGCCACAACACGCACTGGACCTGATCAAGTTACCTAAGGGTATGGTGGGTGACGTCGCTGCTAAGCATATGGCTGAACAATGCCAAACCACCACAGCAGAAGTCAAACGGAAGATAGAAGAAGCCAATACCCGATATAAAGGGGCTGCGGATAAACATAGGCGGAAGAAACTGTTTGACGTGGGCGATCAGGTGATGGTTTATCTTCAGAAAGAGCGTTTTCCTGCAGGCAAATATAGGAAACTCCAACCAAAGAAATATGGCCCTTATGAAGTAGTGCGCAAGATAAATGACAACGCGTATATTGTAAAGCTCCCCGAAGATATGAACATCTTGCGCACTTTTAATGTAGCAGATTGATCTTTTTTCCACCTTGACGACAGACCATTATATCCTGAAGAGAACTCAGGGTCGAGTTCTTCATTGGCGGGAGAGAATGATGCGGGCATTGTAGCTAACACGGGCTGATTAGGCGTGTCTTTTCCAAGGCATGACCGTGTAATGTATCTAGCAGTTCCCAGAAATATACACGGCCAGAAGGCACAACCGTGTGTTGTGTCAGGATGACTCCCAGAGACATACATGGTCTGATATACGGCCAGGAGGCATGACCGTATGTTGTGTCAGGATGACTCCTAGAAATATACACGATCACATACACGGTTCAAAGGAACGACTGTATAACGCGCCTGGAAGATTCCTTAGAAACAAACACGGTCTGATACACAACCGTATATAAGGTAGATGACGGACGTGTATACATATATTTATTTCCACGTGTACATATTTTATCTCCTTGTTAATTATTTCCCTAAGGACTATATATAGCTGCTAGGTCATTTTAGAGTTAGCTTTTGATTCTTTTGTGAGATGAACACTTTTAGAGAATAGTTTTCTCTGTTTTCTCGATTGTGCGCAATTAAGGTTTTTTAAGGAATAACTCATAATTATTCTTTGCTTGTTCGTGAGACCAATCCTAGAATTGGCCTCGTATTGTTTACGCTTTTCGCGCTACGTCACATTCCCATCCTTAGTTGTGAGTTAACATTATAAATCTCTCTAAAATGCCTTGCTCATTGAGGTATATGATATGATGACATATCATTTAGAGGTGCAAACAAGGCATGGTATATAAATATGTGACCAACAAGAAGAGCACGTACTAACTAATAGGAAATCAAAAGAAGACAAAATAGAGAAAGTAATATAAATGCTAATTGAAAATAAAGGAAATGATTTTTGTTTTATAAGGATAAAATTCTCCATTGTCTATATTTTCCATAATTGTTAATCATCATCATCATGAATGCTAACGACTATCTTCTAGGATTATTTACCACTAAAATATACAATATTTTTATAACGTAATGATACTATTTGATAACTACAAATCATTTTCTTTTTTTTTTTAATAAATATTGAATAAAATCCTAACAACATAAATTATGACATAATGAATTAATTGATGATGGAACAGAACCAGAACAATTAACGATTTCGAGCTATTAATAAGAGTGTATCTTGAAAATAGATCATGAACACCAAGAGTAGTATACATGGTTCCTCTTTGCCTCTTGCTCAAGCTTGTAAAATGCATGCTTAAAAGGCTAGTTAGAGTAGCCAAAAATGGGTCTTGATAGGCTATATGTTAGAGCTCCATAGTCCAAAGCAAAAATCATCTTTCCAAATGATCCTAGATAAAATTCAATTTCATTCTCTTCGAATGTTACTATCCATCAGTTTGGACTTTAAAGTGATGGTCCAAGTCCATACTCATTCACCAATAGGACTTTGATGTTCTATGAGATTGATTTTGATTTGAATATTTGATGAGCTATGATAAACACATTCCACCTTCCTTGATGGGAATTTACATAGATGTACACTTAATATAAAATGTGTATTTGTTCAATTCATAAATTAAGGGCATTTAAGACAAATATCACTAAATGCATTAATGGAATCAACCATTCCATGAATATTACCAAATATATGAATGGACTAATTATTCTACTCTCAATTCCATTCCATTCTATTTTTTTTTTGTATTCCAATTCATTACATTCCAAACCATTCTTGTGTATCAAATGTAATATAAATACTTTTGAAAACAATCAAGTTAAGTTCAAGTTACTTGAGTAGTTAATTAAGTCAAATTTGAGTTTCCTAGTATTTGGTGTTATTAGCTCAAAAGCCTAATCAAGCTCAATTTGAGTGCACATGTTAATTGAGTTTGAATATTAATATTATTAAAATTAGAATAAAAAGTATTATTTAGACAAATTGAGTTTAAACAAGCTTAATTAAGTCAAACTCAAATTTGTTAAGTGTTATTTCGAGTTGTGTACAAACTCAAAATTTTAAACTCAACTATACTCAAATAGAGCTTAAACTATAAAATTTTGAATAGAAACCGAACTCGAATTAAGCATTATATTGTTGCACTCATCTCGTTTACGGCTGTAGTTTCAGAGTTGGTTGAATCCCTTACAAATTAGAACTATCTATCAAATGATGCTTGGGTATCTCACCATGGCATTGGGTTAAAGTTTTACATTTCTAAATCCCGCAATGATGTCTCCTATTAATTAAGTACTCGGATTACTCCAACTTTTGTATATCCCACGTGGATAATGATGTAACTTTTATATTGTTCATGTCACTTAGGGGTGATGAGGATAGCATTTTGCTTTTCAGCAACTCGAATAATGTCCCAATGCGAAAATATTTGCATCAGTACAATAGAAGGTACATAAATATATATTTATGCATGTATTCACCCATAAAAATGGTTAGTATTAGAACCTTAAACTAAAATTAAATACGGATCTTTAAACATTATTTTCAAACAGCATAATTAAGGATCCCTATTATATTCTCCTCATGAAAGACTTACAAGTTACTTTCTTAGGAAAGAGAGAGTTCATTGACTCTGATAAGGCAAAAGTAATTAACTCCCTTTCCGTTCATTTTTTTTTTGTCAATGAGTAGGTGAACATTCCTACTTTGGAGGATATATATATTGATGCAAGCACTCTAGGGATTCGGCAGTTTCTAGATGAGATATCTTCGGATTGTGACAGTGACTCCGAAGAGATATTTCCTTCAGATAATGAAAAGGAGGGGGTTACGATCTCATAAGTATCAAGATTTCTCGATATAGTTGAAAACCTATGGATCTATGAGTCTCATCACCAGAGAATCCTAGTCACATCCTCCACTCTATTCCGTTACTTAACGGAGTAATCAGTAGAATATTGCAATGGATTACGATATCTAGTAACATCTTCTGTAGCCAGAGCCCAGAGGTCCTTTGCAACATAAAGAGTTGAATTTATTTTTATGCGAAAACATAGCATGAAACCGCAATTCAACTAAAATCTAATATCAAATTAAATTAGCTTAATAATTATTTTAAAAGTCTTGTTATTAATCCCAACCATTTTAAATTAAGGAAAATAGTTATTTAATAGATTAATTAAGTAAATTATAGAATAAGAGGTAAAATGAATTAAAACCATAAGTTTATGGTAGTTAAATAAAAATTTTGAATAAATATTTAAACTCATAATAATTTATTCATAATGTTTCATATAAAACTATTTTAGTTGACATCCTTAACTAAAATTGTCACACGCATATTGAACAAATCGAGAAATTAAAATTGCCCCTCCATATAAGTTCCATCACTTATAAATATATGTTTTTTTTTTCTTTTCTTTAGCCAACTTGAGCTTCCTTTTTCTTTTCTTTCTTTCTTTTCCTTCCTTGTACAAAGTCTAACTCTTTTTAAAATTTCAAAAAAAAAAAAAAAACCCCATAACTTCTTTGTAGGAACTCCAAATTTCAAATCTAGACCATCAACGCAATCCTTAAAGCGAGCCATACAAATCTAAACCTCACTCGCAAGGTAAGTTTTCAACCCCAAATTTCACTTACAACTTTAGAAGTATAATACCGAGTTTTTTAAACTTAGGAAATAGTAGAAAAAGATAGAACTATAGTTGTTGAGGTGGTCTTAGTACAAGTAATGAGTAATAATACTTTTTTTCTTAAAATTTAGGTGAGAATATTGACTTAACTTAATAACTTGATGATTATTTTGCGCCTTAAGAGAAAATAAGACCAAGGTGAGTAGGAATTCAATAATTTACAATAATGATTATACTTTATTCAATGTAAACTAGTCATATATTTTATATATCATGGATGTTTCTGCTGTGGACTGAGGAAGATTGTTAATTCGGGGTTAGAAGAGAAGGAAGACGATGGAGATGATTGTAGAGTGGCTGTTGCTGTTGTTTTTGTTTTTGTGTTTGTATGTGTGTTTATGTTTCCATGTGTGTGTGTGTGTTTCTATTCTCTCTCTATGTGTGTATGATCATTGGTGTAGGGGTGTGGTTTGTAGTGTGTGTTGATATTTTCTTTCCTTAAATCTCTCTTTCTTTTCTAGATTAAAGGTTGTACAGCTATTGTAAATCTTTTCTTACTTAGTTTAGAGCTAATTATTCTCCTAATTTCAAGCTCAATTATATAATAAAAGTCTCTTTTGTATATGCTGGCAAAATAAAAAAATTGTGATAAATAAAACCTTTCACTTTTCAAGTTGGTATCAGAGCCTACCCCTTAAATTCTTAAACAAAATCTAAATGAGTGAAAGAGGTGTTGAATCTTCTAGAATTAAATCAATTCCAATAATTGTGCAATTTGAAGGTGTTTTTAATGTTGGAATAATTCTAAATGAATCAAACTATGATGTTTGTTCTCAACTAATGGAGATGCATATTGCCAAAAGCGAAAAACTCTCTTACATTCGTGGCAAGATGAAACAACCAGATGAGTTTGATGATGGATATGAAAAATGGTATGCTAAAACCCAAAACGTGAAATGATGGTTATTAATGTCCATGAAGACTAAAATAATGAAAAGGTATTTACGTCTACCTATTGCTCATGAGATCTAGAGTGGATTATTAAAAGCTTTTTATGATGGAAGTGATGAATTACAAGTTTTTTTTTTTCCTTGAACCAAAAGGCTTTCACAGCCAAACAAAATGAGAAGTCTCTCTCTATATATTATGGAGAATTGGTTGAGATTTTTCGAGAATTAGACCATCGAGATAAAGTGGTCATGAAAGATCTTGATGATGTAACAACATGTCAAAAATCCATTGAATGATTGTGAGTGCATATATTTCTCCCTAGCTTAGGTAGTGATTTTGAACAAGTTCGTGGGGAAATTTTGCACAAAGAACTAGTTCTAGGTTTGGAAGAATGTTATTCATTAATTCAACAAGAAGCAGTATGTCATGTGGCTTTGAATGCCAATATTGGAAACACTGAAGCTGCAATAATGATGACTCAAAATCAACCAAAGACTACCAAAGTTATGGAAAAATCTAAATACAAGTGTACGCATTATAATTGGACCGCACATACAATGGAGCGTTGTTATGAACTTGTTAGATATCCAGAATGATGGGATCATAGTAGAGCATCTTAGAGAAAGAATTCCAAGAACTTAGTCATTACTATTACTGAAGCTAATGATAATACTACTAAAGAAGGTTTCGTGTTGATTACAACTACTAACACTTGTGTTAAGGCTTTGAATGTTTTTGTACCTATTTTTAATAATGCATGGATAATTGATTCCGATGCTTTTGATCATGTAATGCTTGATTCAAGACATGTTACAAATCTTAGAACCATTTTAATGAATCCTCAATCATTAGGGAAGATTCTTTATCACTCACTAATACTTTAAACCTTGATTTTGTGTTGGTTATTCCATCTGTAGATTATAATCTCTTAGATTATAAACCTTGATTTTGTGTTGGTTATTTCTCTTATTCCCTAGTTTGTTTGAACATGTTGCTCTTTCTAGTTTCTGTTGTGATGTATGTGAACTTGAAAAAAGTCATAGAGCTTTATTTCCATTAAGATTAAATAAAAGTCTTTTTCTATTTAGGGTCATTCACTTTGATGTGTGGGGTCTATCCAAAATTCCAACATTAAGTGGTTCGTGTTGGTTTGTTACTTTTATTGATGACTATACTTGGATGACTTGGTTGTGGTTAATGAAGTCTAAAAGTGGAGTAAACTTGTTATTTTAGAAATTTCATAAAATGGTCAAAACTCAGTATAATGGATAGATTTAGGTTCTATGAAGTGATAATGGAGGGGAGTATCAAAGTTCTGAACTTCAACGGTTTTTAGAAGTGCAACAAATTGTTATGCAAACAACTAGTGATAATACCCCTAAAAAAAATGGAGTCTTAGAATGGAAAAATCGTCATTTACTAGAAGTTGTTCAAGCTATTTTAATTGAAGCACATATGCCGTTGTCCTATTGGGGAGAAGCTCTTATGTTTGCAGTTCACTCAATTAATCAAACTCCTTCAAGCTCCATTAACTTTCAAACACCATTTAAAGCACTTATTGATGTTTTGGTTACTCTAATAGTTTCATCATTTACTTCCTCATGTTTTTGGTGTGTTGTATTTGTCCATCTTCACAAACGTTAGCAAAATAAGTTGGACCCATGAGCTTTATGTTGTGTTTTCCTAGGATATGCCATGCATAAAAAAGTCTACAAGTGTTATCATCCTCCAACACAACGTATGTTTGTAACAATGGATGCAACTTTTCATGAAGATTCAATGTATTTTTCTACAAATTCTGAACTTCAAGGGGAGTACCAAAAGGAAACTTAGAATCTTGATTATAGCAGTGATGTTGCTTTAGACCTTAATATGGATAAAGAACTGGAAATTGTTGAAACACAAAATTCAAGATCAACTAGAATTGAAGAGATAATTGAATCACATAATATAAGTTTTCTAAATGAAGAAGTTGAATTTGTTGTTGATACATCACACCAATCGCCTGTCGAGGATGTTCTTATTCTTGAAATTGAGTTACCCAAAAAATAACTACCAAATTGAATCAATAGAGGTATTCTTAAACCTACATATGAACCTAAAATCTCTAGCATAGTTAAATATCCTATGAGCCATTATGTGTCTAACTAAAATCTATCTAAATCAAATTAATCATTTGTGAATCAATTATCTACTATATATATTCCTAACAATGTGTAAGAAGCATTAGCTAATCCAAGATGGAAAGATGCTATGAATGAGGAAATGAACTCTTTGCAAAAGAATAAAACTTAGGATTTGGTTTATTGTCCATGAGGAAAGAAACCAATGGGTTGCCCATGGATTTATACTATGAAGTACAAAGTAGATGGCACTGTTGAACGATTCAAAGCAAGATTAGTGGCAAAGGGATATACACAAGCCTATGGTATTAATTATAGAAGACTTTTGCACCTATATCTAAAATCAACATTGTTTAAGTACTATTGTCTTTAGCTACAAACTTAGATTGGCCACTACAACAATTTGATGCAAAAAATGCTTTTTTACATGGAGATTAACTAAAGAAGTTTACATGGAACTTCCCCTAAGATGTATGACACCACAAAGACATAGCAACAAGGTATGTAAGCTGAAGAAATCATTATATAGGTTAAAACAATCTCCAAGAGCATGGTTTGGAAGATTCACAAAGTCTATGAAAGCATTCAAATATCATAAATGCAACTCATACCACACTTTGTTTTTGAAGAAAAGACAGGGTAAGATCACTGCCCTGTCTGTATATGTGGATGACATGGTGGTTACAGGAAATGATGCAAAAGAAAAGAAGGCACTACAGGAATACTTGTCAAAAGAATTTGAAATGAAAGACCTTGGTTCCTTGAAATATTTTATTGGAATTGAAGTCTCTAGATATCTCAAAGAAAATATGCATTAGATTTATTACAGGAAACTAGTATGTCAGCATATTAACCAGCTAATTCTCCAATAGAAGAAGGCTTGAAGTTATGTATTGAAGCAGATCGAGTACCAGTTGACAAAGGAAGATATTAGAGACTTGTAGGAAGGTTGATTTACTTAGCACACACAAGACCAGACCTTGCCTATGCATTGAGTGTTGTAAGTCAATATATGCACAATCCTAGTGAACAACATATGAATGTTGTCATGTGTATTTTGAGATATATAAAATCTACTCTTGGAAAAGGAATATTGTTCACCAAAACTGTGAACTATCAAGATGTTGAGGTGTATACAGATGCTGATTAGGTAGGAGCAATAGATGATGGGAGATCTACTTTAGGTTACTTCACTCTTGTGGGAGGTAATCTAGTTATTTGGGGAAGTAAAAAACAAAATTTTGTTGCTCACTCAAGTGCAAAAGCTGAATTTAGGGGTATGGCACTTAGACTTTGTGAAGCTTTGTGGCTAAAGCTCCTTCTAGATCTAAGAAAGGTATTTTCTTATCTTAGAGAAAATATGCATTAGATTTATTACAGAAAACTAGTATGTCAGCATGTTAACCAGCTAATTCTCCAATAGAAGAAGGCTTGAAGTTATGTATTGACACAGATTAAGTACCAATTGACAAAGGAAGATATCAAAGACTTGTAGGAAGGTTGATTTACTTAGCACACACAAGACTAGACCTTACCTATGCATTGAGTGTTGTAAGTCAATATATGCACAATCATAGTGAACAACATATGAATGTTGTCATGCGTATTTTGAGATATATAAAATCTACTCCTAGAAAAGGAATATTGTTCACCAAAGATGTGAACTATCATGATGTTGAGGTGTATACAGATGCTGATTAGGCAGGAGCAATAGATGATACGAGATCTACTTCTGGTTACTTCACATTTATGGGAGGTAATCTAGTTATTTGGAGAAGTAAAAAACAAAATTTTGTTGCTCGCTCAAGTGTAGAAGCTGAATTTAGGGGTATGGCACTTAAACTTTGTGAAGCTTTGTAGCTAAAGCTCCTTCTGCAAGAGTTGGGTTATTCTACTAAACGACTAATTCAATTGTATTACAATAA
The DNA here is from genome assembly GCA_037954665.1 of Laguncularia racemosa. Taxonomy (NCBI): domain Eukaryota; kingdom Viridiplantae; phylum Streptophyta; class Magnoliopsida; order Myrtales; family Combretaceae; genus Laguncularia; species Laguncularia racemosa. The sequence continues at coordinate 201,774 of JBBMOL010000056.1, forward strand.
TAGAGCTGCATGTGACATAGCCCATATTCCAGTCCAACATGACTTAACAAAACATGTGGAGGTGGATAGATTTTTCATCAAGGAGAAGTTAGAAGATAAATCCTTGGAGCTACCAAAGATTTAATTTGAAGATCAATCAACCAATATTTTGATTAAGGCAGCCTCAAGTCAAGTAATCTCAAAATGTCTTGACAAGTTAGGCATATATGACATCTATGCACCAACTTGAGGAGAAGTGTTGAGATTTTCTTTCCTTAAATCTCTCTTTCTTTCCTAGATTAGAGGTTATATAACTATTGTAAATATTTTCTTACTTAGTTTAGAGCTAATTTATTCTCCTAATTTATAAATCAATTGTATTATAAAAGTCTCTTTTGTATATGCTGGTAGAATAAAAAAAATTGTGATGAATAAAACCTTTCTCTTTTCAAGTGTGTGTGTGTGATTTTGCATGTATGTTTCCATGTGTAAGTTTTTGTCCATCGATGCATATGTGTGTGTGCCTTTGTTTCTATGTGTGTATAATCATTGGTGTAGGGGTATGTCCTGCAATGTGTGCGTGGTTTTGTGTATTTGTTTCTATGTGTGTGTATTTGTCCATTCATGCATGTGTGTATGTGCTTCTATTTCTATGTATGTGTGTGTGTGTGTGTGTGTGATCGATAGTGTAGGAGTGTGTGTTGCAATGTGTGTGTGATTTTGTGTGTATGTTTGTCCGTCGGTGTATGTGTGTGTGTGTGCAATTTGCTACGATCATGTGTATATGTGTTTCTATTTTTGTGTATGTGTGTGTGTGTATGATCATCAACAGGAGTGTGTTCTATAGTGTGTGTATTTGCATGTGTTTGTTCCATGTGTGATATTTTTTTGTTTTCGTACATATGTGTGTGTCTTGCAATGTGTGTTGATGTGTGTGTGTGTTTCTACATTGTATGTGTTGCTATGCATGAATGTGCTTTTGCAATGCGTGTGTCATTGTGCATGTGTTTGTTTCTATAGTGAGTGTGTATGTTTCCAATACTCTTGTTGCTCTATGTGTGTTTGTATGATGCCATGTGTGTGTTTCCGATGTGTGTGTTGCCGTGTGTGTGCATTTCTATAGTGCCATTTGTGTGTGTTTTTGGTGTGTGTGTGTGTGTTACCATGTGTGTTTGTGTTTCTGCAGTGAGTGTGTGTGTTTGTATAGTGCTCTGTGTGTGTTGTTATGTGTGAATTTTTGCAATGTGTGTGTGTTTCTATAGTGTATGTGTACGTTTGACAGTGTGCGTTTCTGTGGGTGTGTGTATGTGTGTGTTTCCATGCAAGTGGGCATGTGTCTTTTTGTGCATGTATGTGTGTGTCCTATAGTGTGTGTACATTTCTACATGCATGCATTTTCCTATGATTAGGCGCATCTAATTGGATGTGTTGTGTGCGTTGAAAAAAAAAAGGTATATAAATAAATAAATATAATTTTAATGAATGATCAATCAAATAAATAGATGAATTTCTTAATAAATACATTAAATAAATAAATAAAGAAGTAAATAAATAATTAAATCCCCTAATATATATGTATAACAATAACTATAGTGATGATGTTATAAATCATGGTAAGTGTTACATTAAGGCATAAGTACTAATATAAAACTGTGTAAGGATAGAGTGTATATAGTAAGTTTATGTCCATTGACTTATAATCAAACCGGATTTTGTACGTCATGATCATCATTCTCCAATGAATAATTTAACTTTTGTGATGTTTGATTGGATGTGGATTCCATTAGATGTTTTAGTGCATGTTGGATAATATGCTTTGTGATATAGTTTATGAATATTTAATGTTTGATCACTCCGATTCAATTAATTAAAGAATATAACTTAAATAAAACTTGGCATGCATTACACAATATATTGCATTTGAATAGAAGGTTATCATTGCTACAAGACATGCAGGAGGTAGTTATGTATGGATTATTGTTCCGCCATTAGCGAACTATGTAACTAAGGGAGTTGTCATGCTTTTGATAGAGCCAAGTTGAAGAGTCTTACCTATCCTTGAGGGTGTCTACTCAATGTGCAAATTGGACACCTAAAGCTTAAGACTAAAACTTTAAGATGATCAATAAAGTAATAAAATGAAAGATAAGCATATTAAAATACCCGGGCACTGATGGATATGAGAATCTCCAACCCAAGGTCAATGGCGGTGTCAAACCCTAGACTTCATGTTGATTATCAGAAGACCACGTGCGTGTTGCATTGCATTTGATTATTCATACATAGAATTGATAAAGGCATATTTTATCATGTTGTATCTTGCGATTGGTATATATATTTTAGTCAATTATTAGAAATTTCCAATAAAAAGATACTTAAATTGCATTTATGTTAATATCTTAGGGATTCATGGACTTGAAGATGTACATGATGCAAAACATGAAGAAATCACAAGCAAGGGATGAGACATGGCCATGCCTTATGCAGTGTTTTTCCTTTCCACAATTATTAAAGAAAAAACAAATGCCGAGAAGCTTATAGGGTTATCCCATGGCCGTGGTTCATGTGGTGGGTGTATTTACCCCCTGAGACACAGCCGTGCCTAAAAGAAGAAGGAAAGAAGAAAATGCCGAGAAGCTTATGGGGTTATCCCATGGCCGTGGTTCATGTGGTGGGTGTGTTTACCCCCTGAGACACGGCTGTGCCTAAAAGAAGAAGGAAAGAAGAAAATGCCGAGAAGCTTATGGGGATATCCAACAGCCGTGGTTTATGTGGTGGCAGTAAATCAACCACATGTCATACGGCCGTGCCACGGTAATGTGAAAATTACGGATTGACTCACCCCTTACACCACGGCCGTGCCTCATGTGGTGGACTGCCGACTTTTCATATTCTTGTGCAATTTGTACGTTTCGGCAGAGCATTTTAAATGGAGGTTGAAAACAAAGAGGAAAACAGACTGGGAGAGAGAGGAGACTCTGAACAATTTAGAGATTTTAGAACTTTGTTATTAGAAACTTTAGTTTTTTTACAAGGGAATTGAAGATTGAATTCAATTGCACTTCCATCAATTGAGATCAAGTCAGAAATCTCTAAAGAGTTGTTTTAGGATCTTATTTCCATATTTGCTACAGATTGGTGACTTCTTATCCTAATCATATTTTGCATTTCTGTTAATTGGTTTTTATGTCTTTAATGGATTCTTTAACATTTTTTGTTGAATTTTGTCTTGTTGTTATCTATTGTATGGCTGGCTAATTTCATTTGTGGGAATAGTGGATGAAGCCCTAGTTTGCTAAAATGATCAGTGTAGTTCGGTTATGAGATTGACATATATGTGGAGTATTCATGTTGTTAATTCCTATAATTTCAATTTAATTGTGATAAGATTAGATTGTTAGAAATCCAATCAATACAAAAGTGGAGATAGGATTTGTTAAGAATTCTTAATTAGACTAATGAGTCAATGCGAAAGCGGCGTTAATTGGTTTAATTAGGGTTCATATAGAGATTAAAGCTATGTTCTAATTAATTATTCACTGAGAGATTAGGGATAATTGTATTAGGGCATAAGGCGATCATAGCATTGAGAAATGTATGAGAGTATATTAGAATCCTCTGTTAATTAGAGATACGAAAGTGGACTAATTGATTTGAGGTTTAGAATGTTGAACTCACATAAGTAACCACATATAAGTTGATTTCAATAACTTAACGGCAATTTGATTGGCATGACTAGGGTGAATTCTAATTTCCCTTGTTCATAATTAATAGATTCTTCATAAAATTCTCTTTGTTGCTTTAAGTTAAATTTTTAGATTAGACATTTCAAAACTCATTTTTAATCACCTAGATATTGATAAGAATTACCATAGATCTAGTACTCTATTGGTTCCTCGAGGGATCGACAACCTTACTTTTCACCACTCTATTACTTAATACGACCAGTGCACTTGCTGCAATTTACGCTCCCATTTTTATATATACGTTCTGAGCGTATCAAGTTTTTGGCGCCGTTGCTGGGGAACTAATAGATATTAGATTTCATAATTCTGTTAGTAGTCTAGGTGCAATTTTACTTTTTTTCTTGGCTTTTGGTCTCTTTACAAGTGTTACATGCGTAAGAGTAGGAGTGCTGATCTCCTACCTTTCGATATTGAGATTGAGCGTACTCTACGCCAGATTAGAAGAGACAACAAGTATAGAGAACAAGTAGAAGAGATGGCGAATGAGGATAATTGCCAGATTTAGGGTGTTCAGCGAGCACTTAGAGATTTCTCTGTTCCTAGGATTCAGGAACCACCCATTGTTAGACCAACTATACAAGCCAACAATTTTGAGCTTAAACCGGCACTCATTCAAATGGTGTAATCGAGTCAGTTTGGAGGGTATTCAAATGAGAGCTCTGATGATCATCTTGCTGGGTTTCTTCAATACACCAACACTGTAAAGCAGAATGGTGTCACTGATGATGCCATAAGACTACAGCCTTTCCCTTTCTCATTGAGGGATAAAGCTAAAGCTTGGTTTTATTCATTGCCCCAGGGATCTATCACTACCTGGGAAGACCTATCAATCAAGTTCTTGAGGAGATTCTTCCCACCAGCTAGGACCGCCAAACTAAGAAGTGATATCACTAACTTTACAAAGTTTAGTGGTGAATCACTTTATGTGGCATGGGAGAGATTCAAGGAAGCAACGAGAAAATGCCCACATCATGGTTTACCAGACAATCTCCTTATTGAGATTTTTTACTTGAGTCTAGATGAGACATTGAGGTCTCTTGTGGACGCTGCAGTTGGGGGTGCACTAATGGGAAAAACTTACTTAGAGGCCAGTGCATTGATAGAAGAGATAACCTCTAGTGCACCCAATTGGCAAACTGAGAGAAGTGGTACAAGAGTAGCGTCAATGAATGACAATGTCAGTATAGCTCAGTTGACTGCTCAGATAGCTGCCCTCACCACTCAGGTAAGTAGACTCGCCTCTTCAAATTCTTTTAATGCTAATCTATCTTCTAGTTGTGAAATTTGCTCAGGACCTCACTCAGCTAGTGAGTGCATGGCTGGAAAGTCATCACCTCCATCTAGTGGAGAGCAGGTAAACTTTGTAGGCAACCTTCAGAGAGGTACTCAAGGACCATATTCGAATACATACAATCCTGGGTGACGCAATCATCCAAACTTCTCATGGAAGAATGAGAATCAAGCACTTAACCCGCCCCCTGGATTTCCTAAACAAGCCTCTGCTCATAATGCCTATTCTCAACAACAACCCACTCAGATGGAAGAGCTCATGAGGAGCTACATGTAAAAGATTGACACCCTCCTGCAAAACCAACAAGCTTCTATTAGAAACTTGGAGGGTCAGCTCGGTCAAATTGCACAGCAGCTGAGTACTAGACCCTCAGGGTCTTTGCCTAGCAAAACTGAGGAAAACACCCATCATGTCAATGCCATCATGCTAAGGAGTGGTAAGGAGGTGAAGAAAGCTGAAAGGCAGGTAAAAATTCAAGAGAAAGATCTAGAGAAAGGTAAGCAAAAGGAGGAGGAACTCACATCCAAAGCACCAGTGTTGCAACCTTATGTTCCACCTATCCCCTTCCCAGGAAGACTTAAGCAGAGGGAGTTGGAAGCCCAGTTTGCCAGGTTTTGTGACATATTTAAAGGGCTTCAAATCAATATAACTCTCTTAAAGGCTTTAAAGCAAATTCCATCTTATGCCAAATTCATGAAAAAGCTACTCTCTAACAAAAGATCCATAGAGAGTGTTGAGAAAGTAATGCTTCTTGGCGAGAGTTCAGCTATCATAGAGAAGAAATCTGCTCAGCTACCTAAAAAGCTGAAAGATCAGGGAAGTTTTAATATCCCTTGCACCATTGGTAATATTGATTTTGAGAATGTTTTGATTGATTCTGGTGCAAGTATTAATTTAATGCCACTTTCAGTTTTTAAGAAGCTTGGAATAGAGCTACAAAAGTGCAAGAGGAGACCAATCACTATGCAGCTAGCTGATAAGAGCTTAAGGTTTTCCAAGGGTACAGTGGAGGATGTCTTAGTCAAGGTCGATAAATTCATATTTCCAGTGGACTTTGTCATACTGGATGTGGAAGAAGATGAGGACATTCCACTCATTCTGGGTAGACCATTCCTAGCTACAGGTCAAGCTCTAATTGATGTAGGACAAGGTAAGCTCACCCTTAGAGCACTAGATGACCAGGTAACACTTGATTTGTATGATCCTGTGTTTTTGTCTAATGAGAAAGCAATGTATTCTGACATATCTGCTGAGGGTGAAATTACTAACAATTATATGGAGGAAGATGTAGGGCAAATGACGCAGCGCGGAAAGCGTAACAAAACGAATCCAAGATTGGATTGGTTTCACAAAATAAAGAAACGATCTTTGATGTAAATCAGGTTGCGCACAACCCGGAAATTAGAGAAAACCTTCTCTCGAAGTGTATTTAAATGTATATTAAAACGTAACCCTAATCTATCTGACAAAAGAGTATTTATATGTCCCCGTAAAATATCTAAAAGGGGAAAATCTAAGCGTTCACGTGGAAAGAAATAATAAAATACACGCGTAGTACACGGTTCCATACACGGCCGTGCCTCTAAGTCGTGTATGTTTCTGGGCATGCAACACGCATAGTACACGGACTCATACACGGCCGTGCCTCTAGGCCGTGTGTGGCTCTGGGCATGCGAGGAACATAATACACGGTCGAATACATGGCTGCTCCTTTAGGCCGTGTGGGCTTCTGTGTATACGACGAACACGGTACACGGTTTCATACACGGCCGTGCCTTTAGGCCATGTATGATTCTGTGAGGATCCTACTGGAGCACACGATCGTGTCGCTGGGCGTGTCCTGTGCTCGTGTAAGTGATACACGGTCCGGGTAAAATCATACACGGCCATGCCCTTAGGTCGTGTAAGCCACTGTGCCCTCTACGATGTCCGCATCATTCTCTCCCACCAAGGTAGAACTCGACCCCGAGTTCGCTTCTGGATAAAGGGGTGCATCATCCGTGTAAAATGGAGATAAATCTGCCACGTTGAAGGTCCGGGAGATCTTCATGCTTTCCGGAAGGCCAACCACATAGGCTTTGTCATTGATTTTGGCCACTATCTTGTAGGGCCCATACTTCTTCGGCTGCTACTTGCTATAGGTACCCACGGGGAAACGCTCTTTCCTTAAGAACACCATCACGGGGTCTCCCACCTCAAACAACTTCTGCTTCTTATGCTTATCAGCTGTCTTCTTGTAGCGCTCATTCACTTTCTCAATTTGTTCTTTGATCTCCGCTGCCAGGTGTTTTGCTACTATGTTGGTTTCCACACCTTTGGGTAGGGAGACTAAGTCCAGAGCGTGAGAAGGTGCCTTAGTATAAACCACTGAGAAAGGTGATTTACCAGTAGTTCTGTGGATCGAGTTGTTGTAGGCGAAATCCGCTTGGGACAATGCCAGGTCCCATTGCTTTGGCTTCTCTCCACAGATGCTTCTTATCAGATTGCCAAGGGTCCTGTTCGTCACTTCGGTTTGCCCATCGGTTTGTGGATGGGTTGTGCTGCTGAAGTTGAGGGACGAGTTGAACATGTACCAAAGCGTCCTCCAGAAGTGGCTGAGGAATCGAGTGTCCCTATCAGAAGTGATGGATTTGGGAACCCCATGTAATCGGACCACCTCCTTAAAGAATAACTTGGCCACATTCTGAGCATCTACCGTCTTCTTGCATGGGATGAAGTGAGCCATCTTGGAAAACCTGTCCACAACTACAAAAACAGTGTCAGCGCCTCGTTGGGTACGAGGCAAACCTAAGATGAAGTCCATGGATAGGTCTTCCCAAATATTCTCAGGTACTGGTAAAGGAGTATATAGTCCCGTATTCTGAGAGTGGCCCTTTGACGTTTGACATATATAGCAACGTTGCACTATCCGACCGACATCCCTACGCAAATGGGGCCAATAGTATCTTGCAGCTACTGCTGCTATTGTTTTGTCCCGCCCCAAATGGCCAGCTAATCCTCCTCCATGGAGATCTCGGATCACCTTCTCTCTCAAGGAGGATATAGGAATGCAAAGTTGATTCTCCCTCATCAAATAACCCTCCAAGATATAATAACTGTCAACGGGTTCCTTATTAGTGCACTTTCTCCAGGTAGCTCCAAAATCCTCATCCGTTTCATACAGCTCCTTCAACTGTTCAAATCCCACTACTTCCGCTCTTACAGTCACTAGCAAATCCGCCCTTCGGCTTAGTGCGTCGGCCACCTTGTTCTGAATCCCCGATTTATGCATCAAACGAAACGGGAATTTCTACAAGAATTGTATCCAACGGGCGTGCATGTCTTTGCATATGCGGGTCTGATTGCTCAGGTGTTTCAAGGCAACGCAATCAGAGTATAATATGAACTCCTTGCCCACCAAATAATGTTCCCACATTCTCAAGGCCCTGACCACGGAGTAGAACTCCTTGTCATAGGTGGACCATTTCCGCCGGGCCTCACAGAGTTTCTCGCTATAAAATGCAACAGGCTTCTTCTCTTGAGAAAGTACCACCCCAATACCAACACCACTAGCATCACAATCAACTTCGAATAATTTGTCGAAGTCTGGTAAGGTCAACACTGGTGCACTACATAGTCGCTCTTTGAGCACGGTGAATCCCTCCTGAGCTTCCTCGTCCCAATGAAACCGCCCTTTCTTTAAACATTCGGTTAAGGGAGCTGCCACCGTGCTAAAGTGTTTTATAAAACGCCTGTAGAACCCTGCTAACCCCAGGAAACTCCTCAGCTCGGTGATTGTCTTGGGTGTAGGCCAATCTCTAATGGCTCGTACCTTATCCTCATCTACCATGATTCCTTCCCCACTCACTATGAAACCCAAAAATAACAATTTCGATGACAGAAACACACACTTTTTTATGTTAGCATAAAGTTTGTTCCCTTGCAGCACCCTCAAAACATCTTTCAAGTGCACTAGATGCTCCTCCCGAGTCTTGCTGTATATTAATATGTCATCAAAATATACAACAACAAATCGGCCTATGAAGGGCTTAAGTACCTGGTTCATCACGCGCATGAAGGTACTCGGTGCATTGCTAAGCCCGAATGGCATGACCATCCATTCGTATAGGCCCTCTTTTGTCTTGAAGGCGGTCTTCCACTCATCCCCAAGTCTGACCCGAATTTGATGGTATCCGCTTCGAAGGTCTATCTTGGAGAACACCACTGCCCCACTCAGCCGATCCAACATGTCCTCAATGCGAGGTATTGGGAATTTGTACCCAATTGTGATTTTGTTGATCGCTCGGCTATCCACGCACATCCTCCAACTCCCATCCTTCTTAGGCGTTAGTAGTGCTGGTACGGCACAGGGACTCAAGCTATCTCGAATGAATCCCTTATCAAGCAAGTCCTGGACCTTCTCCTGTAAGATCTCCGTTTCCTTAGGACTCATCCAGTAGTGAGGGAGGTTAGGAAGACTAGCTCCCGACACCAAGTCAATGTGATGTTGGATGTCCCTCAAGGGAGGTAGTCCCTCCGGTAAGTCTTCCGGAACGACTTCTTTGAATTCATCTAGTAATTCCTTCACTTCTTCCGGAATCTCTGCGTTTTTCATGTCTTCTCCCACATTTTTCACTACTAGAGCGTGCATCAAGCGGGATTCCTTGATGTCCTCGGTCATCTCTCTTTTCGATTGGGTGATCATAAGAAAGGACTTCCCTTTCACTTTCTGGGTTTTGGGTTGCCTATCCATTAATGGCAGTAATGTATACTTCACCCCTTCCTTCTCCAACCTATACATGTTCTCCTTCCCTGCATGCTGGGCATCTACATCAAATTGCCAAGGACGCTCGAACAGCAAATGACAAGCGTCCATATCGACGATGTCGCAGTACACTTCATCTCGATATTTACCGATCGAGAAAGGAACTCTACATTCTCTCCTTTACCTCTATCCGTTCTGCCGCTTTGATCCATCTGATGGTGTACGGACTTGGATGCTTCTCTGTCGGTAATTGGAGCTTCTTTATGACTTCCTTCCCAATGATGTTTTCACAACTCCCACTGTCGATAATCAGGTCGAACAATCTCCCACCAATCGTGCACCTAGTGCGAAACAATTGGTGTCGTTGTGAGCTATCCTCTTATTTCGGTGCCAACATCATCCTCCTAATGACGTAATTAGGTTCTACCTTGTCGTCATTCTCCTCATAGTACTCATCATCACCGTCTGGTTCACAACACACTTCTTCCTCCTCTTCCCTCTCAACAATGTTAATGGTGCGTCTATTTGGGCACTCATTTGATCAATGCCCCGGCTGATTACACCTATAACATTTCCCTAGTATCGGCTTGGCATATGGATTGTTTTGCCTTGGTGTGTCTCTATTCTCCATCGGCCTCTTTCCTTCCGCCTTGTCTTCTCTTCTATCCATACTTCCCGCTGGTTTATCAGCCACTCCTCGAGGCCTCTCACCAGTGCCTTTACTACTATTACCAAGACCTTCGTAAGTGTAAGTCCTTTTACTACCTCTAAACCTTACGCTCTGTTCTTGTATCATCATTTCTGCTCGGAGAGCCAAGTTCTTTGCGTCGTTCACGGTTCGGAACACCGTCACCCCTATCTTATCTCTTATCTGAGGCTTCAACCCGTCTACAAACCGTGCCACCTGTTGACCCTCAGTTTCTCTTAAATCATTTCTCTCCGCTAGCCTCATAAACTCCGCTACGTATTCATGTACCACCCTCTGCCCTTGTCGGCACCGCTGATACTGTTGGAAGAGGATTTGTTCGTATCGGGTGGCAAGAAATCCCGCTGCAGCATATTTCTCATACGATACCATGATCTAATCGGTTGTCGACCTTCCCTTTACCTACGGTGCTGCAATCTATCCCACCATGCCGACGCCCCTCCTTTTAACCTACACGCAACCATCCTCACCCTCCTATCCTCAGGAACCTCTATATAGTCAAAGAACCTATCGACCTCCGCCAACCAATCTAAAAACTCTTCTATATTCAAATTACCATTAAAAGCAGGAATATCTACCTTAAGACGAAAGTCTCCGCCTTCAGCATGGTCGAATCCTTGGTGATTGCGTCGATATCCTCCCCCATAGGCTGGTTCATTCCGATCATCAATGCCACGAAATCTTCCACCGCCAACAACACCATCCCTTCGCGGTGGTTGTTCTCTCCTCTGCAACATACCTTCCTCCTCCTCAGATGAGCTTCTGTCAATTCTGCGGTTCCATTGGTTTCCGGCAACAAAGTCATTGATAAGGTCGTCGCGGGCAATTGCTACCCCCGGTCGATTCCCAACAACACCCCTGTGACCGTTGTGGTCCATCACCATGGCGTCGAACCGCGCCACCAAATCCTCCAAGTGTTGCTCTACACGCCCGAGTCTCTACTCCATAGCTTCAACCACTGCCCTCGGAGCCCCTTGATTGACTCCTTGGACTTCCGCCTCCCGATCAAGGTCGAGAACACGACCGCCATCAACACCACCGTTAGTCGACATCTCCGCAGGAAATTGCCTTGCTCTGATACCAACTGACGCAGCACGGAAAGCGTAACAAAACAAATCCGAGATTGGATTGGTTTCACACAACAAAGAAACGATCTTTGATGTAAATCTGGTTGCGCACAACCCGGAAATTAGAGAAAACCCTCTCTCGAAGTGTATTCAAATGTATATTAAAACGTAACCCTAATTTATCTGACAAAAGAGTATTTATATGTCCCCGTAAAATATCTAAAAGGGAAAAATCTAAGCGTTCACGTGGAAAGAAATAATAAAATACACACGTAGTACACGGTTCCATACACGGCCGTGCCTCTAAGCCGTGTATGTTTCTGGGCATGCAACACGCATAGTACACGGACTCATACACGGCCGTGCCTCTAGGCCGTATGTGGCTCTAGGCATGCGAGGAACATAATACACGGTCGAATACACGGCTGCTCCTTTAGGCCGTGTGGGCTTCTGTGTATATGACGAACATGGTACACGGTTTCATACACGGCCGTGCCTTTAGGCCGTGTATGATTCTGTGAGGATCCTACTGGAGCACACGGTCGTGTCGCTGGGCGTGTCCTGTACCCGTGTAAGTGATACACGACCATGCCCTTAGGCCGTGTAAGCTACTGTGCCCTCCACGATGTTCGCATCAGCAAACCACTCTTGAAGCTGTCTTGAATGAGATAGATGATTGGGGGGATGAGGATGAGCAAGAAAACAAAAGCTATGAGCAAGTACCCCAGACTGAAAATGTTGTTGCTTTTGAGAAGACAGACCACTATGAGAAGCTGCCAGTGCCGACACTAATGCCCATGCAGACACTTGAACCTAATGTCTTTTCTAATCAATTGTTTGATTATGAGTGTCTAAATTCAGGAAATCCATGGCCTCACATTAATCCAGCGCCTATGACAAGAGAATTGGAGCAGCAGATTCAAGGCCAGTTGGATGAACATAGGGAAATCCTAGGGTGGTCAAGGGTAGACATCCAGCAGGTAAGTTTGTTGATATCCACCTACAAAACATTGGTGGAAGCTGAAAAGAAGGGCACCATACCATGGAAGGAAGCTTGGAATCCAAATCTGAAGACGATGGTGTTGGAGGAGTTGTTTAAACTCCTTGATTCAAGCTGAAATGATAAACCCTGATAGTCAGGCTGATGACTATAAAACAAGCGCTCTATGGGAGGCAACCCATATTTACGTTTACTTTATTGTGTTTCGTTGGTTTTCTTTTAATTGTTTTTAGGAAAATGCAAGGTAAAGGTTCACAAGGACCAATCTCTCCAAGTTCAACTTTGATGGGATTTAAATATGGCTTCTACATGTTATACCAGGGGAGTACCAGTTCCTTTTTTCTTATTTCCTTCCTATTTTGTTATTTGCATTGATGTGAGACAGTGTGGACACTATCTATTCTTAAGTGGGGGGAAGGGAATGTAGGTATTAAAGTTGAGATGAGTATTGCTTATTCTGTGCTTTGATGATCATACTCTTCCATTATCTTGAACTGTATTTATCCTTGAGTTATCTGACAATTTTTAGGCCAATTTTTTTCAAAAACTTTGATGGAAATCTAGAGATTATACAAAAAAAAAAAAAAATAGCCTTTTGCATCTGTTCATGATTTATTAAACATAATAACTCATTATTATGCCCTACTAACCACTGTTGTGATTTTTGTACTTAGTTAAAATTAATGAATAAAATCTTTAGAAATCAAATTTACCTAGTTTTTAGCCTTATAATTTGAAGTTTAAGAGTCTATTGAGTCCTCTTGTGAAAGATAAACAGGTCTACTTCGGGTATCTTCTCTAGCTAGTATATCTTCTTGAAAGTTTCTTTGAAAGCTTTTCAACATCTAATGAAAGAAGTAAGGGAAACTCCTCACTTAGTGATCCCTTATAAAAAGTCTTAATTCTATATAGCATTCAAATGAAATAAGTTGCATTACTCCAATGACTCAGGTAATTGAGTTAAGAGTATCTAAACTTGAATGCTAGAGTGAGGGAGAGTTCGATGGGGTCCCTTTAAAACCTGCTCACTTGGGTGATGAGCCCGGGATGTGCCGAATCAGTGATCTCACTATAGCGATAAGGGCGGAGAAGCAAAAGTTCAATACAAGAACTTATTTTATAGTAAAAAAAAAAGAAAAAAAAATAAAGTTTTAGTGAATGCTCATCAATAAGTTACAGGACTTATAATAAAAAGGGAGAAAATCTAGGAAAGGAATTGATACCATATGCTTTCATTTTATGTTGACCTGTTTAAAGAAGTAATGTGAAGGATCATATGCTTGCTAATTGCCAGTGAAGTTTAAATGGGTATTTTTCTTTTAGGACTGAATATCTACTTTTGGAATAAAAATTCTTAGGTTAAACGCTTGGATTAAAGTTTGTTTTCTCTAGATTAGTTGGTTAATTTTGAGTATAGTACTCTAATCACATATTCCCAATTTGGTTTGAGTGGCGGGCATCACAGAGTAGTGAGTCAGAAGTAGAGATGACAGACGTTCAAGTTTGTATGAAAAAAAAAATGTACTTTCTAGGATAGATTTCTTTCTAGTTTTATTTTGCTTGAGGACAAGCAAAAGTTTAAGTGCGGGGGAGTTGATAAAAGCATATTTTATCATGTTGTATCTTGCGATTGGTATATATATTATTGTCAATTATTAGAAATTTCCAATAAAAAGATACTTAAATTGCATTTATGTTAATATCTTAGGGATTAATGGACTTGAAGATGTACATGATGCAAAACATAAAGAAATCACAAGTAAGGGATGAGACATGGCCATGCCTTATGTAGTGTTTTTTTCCTTTCCACAATTATTAAAGAAAAACAAATGCCGAGAAGCTTATGGGGTTATCCCATGGCCATGGTTCATGTGGTGGGTGTGTTTACCCCTTGAGACACGGCCGTGCCTAAAAGAAGAAGGAAATAAGAAAATGCCGAGAAGCTTATGGGGTTATCCCATGGCCGTGGTTCATGTGGTAGGTGTGTCTACCCCCTGAGACACGGTCGTGCCTAAAAGAAGAAGGAAAGAAGAAAATGCCGAGAAGCTTATGGGGTTATCCCACGGCCGTGGTTTATGTGGTGGCAGTAAATCCACCACATGTCATACGACCGTGCCACGGTAATGTGAAAATTACGGATTGACTCACCCTTTACACCACGGCCGTGCCTCATGTGGTGGACTGCCAACTTTTCATATTCTTGTGCAATTTGTACATTTCGGCAGAGCATTTTAAATGGAGGTTGAGAACAAAGAGGAAAACAGACCGGGAGAGAGAGGAGACTTTGAACAATTTAGAGATTTTAGAACTTTGTTTTTAGAAACTTTAGTTTTTTTACAAGGGAATTGAAGATTGAATTCAATTGCACTTCCATCAATTGAGATCAAGTCAGAAATTTCTGAAAAGTTGTTTTAGGATCTTATTTCCATATTTTCTACAGATTGGTGACTTCTTATCCTAATCATATTTTGCATTTCTGTTAATTGGTTTTTATGTCTTTAATGGATTCTTTAACATTTTTTGTTGAATTTTGTCTTGTTGTTATCTATTGTATGGCTGGCTAATTTCATTTGTGGGAATAGTGGATGAAGCCCTAGTTTGCTAAAATGATCAATGTAGTTCAATTATGAGATTGACATATATGTGGAGTATTCATGTTGTTAATTCCTATAATTTCAATTTAATTGTGATAAGATTATATTGTTAGAAATCCAATCAATACGAAAGTGGAGATAGGATTTGTTAGGAATTCTTAATTAGACTAATGAGTCAATGCGAAAGCGGCGTTAATTGGTTTAATTAGGGTTCATGTAGAGATTAAAGCTATGTTCTAATTAATTATTCACTGAGAGATTATGGATAATTGTATCAGGGCATAAGGCGATGATAGCATTGAGAAATGTATGAGAGTATATTAGAATCCTCTGTTAATTAGAGATACGAAAGTGGACTAATTGATTTGAGGTTTAGAATGTTGAACTCACATGAGTAACCACATATAAGTTGATTTCAATAACTTAACGGCAGTTTGATTGGCATGACTAGGGTGAATTCTAATTTCCCTTGTTCATAATTAATAGATTCTTCATAAAATTCTCTTTGTTGTTTTAAGTTAAATTTTTAGATTAGACATTTCAAAACCCATTTTTAATCACCTAGATATTGATAAGAATTACCATAGATCTAGTACTCTATTGGTTCCTCGAGGGATCGACAACCTTACTTTTCACCACTCTATTACTTGATACGACCAGTGCACTTGCTGCAATTTACGCTCCCATTTTTATATATACGTTCTGAGCGTATCAAGAATATGTTTGACAAACTTGTTGAACTTGCTTTTATGTGTATAGTATTGAGATATTGTACTCCCATCTCACTAAGCAATAATTGCTCACTCCCCTTTCAACTTTATGATGTAGGTCATGATTACGTGAATCTTCCTAGTAGACTCGTTATTTAAGTAAGTAATTCTTCAATAGGAAAGAACTGGAGTCAAGAGTAAAAATCAAGAGATAGAGTAGAATTCCCTTTAGCCTATTTTGAAGGAATGTAATATATCATGTAATTATTATTTTGGTGACTCAGTGAAATTTTGGGATGCAGTGTAATATGACCTTGATGAGGTCTATTCTAGATATTGTGTATAATAAATAGATTATGGAAAACTTAGAATGTTGTTTTGGAATTTTGAATATACAAATTTCAAATTAAGAAATATAAATTGAAAACCTATATGAAGTGTATTCCTTTTATTGTTCAATTTTGAAAGAATATTTCTAAGACAATAGTCAGATGCTTTGTGGTTATGTAATTGGGGTTTAGTAGTGACGAATTGACATGTTTAGGGACCCTATTGGGACATGACACATAAAAATGATAGTAATGGATTGCGATGAGAATGGGACTAGAGCAAATGATGATGCTGACACGATCTCCTTTCCCCACCTTATAAGACTATATCTCTATGATTTACCAAGTTTTCGAAGCTTCTCTTCTACAAATTACAAGTTCAATTTTCCATCTTTGAGAGGTGTTGACATGGTGCACGCTCCCAAGTTGCATGTCTTCTGTGAAGGAGACTTCATTTGTCCGTACAAACACAGAATAATTATTATTATTTTGTGTGTTTGGCAAAGTAAGTTTTTCTTCATGGATTTCCATTTTGCCTGTACCTGTTTGTTGAAATGGCACTTTGTCTGATCCCCGTATCAAGATGCATGTTCCCTACTTTATGCACCATTCTTACGTGTTAGAATAGACTCGGACCAGGACAGGACAGCAAACGAGAGAGACTATTTCGACAAGGTAGGAAAATGATTAATTTAAAGATTATGGAGATAGGGTGTGCTTTTAGGTAAGGTTCTCAACTGGATGTTATGGAAGCACTCAGCTTCAAATCTCACAAGAGTAGAATAAGGGAAGATTATGTACGTTATTCAAACCGCTTCTCGACACTTGATATAAAAAATTGTGGCATGTTCAATATGTTGTAGCCAGCCAACTCTATGGAAGGTGTGAGTCCGCTCTCTCTGAGTCTACTAGCAAGTCTATGCGATGTCATAAACATTACATAGACTTGTTTTTCATGAATTAGACCATCTGGTAACTTCTTGTGTAGTCAGAGGTCTGGCGCAGCTTACCCGGCTTGTGATATAAAAGTGCGACTTCTTAAACGAGACAGTTAGACACGATAGTAATGAGAACGCTCATATCTCCTTGCCCCACCTTGAAGCACTATGGCTTGTTGATTTACCACGGCTTAGGAGCTTCTGTTCTTCTACAAGCTGCAAGTTTGATTTTCCATCTCTGAGATCTGCTTACATGGAGAAACTTCTCGAGATGCAAGTCTTCTGTAGGAGGAGACTTCGATACTCCGTACAAGCACGGGATATTAAGGAACGTAGGAGCACTCCATAACAAGGAAGTTATGAGGTGGTGGATATGCCCAGGATATTGAGAGAAATACAAGGGAATTCTTTTCTTTTCTGCTTTCTGCGTTCTGCACCACCAAATAACAAGTAAGAACCCTTTTCTTTTCTTTCATTTTCTATACAGAAAATTTTTTTCCCCAATTAAAGTCGGAGTAAAAAGGGAAGCTTTTCTTCTTATTATTAGACTTTTTATATCAGGTTAATTACCATAGCAACCACTACTTCTCTCGATTTTTGGTTTTTTTTTTTTTTTTCATTTTCTCTTTGTAAAGTTGATTTTTATGTTGGTTAAGAGTGTGAATTTGGCTCCCAATGCATTATTGGTAAGTTCAGCTTAATTTTATATTCGTTCCTAATGATGGGGGAATCTATTGATCAAGTTTTGTTTTGCATTCGACGTGTTTGTTGACATTGCCTCCTCTGTGGAATCTATGAAGAGGCATATTTCCAACTTTTTGCACCATTTTACCAAAATGACGACCAGGATATGTTTGCTGCCACGATGCTCCGAATTAATTAGGCTCTGATTGGCATCGAACGGCACATAATACAAAATCTACTTCTCCAAGGTTGGAGGATGGTTACATGCCAATATTAGTGTGCTCTTCGCCAGACAATGTTTATTATTATTTTTTTTACAGCAAAAACTTCATAGTTAAATATTATGGTAGTTTTCTCAAAAAATTGTGGTGGATAATGGATTCTTTTATTGACAAATCACAATGAAAGATGAAGGTATTACATAAGGGAAATGAATTCGGCTTTAGAAAGAGAAAATCATTGAAAATTGTAGTGCCCATGTTATAATAAATGTTAGAAAAAAAATTTAAAAAGGTTAAAATGTTTGTCATGCTTGATTATTAACAATTTCCAACTTTTCATAAAGAGCATGTCAAAACTAGGTCTAAGGATACGAAGCGTACATAAACATAGCTCCTCTCTGCCCCGGCTTTATGCATGTAAAATGTGTGCTTAATGGACTTCATAGAGTGGCCCAAAAGAAAAAAGGACGTGATAGAGACAATATCTTAGAGCTCCATAGCCACCAACGAAGATCATCTTTGCAAATACGATTCGGTTTCATTCTCTTCTAGTTTTACTTCCCATAAGGATAGAAAAATAATTCTAGTAGAGACTCATTCATCAATAGGTCAGCAAAAGATTTATGTGTCAATGTTTGGGCTTTATATTTTTCCATGTATATGTGAGATTCCTTGCACATTTATTGGTCAATGAAGGTTAAATACTTTTGGATAGGTATGTACTTGGTACATGGAAGTTAGCTGAGTTCTTTAACAATTTGAATTACCTGTTGAGTGATGCTTAGTTATCACTTTGTGTCACCGTGCTAAAGTTACATATGGTGTCTCTTTACTGGCACAAGGTCTTGCTTTTATACATCTCACAATAATGCCTCCTATCAACTAAATACTCAAATTGCTCCAAGAACTTTATGTCCATTCTGGATGAGGATGTCTAGATGACTAGATCTTGATTCCTTCTCTCTTTTTTCTTTAAGCATTTTCCGGGGTAATCCGAATAGCAAATTGCTTTGCAACTTTCCCTTCATACTCATGGTAGTTGTCAACGCTCGGTTTCATAAATTATGCTTTATGCCTTAAGATTCAATGTGTTTGTTTGTTTTGGTAATCCTGTGTGTTGGTTGCTATCTCAGGTTGTGCAGTTTCTGGCTTTAAATTCTCATAAGTGCATTATGCATGTTCTGCTCAGAGTTGTCTTCTCATAGGTAGAATTTGCGACCACTATCATGCCTGATAGCATTTTTTCTTCCATTTTCATGTTGTTTGCTTGTACGTATTATCCATCAATAAGGAGTAAGTGGCTTTGCAGACTCTATTAACCCAGCATTGTCCTCATTTTACCGTCAAATATTACAATTCATGTTACATATCTTATCTGAACTGCTCCTTGACCCTTGTAAGATAAGCCATGACATGCTGAGTATATGGTTGCGAGCCAACTGTATGTGAATGATGTGAAGCTATTGACCTTGAGCCTGTTACGTAATGACAAATTTGTCAACTTAACGTTACATGTTATCTCTTGTTTGTTATAGTAATTTCGATGTTCAACTAAAACTTCCACTATTAACATATAATGAAATTACAGTATTTTCATTCACTAGTTAAACTAGCAGATTTCAAAAGCTTCATCAAATCAATGGTCGATGTTAATAACAAACAAACCAATTCGCCAAAATTGAAAAAACCAAAATTTAATAGGAACGATTGGAAAGATGTCATGCCCTTGAGTGGGGGCTAGTAGTAGCATTGCTATAAGTCTTCATTCAGTGTATGCACCCATTGCCTGACAACCATCTCATGGCCAAAGTGCATGAGATTCTAACTAACAACACTTGTCTACCTATTTACATTTCAATTATAATATCTATGGATAAATATAGATTAAATGGGCTATAAGTATATATTTCATTTAGAATGTTAAGTCCTTTCAAGATCACAAAGAATCGGTATCGCTTACCAAATAATAAGATTAGGCAAGCCATAAAGACACTAATTAGCTTCTGTAACCAAGCCTATTGGGTACAATCCTGAATAGGAGAAATACTATTTGCACAAATTCTAGCCTATCTCAAACTTTTAAGTAATCTATAAGGAGGAAATTGTAGGAGTGTAAGTGACAAGCACTTAATGAGGTTTTCCTCTCATATTATGCACAACAAGCAAGAATCAACAAGTTATCACACATTAATATGAATGCAATACTCAAGCATATGAATGTTGTCGTCTATACCACACTTGGTATCCATATAGGGTCAAGAGTTTACCCCCTCTATGACCATGGGTTAAAAAGTTTATCCATCCACTAGAGATAAATTACTATCAATCTTAGGTATCACCATCTCTCTTTATTTTAATATTTCATTTAAAGAAGGCATGACATCTGAGTACCATGTAGATGCATGCTATATTTCTTTGATCTTATTTTATTTATTTATTTATTTAATAACAATAGAGAGACATGACTATGAGACCACTAATGGCTTATCGCACCCCAAGCGTTGAATCCCCGTAGCTAGGCTCCAATTAAAGGATGACACTTCCCAATACTAAATAGTTTCCAAAGGTCAGAGTGGGTGTTCCATAAAGTTCAAACAATACCACAATCTTCCCCAAATCAACCAATACCTCAATGCCCTTGTATAATAGCACTTAGTGTTGATAGCCTTCATCATTTATGCAATGAATGCAATATATGACCATTTAATTTTAAGCCGAATATAATTAGGTCCATGTTAATTTATGCGATTACCAATTTGAACAGACACTTAACAAGTATAGGAACATAAAACATCACAACCAAGATTTCAGTTTAAGAATATACGTATATTTAGTATGCAACAAACAATCAAACAAATATAAAAGCACATACACATAACCTTATGTATTTCCCCCACATGCATTGGTCCAGTTTTATTTACATTAAATTTATACCTAGGTGCACTACACTACAAGCACAAGCAGACATAATAATCATAAAGAGTAGCTCAATCAAAATCATCGATGGCAGCTAATTGTAGTAATCCTCGTAGAGGGTTAAATTCTATTCATAAGCTTTTAGCCAAATATTTTAATGGATTTAACTCTTCGAACTAAGGTGATATGGCCTAGAAAATTAAGTCCATGATTTGAGATGATTAGGAGAAATTTGACATGGTGGGCTGAGGGTAGAGTCCATTGGATTAGCCAGTCCAATCTAGTATTTTTTTTAATAAGGCTCACACATTAGAGGTCTTTAATGGACCTAGACTCATTAAAAACCTATATGAGGGCTTATTCACTTAAAATTATTTATTGCCATTACCATTCAACAGATAAAATTCATAGTCAAATACTATAAATACCTAGGGCATTCTAATTAAAAAGGAGATTTCTTTGGGAAAAAAATGCTATTACTTTGCTAGATTTTCCTCAGAAGATCAAAACTACAATATTCCAAAGAATATTCACCTATCACTACAGTGTTGATTCTTATTCGAGATCGGCTATTCCTTCTCCTCATCTCATTTACCATTGATCATTCTTGTACATGTTGCTTCTCTCGTTAAGCCATGTGTAGCATATTTTTATGTGGCACACATGTGATCTCCGCACTCGAACCTATACCCCCACAATCCTTAAGAGAGTAATCCTTAGCTAGATATTCCAACTCGGAATCAAGATGACCTAGGTAAAAAGTAAGAAGTTAGAAATCCTAACTAGGGTGTGCTAGAATTGGTTATCTAGGTTATTTGCTCAAAACCTTGATCTAACCCTCGTAATAAATTTTTAGTTTGTTATATAGTTAATTAATTATTTTTAAAATTTTGTACGTTAAATATAGCTTGTAAATTGAAGGGTATATTCATACTTAGCAAGCGTACCTATGTATATATATACATAATTTATATTTATTTATATTATCAATACTAAGTGTACTTACAAGTACAACTATGTATATTTAATTGTAGGATTGCATATATATATATATATATATATATATATATATATATGATTAGAGGTGTATATTTGATGTCAAGTTTATTTATTGAGTGTAATATATATTTAACATCTTCATTCTCAATTCTCATATCTAATACTGTTATAAATATAGGTTTATATCCAATACTGTGTTCATTAGGCACACGTTCATCCTCATGTATGTTTCGGCTCTAGGGGGGGTGGGGGGTTTGATATTTATATGTTTTCTAGTAAATTCCAATTCCCAATTGGGTCATAGAGTTATGGTCTCAAGTCAACATGCTTAAATACATATATGCCTACAAATCTCTATATTAAACTAAGCTTTGCTGGAACAATTATATATATATATATATATATATATATATATATATATTAGCAGTTACATGTGTATATCCCAATAATTATCTTCACCATTAATGACGTGCATTATTTCCAAATTATAGGTTGCAAATGTGGTAATTAGTTTTACTCTTTCCATATATTCGCATACAAGTGTAATATCTTTTGTCTTCAACATATAAATATACGTGTTTGCTATATATATTTACATTTCATATATATACAAGCATGACTATTTATAGCTATATATATATATACACGCACATAGCAATGTAATTTATATTTCATTAAATCTGTTCACACTGTGCCATATATTTTTATAGTATGTGTGTATTTTTAGTAGGTAGCTGGTATATTTTTAGGGAATACTACTTGTATATATTTATTTTGGATTTGAGTCATACATATACATACATGTATATTCATCAAGTAGAACACATATACACACATACTTAGGCTATGATGTGTATGCTTATGCTTTGGATTTAATCTTATATGAACCAGTATCTACATGTATTTCTAGTTAATGCATCTCACTTTAAAATTGTACATCCTTCTATTTCAAGCATTTATTTTTATCCGTTTACAACTTTAGGAATTCATGCTTTATATAGATATACATATATATATATACACTTACATATTTATGTGTCGTATACATATATATATATATACTAGTTTACTAGTTCAAGAAAATCAAAACATTTTCATCCCTATTTACGTATATGTTTGTATGCAAGTGTATATATATATATATTGCAACTTTCATGCAAAAACTATTAATGGTACAAGATTCTTTTACACCTGTCGCCCTTCTTAATGTTATTGTTGCATTCCAGTGTAGGGATGTCAACGGGATGGGTTTTGTCAGGTTCCCAACCCACCCGTCCCACTAAAAACCCTATAGGGTTTGGGACGGGTTATGGGTTTCATTTTAAAAATCATGTAGGGTTTAGGAAAGATAGTGGGACAAACGTTAAACCCGTCGGGATCCCAAACCCATTAACATATATATATATATATATAATTTAGTTAATAAATTATATTATCATATATTCAATAAAAAATTTTAAGGGATTACTATAGTAAATAGTATAGTTCTCACAAAACACACGACCGTGCCTTCAACCGTGTGTGCTTCTGTAGGCGTGTTTCCTTGACACACGGTCGTGCTCTTCCCCTATTCCTTCCAAAAAGCACATCTGTCTGTGCTGCAAACAGACACATACATAGCGAGTAGAGTAGCAACAGTGAGACCGAGTGACTGACTGACCGAGACAACATACATACAGACACAGGTCACAGTTGAGCACTTGACTCTTCAGCACTGCACAGAGCCATAGATCGTAGACACGACTCGCACTCCGGCACTCGTTTTCACGTTTCACCACACAGACACAGTGACACACACCGAGTCGAGCTACCCACCTACGACGGCACGACCACGACCACGGTCCACTCCTAACTCAACTCACAGTCACGATCCACTTCCACTTGACGTGTACGGTCCACCTCCACTCGAAATTTAAGACACAACTGTAGAAACCCTAGATCTAGCTGGAATTGGAACTCGATCTCGTTCTCGTCATCGCCCTCCTCTTGTGTAAGCTGTCGTCGCCTATCGCATGCATCAGCATCAGCTTGATCTCATTCGGCCACCATCGCACTCGCTCGCACTGTCAGGTACTGGGAGATTGTTATCTTTTGAGCTATGATGATGTTATACTATTGTCTGTTATTATAAGCTTCCCTAGGAAGATCAAATGAGAAAACGTAAAAAATTGTTTACTGGATTAGGAATTCGCTTTCCTTCATATTAATTTTTTGTCACTTGCCTCTCTCACACAACTGTGTGTGTAAAACCCACGCAAATAACACACGGCCGTGTCTCAGACCGTGTACTCAACCGTGTATGCTTCTGTGGATTTTCCAAGCTCAACACACGGCCGTGCCTTCAACCATGTGTGCTTCTATGGGTGTGTTTCCTTGACATACGACCGTGCTCTTCCCCTGTTCCTTCCAAAAAGCATTTTTCTTCGTGTTTTCTTATCCGATCTCAATCTAAGTTGATATCTTCTCTCAAAATAGTGGTCCCCAATCCTGAAACTAAAATATTTTTTTCTTTTAAGTATCAAAACTCTTCAAAATAACATCAATTTATTACATACACCACTAGAATTCATCAGAAATACAAGTGTTAATTTGTACTTATCAACTGGCTAACTTATGAATTTAGAAACTAGATTTCTGAATCACAACTTAAACCATTGGCTAACTTACGAATTTAGAAACTGGATTTCTGAAGTTTTTATGTTGTATACTAATTTAATTGACATCATTTTTTGGCAAGAAGAATTAATTAGGTGAATTATGTATTCTATCTAAGGAATTATGCTAAATTTAGTATCGTATTGCTCATTACAGCATTGGATGCATGATCCTTATACTGTATGCCTTCCTCTCTTCCTATACGCTGTATATTGCATTCTCTGCCTAAGCAAATTTGCAAAGGAAAGTGGTTACTAATAAATGATTTTTATGTTCTTGATTTTATGGGAATTTTTTCTTTGTTTGATCATTGTTTCTCCCAAATACTCATTTCTTAGGATGCCTATATCTTTTTTTGTGATTGTAGCCACATGATTTACCATAATGCGTTTTATCTACAAAACTTTTGTATTCGTTCTATTTAATGTCTTACCGTGGTGTCACAGATGGAGGATTATGCATCTGATTCTTTTATTTATATTTTGTTTTCATACTTGCTAGCACTTGTATTTATGTTGAAGATGAATGTTATTTTTGTTTACTTTATATAATATAGAAATGGACGAATTTGATATGCCCATTGATGCACATCCCATTGATGTTGAGGAAGAGGAAGGTCCATTACCATTACTTGGATCTGAAACAAAAGCACCGACAACAAATCCCACAAGCACAACAAGTTCTAAAGTAAGAAGCAATGCCGATCAACGTGATAATCCCAATAAACGTAAGTTGACTTCTCTTGTATGGAATGATATGGTGAGAAAAACGGTTAATGGGGAGGATGTTGCTATCTGTAATCATTGTTCCAAAACACTAAAAGCAGGTAATAAACAAGGAACTAAGCATCTGCATAATCATTTGGAGATGTGTATACAAATGAAGAAGCAGAAAGACATAAGGAATGCCTACTATCCATTGAGAAACGACAAAATGAGAATGAGAGTTGTTTGAACATAGGAAATTGGACTTTCAATTAAGATATTTGTAGGCAAAGACTTGCAAAAGCAATAATTGTTCATGAATACCCCATTTCAATAGTTGAGCATGAGTATTTTAGGGATTTTCTTGAAAGTATGCAACCACTTTTTAAGCATGTTAGAACACCATGAAAAAGGAAATCATGAACATCTATAATGGGGAGAAGGAAAAATTGAAAGTGTTGTTGAAAGCACTAAATTCTCGAGTTGCAGTAACAACGGATTTATGAACATCAAAACAGAAAAAGGGGTACATGACTATCACAGCACACTTCATTGATCATAATTGGAGACTTCCAAATCGACTCATGGAGTAAGATTCTTTACTTATACTACATTTTCATAATCAATAATGAAAAATTATCTTATATTGAGGTTTTTTATATTTTCATGCAGTTTTTTGTATGTTCCAACGCCACACACAAATGAGGTGCTTGCCGATTGTTTGTTTAACTCATTGATGAGATGGGGATTAGATAAAAAATTATCTACAATTACTGTAGATAACTGTTCTACGAATGATGCAATGATTACAACTTTGACCATGAAATTAAGAAGAGATGAGTTAATTCTTCGGGGAAAGGTCCTGCACAAGCGTTGTTGTGTGCATAATTTAAACTTAATTGTAAAGGAGGGTGTGGCCGTGATAGAAAGTGCGATTGAGAAGATCCGTGATAGTGTTGCATTTTGGTTGGCGACACCATCAAGAGTCAAGAAATTTAGAGAAGCATGTAAGCAATTGGATATTCCATATGATAGAAAGCTTGCCTTAGATTGCAAAACTCGGTGGAACTCTACATATGACATGTTGATGATAGCCATTGGATACAAAGAAGTTTTTTATAGATTTCAATTTATGGATAGACATTATAAATATCTTCCCACCGATGATGATTGGGAGGTAGCAGAAGCAATTTGCCAGAAGCTAGCGATCTTTTATGAGGTAACCAATATTTTTTTCTAGTACCCAATATCCAACTGCAAATTATTATTTTGAAAAGGTTTTTGAGATTAGAGAATCATTGGTTGAATGGAAAGGCTCTTCAGATGTAAATACTAGAATGATGGCAGGGAAAATGTTTGATAAGTTTGAAAAATATTGGGGTGATGTACACATCATTATGGCTGTTTGTACTGTTTTGGATCCACGTTTTAAGATGAAGGCCGTGGATTTTGTGTTTCCTTCTATTTATGGAGTAAATGCATCTGTAGAGATTCAAAATGTTAGAAACATTTGTTACGAGTTAGTTCATGAATATCAATCAAGGGGTAGATCTCGACTTTCTAAAGGTCTGAATAGTAGTAGTAGTAGTAGTTCTTCTGGGAACACTTCAGCAACTATCCAAACCGTTCCTTTTGATTCTTCAAGAAAATCAAGGTTGGTGCAATTCTTGAACACTATTAATATTGATGGCCAAGTCAAGTCGAAATTGGATCACTATTTAAAAGAAGTTGTGTTACCTTAGACTGATGATTTTGATATTCTTAGCTGGTGGAAAGTAAATGGAATTAAATATCCTACATTACAAGAACTAGCTAAAGATGTGTTGGCTATTCCTGTGTCTACGGTTGCTTCTGAGTCTGCATTTAGTACTAGTGAACGAGTAATTAGCTCACATAGAAGCAGGCTAAATCCTGATACAATAGAAGCATTGATGTGCAGTCAAAGTTGGTTATCAAATGAGATAAGAGGTAAAAATTTTGATTATACAATAATAAGTTCTTTTATACATGGAGCAACTATTATTTGTATAATCTCTAATGTATTTTATGGTGTTTTTTTCTTCCTTTTGATAGGTTCAAAAATAGATGATGAAGAAGATGGGATTTAAGGACACTGAGAATCAATTGTCAAGTAAGAATTCCAAAAAATATAAGATTAATGTTTTTTCTATATGTGTTTAGAATTTTTCTATTTCTATTAAGACTTGTTAACTGTATTTTTTGTATTATTTATTAAGTTACACGATTGATATAGTAATTTTATTTTATTATAATTAAAAATATTTTTACATCGACAACTTTATTTATCAATATGTAGATTTTCAAATAATATTAAAATACATATAATTAAATACATTGAAAGTGCAAATATTATTTATTTTTAAGAACATAAGCTATATTTTATAAAAATAATCATAATGAATAAGTAAAAATTTAAAATTAATAATAGAATTATTTTTTTTTAAATTCTAACTGATTTGGGATGGGTTTCGGGTTACTTATTCAAACCCTATAGGGTTTGGGAAGGGTAGCGAGTATTTCATAAAAAACCCTATAAGGTTTGAGCCGGGTTTAGGAATCCCTATAGGATAATGAGATGGGTAATGGGATTACTGATCCCGGCCCAAACCCATCCTGCTTTCATCCCTATTCCAGTGTGGGTCTCGACAAATATGATGCGTGTGCCAACGCGCGTGGAAGAGGTGCATGGGGGGTGTTGTTTATGGTTACTGAAGAATTGGGGAGAGAAGTGGGGTTTGTGAGTCACAGTGAAGAATGCTCCCAGTTGGTAATTGTCCGTTAAGTTACTGAGTCGATTTTTAAAATGGGCAGCAAGAAGTAGTTAACAGCATGAGGTGGACAAATGGGATGTCATAGAAGTCTAATGCCATTTGGAGTTTAGTGAGTAACAAAATCTTCTCTTGATCTTTCACTTGTTCGGCTGACTTGTAATTTGCAACCGGGCTTGGCGAGTTGCTACCAAGTGGGCTTCGCATTGGCCCTTCTCTCTATTTAGTCCATGGTATGATGGGTTAGGCTTTGTTTTAGTTTTTTAATTAAATATAGCAAAATTTTAGGGTCCATTCAATTGCATATACGGGT
The DNA here is from genome assembly GCA_037954665.1 of Laguncularia racemosa. Classification (NCBI taxonomy): domain Eukaryota; kingdom Viridiplantae; phylum Streptophyta; class Magnoliopsida; order Myrtales; family Combretaceae; genus Laguncularia; species Laguncularia racemosa. The sequence goes on from JBBMOL010000056.1 coordinate 230,159, forward strand.
CCGTATTCTAATTTCATCCACCTTTAGCATACTTGATTCTTCCTATAAATATACTATAAATTTTATTATTGAAGCTTTGGAATGATAATTTTAACATTAAATATACTATAATTACAGGTTGTACCAATTACATTTTTATATTTGGCAATTAGTATTTATATATATATATACCTAAATCATAGACAGTGCATTTTCCATATATCATGAAAATATATATCGAATTACATAAATTAGCTCATATATATTTATACTAACAATCACAAAACATATACCTTTATTAAACTATGTAATCTTTTAATGTCGTATAAATATACAAGGTATATTTAAGACTAAAACTTTCAAAATTATATATTACAATAATATTGGAAAGAAAATGAATGGTGGAGGGTGCATTTATACCAAACAATTTATAAGGAAAATTTGATAAGAAGGAATCCTAGAAACAAAAAAAATCTACAAAATCCTATTAAAGAAACAAACAATTGATAAAATAAGAAAGAAATCATAAACCCCAACATCAGCTAGAAGAAAATTTGAGCATTTGCTATGGTAGAATATAGCAAGAGAGGGAGGAAAAGAAATGTCAATTATTTCACTGAAAATTTTGAAATTCCAAAAAATCATATATAGGAAAATGTCCGATGGGGCAAAATTAATTTTCAAATCTCTACTGATAAGTTGTAAATTTGTATAGTTTTATTACAGGAAAGGAAAAAATTGGTAGTTTTGGAAAACAAAAACAAGAGTATTTTTGAGAAACAATTACATGATCACTAGCAATTAGTCAAACGTTCAGCAAAGAAGTGATTTAGTCCATAAAGCATGCCTCGTCCATTTCTTCAAGTCATCACAGCTGTTGCAAGGAGATCCAAAGCCTCAAGCCCACCGTCTGAACCCCAACATCATCAATGCTGACAGGCGGTCAACGTTCAGTCCAAAACTCGAGTTCCCGTCCAAGGAGCTGTCCGACTTCGCCATGGCGCCAGTGATAAAAATATGCAACATAAAAGTTGTAAACCAATTCAGCCGTTTACGAGCTATTCGATTTGACTCGTTTTAAGCCAGCTCTATTTAAATTTGATTTATAAATAATCCAAGTTTAAGATTAAAATGAAACTTATGTATATAAAGCTTTTATTTAGGCTTATAAAGTGGCTTCTGAGTAAGTTTATGAGTTTTGTATATATATACATATTAAATCATATAAAATAATTAATAAATATTATATATATATAATCTAATCTTTATTCATTATTTATTAATCTATTTTTATATATATATATATTTATTTATTTATTTATTTTATATATTTAGCTTTCTTGGTCTAACTTTGTTTCAAGTTGCAAATAAACCAAATCCCTTATATGCTATTTGAGTTCGATTTGTGAACAAATCAAGTTTGATATCAAAATAAAACTTTACTTAAACAAGTTGGACTCATATTCAATATAAATCTCATTAATCTAAATGAACTGAATTTAAATCTGTAATTTTTAAATTTGATAAAAATTAGATTCAATTCGAACTTAATAATAAGAAAATTTTAATTTCTTAAACAAGAAAAAATTTTTTAACCGATTGTTGTTTTGCTTATTAGTTAGTTAATTGTATTTAATTTGCGAGTGTTTGATTAATAATAGAATTTATATTAATTTAATAATTAATTTAAAATTTGTGAAAACAATAAAAAAATAATAAAAAGCATTCTAAAAATAACTATTTTTTTTTTAACCTTTCAGTCATCTCAAATAAACGCATGCTATATTATGATTCGATAATGAGTTATCAGGAAAATAAATAAATAAATAACAAGGTTGATGTGACAAATTTGGAAATTTACAATAAGCCAAGTTGCATTTACTTATGCTATCTGGTTGCATGTGAGTGTGACAGGGTGCTTTATTGCAATATAAGAAGACTTCACGATATTGATCAATGACTGGATCATTCGTATATTTAACGCATTAGGTAGATCTGACGGCATGGAGACGTGTATCCTTATTTTTTATTTCGCTCGATGTCTAATAAATTTGGTTGCCAGTAATCCTTATCCCTATTATATAGTCGTTTTTGAAGTGGATATACTTTAAAATTTTTCATTATGATTATGTGATTCCGATTACAACCAACTTTTGTTTATCACTTTACCTCAAAATTCCATCCATTTTCTTGGTTTTTTTCAAAGATAAAAACGAAATGAATATTCCTATATTTACCTTTTTAAACAATTAACGCAATATTTTCTAATTTATCAATACACACAAGGTATTGAAAGGACATTTACTTATAGAATCCATGTTTTAAAAATATGGAAATTTGCTTCACCGATTTGGAAAAAAAAATTAATAATAAAAAGGTGAAGCCATTGCAATTTAATAATAGGAATATTGATTATTTTAATATAATGGATTAAGTTTGATTCTCCCTTTCTCTAATAGTTGTAATATGTGTATTCGTTGGCCAAAAATTGAAAAAGAAAAATAAAAAGTTTGAAATAAATAGTTCATATAGTTGCAACTTATGTAGGATGTAAATTGAATGACCATTTTCATACCATTGCACTATAGAAAGGTGTTCTTAGACCATTTCTAACCTTAAAGGTACTATTTATGCTATGTTTAGTGTCCAATGATGGACATAAAAAAGAATCACGGTTATAGATTTCATTCCCTTTTCTATATTTGAAAGTTGTGATTCTTTAGAATTACTGAATTTGATTCCATTTTTGGGTGGAATCATGATTCCATTCTACTTTCATTAATGATTATCCATTAGAATTACTTATATAACCTTTAAACTAATTATAATATCTAATAATTAAGCATTTTTATAATTAATATTATATATATATTCTATTTTGTGGGTGTTTCTAAATACAAGAATGGATTTATTATTACAGTCTTAATTCCATTTCATACTACTTTGCATGTTAAACGTGATATTAGAGTCCTTAAATGTTATTTTAACATTTTAAGAAACTCTCTTATTTAAAAACCTCTTTACTTTATCTTTAAGGTCCTTAAAAATGAGCTCTTTAATATTTATAAATATTATTTATGGAACTCACAATATAAAAAATATATACAAAAGTAACGTAAAAATTAAAAAAAAATTAAAACATTTTGAAATCTTTGATAAAAAATGTCAAATATTTTTTAGGACCTCCCTCATAAAGGGCGTCAAAATAAAATTTTTGGATCAACTTGCGAGTGGGATTATAGCAGTGCTCTTATATTTTGGATCAGAAATATAATTTCTAGTTTGCTGAATGCCGTTATCAGGCATATCTGAAGATTTCCAATTAGGAAAAATCGATGAAGGCAAATGTAAAGATGGCCCAGTCACAGTTGAAAATTATATTATATGTATCTTATTTGTTTTTGTTTTATAACATGATGAAGGTGGTGGTTACGATGTGCAAAATGAGAGGTTTAAATTTCATGTATTTTTCAAAGAAAAGATTTTAAAATATATGTTTTAATGAATGCCAAAAAGATTAAAAAAAAAATGAATCAAATGTACCTTAATCTAAACCCATATTATCAAATTTTAATATCATCTCTAACTAATTACTTATCTCTTGTTTATTCTTTGCAAAATTCCACATAATTCAGAGAGTTAATCTTAAACTTCTTAATTTTCCTTAAACTCATTATAGAGTTCGTAAATTCCTCAATAATTCCGATTAAAATTCTAACTTTCATAGTTCTAGTTGTCCCATTGTAAGATTACAAGTGTGAGAGTAGTTTTTCATAATTTCCTAAGGTACATGTAATTGGTTTGGATGTATAGTTCCTCTCATCGCACAATTCTTGCTTATCACTTTGCCTCAAAATGCTATTCCCTTTCATGATTTCAGCTAAATATTATTAGAGTAAGTTGTAAATACATCCTTTTATTGTTTTATGTACATTTATCTCTTATATTAAAAATTGTATATTTAAACTCCCGAAATCTTTAAAGAAAGTATATTTAAACCTTACGTGATCATTTGGCTTTAATTTTACTTTTTTTTTATTTTTAATGATTTGTTTATTATTTTATCTAAGAAAAATAGTAAATTATGACCTAAATGCAATTTTTGAAGACTTAGCTGAAACTTCAAGCAAGAGGAACAATGACCAAAAAATTAATGGAAGTCGGAGATTAAAATAGATCTGACATGGAAGTCGGAGATCAAGAAATTCTTGAGAACTTTAGCCTACAAACCAAAGAACAAGAGATGATAAGTGAGTTTCATTTTTCTGTGCATCGGAATAAAAAGGGGGAGTTGACTTATAGGTGAATGGAGTGAGATTCAATAACAAAAAAGTTAATAGTAATTCAATATTAGAAGGAAATAGATCATGCAGCCGTAATAAATATAGATGAGAAAAATAATTTTAACTAGTGAGATTTAATTATTGCTAATTATATTTAATAAAAAATATAAAATAATATAAAATTGATAGCTCAGCTCTCTGTAAAAATTGTTATAGAAGTTAATATTAGTCTTACCATAGCATTTTTCAATATAATTATCACAAGTAAAAAAAGGAAGATTGAGGCTTGTGACTATTCAATCTATAGATAGATAAGTAAAGAAAAAACAAAAGAAAATAAAATACATATTTCATGTCTAATTGTAACTTATGAAGGTTGAAAAATGATATATTAAACTTCTAAATCATTGCACAATGAAAAGTGCAAACGTTGCGTTGCAAATGCTGAATACTTGACTTCTTCACATACTGCCAAAATCCTCGTAGTTCCAATAGTCAGCGAGCAAAAATTTGGTAAATGAAATATAATAATATTAGTATAGATGATGAGGCACCGAATCATATTGTAAATTCTTGCAAGTTGCATTTATTTATTTATAATACATCCAAATTGCGATAATTAACAATAAATATTAAAAAGTTTAATGACCTCTTCCTCAAGACAATTAATTTTTTTCTTTCTAATTTATGTTTCTCTATCTTCTAGATATATACTGCTAAAGATTATTTGAATCCAGATCCTCAAATTTTAATTTCATTTCCAACTAATTACACATCTCCAATTCATTCTTTCCAAAATTCAACATAATTCACCTATTTAATCATAATCTTATAAATTCTTCATAAACTAATTATAGATTTCATAACTTCCTAATAATCATGATTAAATTCCTAACTTTTATAATTTTATTTCTCCAATTATAAGATTATAAGTCTAAAGAGTAGTTGCTCATAGTTTCCTAAGGCACGCACTTGAGTCCCTATGATGCGTTTAATAGTTTGAAATTGCATTCCAGGAACTAAGATGATATTTTTAGATTTTATATGCTTAAAACATTGCAATTTTCCATAGGTCTTAGTGCACTTGAAGCTAGCTAAATGGTGATGATATCATGTAAAAATTATGATGCTAATTATTTAACACTAAAATGAGCATTTTAGTAGGGAAATTCTGATTTCTAAAACTTCATCCAAATATATGGGATGGGGAAATTAGATTGAAAACGGAGGGTGCATTTAAATTAAAGGAGAAAGAAATCCTATCGAAAATTCTACTAAATCCTAATAAAGAAACAAATTAATGATAAAATAGGAAAGAGATCATAAACGCCCACATTAGCCAGAAGCGCTAGAATCATATTATTGATGTTGAATCGAGAATTTACCACAGTAGAATATTGCAAATGCTTGTTCGGCCAAAAATAATGTTTATGTAAATTCACGAATATTACAGTTAAGGTTAATATTGTAAATAATTTAAAGGGATTCAGGGCAATTTGGTAATTCCTACGAAAACTATAAATAAACCGTTATAAATCCTATTGACCTTTTTTCCTTTCTCCGCATCTCACAGAACCCTAGATACTTCTTATATGAATCCATAGAGAAGAAGACGACGTGTAAATCCATAGAGAAAGAGACGATTTTCTCACCAATAGCTTATCGGATTAAGGTAAGTATATAAATCAACGATTGTGAATCGTGATTTAAGTATGTACATGGTAGCATAAGGAGTTAACGTATTGAGGTTTATAGATCTAAATTAATCCATAATAGACAAGGGATGCAACAAGCGATTCACTTATCACTATCACAAATTGGGTCAAGTAAGTATATCTACTATATTACATTATGAATTTTATGTTAGATGGATCAATTAGGTTTATCGAGTCTAATTTTTGAATTCTCATTCCTAATCCGATTTAAACTAGACCCTATGCTCATCTAATCTAGATTCTCGACTTGAGTTAGGAATTTCGTTTGATTTTTGGAGTCGCCACCCAACGGTTGTTGGGAAATATTGAATTAAGACTAAAGGAGCGGATTAGTCTTAATTTGGACCACTAGTCGTCGTTATTTCCTCTTCTCGTTTTTGTGACAAGAGAAAAAAGGGAAAACCAAGATTCTAAGTCCGGAGGCTAACCTATTAAAACCTTTACGGTTACCACCTAATCTCCTAAAACTGTTCATCTTTAGAAATGTGTTTCATTGTGTTTCTGTTACTTTTTATTATGTTTTGGAATTATTTTGAGAAAATGACTTTTCATACATTTTAGGGATTGACCCGAATGGGTGCCTATGTACCTGCTACTCAGGATCAAACAAGCCGTAGTTCGCTTTTCTGAAAAGATTTAGATTTGTTTGTGGATTTTAATTTTGAAATCTCTTTTGATTTATGTTTTTACCATTTTTTGGAATTTTTCTAAAAATTTCTAAGCCTAAGCTTTGATTTTATTTTGAAAATGATTTTAAGGGAAAAACACCAATTTTGGACTTTATTTGAAAAAAAAGATTTTTCTAGGTGCTAAAGCTTGTTTTTTATGATTCTTTTATAATTTTTGAATTTTTTAGTAATTTTTATGATTTTTGTGATTTTTGGGAATTTTTGTGATTTTTGGGAATTTTTGTTGAACCTTTTATCTTAAGTTTAATATCTATCATGTTTTGAAATTTAAAGCTTTATTATTATTTTTCTAAATTTTTATTATATTTTCCTCTTTTTATTAATTTTTTCTTTATTTTTTATTTTTATTTTTATCTACATTTTTATTTCCTAAAAAACCTAATTTCTACATTTTCTACTTATGGAAAATAAAACATAAATAATAAATAAATAAATAACTAACAAATTAATAAATAATAACAAATAATAAATTAATTCGGAATAAAATAAATAAAATAAATAAATAACAAAATCCGGAAAATCCGGCTTACCTGGATCCGGGTCGGAGCGCGGGTCGGGTCGGGTTGGATTGGATCGGTCGGACACGGCGGCGGAGAAGGCTCGTTCACGGCGTTCCGGTGGCTTTTTGCGGCTGGTGAGGTGTCGAATCCTAGCTTCTCGAGGGTGCTGAATCTAATGGTGGTGGTGGTTTGCTCCCAGATCGCCTGTTGGTGGTGGTTCAACTCCGGTCGGCACTTCGCGGTTTTGGGTCTCCTCCGATGCTCTCCGATTTGCACTCTTTCTTTACTTTCTCTCAATTCTGATCTGTGTTTTTGCTTCCCCGTCTCCTCCTCTATTTATAGGCACTCGAAACAGAGCTGGATAAGCTCGGATTTCCTCCGATTGAAGCTGATCGGATTTTCGGTTGAAAAACCAACTCCGATTCATATCCATCCAACGATTTGTTGCGATTTGATTCCAATTAGGTGATGTTTATCTTATTTCTATTGAAGATCTGTTGGATTTGTGCAAAAAATCGAATCAAAACGGCCGAAATACGAATTTTTTCCTTCGCCGGCGATCTCGGGCTCGAGGTAGGAGATGATCACGCGCTCGGCGCGTGCGTTTCTTCCAGCCAATCAGATGCTGCCACGTGTCTTGGATAAGTCGAAAAATTGCAAAACGCGGAAACTGCTTCCTCCGCGATTCGAACGCCTGACCGAGGCCCCCCCCTGCGCGCACCTAGCCATGGTCCGGACCAGCTGAGCTAGCCCACTTTCCTGATTTTTGTAATTTCGCAAATTGCATATATGCAATGCGATTTTTCTAATTTTTTGTATTTTTCGAAATTTCAAAAATTTGTAAAAATTGTTTATTATTCATTATTGCTATTTCTGAAATCATTTTTCAAAATTGAAGTGTTTTCCTATTTATTTTTATTTTTTGAATATTTTTATTATTTATGCTAAATTAGGGAAAAATTGGGAAAAATTAGGAAAAAATAAAAATTGATTATTATTGAGAATTATTTATTCCTAGGGCAAAAATGGGGTGTTTACAAGGTTAAATTGAATAGAATTCGAGCTTAGGGATCGATTTACGATGTATACAGTCAGATATATGGCCCCCCAACACGACCGTGTTGGAACCGTGTTAAAAACTAAAAGTGGATCAAGAGATACACGACCTCCTAACACGACCGTGTTGAAAATGAAAGGTAAACAGAGAGATACACGACCTCTCAACACGACCATGTTAAGATCGTGTTGATGAATAGTGAACAAAGAGATACATAATCATGTTGAAGGCCAAGTTGGAAAAAAAAAAAAAAAAGACTTAGTTATTAGAGAGAGATATATGACCATATTAAAAAAAGGGAGTGGGGGTAGGGCAACAACATGACCATGTTAAAAAAAAAAAATTATATGGCCTTTGGCACGGTCATGTCATGACTCCCAACATGACCATGTTGAGTTGAAACGTGTTTAGTATCCTTTTGATATTTATAGGAATATAATTCTAAAGTCAAACCATTTGAATCATGTATAGGTTTGGAAGAGTTGTGAAGTTAGAAAAGTATAAAACAAACCAACTTTTGCAAAGTCAGGTATGTGTATACCATGTTTGTTACTTATGCTTGATAAGTTAGACTTTTGTGTGTGGCTTTAATGATATTGTAAATGAACCATATTGAGTGTACAGGTTATTGTAAATTGTTGGGTCTAAAAAACTGAGTATGGGTCGGTGTTCTTAAGGTGATAACCCGATGATCGGTATGTGAATTTGTCCCTAGTAGAGTCATGTACTGAAATAATTTGGGTCTTATGTGGAAGGTTGTGTTATGAAATGTTGTGATGTGGAAAGTTGTGATGTGTTGTGAAAGTTGTTATGTGTGAACTCATGGACAATGGGGAGTACCCATTGTCATTATTATATATATATATATATATAATATATATATATATATGGATGTGGAAAGTTGATGTGCGATAACTCATGGACTCATGGATACTGGTGAATACCCATTGTTATATATATATTATTATTATGTATGGTAAGAGACTCATGGACAAAGAGTCATATATATTACTATTATGAATGGAAAGAGACCCATAGATAGAGGATTATCTTTATCTCATATATATATATTATATTTTTGTTGTGGATGGGTTGTAAAATGATGTTTAAGAATATTATGTAAGAAGATATTTATGATGTGATTGTGTATCGGCTAAAAATTGTGAAAGATAAATAAAATTGTGAATGAATATTATGGTGCATTTTGCATGTGTTACTATTTCTAACATGGCATGTGTGTGTGTGTGTAAGTATGCATTATACTAGGCATTAGCTTACACCCCTTATGGGAATTTTTTTTTTAGTTACAAATGCTACTAGAGAGATCGTAAGATATATTAAAAATCTGGGGGAATTAGCTTAAGATTAGAACAATGAAGAGAATATAGAATATGTCTATTATAATAACTAGTAGATAGATTAAAGAAAGACATGCTAGATTTTTATTTAATCATTTTTGGAATTTCTATTGTAAGTGAATATTAATCACTTCCACTATTTAAATTGAGAAGATTGTTGATGACTTATTATTGATGATTGGAAATTTCATTAATCTTTGCTATGCAGCAGATTATTTAAAACTATCATCAAGAGTATTTGAAGAATAGTAGTGAATGAGCCTTTGCATGTCTTTGAGAAATGAAGACATGTGGCCAGCCTAGTGTATCCGGGTTTCGAGGCGTTACAACTTAGGTGGTATCAGAGCCATAGGTTGATGATCCTTGGAAGCTTAGGTTTTGATCAAAAGAATGCAAGTTTATGATCTTCAAAGTTTAGGTTAATGAATTTATAAGCTACCTAGGCTCGATGATCTTTAGAAATAAGTGGGGATTAATAGTATAAGTTCCAAATAATAGAAAGTAAGTCCTTATCTTTGGATGAATTAAGTATTGGAGTTGTAGGACAAAGATGTATATTGTGAGTGGTTAGAAAATGGAACTGATATTACTAATTAGTGAACCCCTTTCAGTAATATTTAAAATGACATGTTTAGGTATCCCATTCTCTAAGGAGATGTATATATTCTTATATCTTTCCTCCAAGCTTTAATGTATTTAATAAAATGATTAGGAGAATCTTGAGACTAGTGTTAACCTCAACAGTTGGAGGTGATGCTTTTGATAATAAAAGGCTACCCAAACCTCTTTAATAGGGACAAAAAAAAAAAAGGAAATGAAATCATTGTTACATAGATGCTAAGGTCATTAATACTCTAGCAAAAGTGTTATTACAACAGTAACAACTAATACAGGACATGCAAGTACTAAACATGAGACAAGCCCAGATGATAGGAGAGATTAGAGAGAAGCTAGCTAAAGAAATGGGTTTGGATCATTTTATTAGAATGGTTAAGGAATTCAGGCCCAATGTTAACGATCCATTGGATGCTAAATAGTGGATTGATGAACTGGAAAAGACATTGAGGTGTTGGGAATTCCTAGCAATAAGAAGGTAAAAATTGTTGAGCGGCTCGACTTTCGAATGGTGGTCAAGTGTTTATAAACTTAACTTAGGATTAATCACATGGGAAAAGTTTAGGAAACTATTGTATGAGCAATATTTCGCATGCAGCATAAGGAGAACAATTTAATTTTAAATTGAAAGCACATAAACTAAGAGGAATACCAACGTATGAGTTGTGGGGGGTAAAAGTATGATGGCATTAGTAGTGGTTGAAGCTGAAGAGGTGATGGAAATTGAGAGAGTAAGACTAGTGAAGGAATTTACTGAAGTATTTCCAAATGACCTACCTGGTTTACCTCATGTAAGGGAGATTAAATTCAACATAGATACAGTGCCTAGTATGGCTCCCATATCTAAAGCACCTTATCATATGGCACTTATAAAATTGAAGGAATTGAAAGATTAGACACAAGAGCTATTGGACAAGAAATTTATTAGACCAAGTGTCTTACCTTAGGGTGCATTGGTACTATTTGTAAAGAAGAAAGACAATAGTATGCGGTTAGGTATAGACTATTAGGAGTTGAACAGGGTTATAATTAAAAATAAATACCCTTTTCCTAAAGATTGACAACTTGTTTGATTAGTTATAAGGAGCGCAAGTCTTTTCAAAGATAAACTTGAGATTCAGGTACCAGCAATTGAGGATCAAGGAGGAAGACATCTAGAAGACCGTTTGCAGAACTAGATATGGGCATTATGAGTTCTAAGTAATGCTTATTTGGACTCACAAATACATCAGTGACTTTCATGGATTTAATGAACCTCATATTCAAGGAATACTTAGACAAGTTTGTCATCATGTTTATGAATAACAATTTAATATACTCCAGAAATGAAGAAGATCATGAGCTGCACTTAGGGTCAGTAATGCAGGCCAAATGGGTCGACCCGTGGCTCATCGCGGGTTGACCCGCAGTGGCCCACAAGTCTCACGGGTCAGCGAAATCGACCCACCCCGTCCCGCGGGCCAATGCGGGCTGGCCCACGACGACCCACAGTAGCCTGTGGAAGTGGAAGAGAAGGACAAGGACCATCGATTGTGCTGTCGTCTCCAATTTGTGACTCTGAGTGTGGAGGGATGAGGGAGGAGTCGAGGCGAGGACGATGGTCGACGGAAGAGGGAGGAGTCAAGGCGAGGATGACAGTCGACAGACGAGGAGTTGAAGACGAGGACGGCAGTCAATAGACAAGGAAGTGTCAGTATGTGATGCCCATGACGGTGTGGCCCAAGTGTAGGTGTGTGTAAGCTGCTGCAAACGGCGGTGCGGTCACTTCAGTCGACGTCGTCCTCAACACCTCATCTCGTCATCATCACTTCAATCGACGTTAGCGTCGTCAATCGTCAGTCCTCAGTCGTCATCGCCTGTCGGTCCTCAGTCCTCAGTCGCGAGTCATTGACTCAATGATAGAGCACAACACAGCAATCGTCAGTTGCGATCGCGGTCGCGAGTCACTGAATTTTCATCATTCTTCGATTCATTCAAGCTCGCTTTACGGCACTCGGTGGCCATTAGTTGGTGATATCAAACCCTCAAATTGATTGAAGGTTTTCGACAAACACGTAGAGGGCAAGTAATCCGACCCACTCTCAAGCACTGCTCATCACTAAAGCATCGACGATCAGCTCAGTCCTCAATGTGAGGGAGCACTGACTCAGCAGATAGGAGACAGCAATCAGCAATTTTCTTTTCTGGTTCACGGGCCAACCTACGCCCGTGGGAACTTGCCCACCTCGCATTTTTTTGCAGGCGGGGCGGGTCAACTCACGGACCCGCCCCACAATTACCTGCTTTAGCTTGCATTTGAGAGTAGTATTGAGCGAATTGTAAGTAGAAAAGTTATACATAAGTTTAAGAAATGTGAGTTTTGGCTAAAGCAAGTCACCTTTTTAGGGCATATGATTAGTAAGGACGGATTATTTGTAGATCTTGAGAAGATGAGAGTTGTAAATGAATGACCTAAGCTAAAGACTGTAATAGAAATTAGAAGTGTGGTAATCTAGCAACGATGATCACAACTCAAAAGAAAATATTAGAAGATATGCAAAAAAATTAAACTTAGAGATTGTAACTCATGAAATTAGAGATAGACTCACCAGCCTACAAGTATAGCTAGTATTAATTGATAGAATAAAGGTTGCATAAGCTAGAAATAAGGGAATATAAGAATTAAAGAAAATAATGGAAGAAGGAAGAGTTGTAGAATTTATTGAAGATCTAGAGAGGGTGTTGAGGTATGGTCACAAGCTATATGTGCCAAGTATAAATGAACTAAAGAAAGAGATATTAAAAGAGGCATGCTATTCTGAGTACTCTATACACCTTGGAAGTAATAAGATGTATAAAGACTTGAAGAACCATTATTTGTGGAGGAATATGAAAAGAGGAGTGGCCGATTATGTATTTACGTGTATGACATGCCAACAGATTAAGATATATTAGAGACCTGTCGACATGTTACAACCTTTACCTTTACCAAAATGGAAATAGGAATATGTGACCATAGACTTTGTCACAACACTACCCTGATCGGTGACTAAATTGGACACTGTTTAAGTAATTGTTAATCAACTTACAAAATTGGCACACTTCATACCAATAGGTACTCGGTATAAACTAGAAAAGTTGACACAAATTTATATTAAAGAAATTGTAAGGTTGCATGAGATGTTGATCTCTATAGTGTCAAACAGAGATACAAGATTTGTGTGGAGGTTTTAGAATAGTCTGCACAAAGCTTTAGGAACAAAACTACAATTTAATACGGCTTTTCACCTACAAATAGATGATCAATTAGAATGGACAATTGAGATATTGGAGGATATGTTGAGGGCGCATACATTAGACCTTGGTGGAAATTGGGATGAACATTTGCCTTAGTGGAATTCGCATACAACAACAGTTATCAAGTTATCATCCAAATGGCACCATATGAGGCGTTGTATGGAAGAAAGTGTCGATCGCCATTACATTGGGATGAAGTGGGTGAGAAACAAATATTAGGACTTAATCTAGTGTGAGATGTAGTAAATAAAGTGCAATTGATCAAGCAAAGAATGCAGTTAGCCCAAAGCCACGAAAAGCTATATGCAAGCAAGAGAAGACGCCCATTAGAGTTTCAAGTGGGAGGTCATGTGTTGCTAAAGATTTCACCTATGAATGGAGTGATAAGATTTAGACTAAGGGGGAAATTGAACCCTAGATATGTGGGACCCTTTGAATTCTTAGAGAAAATTGGACCGGTGGCATACAGACTGGCATTGCCACCAAGTTTGGCTAGAGTACACAATATATTTCACATTTCCATGCTAAGGAAATTTGTGACAAACCCAAATCAAATCACTACATTGGAAAATCTACAAGCGTAGCCAAATCTCACAACCGTAGAAAGACTCATTAGAATTGTAGATACTAACGAGAAAACTTTGAAAAGATGGGTTCTCAAGTATGTCAAGGTGCAATAGAGCAATCAAATTGAAAAAGAAACAACGTGGGAACTAGAAGAAGAGATGAGAAGAAGATACCTAGAACTCTTCAGTGATCTGGGTAATTTTCGAAGATGAAAATTCTTGTAAGGGGGGGAAATGTAAATACACGAATATTGCAGCTAAGGTTAATATCGTAAATAATCTAAAGGGATTAGGGGCAATTTGGTAATTCCTACGATGACTATAAATATGCCGTTATAAACCTTATTGACCTTTTTTCTTCCTCTATCTTCATAGAACCCTAAAGCCTTCTTGTGTGAATCTATAGAGAAGGAGACAAAGCGTGAATCCATAGAGAAAAAGACGACTTTTTTCCCACCAATAGCTTATCGGATTAAGGTAAGTACATAAATCAATGATTGTGAATCGTGATTTAAGTATATACATGATAGCATAGGGAATTAACGTATTGAGGTTTACAGATTTAGATTAATCTGTGATACATAAGGAACAACAAGCGCTTCACTTATCACGATCACAAATTGGACTAAGTAAGTGTATCTACGATATCACATTATGAATTTTATGTTAGATGGATCAATTAGGTTAAATTGAATAGAAATCGAGCTTAAAGATTGATTTATGAGGTGTACAATGAGATACATAGCCCCCCAACACGACCATGTTAGAACCATGTTGAAAACTAAAAGTGGATCAAGAGATATATGGCCTCGTAGCAAAATCGTGTTGAAAAGAAAAAAAAAATTCAACACGACCATGTTGAGATTGTGTTGATGAATAGTGAGCAGAGAGATACATGACTTCTCAACATGATCATGTTGAAGGCCATGTTAAAAAAAAAAAAAAAACAAACGACTTAGTGATTAGAGAAAATATATGACCACATTAAGACGATGTTAAAAAAGGAAAATAACATGACCATGTTGAAAAAAAAAATTATATGGCCTTTAGCAAGGTCATGTACTACTCCACACTCAATTATACGGCTCCTAACATGACCATGTTAAGTTGAAACGCGTTTAGTATCCTTTTGATATTTATAGGAATATAATTTTAAAGTCAAACCATTTAAATCATGTATAGGTTTGGAAGAGTTGTAAAACTAGGAAAATATATATATATATAAACAAACTATTGCAAAGTTAGGTACGTGTATACTATGTTTGTTGCTTGTGCTTGATAAGTTAGACTTTTATGTGTAGGTTTAATGATATTATAAATGAGCCATATTGAGTATGCATGTGATTGTAAATTGCTGGGTCTAAGAAACCGAGTGTAGGTCGGTGTTCTTGGGGTGGCACCTCGATGATTGGTATGTGATATTGTTCCTTAGTAGAGTCGTGTACCAAAATGATTTGGGTCTTATGTGGAAGGTTGTGTTGTGAAATGTTGTGATGTTGAAAGTTGTAATGTGTATTGTGAAAGTTATCGTGTATGGACTTATAAACTCATAAACAATAGGGAGTACCCGTTGTCATATATATATATATATATTATTATTATGTATGGCTGTAAAAGGTTATGTGTGTGTGTGTATATTGTTTATGGATGGGTTGTAAAATGATGTTTAGGAATGGTATGTGCAAAGATGTTTATGTTATGATTATGTATCGGCTAAAGATTATAAAAGATAAATAAAATTGTGAATGAATATTATGGTGCATTTTGCATATGTTACTATTTTTGACATGGCATGCATGTGTGTATGTAGATATGCATTGTACTAGGTGTTAGCTCACTCCTTATGGGAAATTTTTTTTAGTTACAGATGCTACTGTAGAGATTGTAGAATATGTTGAAAATCTAGAGGAATTAACTCTAGATCAGAACAATAAAGAGAACATAGAATACGTCTATTACAATGACTAATAGATAGACTAAGGAAAGACATGTTAGATTTTCATTTAATCATTTTGGAAATTTCTATTATAAGTAAATGTTAATCACTTTCGTTGTTTAAATCGAGAATATTATTGATGACTTATTGTTGAAAAAGGGAAATTTCATTAATTTTTGTTATGCAACAAATGATTTAAAACTATCATCAAGAGTATTTGAAGAATAGTAGTGAATGAGTCTTTACGTATCTTTGAGAAATGAAGACACGTGGCCGACCGTAGCATACCCGAGTTTCAGAAAGCTATAGTTTCAATGCCCACTGCCAAGATAATTTAGATATTGCAAATTCACTTAGGTGTTTATGAATCCTTCTAACATGGTTTGACCCGTTGCAATTAAATGAAAAGGTTGAAATAAATGGATTATACTTATGTATGGTTTAGATAAATAACTATGTGGTGTGGCTATTTATATATGATTGCACACTTACATTTGAAAATGAATTGCTAGTTTTGCTACATGCCACATCTGTCTTAATGCAACAAACCCGGTCGATGAGATGTATTTGAAATATTCCATTTGGCTAAGATTGATTAAGGCAAATATAATTATGGCTCTATCATATTAGACCTTGTGACAAATGTTCTCTGTGTGTGTGTGTGTTTTTTTTTTTTTTTTTGGGTGAGAAAGGGGAATTTTATTGAGAAGATTTCATTAGTACATTGCAGATACTAAGTAACATGGACTTGTGACATTGGGTTTGATAGACAGACCTGAATTGGCATACTCATAATATCGAACAATCATTTTATTTCACAGATTACGCTATGGAAAAACAATATCTAGATTAAAGATGTAATCTAGCCAATTACCAAAATGACCTTTTATAATTACCAACTCATTTGATTTGATAAAAAAAAACTTAGTTTAGGTAACCCCATAAGATCCATATGATAGGTAAGCTTTTCCAAACACTAAACGAATGCAACAAAGTTCTAGACAATAATAAGGTTCATTTGACTTATAAGCGGCTTTCCTCTCGCTTACTAACCAGAAGGGAGCTTCTTTTGAAATTGGCCGAATTGCCTACAACTTCATTGACTGTTAAGGGTATTCATCTAGACCAGCCTTTAAGATCAAAACGTAATAATATTTTTTTGAACTACCATCAACTATCGGGGTAATCCATATCATCAAGCACATCACTTTTCTAGATTCATATATAGGCTATAGCATTTTTACATAACAGACTAACAGATTTGTTCAAAGATATTTTGAAGATTGACTAGTATCAAAGGGCTCTAAATTTAAATGGAAAAATTCCTCGGTTGTGTCTTAGCATGCGATCGTCCATATATAATTCTGTCGTATAAAATCAAAAAGGCTCTTTTCATTCTTGTTTCATTCAACTCTAGAAGGTTCTTTATAATATCAATAAGGATTTTATAACAACATCTAAGAAACTTGGATATATAAGTTACAATGCCCATAATATTCCTCTACGAAGACGAAACATTTACATAGGTATCAAATTGGTTTACTCCATAATTGTCCCATGTATATCTATATTATTAAGGCATAAAAGCGTTTCTGTGTCCTAGATCTTATTCAAATAAATTAAAAAATAAAGGAATTGCAGCAAATACAAGATATATGTATTGTCATATATAATATTATTTATACATTTATTTTACCTTCTTTAGATATCTATCATATCGTGGATGCTGCATTGGCTACTATACATTGAAGTAGTAGCTATAAGATATGTAAATGCAATCGGAAAAAAGAAAAAAAGAGAAAATTGGTCCAATAAATGAAGAAAAGAGATACATGCAACAATAATAACAGGGAATAAATTGTTGCGCAATCTTTATGTTTGATTAAGATAACATGGAAGGTAAAACATGCATAAACATACACCAACACTCCACATTTACTTTCCGCTTAGCTCATCCATAAATGCCAAGTGGTGCTAGACAAATACTGTTGGAGAGTGCGCGAAATTAACATGGACGGAAACAGTAGGGAGAAGGAGGTGGTCGTGGATTGCAAACAACTGGACACTGCACCACCTGAGGTGGTGGTCAACACTGCAGAACATGGCAGCCATGCCATCCTCCATGCCCTCCTCCATGTCCGTGCCCATGCCCATGGCCCCCATGCCCAAGCCCGTGTCCGTGCCCGTGGCCATGTCCATGCCCATGGCCCCCATGCCCATGCCCATGCCCATGCCCATGTCCGTGCCCATGCCCATGCCATGGCCCCCATGCCCATGCCCATGGCATCCATGACCATGTCCACCATGGTGGTGTTGGTGGTGATGTCCGTGACCACCCGTCCTCTCAAGTTGTTCTTACTTATCAATTACTATTGTAGCTTTGAAGTGTTTTGTGGAATAATCTAGGAATAACTATTTATAACAAGATAACCTCATCTCTTCTAATGAAATCTTATATTAAAATTATCTTGAATTTTCAATTTCAGTTATGCACTAGGAAACTTAAGGGTACAATCGGAAATATTATACCTTTTATTTTTTTTTAAATATTATACTTACAAAAAATATTCAAAAAATAGGTTTCATAATTATAGATCTAATTTGTAACCTTTTTTTTTTTCAAATATTTACAAAACTGAATACGCGAGCGATATTGGCATCTTATATATATATATACTTTGGCAAATGAAAATATAATAATTTGATTCTTATAAAACTTTAAAATAACAACACAGTTTAGTCTTAACTATAATACATTTAAATTAGTCTTTTTTTATATAGACGCCGGGGGAAGGATGCTCAACAATCTATTCCATCTCATTTGCCATGCAACCTGTCCACTTGTTTTCCAAAATCCCTATGAGCTCTCTTCTAAATCTTATCCCACCATTCCTAATCTTAATCCAAAAGTGCAATATTCATTGAATCAGTGTAAATTCTAGCCCAACACATCAAAGCTAAGGGAGAAAATTTCCATTCGATCCATCTACTTGCCAAAGCATTTGTCAACTTGTTTCAATAAATCTTATACAATTTTTCTAAAACTGCAAATGTATTGAACAAAGCAAAAAAGGCAAAATCCAAGGTGAAGAACCATGTCATTTTTATTCCAATGTCATCATTAAGTGCATTAAACCTAATTAACCTAAGCCTAACCTCACCTATGTTAATGCACTCTAAGAACTGACTAGCTATTAAGAATTAGTAACCCACTTCATTTCTTTTTTCAACCTAAACTGATTCCTGGTGCTACAACTTGGCAAGGTTAAAAAATAAATAAATCAATCAACAAATACAAGTTTAGAAAAGGGCCCTACACGTGAGAAAACAGCATCTAGAAGAAAATGTTTTAGCAACTTTTACTTCATTTTCTGCATAATAAGTAACAAGTTTGGGGAAGTCTATGGTACCGTTTGATTACTGGTACTAGACAGAACAAGAGTACTGGACAGTACTAAAAAAGAAGGATTGGACAAAAAATATTTTTATACCACGTTTGGTTTGTTCAGTACTGGACAAGGATTTTTGTGCTGTCTAGTGTTTGGATTGCAAAGTACTGGACTGGACATAGTAAATTTGACAGTTTTGCCCTTTTTAATTACTAGATAAGGCTTTTGTGTTGTGCAGTATTTGAAATTACAAAGTACTGGACTGAACAGAGTAAAATTGACAATTTTTCCCTTTTTATTTATATCATAGTTATTTATATATATATTTGATATTATTATAAAAAAAATGATTTGAAAGTTTAATATATTATATTAAATATTATAGAGAAAAGAATTATGTTATATTTAATGAAATAATACGTTATTTATGATTTTGAATATATCACTGAAGACATGAAACACTTTTATACTGAAACATCCACATATCCATCAACCACTTTGAACAAGTCATTTAGATTGAAAAAATTACTAAATCCATCCACAAATTAGATCGATTATATTAGAACATCAATCACTTTTATATTTCATAAGGACAAGGCATAAATGACATAGATAAGATAATAATCATACGTTTCCATAGTCAAAGTAGTTTCTATGATTATGACCTACCAACTACATCTGATAGAAAACCTGCCAACTCTATTGTAGGAGGTTCATGAGGTTACAACTTCTACAAAATATGAAAACCGGTTTAACCATATAAGATACTTGTCGAGTCTAATTTTTTGTTTTCCCATTCCTAATTCAATCTATACTAGACCCTATGCTTATCTAATGTAGATCATCGACTTAAGTTAGGAATTTCGTTTTATTTTTGGAGTCGCCACCCAATTGTTGTTGGGTGAATTATTTTTGTCGTCTTTTATTGTGTTTTTGAGTGAATTGTGTTAGGAAAATGATTTTTATTCCTTTTTTAGGGTTGCCCTAAATGGGTGTCTACGTACCTACTATTCAAGATCAAACAAGTCATAGTTCGCTTTTCTTGAAAAACTTTAGTGTGTTTGTGAATTTTAATTATGAAATTTCTTTTAATTTATGTTTTTACCATTTTATGATTTTTCTAAAAAATCTAAACCTAGGCTTAATAATTTGATTTTTTTGAAAATGATAATTTTAAGGAAAAACACCAATTTTTGATTTATTTAAGAAAATGATTTTTCTAAGTGATAAAAATTCATTTTTTTTATTTTTCAACTCATTTCTACTATTATAAATTTTTATTGATTTTTTACTTAATTTATTATGATTTTTATAATTTTTATTATTTTTATTAACTTTTATTAATTTTCATAATTTTTATAATTTTATTAAATTTTTATTGAAAAATTTTCTCCTATTTCAAAATCTAAATCTTTATTTTTATTTTTCTAATCTTTTTATTATTTTCTTTATGAATTTTTACATTTTTATCATTTATTATTATACTTACTATTTTTATTTTCTTTCAAGGTAAGTATGAAGAGCAAATTCGAATTTAAAAAAATTACATTTAGTCCAGTACGTTAATTTTTAGTACAGAATTACATGCGGTACTAAAATTTTTTATTTTGTCCAGTACGTAATTGGTGTTTAGTCTAG
This sequence comes from Laguncularia racemosa, assembly GCA_037954665.1. Taxonomy (NCBI): domain Eukaryota; kingdom Viridiplantae; phylum Streptophyta; class Magnoliopsida; order Myrtales; family Combretaceae; genus Laguncularia; species Laguncularia racemosa. The sequence continues at coordinate 251,160 of JBBMOL010000056.1, forward strand.
TACTTCCTTCATGTGTGGCAACCAAACGAAGGACAAAAAATTTTGTCCAGTCCAGTGACCGAATTTCAATGCCAACCAAACGCTACCTATAGGAACAAAATTCTTGCCTCCATGTTATATAGGCTTGAATTTTTGCATATTCTAAAATAATACAGTAAGATTTCATAAAGGAATTTAAAAGAGGAAAAAATAAATAAATTTGTAATATTATATTTGTACACATTTAGAACTAGTGAAAATGAGCAAGTGTTTGCAACTCAATATTCATTCTTGAATTACAAGGTTATTATCAATATTAAATTAAATGGAGTGGAATCAAAATCTAGGAAAGTGTTAAAATAAGTTTGCATATGTCAAGAGCATGTAAAATACAAATGTCAGGAGATAATTTAATTTTCCATTCGTAACATGCTACGAGGAATAAGATAAAATAAGGATTAATGAAGCATGTTAATATGCATGAATAGATTCGTTTCCATATCTCTTAGACAAATTATTTTCGATTTCATAAAAAAGAAACATTATAATAGATAACTATAAAATTATAACAATTAGTTAAAAACAAATTCAATAAATATAATACAAGAGTGTGTAAGCTAATTGTTTAAGAGAAATATGAGCATATGAATTTATATTGTCATACTTGGTCGTACTCAATTAGATAAAATAAAGGTACGATAAAGTTAATCAAAATTAATATATATATATATAGTTAGCAAGGACATTAGGATAGAAACTTTGTAAAAAAAGAAAAAAATATGTTTTCCTTATTTTGGTTGTCAATGAAATATAGTCATTTAAAAATTAAATAAGAAATCAAACAATTAGACGAGTATAACTAACGCCGTAAGTTTAAATGTGAGAATAAATTCTAACATACAACACTTATAAATATTTAAAAAAAAAACTTTAATAACAAAATAACAAGTGAGGTATTTATATGTACACTTTAATAAAACACACAGAAAATTTAGGTTCATTCACTTTAGAAAATTGTAATTAACAACGAGTAACATTAGAATTTAACTTTATATACATACAATGAGGTATGCTTAAAATATATAATAGAATAAGGTGTATAAGTTTTAACTCATAATAAATTCAATCTTGAAAAAATATAGGAAGTAATAAAAATTCTAGAATGTTTTATATCATATGCAACATATATAATATGATTGATAAACTGAATTAAGAAAAAAAAAGAGCTTAATAACTATTTAAGTACACAATTTTAAAAATAAAGGGCTAAAGCATATTATTATATCATTGCATTCTAAAAAAAGTCCCTATGACATTGCTATTATATTTCGTATCCAATAAATGACAGCACGTTGCATGGCGTATTTGGCTTAATGCGACAAACTATAGTCGATATGACATACTTGAAAATTTCTAATATGCCATATTCGAGACAGGAAAATATAATAATATGGATGAGGCACCGGTCATTGTAAATTATTGCAAGTTGCATTTATTTATAATATGAGGTTACTTGTGACGAGCCATTGAATTGAAATTGCATGTGCATATTTATAATATGAGGTTACAATGAAGATGCAGTAGTCTCCCTGTATTATTATTACAGGTAGCCTCTTTTTCATTGGCCGATCCAATGGAAATTATATGTCAACCAAGGGTAAAGGAACGTGCGACTGTTAAAACTAATAGAGCAATCATTAACAAGAAATATTAAAAATAAAAATTAATTTACGTTTCCTATCTTCTATATATATATATACTGCTAAAGATTATTTAAAATAAGAGTTACTTTGACTCTACATGTTAGTCTTTTTTCTTAAAAAAAAAAAATCCTTTCACGATCATCTAAATCTAGATAATCAAATTTTAATATCATCTGCAATTTATTTTTTATAAAATCAACACAATTCACCTGTTTAATCATAATCTTATAAATTCTTCCTAAACTAATTATAGGTTTCATAAGTTCTAATAATCATGATTAAATTCCTAACTTTTATAAATTTATTTCCCGATTATAAGGTTATAAGTCTAAAGAGGAGTTGCTCATAATTTCCTAAGGTACACATAATTGGTTCGTGTTTAGATTGCTTACCTCAAAATGATTCCTTAGGATTGTATAGTTCATGTTACAGCCGACTTTTGCTTGTCACTTTACTGGAATGAATCATGAGAGAGACCTTAAGGCTAAATCTATAATGTGTTGGATGGGCTTTTATATGTATCCCATCTAATGGTAGCATTTAATTACAACTAATTTTTTAGTTTTTCCCTTTCCACTTTTCTATTTTGTCTGTTTTCTTTGTTTATTATAAGTTCCCCAACTTTAATATCTTTCTATTTAATTTTTTACTCCCTTTGATAGTGTTTTATATGGAAAGGTGTCATAAGAGAAACACTTTCTTGTCTGACTTTTAAGTGATTTTCTAGGATGTTTTATATCATATGTAACATATATAATATAAGCAATATACATCATAATATATGATATACTCAAAATGGCATAATAAACCTATATATATAATATAATAAGACTCATAAAAAAAATTTTTAGATATATTAAATGTTTTATATATATGAACATATATAATATAATTATATTGTAAGATATGAAGATTCAAATGTATAATAACTTATATATATAATATAATACATTGTATATACAATATAAGGTAGAATATTAATGTGTTATATAATGTATTACAATGTATATGAATAGATATGTATATGTGTGACAATGTAAGTATGATGTAAATTTGAATATGAATTAATTCGTTATACATATATGTCATCGTAATCCATTTGACAAGAAGGAATCCTGGGAACAAATCTACAAAATCCTATTAAAGAAACAAACAATTGACAAAATAAGAAAGAAATCATAAACCCCAACATCAGCTACAAGAAATAAAATTTGTATAGTTTTTATTACACGAAAGGAAAAATAGGTAGTTTTGGAAAACAAAAACAAGAGTATTTTTGAGAAACACTTACATATCACTAACGTTAAGCAAAGAAGTGATTCAGTCCATAAAGCAATGCCTCGCCCATTTCTTCAAGTCATCACAGCTGTTGCAAGGAGATCCAAAGCCTCAAGCCCACGGTCTGAGCCCCCAAGGAGCTGACAGTCAGTCCATAAAGCATGCCGCTCCGATGGTTTTAGATATTTAGAGATAATTTTTACTTCATAAGCATACATTGTCCTTATTTGAGATAATTTTTATAGATTCGGATCTTTGAGGTACTTTAATAAATTTATAAGATAATTAACAGTAAAATTGAAAAAAAAAATGACGTTATAATAATATCATAAGATGTTTTAGAAATCTAAACAATCTCAATAATTGAGTATTGTAACTTTATTTAAAGTACTTTAAAGTATATATTTCCAATTTTTTATATTTTAATCTCATTATTGAATTATTCTTTCAAATTTTTTATTAGAACAATACATTTTTAGTTCTCAATATTTACCTACTTTAAATTTGAATCCTCAATTTTTTTTCTTCTATGTGAGTTTGTAATGTTTTCAAAATCTTATAAAAATAATATTTTTATTAAATACGTTAAATTTTTTTATTCATTTTGAACCTATATTAGTTTCTAATTAACTTTAAGTTAGTTGACTAAGGTAGCTATGATTACGTGAAAAAATTGATGTGGTCTTTATAAACTATCTTATGGAAATGAAAGGGATTAATAACTAATCAAGATTTGCATTTAATTAATTTAGATTAATTAAGAGATTATAGCTATTTTTAATCAAATTACATTTATATAGGGCTCAATGCAGTTGTCTTATTAATGTCTTACTAGTGGGATTTAGGAAAAATTAATTTAAAGGCATTGGTCAATTACAAATCGAAAGAAAGTAATTGTGCTTTTGAATCGATACTTATTTGACTAGATGAATTCAAGAAATTAATTTGATATGTTGATAATTTTAATGATTTTAAAATATTATACCACAAAAAGACTTTAAGACTTGGAAGGGAATTAACATACTTTAGCAAACTCATAAGAGTAATTGTTTTAGCTTAATATAATTATAATTTAGTTATAATATAATTAGCTAATTATAATGGATTCAATTTTTTCACGTTATTTATTTTTCAAATAAGAAAAATTTGCTTAACTTATTGTTCTTTTGCTTATTAGTTAGTTAATTGTATTTAATTTGCGAGTGTTTGATTAGTAATAGAATTTATATTAATTTGATAATTAATTCAATTCTTGTGAAAATAATAAAAAGCACTCTAAAAATAACTATTTTTTTACCTTTCAGTCATCCTAAATAAATGCACGTTATATTAACCCTCTTCCTTTATTGTTGTGACTCTTTTTCTTAACTAAAATCCACTTTCCGTAATCTGCTTCAGGATTTGGTGTACTCTAGTTCTTCATTGCTATATCGATCGCCTTAATTCCCCTCTCCTCGTTAACCGGTTCTTGCATAATAATCTCCTCTTCCTCGAGTTTTAGGCCACAACTGCCTTGACAATTGTTTTTGGTATAGCCATAGCTAGTACATCCACATTTAAAACATAAAAATGGTACCCATTCATATTGACCTTTAGCTAGCATTTCATTAACAAAATAATATAATACAAAGAAGAATAGACAAAATGGTTTTTTTAATGGCTAAATTCCAATTAAATATATATTTATATTTAGAAAGAAGGGCAAATGGATAATTATAAATTTTCTCTTCTTTTCTTTCTCTATTTCCAATTTAAGGGAGGGAGGGAGGGGAATAATGTAGGGCCTAACTCACTTTCTTTTTCTCTCCAATTTATTGTTTGACAAGGAGATAGAGAACAAAAAAATTAGTAAGAACTTTAATATAAGGAATAGGAGAGGAAGAAAAAGTGATTTTCATGCTCGATTTACAAAATATATTATTTTGTAACCTTATGTAAATGGTGTGAAGGAAGTCCCTATATAAATTGTTTAAGATATTAAATAATGGTATATAAGGCAAAATAGTATATAAAATATCAATACTAATTAAAAGCTTTTTATCAAATAGTTAAAAAAGGTCAATTAGTATTTATTAGTTTGATTATTAGCTACTTTTAGTATTACATTTTTAGATTTAAGTTTAACTGAAAGATGGAAGATTTTGATAGTACAATGAAGAAATGAATGCTAATAAAAGTAGCATAGCTAATTGATGTCATTGCTATTATAACTTTTTAAGATATTGGGGCACTTAATATGCCATATTAGTTATTTATATCAAAATTTAGGCTCGATAATACAAAATTGAAAAAATTTAAATATTATGTTATAATAGAATAATTTTTTTTGTCATAAATAAAATGTTATTGTATTTTGTCAAAATAATTTTATTTAGTTTTACAATATAGTTGGGATTATCCCTCCAAACTAATCATAAACATTTAATTTAGTTTGGATTAAAAAATTTTCAAAAATAAAAAAAAAATCTATACTTTTTTTGCTTAGTTTAATTTGGTATAATCATTTATTTTCTCTATTCCTATATGTTAATGTATGTATATATAATACAAAATTATTAATAATATTTAAATATGGGATGATGTTAATAATAAAGAATCTAAAATAACCGTTTATCCATATGACCTGTGCTTAAACATAATTGACAATTACATATCATCTATACGTATTGAATGTTTTTTCCCAGGTTAATAGCCTTTTGCAAAGCCTCAGACACCAACAAAGAAAAAGAAAGGAAATTTCAGACAGCTTTTATTCTTGATAGATGGAAATGTCAGTTGGGCACTACCACCAGTAATAACGTTGTTATGACAGTCAGGGACAATATCAGCAATAATACGTTCGAGACAAATGGAATCTATGCGGGTCCAAGCTCTAATTAAAAAAAAGAAGTGAGTGAAAAGCAGTTTTGAGACCGTCTAGTCAATAGTCAAGCACGTTATCTTAACCTTTTTGAAAGTAGTCTAATTCTACTTTTTCAGTAGAAAAAAAAAATTATAATTGCTTTTTGGAGTACTTTAAGTATAACCTCTTCTCGTTTTTTTTTTTAAATTAAAAAAAGTAAATTTTTAATCTAGATTTTTATACCAAGGATTAGGGATGGGATAGTTTAATACAATAGAATGAATATGGGTCTTGAAATGTGATTCCTTCTTATCCTAATAAGTATAATAATAGTTAATTTAAAAAATCATTATTTTAATCTATTTTAACATATTCAAAATATTTAAAATTTAAAAAAAAATCCGATGAGAAAAACATGGGATGAATTAAAAAAAATAATGAATCTCTATAATCATATCTATCGATATCCATATTATATTTGCAAGATGCTAAAAAATATATATATTATATTTTTATTCCAATCATACGATGACTAATCGAGATATCTTGTAGTTTAATATTTAATATTTGTATATTCCATATTCTAAATGTTCCAATTATCAAGCAAATTCTTTCGATACATATATATTAATTATAAAAATTATATGGAAATGGAATGAACAAAATGTTTTTGTCTAATAATATATTATATAAATAAAAGTGGAAATTAATAAGTAAATTCTATCGCTTCGTCGCGGATGATTTCTGAAAAAGTAAATTTGATATTGCATCAACGTGTAGTCATATTTTTAAAATTTTTTAGCCTTATACACGTTATTTCGTATTGTTTGAGATTAATTTCTAGATTCCAAAATTGGTAGTGTTTGCTGGAAAATATTCTAATTTGCCAAAATTATTTCCAAAACTATTAGGATGTAATTGCTTGTTTCTTCTAAAAATAAGTTTTTATATTTAATTATTGAAATTAGATTTTTTTTAAGACTCAATTACAAAATACTATTCTCGATTTTTATCAAGATAATGAGTTTACTTACCAAGATTTTCTAAAAATACATAATAAAAAAAACATATAATGGAATATTTTTATGGTTGGTTTTAAAATATAATAATAGTGATTTAGATTTAAAAAGAAAAAAGAAAAAACAATTTATCTCCATCATCCATAGGACTTAATACGAATATCTACTATTCACTTTAAGACCATGTCGGCAAAAGAATATTCACTGTTTACGTCTGCTTTTACTTTAGTCTCGTCCATGTCTACCAAAGAATCTCTACTGTTTGCTTTAGTCTCATCCGTGTCTGCCAAAGAATCTCTATTGTTTGACATTCACTTTAGTTGGTATCCATTAAGCTCCGTCAACAAAGGCAAGCTATATAAGACAAACTCCTCTTACTATAAACAAAGAAGTTCTGTAACTGAAAGGCAGACTAGCCTTACAAAAATAAGAAGTATGTTTGTAATATTATGGCTCTTTAGATCTCTCTCTCTCTATGAGTCTTGTAAAAAAAAAATTATTTAAATGCTTCTTCTATCTTTTAAGATTTAAAGTATGTTTTATATTTATTTCGGATAAAGATCCTATAAATCAAAAAGAAATTTTAAAAATAAAATAAAAGATATAAAACATAAGAGACTGGAGAGATTAACTTTTCATAAGATATTGTGAAGAAGACATAATGATTAAACCGATGAATTGAATAGATTATGGTTACTGTTGTTATATTCTTTATTTGATTGTTAAAGAATGATTGACTGTAAATAGTAAATCATTGCATAAAGTAAAGGAAAGTGTGAAGTATGTAAATGATTCTGATAGTAAAATAAAACACTTTTTGGAGTGTGTTGAATAGGTTGGCAACATTGATACGAATGTTGGTTTGCGTTTGGATGTAACTATTAAATGGAATTCCACTTATCTTATACTTGATAGTGCACTCAAGTATCGACGTGCTTTTTCTTGCTTTCAATTGAATGATCGTCATTATAAATATTGTTCAACCATTGATGAGTGGGAAAGAGCAGAAAAGATATACAAGTTTCTGAGCCCGTTTCATAGTATCACCAATTTGATGTCAGGATCATCATATCCAACATCAAACCACTATTTTTTTGCAAGTATGGAGGATTGAATGTTTGCTGAATGAAAATTTAAGTAGTGAAGATCATGTCATAAGGGAGATGTCTATTAGAATGAAACAGAAGTTCGATAAGTATTGGAGTGAATATAGTGTTATCCTTGCACTTTGAGCAATCTTTGATCGTTGAATGAAGTTTGATTTTTTGAACTTCTGTTTTAATAAACTTGATCCCGTCACTTGTGAAGAGAAGTTGGCTCACATAAAAAGCAAGTTATATAAACTATATGGAGAATATGAGAAAAACAAAACAGATAACATATCTAAAACTAGAAGCAATCAGGTTGGATCATCTTCCCAGACACAAGATACATCTGGAGATAGCAGCAGTAAAGGAGCAGCAACACATAGAGTTGGGAAGGGCTTGGAGATTGATTTTGCTACATTAGTGGTAAGTTTAATAATTTTTATTCTCTCAATTTTTTTCGTAATATATATTAGTATTTAATTAATTTTTTTCTTAATAATATAAGAATTCCGATACCGTCAAGTAAAAGTACAAGTTGTGGTAAATCTTCTTTGGATATTTATCTAGATGAGCCAGTAATGGATATGGACTTCTACTCAGAATTGGATGTGTTACAACATTGGAAGAGTCAAAGCCAAATATATCCTAATTTATCTATCATGGCCTCCGATGTGCTTAGCATTCCAACTACTGTAGCGTCAAAGTCAGCTTTCAGTATCGGCACTCGTGTACTTAATAAGCATCGTAGTTCTATGCTTCCAGCCAATGTAGAAGCTCTAATTTATACATGAAATTGGTTACAAGGATTTGCATGTGAAGGTAATTTTTTTTTGTTCTATTACTAATATTTTCTTTTAACGTATTATTTTAAGCATTTATTGTATAATTTAATTATATGTGTAATCTCATAAATTGTAGATTAAGAAGAAGACAATGGGAGTATAGGTGGGAGTGCGACTACTTCATCAAAAAGAGACTCCAATTTAGTTATCAATGATTGTGATAGTGATGACTGATGTGATGATTGATTTATATATGTAATTTTATCTGCTTCATTATTGTATTTGTTTTCCTATATAATTAGTGAAAACTGAAAAGTAATTTATGATAATTGCTTGATTATGGTTTTAGGTTATTTTCTTTTCTATCGTATGAGAATGAGATTTAAGAGTAAATACGTATAAATGGAAGTTGTATAAGGAAAGTGAATGGAAAAATTAAGCAATTGCAATTTGCAAATTTGCAATATAACTAGTTTATTTAGATGTGGGAATTGGGAAATACTAATTTAAACAATTTTCAATAGTTTTTTTTCCTAACATATGTAATATAAATTATATTTGCAAAGGAAAAAAAGGTTTATCTAAGGAAAAACAAAAAATTTCACCTAGCATGTCCTATTTTTAATTTTTTACATAATACACTTTAAAATCTAAAAAAATAAAATAAAATTTTGCAGGTCGTCGTGGCCCAGCCCGCATTGGCCCGTAGGACGGGGCGGGCCGATTTTCCTGACCCGCCAGACTTATGGGCCACTACGGGCCAGCCTACGACGACCTACAGGCCGATGCGGGTCGAGGCGGGCCAGTCGATTTGGCCCGCATTACCGGGTCTAGATGGAATACTTTAATACAATAGAATGAATATGGGTCTTGACATATGAATCCTTCTTATCCTAATAAGTATAATAATAGTTAATTTAAAAATCATTATTTTAATCTATTTTAACATGTTCGAAAAATTTAAAATTAAAAAAAAAATCCGATGAGAAAAACATGGGATGAATTAAAAAAATAATGAATCTCTATAATTATATCTAACAATATACATATTATATTTGCAAGATGCTAAACAAAAATAAAATATATATATATGTTTATTCCAATCGTACGATGACTAATCGAGATATCCTATAGTTTAATATTTAATATTTGTATCTTCCATATTGTAGATGTCCCAATTATCAAGCAAATTCTTTCAATACATGTATATTAATTGTAAAAATTATATAGAAATGGAATGAACAAAATGTTTTTATCTAATAATATATTATATAAATAAATATGAAAATTAATAAGTAAATTCTGTCGCTTCGTCACGGATGATTTCTGAAAAACTAAATTTGATATTGCGTCAACGTGTAGTCTATATTTTTAAAATTTTTGAGCCTCATACACGTTATTTCGTATTGTTTGAGATTAATTTCTAGATTTCAAAATTGGTAGTGTTTACTGGAAAATATTCTAATTTTCCAAAATTAGTTCCAAAACTATTAGGATGTAATTGCTTGTTTCTTTTAAAAAATAAGTTTTTATATTTAATTACTGAAATTAGAATTTTTTTTAAGACTCAATTACAGAATACTATTTATGTATAAGGATAAAGAATTTCTAAATATTATTCTCGATATTTACCAAGACAGTAAGTTCCTTTACCAAGATTTTCCAAAGATATATAATAAAAGAACACATGATTTGGCCAATATATATATATATATATATATATATATATATATATATATATATATATATCTTCAGGGCCTGCATAGCTGATGCTCTTCCCTCCATGCCTATTTCTTGGTACCATTGACTGAACACTAATAAGGAAGAAAAAACCATTAGTGAGCTTAATAAAGAAGAAAATAACGTTAGTTTTGTTTTGCACGATTGGCAGTAAATCTTCGCAAAGGACTTATTGTAATCCTTTTTTATTCCTTGGTGGCCGTACCTTTATTATTTCTTTTTCGGCTTTTTTATGATCCAATCCAATTTTCCCTGCATTGTATTTTTGTACAAAGAAAATGATTAGGAAGGAAAAAAAATAAAAGAAAAGAATATAAAATATATATAAAAGTATTTAATTCCTCTTTATATGTTTGGATAATTGAGAAAAGAGAAACAAAAAAAAAATATAATCATTATTCAAGATAAAATAAGATTTAATATAAAATTATCAATGTATCCCAAAATTAAGAAAAAGTAAAGAAAAGACAGATGAAAGAAAGGTACATTGGATAATATAAGTTTTTTTTCCCCACATCCCCTCTTTCCTTCTCTCCAATTTGGAAGGAAATAGAAATAGATAGATCCAAGTAAATAATTTTTTTCCTAATTTCTCTCCCTTCAAATTCCTCCATTTCCCCATAATTGAATATTTTCCTTTCTTCTCCATTTTTTCCTTCCTCTTTCCGTCTCCCCATACACAGTGTTAGTGAACTAAAAATCCTTCTTAGAGTAGACCCCAAAAGCACACAATTCATTTATCCCGTAATTTACTTCCGTCACCGACACATTATTGAAAGGATCAAATACAAACGGAAAAATTTCCAATTTTCATACCGATAACGGCCTTATTTCTTGTTCAATTTAAAAAAAAAAAAAGCAACGATAAATTATAGTATGTATATAGCAAATTCTTATAAGTGATACGAGTACCAAAATTGAATATGACAGCATAATCAAATTTGAAATAAAAAATATGTACAAATATTTATAAGTTATTTACATGTAAAATTAATTATTAAATAAATTACATGGAAAATTATTCAAAAACAATAAAAAGAAAAATAAGACACAATCACATGCTAATCAAATTCGTTCATTCTTCTCAATTCTTAATCATTCGAAATGGTAAATGATAAGTTTTATCTAGAAATACTTAAAACTGGTTTACACGTTATGAATCATTTTTTAGATTAATTGATGTTTACATTATATATTGGTAAAATCTCAAAAGTAGTTAGTTTGTAGTTGTTTTGATTAAATTAGCTTATGAAGATTGCAGATAAAGAGCCAGAGCAATAAATTAAAAAAAAAAAAAAGATTTGGAGCCTAAGGAAGGAATTATGCCGGAGCAATAGCTTGAAGTTACAATATGCAATGAAAATTACCAAAAGCAACAAAAAAATTACAAGTATTGAATAAATACATGATATTGGAAAGAAGGTAAAATATATAAATTATCACATAAAACCATAATGGCATTTATTTGAAGATTAAAATGTACTAAAAAATATTATTTTCTAAATTATCTTACAAATTTGCCTCCATATTTCTAGAAAGAAATTAGAGCTATACGATATATAATACTAAATATTTTGCATTTTAATACAATGTGATATTGATTATAATTTATTTTATTCTAAAAAGCCAATCAATTCAAGATATGTCGAGCACACACTTCTATCTCATATCCTTTTTTTTTTTTTTTTAATAGCAGTTCATCTTTTACCTTACTTGAGCAATCTCGACTAATAATCTTCCTTTTAACTCTTAAGAAAAGACTATAGGCCATATTCAATTAAAAACTTAGAGTACGTATTCAATTAATCAATTAAAATAAGAAGCATTTCTATCAACTTTGCTATTGTTGTTGCACATATATTCGTAAAATAAAAAATTTCATTTTATTTACACTATGAACTTCCTTCATCGTATTTTATACTTTAGTACAATGGAAAATATATATTATTAATCAAATCCTTCGCCTCCATGGCTACAAAAGCCTAAATATCTAAATTCGTTATACAGACTATAGATTTCATTACTTTAATGGAATTAGACGTAAGACAATCAGCGATGTTAACAGTAGATTATCTTCACGTAGCATATACAACCATTCTATGGAGTTTCTTAATATGTGTTCGTTACCATTTGCCAACCATGTAGTTATAGAATATTTTATTACAAATCTAACTAAGTGACCAGCTGAAATTATTTAATTAAAATGTATTAAAATTCAGATTTCCATGGATTAAGATAAAAATGGATGAATTGCAAAACCTCTTTATATCGTCTAATTTGTGCTTGGCCTCTTTGTCTTTCAAAAGTGAGCATTTATATCCACGAAAATCTTAAAAATATAAATAAAGTACTTATTTTACACCTTTTCCCTTGAGAAAAATAACAAAATAATAGAAATTAAAAATAACAAAACAGCCAGGAAAACAATTTGAAATCATAAAATAAAAAATTTAAATGGAGAAAAAAAAAAGATTTACATTGAAAAATTTAAGAATAAACATATGACAATAAAGAAAAAGGGAGTTGAAACTGAAAAAATGGATGACTTTGAGTTTTTTTTTTCTTCTTCTCTCTTTGTTTTTCTTTCTAAACTTTCAGTTTTTTAAATTTATTTTTTTTACTTTTCAAATATTTTAAAAAATTATGGTAAGTATTCCTTTTATTTATGGTAAATATTTTGATTTTTAGGCGCATTTTTTTTTAAATAGCTTTATCCCTTTTCTTTTTTCATCATAATTCCAAGGGATAAAATGACTAAATGAGGGTCTATAGCAGTTTTTTAAAAACTTAGGGATGTAAGTGCTGAATTCTAAAATAAAGAATCCAACTGCACATTTGACAAATATGATGGATTATCTTTTTTGTTTCCCAAATAAAATATTGTTGAAAGTTCAATGATTTAGATGACAAAATAAAATGTAACTTAGAGTGTTTTCAATATACATAATGAAACACATATTAATTGATAACTTGGTATCTTTAAGACCTAGGAAAATTACAATTTTATATCTACATTTTAAATTTCATGTGTGTGGTTGTAAGGCACTACAGGAATTTTTATATTTGATGACATTTGTATATTTTACTAACGCCGCTGATCCCACTGTACTTTAGTCATGTTTATTAAATGTCACATAAAATATATTATTAGCAACGTTTATAACTAATCTTAAATATATAAACTCTAATTGAATAATTTTTTTTATTGTAAGAGTTGATTTTTTTTTTGCCATAATTTTCTATTTATTGAATAATAAACATTTTTTAAAATAGTTAAAATTTTTAGATTTTAAGACTTGGTTAATTAAAAAAATCCTAATTATTAAAAAAAACAAAAAATACCTTTCTTTGGTTAAAAAAATCCAACCCGCCCTTTATACCCAAAATTTTTAATTATTACCACCCATTGTTTTTCATCCCTCATGTTAGTCATCTCTCCTTCCCTCACGCCTATCTCCTCTTTCTCTGTTTATGTCTCTCGATTAACTTCACCGATGAGGAGCCTTGAGGAGCGAACGAGTTTAGTTGAGTAGCTTAAAGAAGTCCAAGCCAGCAATGTCTCTCACTTAAGGAATGAGGATCATTTGGATAATGTATTATAGTTTGTCCACATGGTGCAGTTAAAGAAACTAAAAAAGCACCTACCTTGAAAAACCATCAATCTGGTAGTAGGCCATCATGCGAAACCCTACATCTATTCATGAATTCCTTTTTGTTTCTATCTACAAAGGATTTTTTTTTAATGGACTAGGAATAAACCTATGTAGAATGAATCATAAGCATACAGAGATTAGACACTGAGATTGAAGTTATGTGAGATACATTGCTAGCGAACATGTTTACTTAGGTCTTACATACAATTGTTTCCTAAGTAGACAATGTAAGCTTGTGAATAATTGCCAAAAAGCTCCAAGAGAAAGACACTGAGTTTCAAACAAATAATGAGTTTTGAATTAAACAAAGAAGAATAGAAAAATTTATAGTATGTGATTAAGTACATCAGATTTTGACATAGAGAGGCCAAAATAGAGAGAGAATAACATAAACATACTCCAAAAACACATATAGCGATAAGAAGTAGCCATTTTGTTTCCTTGGAAAGAACAAAGTTAGGCTGAGTTTATATAAGAGATGGGACAAGAATGTGAGGCTGATGGTGTGTGTATTCTAAGGCTTTTCAAGGTTACTAGGGCATTGACAGAACTTCTTGTATGTTCATATTATGATGTAATCCATTAAAGATAGCTGAACAAAACTCCTTGTATATTCATTATGATGTAATCCATTAAAGATAGTTGATTATAGAAGCAAAGTTCTTTAGAGACCAACTCTGAGATTGCCAAATTTGATGCATAAGCTATAATCTAGGTACAATTACAGTATAAGAATCCATAAAGGTCTAACGTGTATGTTTCCATGGTTCAAATATAAAAAAAGGAATTGGTTGATCATTATACACAGAAAGTTTTTGGGATCTTTACATTTCTTAAGGAAAAAAATGCTTGTAAATGAGACTTTAGAGAAAACATTTCTCATATCTGAACATTTTCACCATAAATGTTGTCTAATGATTATGTAATGGGAGGTGAGGATATGTAATGGGAGTGGCTTACTGTCTTGGAGATGGGAAATAGTAGAACTTGCTCTCATCTATTGGAATCTATTTGTAATCCTACCTTGGGATAGGTCGTCTAGTTGGGATCAATGACTAAATGAAGAGTATTGTTTATACGAACTGTAAAATGTTGTTTGATGTGATCTACTTGGTTTTTGTTGATCATGACCATGGGGATCCTCTTTGATTGGGGTTTCCTATGGGACATGACATTTTGGGTTGGAAAATTGAAAGAGAAGCTAATTAAAAAGATTTATATGTTGTATAAGTGGTGTCTAGATATGAGGACAATGGATTGAATGATTGATGATAGGATATAAGCGATGAAATTGATTTGAGGCAATTACTTTTGCATTGTGGTACGTGGAGGTCTGTGACCACTTATAATAGGAGGGTTGAGGACCAGTATTGGTGCTAATTTAAGGTTAATAAATCAAGATGAAACGGAATTTATTGATAATTTGATGAACTATATTTACATTCTTAGATGTGACATTTTTTTTATGTAGATTGTTGCATTAGATTTATGTAAGTCATATATGCTTCCTGCACCACGTGTATGCAGGAATGGTTGTTCTTGATGGTTATTATTACCCATTTATTTTGGGGAACTGTTCTAATGACTTTTTAGGTACATGATTACTGAATATTTGGATGATTATACTAGTCTCAGCTATGGTTGGTGTATTGGCAATGGAGAATTGTTAATGATGCTTTAAACTTTAGGTACTAAAGATTCAAATGCTTTAAATTTTGTATTCAATCATTTATATTCTTTCTCTTTATTTTTTTGCTCCTATTTTTACTTTTTTAGATTTTATGATTATCTTTCCATTCTACATTGTCCCATTGCACTCTTGATTTTGACTCTGAAGTATGCTTTTCTTTAAGTTAGAAATCATTTTTTTTTTAGGTTAAATTAACTTCCCTAAAGTTTTATGTTGTACCATGTGTATTAATTAATTTCTTTTGATCTGTGCTCTTTTGTGGTATATTTTTGTCTAATTATCCTCTGGCATAAATGATTTCAAGAGTAATACCTCTTGTACTTATTATCTAATATATTCATATTAGAGAATTTGATCATATCATGTTTTCTTATGGAAGGTATGCAATAAAAATTGTGGGTGTGATCGCATTGTCCTTCTTTTGAGGTCTTTTTTACTAATGAATTCCAATTTTACTTTACTGCATTTTTAGTCTAACATGATTAGTTTGAAGCAATATACTAATGTCATTCTACACATGGTTTTCATGGAATGACTTATGTATTATTTAGTAATCAACGTCTTGGTCCTTAGTTATTAAATGCTACAAATCAACCATGTTTTTTATGCTAGGAACCATGTCTTGTGGTGTTAATCCATATGCTGTATGAGGTAATCAACACCTATTTATTTTATACAGTAGACAAAACTTCATGATTTATACTTAATTGTACCGATGGTTTTTATTTGTACCGGTATATCATCTCATTGGAAAAGATCACTTATTTAAACATAGCATTATATTAATCAAGGCTTGGTGTTATTAAGGAAGTCGTATTCTTAGTGCTCATCATGGTTTAATTTCCATGTATGCCTTGGAGACACTTGTTTTATATATCTTCCAATTGTTCCATTCTTCATTGAATGGTCCTCTAGTGGTGAGCCTCTTAAGTAAATACATTCACTTATCTCATATATTTAATTTATTATTTCACAAATGTACTAACTAATCATGTTTTATGATGGTATGTCTTGTACAAGTTTCTAGACTACTATAGCAGATGTACTAAGTTACTTCTCTATGTTTCATTTCTCTATTAGAATGGAAAAGGCACCTTGAAGAAATACTCTATCTTGTAGTCCTTATTTAAATCCTGTATATGTTTGCTATTGCTTTGTTACATGTCTTTATACTCCCTAGCTTTTGTATAAGACTCTTTATCTATTTTTTGTTTTTTTTTAACTAAAATCTATTATTAAGAAGGGAAAAAGTTAACACACTTTAGTAGCACCTTTAATATTTGAGGCTTGTAGAAATTGGGAACTGGGACTTGTATATCTAATAGATTTGCTTATTAATTGTGAAAGATACTAACTGGGTTGACTTAGCACTTCTAGAAGAAATCTTTGGCTAATGTAGCAATACCTTATAGTGTTATCATGAACTTTGATTGCACATTTACTATGCCAATGCAATCCTCAAGTTAAAATAAACATTAAGTTTCTTCAAGTCTTTGAAATGAAGTAAATGAAGAATTTTATGGTGAGACTAGGATTAAAGAGTCATAATTATCTGTCTTGCTAGGTACTGAAGTCTAACTGCCACTAGAAAAAAGTCCTTTCTTGAAAATATATTGATTGCCTGATGTTAAGAATGCTAAGGTTGATGGTTTGGTCTTGTCATATTGCAAGTGAATCAAGGCCTTATTGTCTACAAGAACAAAGGGAGCATAGACCAACATACGTAAGCCTGTATTTCTGGTTTCTAGTTTTAGAGTACATCTATTTTCATGAAACTATTCTTACACATTCATGAATCTTGTATATGTGATACAACTACATTAAAAAATTGAGAGAAGGTGTCCACAATTTCTTTGTAACATTCACAGAAATCCTCCATGATAGACCACCTGGTCATGATTAGGAGCTTGAACCAAGTGTCACTTGTGGAGATTATCTATTTCGAATGCTTTAGGTAAGGCATAAGTGAGGCCACTTTTTTAAAAATAGACATTCCTCATTAGGTAAATAAATAATTGGCTTGAAGACATCATTGAAGCATTAATTATCCTTACTTTACGCTAATTATTATTGGGCTTTTACAGGGATCAAGGTCTACACTTTATGCTGATGATCAAGAATCCATAACTGTAACTGTGCAAGAAGTGAATCTTAGATCTGTGGGGGCTCTTATTGCACTATATGAGTGGGTTGCTAGGCTATATGCATCACTAGTAAACATCAATGCATATCATCAACCCGATACTTGTGCATTTCCTTTCAATTATCTGATCAGTGAAGGTGATTATTTTTATTTATTTTGTTATGATCATCACAATGCCATTTGATTTTAAATGTGGCTTCTTAAATAATATGTACATCTCTTGAATTCATAAAAACCTTACCTATATAGTGGACTATGCCCCATTCCTTATCCATGTGGCTACGATTGGAAATTGTTTTAGGTGTAGAAGCTAGGAAGAAAGCTATAGCATAAGTATTAGCTCTTCAGAAGCAAGTTCTGGCTATTCTCAATGAGGCCAAGTATGATTAAGATTTTTTTCTATGTTGGCTTGTGGTGTATTTCCTTATAGCAATGCATATTCATATCTTATATATAGAGGCACAGCTATGAGCATTGTAGAATATTGATGTTTTGCTTACATGTTAAGGGTGAAAACTTCGTTGCTTTGTAAATGTCTTACAGCTATTTGAGCTTTCTCAAGCAGTTGCACGGCTTGCTGGGAATTTTCCAAGTACTTCAGGTAAATAAATAATCATAAATATGTGATTGTATTATATAACAACATCCTCCTCCCCCCTCCCTCTCTCTCTCTCTCTTTCAATTTCTAAAAAGAAAAAAAGAAAGATATAACTGTATGCATGTGTTGTTTAAAGGTTGTATATTTTGTGATAGGAACAAAAAATGCACAAGACCTTGTTCATTCACCAAGTTCATCTAATAGTGATGATATGGAAAGTAGTGAAGAAAAAATTGATAGCAAAAATGATGATGAGATAGAAGTAGTGATGATGAAGCTTGATACGAGAAATAGGATGTTAGATGAGTTCATGTAATGTTTAAGGTTAAACCTATTGAAGTTTGACTTTTTTTCATCTTATTTGGATTTGTTTAGTTAAGGATATTGCTCCCAAGTTTTGTTAATGTGAAAGCATCATGTTTATGAGGTTCATTTGAATATGTGAGAAAGAAATGTGCACGGTATATATAATGGTGTATAACTAAATATGTGTATGTTGGCTCATACGAAGATTGTGAAAGCAAGTCGAAATCGATGCCTATTACAATTACCACATTTAAACGATGCTAATTTGGCTTTATAGTGACGCTTTAATGTTGCCAATATACTATTTCACAACATTTAAACATCACACATAATTACCTTCAGTTAAGTCTAAACGTTGCCAATGCTACTCTTTTACAACGTTTAAACGTCATAAATGTATAATTAACCACCATTTTTTGCCAGCAATATCTTTATTGTCAATTTATTACGTTTAAACGTCACATATAATAACTTTTAGTTATGTGTAAACGTTGCTATTGCTACTCTTTTACTACGTTGAAACATCACCAATACTACTCAACTACTGCGCTTTTTTGTGTTCATTAATTTTTTTTAATTGTGATTTCACTACATTTAAACGTCACATATAATAACTTTTAGTTACGTGTAAATGTTGCTAATTTAATATTTTACTACGTTTAAATGTCATCAATATTACTCATTTATTGCGCTTTTTGTGTCCATAAATTTTTTAATTGTGTCATTACTATGTTTAAACGTCATCTATTATAACCGTTAGTTATGTCTAAACGTTGCTAATATTAGCCTTTTACTACGTTTAAATATCGCGTATTACCTATTTTTAGCAACGTTTAAGCGTCGTCCCATATAACATATTTAGCTACATTTTTACCTAAACGTCGCAAATATTTTTTTTGCGATGGACCTTTTACGACGTCTATTAACAATGGTTATTAAATATGGTTAGATCTTTTTTGCAACGTTTATTTCATATTTAGTAACGTTTATTAAATGTCTAATATTTAATTTGTTATAGTGATGGTATTTCGTATCTTTTCTCAATGAATAACTTTTTGTTGCATATTTAAAAATTTACATTGAGTACTTGTTGAAAGCTCATATGGTTTTGTATTTTGACTCCAACCTACTTGTCATTGAAGAGTATGGTATATTCTTATCGAATTTGATCAAGTTAGAATACATATCAAAATTTCACTTCCAGACCAACTTGGCTCCCCTTTTACTCCTTCCAAGCAATTCATATTTATCATTCACAAAAATAAAGTTTTTCATTCAAAAGAGATTATATAAAAATTTTCACACATGTTTTTAAAGGGTGAAGTATGTTGATTTCTTCTTTTATTATTATTTTTTTTTTGTCAAATACCATTATAACCATTAAGGGAGGGCATAATTAAATTTAATCCGTTTCATTTATAGATTAATATTTATCTCATTAGATTACAAGACCTTGGCAATGTTGATTCCTTCTTTAAACTTTTTTAGCATACATCACCATCCTATATCTCACCTTTTCACTTCGGTAATTGGAAGTTGAAAGAATTTTGCAAAGATTCTTGTAATTTAATGGTATGAATAACGATATCTCAAGTCAAATATACTAGATTCAACTATCTCATTCTCATTATAATTGCTAAAAAATGTTGAGAGGACCAAAAACATATAATTTTTTTTTCTATTTATTAAAGCACAAAGTAATGCTAAATGGATTGAGACAAAAGGGGTGTAGTTTTATTATTGGGAAACATAAAGTAGACATTTATTGGTTTTTTTTTGTAAAAAATTTAGGAACCGATTTCATGGTTTAAAAAATGTTACATGACTACTATGATTGAAATTGAATGTCTTAGGACTCTACAAGTTTTAAGACTTCTAATGATTTTTTCCCTTATGATTAAGTCATCAGGGCTAGGATAATGATGATTACAAAATCATTCACATATAAAATGAGTATCGGTTACTGACAACCTTATGACCAGGGGGATGAATATTTGCTCGCTCACGTGGATGGAATACGTTTGATGCATCCTTGTCCCCATCTGCTATAAAATGTATAAGCAGCTAAAAAATGAAATGGCCAATGATCTCCTAATGATAAGTTTGAAAGGTTTTTATCAAATGTCATTTACCATAATTTTTTTATGGTCATACCATGTTATTAAACATGGATACTGTCGATCTTAATGTAACTGATTTAGGGGATTAACTATCAAATTAGATAAAAATTGAAAAATTTTCTTTGAGAATTCTATAATATCCGTTATTTCTATTTCTTTGCTATATGGTCATTAACTTCGTTTTCTACTTATAGATCTAGTATAAATTAGCAAATGTTGCGAAACGAATAACATACTTCTTTGTGTCTCTTCTAATTAAGAAAACAAATAAATTAGTTTGATCGCATGTTTGTGCTTGTTCTATCTCACTCTTTGTTTCGAATTCTAACAACACATCATCAAAATTACCCAAACTTATGAATCTAGAATCAAGAATATATATCTTAGCAATCAAAACCTTTTAATTAGTGAAAGTGGGTTGATCTTGTAGATTTTTGTTATGTTATCTTGTATGTGTCTAAGAACATCTTCATGTTTTTAATTATACAAACAAAAAAGGGGAACAATAGATCAATTGGGGTTTTAAATATTCTAATCATATAAAGACTAAATTGCTCCCATATTTTGAACTTATTACTTTTCTTAACTTTATGCTCAAATTATTTTTATAATATATAATTTTACAATTGGTTTCCTTATTGTTTATCCTTAAATGACTTGTGGTGATAATATAAATTTGAGCAAATAAAAAATAAGAAACCAATTTCTTCATATTTTTTTTCCATGGATAATGACACTTGAGAGAAGATGATGGAGGAGAGAGAATGAGTAAACGTTTGGGTTCATCGACCATAAGGCTAAAAACATTTCCAAAAATGTTGATCATGATCATAATTATTGGACTTTCGAAATTTGGGGACCACTTCCATTTGTTAGGTACATAGCATTAGATACTGAACAATTATTAGAATAAATCGTTGCCTATCGACTAAAAAAATCTAATATTAGAGATTTTAAAGAAAAAAATCTTAAAGAATAAACCTTATTAATAATAAATTAATTCATAAATTATTTACTTGTGTAGATTAAACACTTTCTTCAATGACTTATCCAATACCATCCCAATAACACCATTGGAAAGATAATTTCACATCATATCTCCTCCAACGTATGATTTTTGTGAACCACTAAAGTGTTAAAGTTATTGATGAGCAAATATAGAATTAGAAACCAATATCTTCAATTTTTTTTTCCAGGATAATGACACTTGAGAGAAGATGATGGAGGAGAGAGAATGAGTAAATGTGTAGGTTCATTGAACATAGGGCCAAAAACATTTCCAAGCAAGTTGATCATAATTATTGGACTTTCACAATCCATGGATCACTTCCATTTGTTGGGTAAATAACATTGGAGACAAAACAATTATTAGAATAAATCACTGTCTACTAATTTGAAAAATCTAATATTAGAGATTTTAACCAAAAAAAATCTTAAGAAATGAAACCTTAATGATAATAAATTAATTCATAAATTATTTAGTTGTGTAGATTAGACACTATCTTCAATGACTTATCCAATACCATCCCAAAACACTGATTAGGGAAGATAATTTCACAACAAGTCTCCTTCGAATGAATCACTAAAGTGATAAAGTTATTGAATTGTCTAAAGTTAAACCCTAAGTCTTAATTCATTGCATTCATTTTATTTATTGATGATAGATTAAATATAAACTTTAGTTTGTTGATGGCCATATTGCCTCAATCTTTGTAATAATTTAACATTTCCTACTTCTTTGGGTCTAATAATTCTAGTGTATCTTCAAGATGCTTATACTACCTTGTAGATTATTTGTAACTATCTTTCTAGTAATATCCTAAAACTTTGATTAAGCATGATACATCTTCAAAAGTATCATGAAATGTTATATCAATCATAAATTCTTTGAGTTTATATCATTTAATTAATTAATACAAAGTTCTATAAATATTCACCTAATTTCTTTGATCTTAAGATAAGTTGTGATGTGATCCAATAAAATACTTTTTTTGTTTAAAATTCATCAAATAAATGATAAATCAATGAAATTAGGAATAAATAAATTAGTGTTAGTTGAATTTTTATTAGTAAAAGAAAAGGCAAAAAGAGAGAACTTTTTTTAGTTACATCCTTGAATTGAAGTCAAAACTATTTATTTTTATTTTCAAATTATCAATTTTCAATCTTCAAGGAGTATAAACTAAGAAAACCACTTAAATGAGACACTTTCAATTTGAATTTGAAAATTCAAAATATAATAAAAATAAATAAGAAATAGAAATATAGAATAGTAAATATAAATAAATTGTAGTTCGTGAAATTTGCAATTCACTTAATGATTGAAACTCATGCACTTTTTATTTAAATTATTAATTATATAATTTGTATATGATGATGTGCAAAGATGAATACTATATAGTAGTGGTGGGAAATTATTTGGCATTGAATTAGGATTCCCTTTGAAAGTTATTTTGTTATTGGTAAATGTATTGAGTTGTACACATAGAAATTTAAAGCAAGAAAAAAAAATCATAATCGAGTCCTTTCATTAGGACTAGTCGTATTAATTATTAATATGAAAAAAATTATTTATAATTTATGTCAATTTAGCAACTAACATCCTTTGATAATATGAATCACCTTAAGCATTTAGAAAATATTTCAATCATTAGATTAATCTCATTTACTAGCAATGTGAAAAGGTAAGCTTTAATTATGATTTCAAAGCATGTTTCTATATCTAGAATAGGATGCTGGTTTCTAATTTTCTTTCAAGTAATAGTAAATTCAAATGATATAATTTTGCAAACTTTTAAGGCATGTTAAAAAAATTATAGGTTCAATTATAAAAAATATATATAGTTAATAAAATAATATGAAAGAAGAAAAATAATGTTACTCAATAAAATGATGTGAAAGAAGAAGAAGAGAAAGAAGAAAGAGAAGATTATATATATATATATATAGTTACTCAATAAAATAGTATAAAAGAAGAAGAAGAAGCAGCAGCTCTACTATTTTGGTTGCATAAGGCATGAATCCAAAAAATTAAAAAAATTAAAAATGGGGCTGGGGCTCTACTATTTTAGCCCTATAGGGCATGTGGGTCCAAGAAATTAAAAAAATAAATAAATAACAAAAACAAAAAGCAATATGCCAGCTGGCAATTGACTTGACTCCGCACCAACCAAAAAAAAAAGGACAAAGGGACAATAGCCCGTGATCCCCATTCATTTTCAGAAGAAAAAGTACGCACTATTAGAATTTTAATCTAATGATGTGATAACGCATCCACTCATTTCATAGAAGAAAAAGCATGGGTATGAAAATTCAGTCACGTACTTAGAAATAATAAAACAAAAAATCCAAACTTGTGAAAGAACTTGCATAAATTACGTAAATATTTCATAATTTTAAATATTAAAAGATGATCCTAAATTTATAAAACTTAACAATTACACCGAGATAGAAATATGAATTTATCCTCATATAAGTAATAGGTTAGGGGATACATTTTGTAATTTATCCAAAAATTAAAGTAGGTGGATTCTTTTTATTTAAATTATTTATTAAAAATTTGTATCAAATGATGTGTGTTTTCTTTGAAATCTATTTTGCTATGGACATGAATATTGAGGTATACATGTAATAATAATAATAATAAATGATGAGGATAAGGGTTGATGTATTAGTTATTAACTATAATAGTTCTAATTTTATCTAAGCAATCAGTTCTAAATAGAAATTTAAATAACGGCAAAATTTTGTAATAATTAAAATTACTTGAAGCCTTTAAAAATTATCAAATGAAATAAACTCGACATACTAATTTCATCAATTGCCTCTCTAATCATTGTTACGTGAATATACAAGAATTAATTGATAATTTATATTGATTTAGCAATTAACACTCTCATTTATCAATGATACACTTGTTGAATATGATACGACTAACGATGATTGTATGAATGTTATTTATCTTTCTTCTACATAAAATTTCTAATGTTGTTTCTATTTTATTCACATATTCACTAATCATACATGCTTTTACTATATTTTACAGAACTCTAATGGCGAGGCGACAGAGGAAGGCCCAAAGAAGGGGAGGAAAGGTTAGTCGAGACACTCGATATGCAATTAGAGATGAGTATGATTCACACCAGTGATGCGGAGGTGTGTGATAATGCTGCAACAAATGCTTCCATAAATATCCGACGTAAACTTTAAATATTATGAATTTTTTTTTAAATTTTCTTGTAATGTCAACTTTACACAAATAGAATGAAATGGAGCACTCATTAATAAAACCTTAATAGAATATATGTTCTTGGATGAAATGGAATACTAATGCGTGATGTGGGCATCTTTTTCTTTATTTTTTATCCAATCATTTTGTATTTCGACAAAAAATAAAAAATAAAAAGCCAATCATTTTGTACAAGTTTCTTTTTAAAAATCTATTTAACTAATTTTTTTCACTAAGATTAAATTTCAAATTTATTTAACTAATTTTATAATTCCCATGAAATTTTACTTTAGGTTTGCAATTTCTTCATTATTTATCTAATAAAAAATAACTTCAAACTATTTAAATATTTCGATAAATAACTTAAAAAAATTTCAATTAGTACAAATTTGTCCATTAAAAATAGCTGCAGATCTTCCAAAAAAACAATATTTAAAATAATTATTTTTTTTTCCAATAAAATTACCTACTTGAATAATTTATCAACATCGTGTGAGATTTCCATTAATTAATAATTTATCACGTCTCAAAGCTGTTATGCAGCTTAAATTGAAGTGGGAGAGCAATAGGTTCAACGAGAAAAAAGGAAAGCATAAAATAACATGTCATCTCATTCAATTTCAGAAGAAAAAAGTATGCAATGTCAGAATTTATTTTGATGATGTGCTAACTCGTCTATTCATTTTTCAAAAGTAAAATTTGCTAAAAGAGATTTCAAGCCATGAGCAATGAGATTATTAACATGGGTAAGGTCATTCCTAGTCTAACAAAATGCAACTTTTCAAATCCAACAAGGAAAAAATCATGTTAGGAGCTAGGATGGTTTCTTTCAAGTTTATTTCTACTTACAGTGAGCATAGAGGCATGAAACTGCTGGGCATACTTTTAATCATATGCAGTTAATAGTCCTCAGTTTGATGCTACTTGATGACTTTTACGTGCCACCATCCTTAGCACTTTTTCGACGGACTTAGAGGCTTAAGTTAGTAACGGAGTTTTCAGAACCATGTGCTCAATTCATCCAGTAAATTTTATTATAAATTTTCTATAGAATTAGTTTTCTTATTGTTTATCCTTTTAACATTAAACAACTTACTATGATAATATAAATTAACGATGGATTAAATATAAACTTTAGTTTGCTGATAACTATATTGCCTCAAGGTTTGTAATAACTTAACATTTACTACTAGTTTTTCGAGGGGCTTTGTAAGTTTATAGTTCATTGTTAAGATATTTATACCACCATTGTAGATTATTTGTAACCATTTTTCTAGTAATATCTTTAAAACTTTAATTAAGCATGACGTATCTTTCTTATATATTATTAAATGTTACATCAATAGTAGAGTTTATATCCTTCAAACATAATATTGATTGGAGTTCATGATATTCGCAATTTACTCAATAATTAAAATATATGAATTTTTTAGATGAATAGTGGTGGGAAATTATTTGACATCGAGTTAGGGTTTCCTTTGAAAGTTATTTGACTACTAGTAAGTTTATTGAGTTACACACATAAAAAAAAAATTGTAATTTGATCATTTCATTAGGGCTTGTTGTATTACTTATTAAATTTATCTAAACAATCAATTATACATGAAAATTTAAATTAGAAAAAGATTCAAATAACCAGACTTACTGAAAGCCTTTAAAAGTTATCAAATGAAACAAACCTAAGATACTAGCTTCAACAATTGCACGTTTAACCATTGCCACTTGAATATACAAAAATTTACTTATCATTTATTTCAAATTAGCAATCAATGCCCTTTGGTAATACAAATCATCCTAAGCATTTGGAAAATATGTCAATCATTAGATTAATCTCATTTGCCAGCAATGTGAAAAAATAAACTCTAACTATGATTTGCCAACTCGTCGGATTCTGCAGTTGCAGAAGCAGAACTGCATGGCATGGCAATGGCTATCGGCTGGACATGACACGCACGTACGACCTACTGGACATGACGACTTGGACTTGACGAGGACGACATGACGACCATGCCCTGCATCGCCGCCGCCGACTGAGAAGTGAGATGACCGGTTGAAGTGACGCCATCGGCAGGTGCTGCAGCAGCTGCGGTTCAAATTGAAATTGCCACGGCCCTGTGCGCAGAAGCTAGGACCAAAAGAATTGAAGAAGTCGAACACACACACACACACACCAGAGCCAGACACCACAGTCTACAGCAACAGCACAGTCCACACTCCACAGCCCGCACGCAAGCCGTTGTCCGTCCGTGGCTCCGTGTACTTCGTCCGCAGCCCGCACGCAGGCCGCAGAGCAACCCATACGGCCAAGTTGTACAAGTTCCAACGCAGCTGGCAGCCCACCCCAGACCCCACCATCCGTGCACCCCCTGTACTCCGCAGCTAAACCGACGTCGCGCCACCACCGCCGGCCACCTTTTAGACGTCGTTAATTAAGGTAAAACAATTCTCTTTTCTCTACTATTGTCCTCTATTGTATTGTGTGTGGTTGGTGGTTTGGCCGTGTGGTGTGGTTTGGTGGTCGTGTGGCGTGGTGGCGTGTGGTGTGGCCGTATGGCGTGGTGGCATGTGGTGTGGCCGTGTGGTGTGGTGGCCGTGTGGCGTGGTGGCGTGTGGTGGCGTATGGTGGCTGTAGGGGTGGTGGGCCGTGTGGGGTGGGGTTGGGTGAGTGACGCCGATGGTGGTGGTGGAGGCTTAGTGAATGGAGAATGGAGAATGGAGATTGGATAGTAGGGTGGTGGTGGTGGCCGTGGGGGGTGGTGGGCCGTGTGGGGTGAGGGTGGGTGAGTGACGCCGGTGGTGGTGGTGGTGGAGGGAGGCTTGGTGAATGGAGAATGGAGAATGGAGATTGGATAGTAGGGTGGTGGTGGTGGCCGTGAGGGGTGGTGGGCCGTGTGGGGTGAGGGTGGGTGAGTGACGCCGGTGGTGGTGGTGGTGGAGGGAGGCTTGGTGAATGGAGAATGGAGAATGGAGATTGAATAGTAGGGTAGTGGTGGTGGCCGTGTGGTGTGGCTTGTGGGGGGTGAATGACACCGGTGGTGGTGGTCCACTAGTGGTGGTGGAGGCATAGTGAATGGAGAATGGAGAGTAGGGTGGTGGTGGTGGTCGTGTGGTGTGTGGTGGTTATATTTAATTATTTACATATATTTAACTACTACTAATAACATTTTTTATATTTACATAATGGATCCTTTAAGTAGCGAGGCTGCAATGGAACCAATGGAACCTATTAATGTGGATCATGTATCTGAAGTTGGTGGGCATAATGTGGATCATGTACTATCATGGGAAAGTTGTTTGAGCTAATAGTAGATAGCGGCAGTTGCGAAAACATCATAGGAAGGGAGGTTGTGAAACAACTGCAGTTGCCCATCGAGAAGCACCCGAATTCGTACACCATTGGTTGGATTAAGGCAGCCGAGAAGATTGAAGTCAAGGAGAGATGCAGGGTACCTTTCTCAATAGGGAAGTACCGCGTTGAAGCATTCTGTGACATTGTAGACATGGATGCTTGCCACATCTTGTTCGGGAGACCATGGCAATTTGATGTGGACGCACAACATGCGGGCAAAGAGAATGTCTATAGATTGGAGAAGGAGGGTGTGAAATACACCTTGTTACCGTTGAAGAGGGAGGGACGTGCTAAGGGAAAGAAGGTTGAGAGTCGTTCATTTCTAACTGTCACTTAATCTGAGAAGGAAGTGGTGGAAGACTTAAGGGAGTCGCGAGTAGTACACGCCCTCATCGTGAAAGGTGTGACAGAAGGAGGGGAGGAGGTTGATGGAGACGTGCCAGGGGCAGTGAAGGATCTACTTGAGGAGTTTAAGGAGGTGGTTCCAGACGACCTACCCGAGGGGCTACCCCCTTTGAGAGACATTCAACACCAGATAGACCTGGTGCCCGGAGCTAGTCTCCCAAACCTCCTGCATTACAAGATGAGTCCCAAGGAAGCCGGGATTCTATAGGAGAAGGTCCAAGAGCTTTTGGACAAAGGGTTCATCCGGGATAGCTTAAGTCCGTGTGCGGTTCCAGCCTTGTTAACCCCCAAGAAAAATGGGAGCTAGAGGATGTGTGTTGATAGCCGAGCTATCAATAAGATTACCATAGGGTATAAGTTCCCTATACCATGCATCGAGGATATGTTGGATCGTTTGGGTGGCGCTACTATCTTCTCCAAGATAGACTTGCGGAGTGGGTACCACCAGATTCGGATCCGTCCCGGAGACGAATGGAAGACGGCGTTTAAGACCAAGGAGGGGCTGTATAAGTGGCTAGTGATGCCATTTGGGTTGAGTAACGCACCGAGCACCTTCATGAGGGTAATGAACCAGGTATTAAAACCTTTCAATGGTCGTTTCCTTGTTGTGTACTTTGACGATATTCTAATATTCAGTAAATCTGAAGAAGAACATTTAGAACATCTAAAGTGTGTGTTATCTGCACTAAAGGTGAACAAACTGTTCGCTAATCTTAAAAGGTGCACGTTTATGTCAAGGCGACTGTTGTTCCTTGGGTTTGTGGTTAGTAGTGAAGGAGTAATGGTGGATGATGAAAAGGTGAAGGCGATTAGAGAATGGCCTGTTCCTAGAACTATTACAGAATTGAGAAGTTTCCTCGGCCTAGCTAGTTTCTACAGAAGATTCATTAGGCATTTTAGTACCGTTGCTGCCCCCCTGACTGAATGCTTGAAGAAAGGAAAGTTCCAATGGGGCGAAGAATCTAAATCGAGCTTCATGAACTTGAAGCAGAGATTGTGTAGCGCTCCTGTACTAGCGCTACCGGACTTTGAGAAGTTGTTCGAGGTGGATTGCGACGCCAGTGGGGTTGGGGTTGGTGCAGTACTATCACAAGAGAGAAGACCAATAGCCTTTTACAGTGAAAAATTGTGCGAAGCAAGGAGGACTTGGTCTACATATGATAAGGAATTCTATGCCGTGGTGAGGGCCCTTAAAGTATGGGAGCACTATTTGATCGGGAAAGAATTCATTTTGTACTCGAATTGTGGGGCCCTTAAACACTTGAGTGGTCAAACTCGAATTAGTAAGGACATGCACGCCAAATGGATTGAGTTCTTACAGAGGTTTCCTTTTAGGTTGATGCACAAGTCGGGTGTGCAAAATAAGGTTGCAGACGCCCTAAGTAGAAGAGTGAATGTCCTACTTACTTTAAGTGCGGACATGTTGGTTTTGAGAGGCTAAAGGGACTATATGAAAATGATAGCGACTTTAAGGACACTTGGATTAAGTGTGCCAACAAAGAACCGTGTGACAACTATCATATCCATGAAGGGTACTTGATGAAAGGGAATCAGCTGTGCATTCCTACATCTTACTTACGGGAAAAGCTTATCCGAGATCTGCATGATGGAGGACTGGCGGGACATATGGGTAGAGATAAGACCCTAGCCGCAGTTACTGAAAGATACTTTTGGCCTCGGTTAAGGAGGGATGTGTATCGGATTGTGGAAAGGTGCTACATTTGCCAGGTGTCTAAGGGGCAATCCCAAAACACTGGCCTCTATACTCCTCTTCCCGTGCCATCAAACATTTGGGAGGACTTATCGATGGATTTTATACTTGGTTTGCCTCTTACCCAACGGGGTGCTGACTCTATGTTTGTTGTAGTTGACAAGTTTTCCAAGATGGCTCATTTCATTCCCTGCAGGAAGACCGCCGATGCACGAGCTATTACGCGGCTGTTCTTCAAGGAAGTGTTGCGGTTGCATGGAGTCCCAAAGTCCATCACTTCAGATAGGGATAGCAAATTCCTCAGTCATTTTTGGAGGACTCTTTGGTATATGTTTGACTCGTCACTGAATTACAGCAGTACCGCTCATCCTCAAACCGACGGTCAAACCGAGGTGACTAACAAGACCCTCAGAAACCTCATCAGAAGCATCTGCTGTGGGAAGCCGGGATAGTAGGATCAAGCATTGGCTCAGGCTGAATTCGCTTACAATAGCTCCGTCCACCGAACTATTGGGAGGTCACCGTTCTCGGTGGTATACACCAAGACACCACTACATGCGCTGGACTTAATCAAATTGCCCAAGGATATGGTGGGTGATGTGGCGGCTAAACATATGGCGGAACAACACCAAGCCACTACCGAGGAAGTTAAACGAAAGATAGAGGAGTCCAATACCCGATACAAAGGGGATGCAGATAAGCATAGACGGAAGAAACTCTTTGTAGTGGGCGATCAGGTAATGGTTTACCTCCGAAGAGGGCGTTTTCCTGTAGGAAAATATGGGAAACTTCAACCCAAGAAGTACGGACCCTATGAAGTTGTGCATAAGATAAACGACAATGCATATGCCGTACAACTCCCGGAAGATATGAATATCTCCTGCACTTTTAATGTTGCGGATCTATCACCTTTTCACTCCGATGATACGCCTTTATATCCTGACGAGAACTCGGGGTCGAGTTCTCCATTAGTGGGGGAGAATGATGGAGACACAAGAAACATGGGCAGACACACGGCTTGTCACACGGCCGTGTAGTGATTGGAAGGAACTCACAGAAGCATACACGGCCTCTACACACGGGCTGAAGCACGGCCGTGTATTTGACCAGAATATTCCACAGAAACATACACGGTTTCCATACACAGCCGTGTATTCGATCAGGGTATCCCACAGAAGCATGCACGGCTCCCATCCACGGCCAGGACATGGCCGTGTATTCGGTCAGGAACTTTCACAGAATCATACACGGCTTAGAGACATGACCGTGTATGCGGCCGTGTACTATGCTCGTCACATGCTCAGAAACATACATGGCCTGAAGGCACGACCGTGTATGCGATAGGTTATAAACGTGTATTTTATTATTTATTTCCACGTGTACGCTTAGATTTTCCCCTTTTAGATATTTTATGGGGAAGTATAAATACTCTTTTGTCAGATATGCTAGGGTTACGTTTTATTAACATTATCAAATACATTTCATGAGAAAATTTCTCCTTTTTCTGGGTTGTGCGCAACCAAATTTGCATCAAAGAGTGTTTCTTTGTTGTGTGAAACCAATCCATATTCGGATTCGTTTCGTTACGCTTTCCGCGCTGCGTCAGTTGTATACTTAGAAATTTGCATTGAGTAATAGTTGAAAGCTCATATGGTTTTGTATTTTGAATCCAACCTACTTGCCATCGGAGAATATGGTATATTCTTATTGAATTTGATCAGGTTAGAGTACACATCAAAATTTCAGCCACATACACACTTAAAACAATTATGATTTTCCAACACCAAAGAATTTTATTCTTTGATGGTTTCACTTTCAGAGTAGCTTGTCTTCCGCTTTGACTCTTTCCAAGCAATTCATATTTATCATTCATGAAAATAAAGTTTTTTGTTGCAAAAGAGGTAATATAAAAATTTTCACTTATATTTTTTCAAGGGTAAGGTACATTTATTCCTTCTTTCTTCAATTTTTTTACCAATTACCATTATAACCATTAAAGGATGGTAGAATCAAATGTGAGGGTATACTTTTAAATATTGTACTCTTTTTTTTTAATTTGCGAAATAGCATACCAAAATAAAAAATTATTCTAATGGGTTGCGAAGGCATGGATAACATATTGCTTGAAGGTGCAGACATGGTTCATGTCTTCAGTGCATTTTTTTTTTTTTTTTTTATAATCTCGTAGCAAGTAGCCCATGAAAAAAATAGTAATTTGGCATTCACAAAAATATCAAATGGCAATGCGCTTTGGTCTTAGCTATAATATACTCAAATCGATCTTTTATAATATATTCAAATTAGTTTATATATATTATAGGCTCTGTAACTCTATACAAGCGAAAAGTTATGACCTTTCAAAGTTGGAAAATATATATATATATATATATATATATATATATATATATATATATATATATATTATGGGCTCTATAATTTCACGAGCGAAAAATTACAACTTTTTAAAGATGGAAAGAAATCGCATAAAAAAATCACTTTTTTTTTTCCAACTTTGAAATGTTATAACTTTTCACTTGTATAGAGTTACAGAGCCTATAATATATATAAACTAATTTGAATATATTATAACTGAGATCAAACTACATCATCATTTTGTATTTTTTTAAGGATTAAATTTCTATGTTTTCATAGACTGCTTGCTATGGGATTATAAAAGAAAAAAAATTGCATTGACGGCACGGATCTTGTCTGCACTTTCGTAACTTATTTTTAGAATAATTTTTTCAAGTATGCTATTTCATAAATTTTTTTTAAATGCAATATTTAAGTGCATAACCCATCAAATTTGATCCATTTTATTTACAAGTCAATATTTATCGATTACAAGACCTTGGCAATGTTGATTCCTTTAAACTTTTTGAGTATACATCAGTATCCTATATGTCACCTTTTCACTTATGTCTAATAACATGGTTTAATAGATCTATTCTGTTCACTTTGTCTCATAGTATGATGTCGCACTTCGGAAATAAATGCATTTTAGTCAACTTATGTATTTTGCATGGATTTGATAGGGAATCTAGGTGCATAATTTGAACAGAGTGTTTCTGTAATTTTAGAAATTTAGAGGATTTAGCGACAACTCTTATAACTTAATGATATAGATATCTCAAATCGAATATAGTAGATTCGAATCTTTCATTTTCGTTGTAATAAAAAGAAAATATTGAGATGACAAAAAAACAGAAAATGTCTTTTATTTATTAAAGCACAAAGTAATACTATGTTTACCATCTGCTATAAAATATATAAGTGGCTAAGAAAGAAATGGGCAAATGATCTCGTAATGATAAGTGTGAAAGGTTTTTATCCAATGTCATTTACCATAATTTTTTTACGGTCATACTATGTTATTAAACATGGATATTATCGATCTAAAATTTAATGTAACTAATTGACTATCAAATTATAAGGAATTTTTATTAATCTATAGAAATTGAAAAAATTTCTTTGAAAAATCAATAATATCCATTATATCTGTTTCTTTGGTATATAGTTATTAACTTCATTTCCCACTTATAGATCTAGTATAAATTAGCAAATGTTGAGAAAAGAATAAGGTAGTGTCTCTTCCAATTAAGAAAACAAAGAAATAATCAAAACATTTAAGATAATTGAGTCTTCTAGCCATTACACATCCACTAAATTAATCCTATTTTATTACATCAGAGATGGATGAGATATGGCGTAGACCAGGATTTCCAGAGTGAAAGAAGAAATAATATCAGGATAAACTACTCTTTTCATGTTTGTTTTTCAATAAACAACCTTATTTAATATTTTTGTCATTTAATGGAAAACAATAAAGTCTATACATGTCTTTCGGGTTATTACATTGTCATTTACGGTCCTCTCGGATACATATATATATATAATAACACTTGCTAATAGTATTTGTATAATTTTATCAGCCATGTGAATATATTAATATAGCTAAACTTGCAAATATTTGAATAATCACGAATAATTGGGTGCAAAAATTTTGATTTTGAAAAATGTCATAGAAACTTTTAAAAGAAACGAACTAATTGTGAGTTTTCGTTGTGGAAAATATTGCCCCAACGTGCTCATATAATATGTGTGTGCGCGCTTGCTTTCCGTTCCACCATCAGAGACACAACCTTAGAATTCTGAGTGAAAATACAACAGATATTAACACCTTTTATTCCTCCATTTATCTCTTCCCAATTGTATTTTCCTAGTAATACCCAAAAAAGAAAAAAAGAAAAAAAAAATGTCGCAGATTGCAGAACCACTAGTTAGTACACTTACTGAGTCAATTATCCAAGCCATCAAAGGCCAACTGAAGTATGTGTGGTCTTACAAGACCTATATTAAAGATCTCGACGATGGGTTGGCTAATCTGAAGAATGCAAAAGAAAGGCGTGAGGAGGAAGTCGATAGAGCAAATCATAACGCTGAAGAAATTTATGGTGATGTGGAAACTTGGTTGACAGATGCGGATGAAATCATTGAGAAAGCAAAGGAAGTCATGGAAAAGGATGAAAATTCCAAGAAAGGCTGCTTCCGTGGAGTCATTCTGAATCCCTCTACTCGCTTCCGAATTGCTAAGCTGGCGGAGGGAAATAAGCAAAGGATTGACAACCTCCAACAAAGGAATAACTTCACCACAGTGGCACACCAACGAGTACCAGTAGGGATAGTGACGGGCAGCTATAAGGGCCCTGAGTACTGGATCGCACCATCAAGGGAGCGTCTCCTTGAGCGTGTTGGCAAAGCTTTCTTGGATGCGAGGATTGTTGGGATTTGGGGTGGTTCTGGTGTGGGCAAGTCCACATTTCTAAAGCAAATCGAGAAGCAAGTTCAAGAAAGGAAATTTAACTATCATTTTGATGCTGTGACCATTGCGATTGTATCAAGGTCTCCAAATTGGGAAAAGGTTCAAGATGATTTAGCATACAGGTAGGCCCACTTATCCCGTGTTTCATGATATTATCACAGTAAGGTGCTATGCCAGTACACGTACGGTCTCTAATTAATTAATTTTGCAAAAAAAAAATTACATTTTTTTTTAGTAAACATAGTTTATCGACGATATATATATATCTTTCTGGAAAAGAGAAAAAATTATTATGTGTTTACAAGAAACAATATACAATCTCACTTGATATGATAACTATTACTGTCTTTGTAAATAAATAGTGTATAATCTTGATTTATATATTTGTTAACAGACCTTGTTTATGTTTTCATATAAATATGATATCACATGAAGTTGCTTCATAAGGATTATTTTTTCCATTTAAGGTCAAGGAGGAAGTCAGAAAAGACAAGATGCATGCTTAACACCTTTATAATATGATCTCTCTAGATCATAACCCGTTCGATTACGAATTTTAGAGTCGATAAAAGTAATTGGAGCTAATAAGGAATGAGTGTAGTTCAATACAATCAAAGAAAATAGTAAGCATGCCTCCATAGTCTCATTCGTGGAGATTTACAATGGCTGGCTTACGATGACTAGTTTCTAATGGCTAGTTTACAAGGATAGTTTTTAATTGTATAAATTTAACTTCCACGGCATAAAGTTAAAGACGGATATATAAAAATTTTAGTGATTAAAAGGTAGTAAAAATTATATAAACACTACAAAAATAAGAAGTGTATAAAAATTTAGATGAGTTGTAAATATATTGTTTACATTTATTCCACATGGGTTTAGTTTAGTCCTTTTAATTTTAAAATTAAGCATTTAGATCTTTGGATCTTTAGAAAATGTGTTATTCTATTTTGCTACTTTACCATTGTATAAGATTATAATGGATAATTGGGAATAGTATTTTGAAACTCTAAGTTAAAGAAAGTTTAAGTTGACTCCGAGCTTTGTTTTCAGTCCAAACTTTGTTTTCTGCTCAAGCTTTGGTTTGATGCTTTCTTCATTTACATCTTTAACCTTCACTTTCTCATAACTTAACTTTTGATGTCATGCCCCTAATTCACTATAGTGACAAGAATTCGTCACATACATATTTAAGTATAATACGTAAGGTTACGACTATTAAATAGATTTTTAAACTAGTTTTAGAATCTTAAAATCGCTAATTAAACTTTCAAAATATACTTAATGATTCGTCAATTTAGAAAATATTTGAAGGTTCACAACTTTTGAAAAATATGATAGATAAAACTTGATAAGTATATAAGTCTTAAGACTTATGGGGTCTACAAATATAGACATGGGTAAACAAGTCATAGAGGCTCCTATAATAAGTCCAAATACAAAATCTAAAGATAATGCTAAGTCCAAAAATACAAAAACCATTAGAAGTCATAGTCCACAAAATCTAAGTCATCGTACTCATTTCCATATTCCTCCTTGAAGCCAAAACCCATCAAATCATATAAGTGATCAATCAAACATTTCTCACCTAAAAAAGAAAAGTGAGCTAAAAGACTTAATATATAATAACAGAAACGCATATGCAAATGTCAAGCAGACCTACGTATTAATGCAACAATTTATCATAAATTTTATTTCATCTGAATTAAAATAAACAACTACTATGAGAGTACTCATGATTCCAAACAATATGATGGTGAACTAGAGGTCCTATCCACCACAACAACAATTAGGGGTTGATGGGAGCAGTCAAGACTCATCATCACAAAAACCAAAACCTAATAGCCTCGTTGAAGTGACCTTACCATTATATGGTCTTCATTGATCATAATCCGACTATATCGTATTATCCGAGGA
The DNA here is from genome assembly GCA_037954665.1 of Laguncularia racemosa. NCBI lineage: Eukaryota > Viridiplantae > Streptophyta > Magnoliopsida > Myrtales > Combretaceae > Laguncularia > Laguncularia racemosa. Next base: position 288,533 of record JBBMOL010000056.1, read on the forward strand.
GACCCATAACTCTAGACAATTCTCAATATGCCTTTTTTTTTTCCATTTGTAGTGCTTGTTATCTAATGCAATTTCACTTATCTAATACCTATTGAACCATTCCTCGATAACTTAAGTATTTAAACTACAGTGTCATTTTTTGATATACAATTATAGCTGTAGTCTTGATCTAAGGGTGCTACTTGCTGGCTCAAATAACCAAGTACAAGCAATAAGTCAATACTTAGTGAAGTTGATTATTAGTTCGGTTTAAAATTTTCTAATCTAACAAGTAATGCGCATGTTATTGTATATTTTAAAAGGTTGAAGGTGCTTGAATTGAAGTCCAAAATTCTAATTGAATAAGTTGAGCCAATTTTTATACATCAAAAGAGAAAACTTAATTCGGCTAAATATTCTAAGCATTTGAATATTATTTAAGAGTTGGGTTTAGACCATTTAGTGTGTAGTCACTTAGGTTTATTATATTATTTAGATTTGAGTGTAGGTGTGTTTAAGGTTCAATTAGGGTATGTAGACCCTTAAAAAATAACAAATTATGTTTGGAATTAAGCCCATTCGTCAAAATTAATGTAATTAATCCTATTATTTGAAGTGATTTATTTAATTGGATCTTAATTCATTTGATTTGCTTATTTGAGTTTATTACGTCATAATTTAGGTGTCTAAGCCCATTTATTTTATTGAAGCCCAATTAGATTATTAAGGTTCAATTAAATTATTTTAATCTATTCTAATTAATCTAGGCCCATTGTGTCCATTTAATCTTACTTGTTATGTCCTAGGCTCAATTAATTATTATGCCAAATTTTATTTTTATTTTAGGTCTTTAGTCGATTTAGAACCTTATTGGATTTAAGGTATATTTAGATTTCCTTAATTTGTTATGGCCCATGTAGGGTATGGGCCTTAAAGATGAAATGGATCTAAGTAAATTTTGGGTCTTAAGCCTATCTAGGTTCTTTTAGATTCATGTAAGCTCACTAAGGCTCATCTACTAAGTTAACTTACAAATTAGTCCAAATTGACCTTTTAAATCATTTAGGTCCAATTAATTAATTAATGCTATATAGATCACCCATAGGGATGGGTATAGGGGCTCCATAGGCTTATATGGATAAGCTAACCTGGGATTATGCTTGCCTTGGCCCCAAATTATTTTAAGTCATCTAACTCAACTTTAAATTTATCATTTTAGAAGGTCTAAATTATAAAGAGTTATAACTTATTCATTTTAAGTTTAAACTAAGTAAACCTAAAACCATTTAAACTTTTATTACTTCTATTATCTATTTAACATAAAAAGCCTCATTTTAGTCATTTTAGAAGTGTTCGAATTTTAGATTGCACCATGTTACAAATTTCACCTACAAAGACCCCTAACTTATTCAATTTATGTCTAAATGAGGTTTAAATTTTAAAGGATTATAACTTATTCATTTTAAGCCTAACTTAAGTGAAACTAAAGACATTTAAACCGTTATTACTTCTACTATCTATTTGAACATAAAAAGCCTCATTTTAGTCATTCTAGGGTCATTGAATTTTTAGATTGCACAATGTTATAAATTTCACCTTTAAAGACTTATAACTTAAGCTCATTCCTTTCTAGTATCCAAAACATCATTTTAATCTCAAACTTAAGCTCAAAAGATACTAGAATAACCCATTAATATTAGAAAATGCCTAGCTTAAAATAAATCATTCTAACAAGCCCATTTTCAGTACAATTCAACTTCTAGGTTTTATTCTACACCCAAACAAACTCCTATTCACCAATTAAACATATTTCACTCAAATTTACTCAATTTAAGCATAATGTGCAAGAAAATTCCAAAATTAAATATATTAATTTGACAAGCATTGGAAATCATAAATTCTAAGATCAAACACTTCACAATTTCATTATAAATCATTCCCAAACTCTTCTAAACCTAATATACATCATACAACTTCAAATGTAACCTAATTTATTGCCTTAAATACAATATGAACATGCTAGAAATTCATGGTTTATCACACAATTTAGCTAATTTATTTATCAAATCATCAATCTCATCAATTTTAACTTCTAATTCGCTATATTCATCAAAATCATCATCCAAACCACTCTTAATTCCACAAACCAATACTCCAATCATCAAATTACTCCTTTTATCAATAAAATCATATTTGTATGCAAAATTTTCTTCATTATTGATCCCACATGTGGTGGCAATACATTAAGAATCATCATCATGCATATTTTCACTTCAAGCTCAATTCCAACTTATTAAACCTAAATAAATCATCTATCCAATGCATCTATCATTTCCTCATTCCATTAATCAACCAAACTTTAGCATGCAAAATAAGTGGCGGTTCAAGAGGGTCCAAAAGCAAATCTAGTCAAGATTCAACCAATCACCTAAATACCATGTTTAATCACTTCTCACCATTCTAATCACCCATTTAAGCATAGTATTAATTCTACCTTGATGTAGATCAAACTTGGCCAATTAGACCCTCTTTATCATCCACTCTTAAGCTTTTGAAATGGAGTTTCTTGATTTCCATAATAACTACTCACAATTCCTTATATTAGCAACATTAATTAGCACCTAAACATACAATGGTTAGGCTAAATCTTACTTAAACTAAGTAAACAACAAACTTACCTTAATTCTCCTCCAAACTATGACCTTAAGAGCCCCCAACTTGTGTTTCCACTTGATTATCACCTAAAACTTGTAAGAAAACAACTAGATTAGTAAGGAGATTAAGAAGTAATTAGCATTTACAAGGGTTTTACCTTAATGAAAATTTAGAAAATGCCAAGGGGACATATAAGGTGGGGCTTGGCAAAGGTTTAAAGAAAAAGAAAAGGGAGGACCACTAGGGTTTGAGGGATTTTACCTAAGGTTGCCATGTGTCTTTTGATTAGATATATGTGTCATGTCTTTATCCATTTATTCCCAATAATTTTTAGCTGAAAATATTTCATTTCTTTTTCCCCAAATTACCCTTATGATCTTAAGAATGTAGCCTCTATAGTAAAACTAAGCTTAAGGGGCATTTTGATCAATTCACTTAATCGATCTTCAAATTTTAATTTTTCCTCCAAATAATTTGGTAACAATTTTATTTACTTAATTTGGATCTTAGAACAATATTTATGATCTTTAAGTTAATTTGGAGCTAAATTCAATAAAACAGAATTCAAGGGTAAGAAGGCCCTTTTTAAGGAAAAAAATATTATTAAGCTTTTTAAATCATTTTTAAATGACTTCAAATTTCCCTTTTTAATTTCATTGACCACATTTATTATTTTAGAATTTTTCATTTGAATAATTTGTAAATATCTTCTATGCCATTTCTTAGGTTCTTAAAACCTTCATTAAAATGCTTATAAATAGTAACAAACTTTAATCTCTTATTACAAACAAATATTTATTAAGCTTCAAATAGTTGGGATCCATGTCTCAACAAGTAGGACTTCTTCAGTTTTCAAAGTTATGCTAAATGAGCCCTCATTGGTAGTTGTTCTTAGTGTTGTCCAGTAACCTTAAATGATGTAGGGCAACTCATCTACCATCAACCTTTCAACCTAATCGAGCCTCTTTTTTAAACCGTTTAATATGAATTTGTTCATAGCCTTTGTCAAGTCTAATTTTTGATTTCCCATTCCTAATTTGATCTATACTAGACCCTACACTCATCTAATGTAGATTCTTGACTTGAGTTAGGAATTTCGTTTTGTTTTGGAGTCACCACCCAACTGTTGTTGGGAAAGATTGAATTAGGACTAATGGAGTGGATTAGTCCTAATTTGGACCACTAGTTATCGTGATTTCCTCTTCTCGTTTTGTGTGAAAAGAGGAAAGGAAAAACCAGATTTTCTAAATTCGGAGGCTAACCTATTAAAACCATAAGGTTGCCACCCTAATCTCCTAAAATCTACTCTATCCAGAAATGTCTTTTATTTTATTTTTGTTGTATTTTATTGTGTTTTTGAGTGAATTATTCTAAGAAAATGATTTTTTTTATCCTTTTTAAGGTTGCCCCAAATGGGTGCCTACATACCTGCTATTTAGGATCAAACTTGTCGTAGTTTGCTTTTCCTGAAAAACTTTAGTGTGTTTGCGAATCGAACACAGCGGCTGAGGATGCTCGTTGACGGCGTTCCGGCGGCCTTTCGAAGCGGTTGAGGTGTTGATTCTTAGGTTTTCGGGGGTAAGGAACTTAATTGTGGCGATGGTTTGCTTCAAAAATGCCTCCTAGTGGCTACCCGATGCTTGATCGTTGGTCGCGAGTAAAGAACTCCAGCGAGGCTTCGATTCTCTCTCTTTTCTCTCTTTTTCTCACTTTTGATCTGTGCTTCTGCCTCTCCACTTCATCCTCTATTTATAGGTGTAAGAAATCGAGCTGGATAAGCTCGGATTTCCATCGATCGAAGCAAATCGGATTTGCGGTTAGAAACCTATCTCTGATTTGTGCAAATCCGTTGATTTGTTGCGATTTGATTCCAATTGGATGATGTTTATCTTATTTCTGTTGAAGATCTGTTGGATTTGTGCAAAAAAATCGAATCAAAACGGCTGAAATTCGGATTTTTCTCTTCACCGGCGATCTCGGACGGAGGTTGAAGATGATCACGCGCTCAGCGCGTGCGTTCGCCCCTGCCAATCGACTGTTGACACGTGTCCTAAGCAGAGAAAAAATTTACAAAACGCGGATTCTGCTTCACCCGCATTTCGAACCCCTGACCGAGCCCTCCCGCGCGCGTACCAAACCAAGGTTCGGACCAACTGGGCTAGCCCACTTTCACGATTTTATTATTTTCACAATTTACATATCTGCAATGCGATTTTTTTATTTTTTGTATTTTTTGAAATTTCAAAAATTTGTAAAAATTATTTAACCCTTTTTATTTCTATTTCTGTAATTATTTTCGAAAATTGATGTGTTTTTTCTATTTATTTTATTTTTTGAATGTTTTTCCTATTTTTGCTAAATTATAGAAAAAACGGAAAAAAAATTTGGAAAAAATTGGAAATTAATTATTGTTGATTATTATTGATCATTAGGGCAAAAATGGAGTGTTTACAGCTGCCTCTTTTTGTAGTAAAGTTTGAAAAACTTAACTACAAAGACAAGAAAGACACCATTTTTCGCCTCTTAACTGAATGGATAATGCCTTGATTTGGCTGGTTATCTAGAATTTGGTCTCTAGTGAGAAAATGCTTCATGAGCTAATAATCCCACGAGTGTTTCGTGATGGTTAGTACTGCTTAGGAAATGGTCCCAACAATCTAGATAATGTATCATTCCAAAAAGTGCTCTATGGGCTGACTAATTGGCGATAGGAACAATCTCAAGAATTGTTTAGGAGTGCGTTATCGTAAGTGGAATATCTGATGATGGGAAGCGTCTTATCGGACTAGCAACCTTGAAGAGAAGATTGTCTTAGGAAGCGCTCTTATGAGCTGGCCACCTATTAACAGAAACGTCTTGACTAGATTAGCGACTGTTTGGAAAAAAATACCTTCAAAGAGTGCTCTTATGAGCTGACTAATCGGTTATCGGCAATTTGAAAAAGTGCTCCTATGAGCTGACTATTTGATAGATTCGAAAAGTGCTCCTCTGAGCTAACTGATCGATAGATTCGAAAAGTGCTCATTTGAGCTAACTAATCGATATATTCGAGAATTGCCCTGGTGAGCTAACTTCAAGAAAAGGTGTCTAGGAAAGTGCCCCTTCACGGGCTAACTGACCTATAGTGAGAGGACATGCCTCAAAAGGTGCTCCTATAGGCTGACATTTTTGAAGGGATGTTTGGGAAAGTGCTCCATTGTGGGCTGACTAACCTATAGCGGGAAGTGTCTTCTTAGACTCACGACCCTGGGGAAGAAATGTTTCAAAAGGTGCCCCTATAGGATGACCTTAGGAAGAGATATTTAAGGAAGTGCCACATCGTGGGCTGACTAACCTACAGGGAGAAACGTCTCAAAAAGTGCCCTTATGGGCTAACCCTACGAGAGGATGCTTAGGCAAGTGCCCTAATGTGGGCTGACTAACCTAGCATAAAATGTCTCGAAAGGTACCCCTATGGGCTAACCCCGAGAGATGAAGTTTAGGAGAGTGCCCCTCTATGGGCTGACCTTAAGAGAGGATATCTAGGAAAGTGTCCCATTACTAGCCGACTAACCTTTTCAAGGGGATGTTTAGACAAGTGCCCTATTGTAGGCTAACTAATCTTATGCTTTTGAAAATGCTTCTATTGACTGGATTAAATGATTTGATGTTTTCATGATATGTAGATGATAGTTATTCATTTTAATATGTTCACCAATTTATCGTGGATAGCAACCCAAACAACTGAACTTTCGTGTTGGTTTGCTCCTGCTTTGCTTACTCTTGCTTTAACACAGGGTTGAAGATCTGGATGCACTTCCTTTCTTATGTGCATGGCTCTTTTGATGGTAGTGTTATCCTACTAATGCACTAGGTTTTAATGCTCAAAAGTAGATAGAATTATATTACAAAATTTATTGAGATTCATTATCATTTAGGTGTTTATCATTCATTGGTGAAGTGATGGGTAATGTATTTAGGAATATTGGTTGAAATTATTGACCATTCAGAGACATTAACTTTGCTTGTAAAAAATGAAAACTAGACTCAACGAAATTCGTATTGAATATTAGCTTTCATAAACATTGGCAAAATTTCAATTCCCTTGCCTAAGGATATTATATCTTAACAACATTTGCATTGATGGGGTCTCTCAATTCTAGACCATCCATTTGAGTCAATATCAGCGCACCTCCTGACAATACCTTTTCTACCACATATGAACCCTCATAATTTGGGGTAAATTTTCCTCTAGAGTCTTGGACATTCGGGAAAACTTTCTTTAGCATCATATCTCCTTCTTTGAAGCATCGGGGCTTCATTTTCTTGTTAATGCTCGGGCCATCCTTTGTTGGTAACACTAGCCATGACATGGTGTAGTGAGTCTTTTTTCATCAACCAGATTTAGCTGATCAGGCCTCTTCTTTACCCAGTCTGATTCAGTTAACTGAGTTTCTGACAGAATTCTGAATGATGGTATTTCGACCTCGACTAGTAGCACTACTTCAGTACCATATACCAACGAATATGGGGTAGCTCCAGTAGATGTTCTTATTGAAGTCCTATAAGCCATGAGAGCAAACGGCAACATCTCGTGCCAATCTTTATAAGTAGTTGTCATTTTTTCGATGATCTTTTTGATATTTTTGTTAGCTGCTTCTACTACCCCATTCATCTGAGGTCGGTAGGGAGTTGAATTTCTATGGTTTATGTGGAATTGTTGACATAAACCTGTCATCGACTTATTATTAAGATTGGTACCATTGTCGGTGATGATGGACTCAGGAACTCCATATCGAGCTATTATGTCCCTTTTCAAGAATCGGACTATTACCCCTTTGGTGAAATTGGCATATGATGAAGCTTCTACCCATTTGGTGAAGTAATCAATGGCTATTAATATAAACCTGTGGCCATTGGATGCTATCGGAGTGATTAAGCCGATTATGTTGATTCCCTACATGGAGAAAGGCCATGGTGCTGACAACAAGTGCAACTCGTTGGGTGGAGCATTTATCCGGTTTGCGTACACTTGACACAAATGACAGTGCTTGACATATTTTATGCAATCTGATTCCATGGTTAGCCAATAGTATCCTAACCTCATGATTTTTTGGGCCAACATTTAGCCGTTCATATGAGGTCCACATACTCCTTCATGTACCTCTTTCATCAGTTCACATGCTTCATTTTTATCCACACATCTTAGCAAGGTGGTATCAGACGATCTTTTGTAAAGTATAGACCCACTTAATAAGAAATGACTTACTAACCTTCTGAGTGTTCTCTAGTCATTTTTGCTAGCCATTTCAGGGTATTTGGTTTCTTAGAGAAAAGTTTTGATGTCGTGATATCAGGGCTTGTCATCTTCTGTTTTTTTCAATTGCTAAACAGTAGGTGGGCCGATTTTCGATGTCTATTTTTATCAGTTAGACTTCGGCTCTCCCTGTTATCTGGATCATAGACGCTAGTGTGGCGAATGCATCTGCAAGCTGGTTCTAAGTTCTTGGGACGTATGTGAAAGTGATTGTTTAGAATTCTTCGATTAACTTTGTCAAATGTTGATGGTATAGTACCGGTTTGGGGTCTTTGGTCTTATATTCCCCTCTTGTCTATAGTATGATAAGTGATGAATCTCCATACACTTCTAATTCACGAATTTCCATGTGGCAAGCCATTTTGAGGCCGAAGATGCACACCTCATATTTCGTGATATTATTGGTATATGGAAATGTGAGTCTTGTTGCTGAAGGGAATTGTGTTCCATCTGGGGATATCAATACTGCCTCGATCCCACAACCGAATATATTGGCAGCTCCATCAAAGAACATTTTCCACTTAGGGTTCTACTATATCCCACGGTCTTTTACTGGTTTACCTTCCACTGTTAATATATTTTCGTCTGGGAATTAGGCTTGTAGTTCTTAGGAATCTCCCTCGACGAGGTGTTTTGCCAATTGGTCGGCTAAAGATTTCCCTTTCATCGAGTTTTGATTTATGTATGTGATATCAAACTCCGATAAGAGCATTTGCTATTTGGAGATTCTCCCTATCAAAATGGGCTTCTCTGCCAAGTACTTCAGAGGATCATGTCTTGTCAACAGCTCAATATGATAGTAAAGGGTGTATTGCCTTAACCGGTGCATGACTCAAATCAGAGCATAGCAAGTCCTCTCTACTTCTGAATACCTCTATTCCCCGTCTGTGAATTTCTTGCTTAGGTAATATATGGAACGCTCTCTTCCCTCTTCATCTTTTTGCCCCAACACGCATCCCATGGATTCAGGGAGTATCGTGAGGTATAAGAATAAGGGCTTCCCTTACTTCGGGACTATCAAGACTGGAGGTTTTATGAGATAGTTTTTTATTGTCCTGAATGCTTCTTCGCATTCGTCATCCCATTCTACTACGACATTCTTTTTCAACAGATGGAATAGTGGCCGGCACTTATCTGTGAGCTGTGAGATAAAACAAGCTATGCAATTTAACATTCCCAGCAAACTTCTTACTTCTTTGACAGTGCGTGAGGAAGGTAACTCTAATATAGACTTTACTTTGTCAGGGTCGATTTTAATGCCTTCCCGGCTTATGACAAACCCTAACAATTTGCCCGTTGTGACCCCGAAAGTGCACTTCTCCATATTTAACTTGAGCTAGAATTTTCTCAGCCGTTTAAACAATTTTCTCAGGATATCTATATGGCTCTCTTCTTCTTTAGACTTGGCTATCATGTCGTTGACGTATACTTCGACTTCTCGATGCATCATGTTATGAAGTATCACGACCATGGCTCTCTGATACGTTGCCCCGGCGTTTTTCAAACCAAAGGACATGACTTTGTAACAGAAAGTCCCCCATGTTATGATGAAAGTCGTTTTGGTTTTATGTTCTTCAGTCATTTTTATCTGATTGTATCCTAAGAAATCGTTCATAAATGAGAAAGATGGTTTCCTGCCGTGTTGTCTACTAGAACATCAATGTGAGATAGGGGGAAGTTATCCTTTAGCGTAGCTTGGTTTAAGTCCTGGAAGTCTATGCATACGTGTACTTTTCCATTCTTTTTCATAACGGGGACTATATTCGCTACCCATTCTAGGTAATCGGACACTTCGGTGAACCCTATTTCTAGCAGTTTCTTGACTTCTTCCTTGATCTTTAGTAAGATGTTAGGCCTAAATCTTCTCAATTTTTGTTTTTTAGGTTTGACATCTTCCCTTGTGGGAAGCCTATGAACCACTATTGATTGGTTTAGTCCTGGCATGTCACCATATGACCAGGCGAACACATCTGCATATTCAGTTAACAGCTCAGTCATCTCATGTTTTTGCTTGACACTCAAACTGGTCCCGATCTTGAGGTTTTTAGGTTTCTCAATGCTTCCTAGATTTACTTTCTCCACCGGCTCATCAATTGAAAATCCACTTTGTTCATGTTTTTGCCAATTTTCTTGTATTATTTCGTGGTCAAGGATATCACTTCCAACAACTGACCTAGCAGCGTCAGAAACGATATCAGCGTTTTTATTTTCTACCTGCGCAAAATGTCCCTAATGTTCGATGGTAGGAGATCTAGGTGAAGTAAAATGAAAGCAGATATATATAAGTAAGACAAACTGTAATTCCTTGAATTATAAAGAAGTCTCAATAAAAAATTTATTTAACAATCGTTCTCTATCCTTAAGCTGACCTAGTGCTATAAATAGGATAATAGAACCAATTATTGAGAGCTGGATGTTGTTTGGACATGCGAGGGGTTAGACTCCCATTGCTGATGTCATCTTCGCTTATCCTTAGCTCTTGAATGATAGTTGCTTTTCTGAAAGATTGTTGAAGGGGTGGAATGCGCATCGGGGTGTTGCTTGGCTCCTCTTTCATTCTGCCTTTGACACCTCTGGCTTGTGCTTCTTCCCGAGCTGTAGGAACGTACCCTAATCCAAACGTCCCTTGCTGCCCCTCCTTAAATTGATGGCCTTCCTTGCTGGTCACCACATTTACCTCGTCAAATATCTGGAGACCAAGGTCTTCGGAACCATAATCCCCAATGTATGGTATGGCGGTTTCTTTGTAGATGGCATAATCCTGCTCGCCTAGCACAGTGACTATCTACCCATTTGCAATGAATTTGACCCTCTGATTGAGACTGAATGGTATGGCTCCAACGGTATGTATCCAGGGCCTTCCCAAAAGTAGGTTGAAAGATCTTGGGATGTCGAGGATTTGAAAAGATATGTAGAACACTTGCAGACCAATCTCCACCGGCTAGTTTATCTCCCTTACTATGTCTCTTTTTGACCCATTAAAAGCCCTGACCACCGTCGGGCTGGGTTTGATATTGCTTGGATCGACCCCCAATAAGTGGAGGGTAGCCAATGGGCACACATTGAAGGACGACCCGTTGTCAATGAGTATTCGGAAGACAATCGTGTCGTTACTCTTTACCACTATGAATAGTGGTTTTGTATATTGGTCTCCATCTTCTCCTAGCTCTTCAGGGGAGAAAGATATCTAGTCCAAGGTGAAAATAGAATCCGCCACGTGACTTATTTTGTCTGTAGCGATGCCTTCTGGTACCTAGATTTGTTTGAGCACCTTGAAGAGTGCTTCCCTGTGGAGCTCAGAGGATGTAAAGAGGCCCGTGAGTGATATTTGTGCTGGAACCTTGTTTAGCTATTCTATGATCTTATATTCACTCGCTTTGACTATTTTTGTAAATGCAGCGAGCCCCTCTTCTTCTTCCTCTCCTTTCTCCGTGTTGGGCTCTTTAGTTGAGATTTTATATTTCGGGTCATATACCCTTCCAGATCGGGTGATTCCTCCCACCATAGGGGGTCGCTCTTACTCAAGGGTCTGATAGTCAAACGGTGCAGCCTTATACCTTTCTATAGGTATTGGGACATTGAACACATATCTCTTCTTCGGGATTTGTATCTCAGTTGACTGTCCCTCATAGCATTTTATGACTCTTGGCTTTTGTTTTGAATTGATCATGTTTATAAATTTCTCCCCTTCCTTTGGCGGGTTATCCTCTTTTTCAAACTCAAGCCCCCATCCGCTAGGTGGCCTATATACAGTTGGGGTATAAGAATAGTTCACCAGGTATTCGAATCTCCCATGTGATTCTCCCAAGGTGTCGACTATTGGGTCTCCTGCTAACCATCTCTTTTTAATATGTGACTTGGGGGTTTTCTCTGAAGCTTGACGACAATGCCTTTTCTACTGGTTCGTCGCCTTTTGCTTAGAGGCTTCTTTGGGAGCTGACTCTTCAGATGTGATCATATTGATGGTGGGCTTATGATTAAGCAGCGAATTGGTGTTGACATTGGGTGTTGGGGTGTTAACAAAATCCAGCTGCACAATCCCGACGTCGATAAAATCCTGGATTTTGTGTTGGAGCCTCCAGCATCGGTCTATAGAATGCCCCTCTTAGCCCATATGATAGTCACATTTGAGGCTTGAATCGAAGTTTCTGGGCTTGTACCGGTCGTTTGGGATTTCGAAGCTAATCAAATTATCCGCTCGCAGCCGAGCAAAGACTTGGCTGAGTGGGATCAGAATTGGAGTAAATTGTCTTAGGACCCTGGTAGCCTGGGCATGATTTGCCGTGGAGTGCTGAGCTGGGGTACTCGTGGTCTGGAAGGTTACACGAGTTCCAACTTTGTCTACTTTACTAGAGTTGACTGTGCTGACGGTAGACTCCTTGGCTCTGTTACCTCCTAAGGGCCTTTGTGGTAGTGTGACCCTAGGAGGATCCATTATTTGGAGTCTGCCTGTGGTGATGGTGCTTTCAATCCGGCACCCTGCAGCTACTACTTCTGCAAAACTGGATGATGCTTGGCCCACCAAATGTGAGAAGTAGGTCTTGTCTAGAGTGTTGACGAATATGGATGTCAACTCTTTCTCGGAAATTGGGGTTGTTACCCTGGCAGCTTGAGCTCTCCAACGCTGAGCATACTCTTTAAAAGGCTTAGCGTGTCTCTTTCGAAGACTCCCTAGATCAATCACTAAGGGGGCGACTTCAATATTAAACTTGTACTGGTCATAAAATGCCTGGGTAAGCCTTTCCTAGGTGTTGACCTGATTGAAATCCAAGTGGGCATACCAGACTAATGTAGGGCCCGTAAGGCCATCCTGGAAAGTCTGGATCATTAGTTGGTCATATTGAGCATACTTGCTCATCTTCTGGGCGTATAGCTTTTTTGTGCATTTTGGAGCATCCAGTACCGTCATACTTCTCAAATTCCGTGGTCTTGAATTTATCAGGGTACACCTCTTCCCCATATACTGGCAGACTGGTGATTCTAGCTTGCTCGAAACTGTCAGGCCCCTCTATTGTTTTCATCTTGTCAGTCAGCTATTGGAAGAGTCTTTTTTCCATCTCTTTCTGTCTCTCCTCCATCTCTTTTTTCAAGTCATCAGAGGTTGGACCCTGGTTGATTCTCGGCTCATACTCAAAGACCGAGTTGAGGAGGGAATTGATTTCCTCATATTCTGGAGCCTGCCCCTCCATTGTCTTCCCTTTTCTAGCCCCTGAATGTTCTTCTTAAGTCGGCTGGGTGGTGCAAAGGAGGCCAATGCTTTCAGTCGAGAGTTGGACTTGTGCAGCTAACTGTTGGATCTTTTGTTCTAGGGATACGATCCTAAAGTCTGAAGCAGCGTCAGCACTTGTGTTGTTGCAGTTGTCACCACTGTTTGCCATTTTTGTTCTTGAACGTGTGCAAATTGGGCTTCTAGGAGGGTTTAGTTGTTTGGGAGCTATTTTGATACCTGGCGCGCATTTTTCTTTTTAGTATAATTTATGCAAATGTGATGCATGTGTCACACAGATGCTAAAATAAAAGGGGCCAACAATTAATTGATGATGTAATATTGAAACTTTATTTTTATTAATATTGGAAACTTTGGAGTTCGATACTTAAAAAAAAAAAAACCAATGAGTACAATGATAATTTATTTCCTAGCTTTTTTGGTTTTCTGTTGTGGAGACTCAGGTTTCCCATTGATGACGGCTTCTAATTCCTTAACTTTGGCTTGGGTCTTCTCCAGCTGAGCTTTCAAGGCTTTGTTTCTCTGGTCAAATTCCTTGAATCGACCTTTCCAAATGTCCTTTTTTATAATCTGCAGCTTCAAAATATACTTCCATTTGGGCCCTGACCTGCTCTAGGTAGATTTTCAGCTTCGGATTTACCTTGTCTAGCTTAGGTTGGGTGACATCTGGGACCCGATATGCTCTTTCTCCTGTCTGATACAGCTGGTGGATCACGAACTCCCTGGTGGCTCGATGTTTTCTCACTTCGCCATCTAGCTCTCCAAGGTCTACATTCGGGCTCTCGATTCTGGCTTCCCAAAGTGCTTTGACCTCTACCAGCTTAGCAAATTTCTCAGCTACTAGTAAGTTCGGATCGTGATACTCGAATGTGACTGCCTCCAGTGAAGGTCGATAAACTATGTCTTGAATAGTACCGAATTGGCGGACCACTAAGTTGGGATGATAACCTATACATTCTCTGATTCCGATTAAAGGCACGACTTGAAAGTTACTGCAGGTTAAAATAATTTTGTTGCAGCAAGTCCATCTGGCTATCCACAGAATGTCATCGGCACTGAAACTTCTAAGCACTTCTACCCAACTGTGGCTGGTAAGGTCATCGGGTAGCTTTATCTTCTCTATGCACGAGTCCACGAGATCCACTTGTTCAGCCAAGGTTTTCAGGATCATGTTCAGCCCAAAACACTTGAGGTGGCTTACAAACCATATCACTATAAAGTTGATATTTGAGCGGAGGATCCCGTGGCCTTTTTTCTTGACAAAGTTTAAGTTCCGGATCTGTTCAGCCAATAGAGCCGAGATGTAAGATCTTCCTTCCAGGAATTAGGCCACCAATTCTGCAACTCGGTAATGGACATAGAAAGTTTCGGTAGGGAATAGTATGGTAGCAAAAGCTGTCAGGATGAAAGCATTCACCCTTCTTTATCTATAAGTCCTGAGGTCCCCACACAATATGTCTTTCCTGTCCCCATTATCTTCTTGGGCGATGAACCAGGCTTCCAACTCGTTCATCTATATGCAGTATCCGTTACAGTCTGCTAAGGCCTTGTTAATTGCTGTTTTGCGGATACCCAGGAGTCTACTGAAAATACCGGTTGGCCCGGCCTCAAGATCTGGTACATAGACTTGGTTGGTTAGTGCTGGAGCCTGTAGCAGCTGGGTGTACTCTTTCAAGGTCGAAGTAATCTCATGTGGCCCAATGAAGAAAGCCGCGGGCTCTATTTCCCATAAGTGGAGCATGGCCCGGACCAAGGGCAAATTCATCTCCATCTTCATCAGTGAGATGATGGGCCCTATTTTTTGCTGGATGAAGGCCTGCTCCTCTAGGTTGTATAGGGTGAACCAGTGGTCCGATACCAATTTCGAATCCAGAGGTTTGTACACTCGGATTTCTTTGCGGAGAAGGCGGTCAACTGCGGTACTAGTCATCTATTACAATAGAAATTTCCTAATTACAACCAGAACTATAATTACATTACAGGGAAATATATCTAAACTCCATGAACAGAACAAAACTATTACGTCATCAACCTATCGTCAGCCTATGACGTCATGTATGCAAATAGGTAGGTTCTAATAGGTCCCCAAGCTCTATAGCCTCTCGCATTCTCGGAGAAATGGATCTCGGGCCATATCGAAGCATTGGATAAGGTAGCCTAATCGGTCCCGAATGGTGATCATATCACTTTGCTCGAAACCTACACAATGGCCCCCCGTTTTAGGGTCCTAAGACAGCCCAAGTTTGACCATATCTATTCACACATTTAATGCATGCAGACTCAACAACAAAAGTAAATAACTAATCTTAAATCTAGTAAATCCCTGAAAGGTTAGCAATAGTATAACAAGCCAAAAAGACATTCATTGAAAAAGTGATTTGAGGAGATTCAGGTGGCTAGCCTACTAGAGATATCCCCAGCGGAGTCGCCATCATGTTGAGTCTAATTTTTTATTTCCCATTCCTAAACCGATCTATACTAGACCTTACACTCATCTAATGTAGATCCTCGACTTGAGTTAGGAATTTCATTTTGTTTTGAAATCGCCACCTAACTGTTGTTGGGAAAAATTGAATTAAAACTAATGGAGCGGATTAGTCCTAATTTGGACCACTAGTCGTCGTGATTTCCTCTTCTCGTTTTGTGTGAAAAGAGGAAAGGGAAAACCAGAGTTTCTAAGTTCAGAGGCTAACCCATTAAAACCATAAGGTTACCACCTTAATCTCCTAAAATCTACTCTATCCAGAAATGTCTTTTATTTTATTTTTGTTGTCTTTTATTGTGTTTTTGAGTGAATTATTCTAAGAAAATGATTTTTTTTATTCTTTTTAAGGTTGCTCCAAATGGGTGCCTACTTACCTGCTATTTAGAATCAAACTTGTCGTAGTTCTCTTTTCCTGAAAAACTTTAGTGTGTTTGTGAATTTTAATTATGAAATCTCTTTTGATTTATGTTTTTATCATTTTAATATTTTTCTAAAAAAATATAAGCCTAAGCCTGATGATTTGATTTTTTGAAAATGATAATTTTAAGGAAAAAACACCAAGTTTGGATTTACTTAAGATAATGATTTTTCTATTTTTCGACTCATTTCTACTATTATAAATTTTTATTGATTTTTATTAATTTTTATTGACTTTTATTAATTTTCATAATTTTTATAAGTTTACTAAATTTTTATTGAAAAAAATTTCTCCTAGATTATTTATCTATCCTATTCTAAAATCTAAATCTTTATTATTATTTTCTAAGATTTTTATCATTTTCTTTATATATTTTTATATTTTTCTATTATTTATTAGTATAATTATTATTTTTATTTTTATCACTCATCCTAAATTAAATCCTAAAAAAAAATCTAATTTCTAACATTTTTTTCTATTTATTGAATTATAAATAACAAATAAGTAAATAAATAAAATAAATACAAAAAAAAATCGAAAAATCTGACTTACCTGGATCCGAATCGGTGCGCGGGTCGGATTAGGTCGAAGCGGGTCGGGTCGATCGGGCACGGCAGTTGGGGATGCTCGTTGACAGCGTTCCAGCGGCCTTTCGAAGCAGTTGAGGTGTCAATTTCTTGGTTTTCGGGGGTGAGGAACTCAATTGTGGCATTGGTTTGCTTCAAAAATGCCTCCTGGTGGCTGCTCAACGCTTGATCGGTGGTAGTAGGTGAAGAACTCCGGCGAGGCTTCGATTCTCTCTCTTTTTCTCACTTTCGATTCGTGCTTCTGCCTCTCAACTTCATCCTCTATTTATAGGCGTAAGAAATCGAGCTGGATAAGCTCGGATTTCCACCGATTGAAGCAAATCGAATTTGCGATTAAAAACCCATCTCCGATTTATGCAAATCCGTTGATTTGTTGCGATTTGATTCCAATTAGATGGTGTTTATCTTATTTCCGTTGAAGATCTGTTAGATTTGTGCAAAAAATCGAATCAAAACGGTCGAAATTCGGATTTTTCTCTTCGTCGGCGATCTCGGACAGAGGTTGAAGACAATTACGCGCCTGGCGTGTGTGTTCACCTTGGCCAATCGGCTGTTGACACATGTCCCAAGGAGAGAAAAAATTTGCAAAACGCGGATTCTGCTTCCCTAGCGTTTCGAACCCCTGACCAAGCTCTCCCGTGTGCGCACTAGACCAAGGTTCGGACCAGCTGGGCTAGCCCACTTTTGCGATTTTATTATTTTCGCAATTTACATATATGTAATGCGATTTTTTTTATTTTTTGTATTTTTTGAAATTTCAAAAAATTGTAAAAATTATTTAACCCTTTTTATTGTCATTTCTGTAATTATTTTCCAAATTTGATGTATTTTTCCTATTTATTTTATTTTTTGAATGTTTTTCCTATTTTTGCTAAATTATAGAAAAAATGGAAAAAATTGGAAATTAATTATTGTTGATTATTATTGATCATTAAGGCAAAAATGAGGTGTTTACAGCCTCTATTTACATATTAAAGTGAGGATGAGTAATAAATGTATAGTGAAGTCTGATCCCTAGTTCTAAGAAAAAGTTCCCAAACTTCTTGTTATCAAATTGTGTCCCATTGTTTGCAATTATTATGTATGAGGCTTAGAACCTACATATGATTAATCTCCACACGAAATCTTTCTTAGTTATGTTAACCACTACCTCCATTTTTGCCTACATCATGAAGTAATTTATTGCAACAATTATAAATTGTTGTTGTTTAGTGGCTATAGGGAAAAGTCCAAGAATGTCGATTTCTCACTAAGCGAAAAGTCAAGGGCTAGTAATCGACATGAGTTTGTTACTTGGTTGTTTGTTAACTAGGGCATGCTTCTAGCATTGCTCATGTCTTTGGACCATCTTTTCAATGTCTTCTTTCATATTTGACTAGAAATAGCTAAGTCAAAGAACTTTTATTGCTAGGGCACGACCATTCACATGATTACTACAAACTTTAGCATGCAATTCTTGCAATATGTGTTATGCCTCATATGTGCACAGACATTTAAGATATAGGAGGTTATGGGATTTTTGGTATAGTTAGACATCAATAGCAGTGTAATGAGCTAGCTTCTTTCCTACTATGGGTAAGGTTTCATTTCATAAGCATTCAATGAACGAGTCCATCTAGTAGGGTTCAATTGTAGGTGGTTAAGTGTCATTGATGAGACACACTTTGCACTTTCCGGTAATATTCCTTATTGTTGATATTCAATGAACACCTTTTGCCCAAGTTAGATAAATAAGTCAAAGCTAACTTCAACAAGCCATTAACCTTCAAGTTTTCCACTTGTGGAACTTCAATAATGTTCTAAGATGGTATGTTTGAGCAAAACACCAATATAACCTTGAGTTACTTTGCCATTCCCTTATCCTTTATAATGTAATCACCCTTTACTTGTTGGACAACTAACCATGAATCAAAGAAGATTTCAAGCTTACCTACACTGACCTCATTTACTAACTTAATGCCCACTATTAAGGCCTTGTATTCAACTTCATTTTAACTTGTAGGATATCCAAATTTTCAATTTGTATTGGAATTATGCCCTGTGTGGTCCTCTTAGCACTAACTTTGCTTTACTCCTCCATAGAATTGAGGGTTCATCAACATAGAGAGTCCATGTAGGTTGGTCATCATTAACTTATGCTTCTTCCTTTAAAGTTAATTTAAAGTCTGCTAAGACTTGTCCTTTAATTGCTTCATGTAGTCAACATTGAACTTCATATTGCTTGGGTTCTAAAATGTACTTAATCATACGACCTTGAGGAATCTTAGCTTATGTAACATTTGGTAGAGCAGTTGATTAGTTAAGACGATCACTTAAGGAGCTTCAAAATGTGGTTGTAGCTTCCAAATTGAGATGACTACTACCAATGCAAACTATTCAATCATTGAATATATGATCTTAGACCTTATAAGATACAACTATCATAGTAGACCAGTCAATGTTGCCTACCTTCTACTTGAACTATGACTAAGGAAAAGGCTTTGTTGCTAACATAGAGGTGTACATACAAATCTTCTTCAAGCACAAGCTCAAAGAGCACTAGTGGAGACACACAAAATT
The DNA here is from genome assembly GCA_037954665.1 of Laguncularia racemosa. Taxonomy (NCBI): domain Eukaryota; kingdom Viridiplantae; phylum Streptophyta; class Magnoliopsida; order Myrtales; family Combretaceae; genus Laguncularia; species Laguncularia racemosa. The sequence continues at coordinate 307,739 of JBBMOL010000056.1, forward strand.
TCTCTAACTCATCAAAAGTTACTTGGCACTCATTGATCCATTAGAGGTTTGCTAGGGTTTTAAACTTTGAGGAATTCAAGAATTTATCTATTGACCGCAACATGAATCTATTTAGCTCATCAATCTACCTAGTTAACCTTTATACCTCCTTGATCATCTTAGGCAATTGCATGTCTAACATGTCTCAAATCTTCTTGGGATTCGCTTCTATCTTTCGAGCTTTGACCATGTATTCAACTAACTTACTTATAGTTGCCCAAAATATACATTTTTAGGGGGCTAAACTTCATATTACATTGCTTAAGTGTTTGAAAGGTTTCCTAAAGGTTAGCCAAACACTCATTAGGCTTCTCGCTTTTAACAATCAAGTTGTCCACATATACTTCTACGTTACACTCAATTTGAGGTTTTAACATTCTTGTCATCAACTTTTATTAAATCATCCTTAACATTTTTAAGGCCAAATGATATGACCTTGTAACAATATGTCCTAAAGTTGGTGACGAATGAAGTATAGATCTATTTAAGTTCATGCATGCATATTTGATTATAGACTAAAAGGGCATCTATGAAGCTCAATAATGCATTAAATGAGGTCAAATCAACTAATTAACCTATTCTAGGAAGTAGAAAATAGTCCTTAGTGCAAGCCCTACTATAGTTGCAAAATCAATACACATTCACCATTTTCCATTAGACTTCTTTACTAGGACAACATTTGCTAGTCAAGTCAGATATCACTTCTCCCTAATGAAGTCCGCTTTAAGCAATTTCTCACTTTTTCTATAATTGCTGCTTGTTGCTCTAGATTGAAGTGTTGCTTCTTTTGAAACATAACCTTTATAGTTGAACTAATATTAAGTCAATATGTGATTACATTAGGGGAGATACTTGGCATATCAGATAGGGACCTTGCAAAAACATCAAAGTTTGTATGAACAAAACCTACAATGCATTGATTCAAGTTGGTAGACACAAATGTACCAATCTATGTTATCAGCTTGGCTCAATTCTTTATTTATATAGTCTCAGTCAGCTCAACTAGTTCTCCACTAAATTCAAGCTGATTACCTAACTTCGACTCCACTTACAAAACTTCTCCTCACGATATGGCTTGCATATAGCATAATCTTTCCAACTATGGATCTCCTTTATAGACAGCAACCTCAAATGGTGCTGGAAACTTGCGTTTTAGGTGTTTGGTAGAGTTAATCAATCCTAATTGAATTTTGTACAACTCACCCCAAGTTAAAAAAATAAACAATAAAAACTATGATTTTCTCGCTATCACTAAGCTCAACTACTAGGGTGATGCTTCCAATGACCTTTGTAGCTTAGCAAGCCAAATAAGCTACTCTTGTAATGCTTGGGATCAATAGAAACTATGTTTTCCTCCTTGATGCTTGACTGTAGCTATCAACTTATCATTCATTTAGATTAAAGCCTTAAAAAAGATGACGCTAGTTGTTCTTCCAGTGTCTATTAACACTTTATGGACATTGAAGTCTGCAATTCAAACTTGTATCACTAGCACGTCATCATGTAGGCTTGATATTCCTTTAGTATCAACTTCAATAAAAGAAATCGATATTTTGACTTTGCATTTTTAAACTAACTTATGAGGACTTTATAAGGTTGCAAATGCGTTAAGTTACTCGTAAGCTAATTGATCTTGGTTTAACTCGAGGTTGATTAGTAAACAAGCCAAGTTTAAGCTTAAAATGATACTTATTTATTTAAATAAGTCAAGATCAAGCACTTATTTAAGCTTGTGAGTAGGATCGGGAGCAAGCTCGAGAGCAGGTTTGAGAGTAGGTTTATTTATATTGTTAATAACTAGACTTGATTATATTGTTAACGAATCGGCTTGAGAATAGGCTTGAGAGTAAGCTTGTTTACATTGTTATCGAGTTAGCTTATAGACAAACTTGCTAACAAGCTCATGAGCATTACTCATAAGTTGTTAGTAGGTTCTCGTTTATATTATTAACAAACTGGGTTGTGAGTAAGCTTGCAAATTAATATATTAATACTAAAAATCATATTATATTAAAAATTATAACATTCAATAGAATTTTTACGCTGTCATTTAAAACCCAATGCTCTCGACCCCTATGTTCTTTCGTTTCCTTCATTTTAAGGACTAATAAATTTTAAAATATATTATGCTTAGATAATGCATGATTTTATATAGATATAACCATTTATCGTTATATTATGAATTTGTGTTTAAAATAATAAAATTTTAAACTAATTTCCATAAAAAAGTGAAAAGGTAAAATTTGAAGGCTTGAATTAATTTTGAGCTTTAATTTAAAATCAAGCTCATTTTTTACTCATACATCTAAACAAGCTCAAACTTAAGTTTAGGTTCATTTAGGTTTGTTATCTAAACAAGCTTAAGCTCAAATTTAGACTTGTTTATCTAGTTGTGCTCAAGCTTCAAATTATTTAACAAGCTTGAGTTTGAACTTATAATTTTCAAGTTTAGTAAAAGCTCAACTTAACTCAAGCTTGACAATTTCTCTAATGAGTTGAGCTTAAACCTTTAGAAGCTTAGCTCGACTCGTTTGTGGCCTCAAGACTTTGGTTTTCACAAATGCTTCTAGTATCTGTTATGATGTTTTGTTAGGAGAAATGATCTAGGGTTTATATCCCACAGTGGGTGTCGAATGTTGTCAATCAATATTCCCTGGTGTTGTGGGAACTATTTTTAGGCTTGAATTGGTCCAAATTATGGCCTCAAAAGAACAAACATGAGTAAAAGGGGTGTCAAAGATTACTCAAAGTCAATATAGTATAAAGGGGAAAGTGGAGAATTAAGCCAATAAGAAGTATAATATGGCTCGAAGTTGTGGGTTGTAAATCCCTTACTAGAGGGTCTAGCGGATCTCTTATGGATGAGGCATGCTACTCAATTTGCGACAAATGTGCATGTGTCCTCGCTTGGTGAATATTCCACAATTCTCATATAGATAGTACTGCCGCTTGTCACGTGTTAAGGAATGTATTGGCATGGCTTATTTTAGTCAGCTTTTTGGGCTAAATTGGTACTTGAAAGCCCAAAGCCTCAATCCATATATAACAATAGTGAAATAAATTTACAATTTATTGCACTAGAAATTTTGAATAGTATACATAAAATTTTGAAATTTTAATCGGCTACTGATTTGATTAACGTATGATTTCCGAAATCATAACTGACGAGATTCAATTTGTATGAAATTTGAGGTGGAGAAATGAATGGTGTATCGAAACACAAGACCTCTATAAGGACCACCTGCAGGCAATAAAATTGTTTAGATATTACTATAACCCAAAACTTCATATGAAAGGATAAGGCCAAACATAAAAAATTTAATAATACATTGAATGTTAGAGAAAAAGAAAGGTTAAGCCTATCAATTTCTTGTTTACAAGATTTACCTGGTAAAAATAAAAATAGTTTTAGCATGGTCGCCAACAACAAGATATCTAATTAAAAATATAACACGTATTAATAGCTATATATCAATCTAAGCAGATTTAGATTACATATGTTATATGCCTTATAAGTATATAACAAACGTCATAAATTTATAAAATAAGAATATGTTTCAAAATCCGTTTCCATCCAACAACTTTGTGGGGGCAAATGTGTTAATTGGAATTTAATAATCGGTTTGTAACATATATATATAGTTGATACAGAAAGCATGTGTAATTTTTTGTCTTTTACTGTAGATAGAAAAAAATCAATACAACATTGAAATTGAGAATTACGAGCATTAAGAAAAATAAATCAAATTTCCAATTCTAGCAAAAAACAATATCCATACCATTAGGGATATGCATCTACATTAGCTGCAGTACCACTTAATATCAATTCCATTTACCCGTATTTTTCAAACTAAATATAGCATCAAGATACTGAAAAGTTTCAATTAAATAATTGAAATTGTAAGATAGAGAACACTGTTAGTAAAAATATTTCCAGCCAATTTAATATTTTAGAGGAAGTGCAAATCAAATAATAATAGGTATAAACAAATTAATAATAAAAAAAATTAGAAAAAATTGTACCCATCACCTTAACTAACTTGCCTAAAGCCAATCGGAAGCTAATATATACCTAATATAGACAAAAAATTTAATATACTTAATAGAAGTATATTTTTATAAAGTTCTAAAAACTTGAGAATTGAAATAGAAGAAAAAAAAGTAGGTAAATTTTGAAAACAAATTGTATTTTTCTTTGATTAAAAGAGTTCTTAATTATATATATATATATATATATATATATCATATGTGGATTATATATAATTTTGAAATTATATATAATAGTAACTAACAATTTCTTTTTCTATCATATGTAAAAAATTAAAAATAAAGTAAAAAGAGTTAAGACTTCTTATTTTATATATAAATCTTTCAAGAGAATTATTTAACAATTTTTCTTGTTAATTTTTGTTGGTCTCATGTTATTATTGCTTTCAAACTAATACATTAATATTTTTTCAAGATTATTCAAGTGGTAATAATAAGAAATTAAAATTGGATAATAAAAATTATATATAGTAACAATAATAATAATTTTTATCTCATTATTATAGACAAATAGAATTAGTATAAGAAAAAAATATTAAAATATTGCGACGGCTAAAATTAAAATTGCCCCGAAATCCAACGGCCAGAGACATGGCAAGGCAATATTTGCAATCTGTATCGAACGGGCAGAACTTGAAAAGTCCGAGCACAAGTCAAGACATGAGAAGAAATGGCATGCGATGGAATGCAATCCAACGCTGGAAATTGCATGCACGGACCCATGCTTGATTGTGCAGGACTCATACGAGGGTCATCGCCTTCGATCTTGTGCTAAAGACCGAGAATAATCGAGGATCCGAGGCTTGACTTTTGGCTTGCTTAACCCTGATTTTGTAGTTGAGCTTTATCATTACAAATCCTTGATGCATCACCAATACAACCCAATCCAATACGTAGGGGTGAGCGGGAGCGGTACTCAGTTGGTAGCGTAATCGCTTACCCCATCGATGTGCTGCAGATAAGACATCGGGCATGCCTGCGACACGATTGAGACATATATCTGTTGACATATCTGCCTACGCTCTATACTACACTAAAGCAGCGAGTTAGCGTAGAGAAGCAATAGAATCACTCAACGAATGAATCTCACACACACACAATTACAAACTATGGTTGCGCACAACCCATAAATGGAGAAAATTCTCTCACGAAATATATTTCAAAATATTAATAAAACGTAACCCTAACATGTCAGACAAAATGGTATATATACTCCTCCTTAAAATATCTAAAAAAGAAAAATCTAAGCGGATATAGTCGAAGGCATGGCCGTGCCTCTAAGCCGTGTGTGATTCTGTAAATGTTCCTGAACGAATTCACGGCCGTGCCTCTAAGCCGTGTATGATTCTATGAATGTTCCTGTTCGAGTACACGGCCGTGCCTTTAAGCAGTATATGATTCTATGAATGTTCCTGTTCGCGTACACGGTCGTGTTTCAGGCCGTGTGTAGATACCCTTCTCGCAACACGGTCGTGCTTCAAGCCGTGTGTAGATACCCTGTTCCAGTACGTAAATACCTTGTCCGAGTACACGGCCGTGTTTCAGGCCGTGTGTGCCCGTATCGCTTGTACCTCCATCATTCTCTCCCACCAAAGAAGAACTCAACCCCGAGTTCTCTGCAGGATATAACGCCTCATCGTCAAGGAAGAAAGGAAAGATATCAGCGACGTTAAATGTCTTTGAAATGCCCATAGTGTTCGGTAAACCAACCACATAAGCATTATCATTGATTTTCTACACAATCTGGTACGGACCATACTTCTTAGGTTGAAGCTTGCTGTATTTTCCAACAGGGAACCGCTCCTTGCGTAAGAATACCATAACCTGATCACCCACTGAAAACACTTGTCGCCTTCGATGCTTGTCAGCTACAGCTTTGTACTTAGCATTAGATTGCTCAATTTTCGCCCGCACCTCAGCTGTAATGTTCTGCCAACTATCCGCTAGGTTCTTGGCTGCTGTGTGAAACTCAGTACCCCTTGGAAGCTTGATCAAATCCACAACATGGTTAGGAGTATTTGTATAGACAATAGAGAATGGAGACTTGCCTGTTGTCCTGTGAACGGCACTGTTATAAGCAAACTCCGCCTGAGCCAATGCCACATCCCATTGCTTGGGCTTCTCACCACAAATACTCCTAATTTGATTGCCTAAAGTTCGATTTGTTGCTTCTGTCTGACCATCCGTTTATGGGTGAACCGTGTTGCTATAGTTCAGTGAGGAATCAAACAGCTGCTATAAGGTTCTCCAAAAGTGACTCAGGAATTTGTTGTCTCTATCTGAAGTAATGGACTTAGGCACCCCATGGAGGCGTACCACTTCTTTGAAGAACAACTTGGCAATGACCTGAGCATCAGCAACCTTCCGACACGGGATAAAATGGGCCATCTTGGAGAACCTGTCAACCACAACAAAAACAGAGTCAACGCCCCGTTGGGTACGGGGCAATCCAAGGACAAAGTCCATGGACAAATCCTCCCATATGTTATCAGGAACAGGGAGCGGAGTGTAGAGGCCAGTGTTTTGGGCCTGGCCTTTGGACGTCTGGCATGTATAACACCGTTGCACAATCCTCCCAACATCACGCCTCAAGTGTGGCCAGTAGTATCTATCACTGACTGCAGCAATAGTCTTATCCCTTCCCAGATGACCTGCTAATCCACCCCAATGTAAGTCACGGATCAACTTCTCCCTCAAAGAAGACTCTGGAATACACAGTTGATTTCCCTTCATTAAATACCCATCATAAATATGGAAGTCACCGCTAGGCTGTTTAGTTTGACACATCTCCTAAGTATCCTTAAAATCATTTTCAGTCTCATACAGGTCTTTCGTATATTCAAATCCCACCACTTCAGTATGAAGTGTCACCAACAAGCTAGCTCGCCTACGCAAAGCATCTGCAACTTTATTGTATACTCCCAATTTATGTTTCAACTTAAACGGGAACTTCTGCAAAAATTGTATCCATCTTGCATACATATCTTTGCTAATCCCGGTCTGATTACTCAAGTGTTTAAGGGCATCACAATCAGAATATAGCACGAATTCTTTGCCCACTAGGTAATGTTCCTAGGTCCTCAAAGCACGCACAACTGAATAGAACTCTTTGTCATATGTGGACCAATTGCGCCTAGATTCGCATAACTTCTCACTAAAGAAGGCAATGGGTCTCCTTTCCTGAGATAGTACTACCCCTATTCCAACCCCACTTGCATCGCAATCGACTTCAAACAACTTATCGAAGTCAGGTAATGCAAGAACTGGTGCATTACACAACTTTTCTTTCAATAATCCAAAACTACTTTCAACTTCATCATTCCACTGGAACTTCCCTTTCTTCAGGCACTCAGTTATAGGTGCAGCAATGGTACTGAAATGCTGAATAAACCGTCTATAGAAACTTACCAACCCTAAAAAACTCCTCAACTCACTTACTGTTTTAGGAATGGGCCATTCCCTAATAGCTCTTACCTTCTCATCATCCATAGTAATCCCATCACCACTAACAACAAAACCCAAAAACAGCAACCTCCTAGAGAGGAATACACACTTTTTCAAATTCACAAATAGCTTGTTCTCCCTCAGAACCTTCAACACTTCCCTCACATGATTAATGTGTTCCTCCTCAGTTTTGCTATAAATCAAGATATCGTCGAAGTAAACTACTACAAACTGATCAAAAAAGGGTTTAAGTACCTGATTCATTATACGCGTGAAAGTGCTTGGGGCGTTGCTAAAGCCAAAAGGCATGACCATCCATTCGTACAGGCCCTCTTTGGTTTTAAAGGTCATCTTCCACTCATCCCCTGGTCGAATCCGAATCTGATGGTAGCCACTTCTCAAATCGATCTTGGAAAAGAGCTTAGCCCCACTTAAACAATCTAACAAGTCCTCCAACCTTGGTATTGGGAATTTGTAACCAATGGTAATTTTATTGATCGCCCTGCTGTCAACACACATACGCCAACTCCCATCTTTCTTTGGGTCAACAAGGCGGGCACTGCACAAGGACTCATGCTCTCCCTGATGAATCCCTTCTAGAGTAGTTCCTGCACCTTCCCCTGCAATATTTCTGTTTCTTTTGGACTCATTCTATAATGTGGAAGGTTAGGTAGACTAGCTCCTGGAATCAGATCAATGTGATGCTGGATATCCCTCATGAGAGGCAACCCATCAGGTAGCTCCTCAGATGTTATCTCCTTAAACTCCTCCAATAGCTCCTTTACCCTGTCAAGCAACTCCTGATCACTACTCTAGCCTTCCTCCACTGTCATCACCTGGCGAACAATTAGCACATGGACTGTCTGCACCTCCTTAATTGCTTCCTCCATCTCCCTCTCAGATTGGGTGATAGTGAGGAAGGAACGCCCTTCCACTTTAGAAGCTTTAGGGTAGTGTGTCACTTTGAGAGGTAGAAGAGAGAACTTTACCCCATCCTTCTCTAGTCGGTAAACATTCTCTCTTTCTTCATGCTTGGCATCAACATCAAACTGCCAAGGCCTCCCAAACAAAAGATGGCATGCATCCATATCCACGATGTCACAATAGACCTCATCCCTATACTTCCCTATAGAGAAAGGTACCCTGCATCGCTCAGTGACTTCGATCTTTTCAGCTGCTTTAATCCACCCAATAGTGTATGGGTTCGGATGTTTTTCAGTCAGCAAGTTCAATACCCTCACCGTTTCTCTACCAATGACATTCTCGCAACTCCCACTGTCCACAGTCAAATCAAACACCCGACCATCAACAGTACATCTAGTGCGGAACAACTAATGTCTCTGGGTCTTCTCATCACACTTTGGTGCTAACATCAGTTTTCTGATGACGTATGCCTCCTCATCATCCCCATAGCCATCATCACCATAAAACTCATCTCCTCCATCCGGTTCACGACACACCTCATCATCCTCCCCTCTGTCAATAACATTGACTGGTCTCCTACTGGGGCACTCATTGGATCAATAACCCGGTTGGTTACACCTATAGCACTTTCCCATAACTAGTTTAGTATAGGGGTTGTTCTGTTTAGGTGCCTCCCTAGTCTCCATTGGCTTCCTGCTCACCACTCTATTATCTCTCTTATCATTAACCCCACCTTGCACTTCCTGGATAGCCTTCCCCTTGTCAGTACCTGTTGTATTAAATCCATCATTCCTAAACCTTCTGTTACCCCCATCAAACCTGTTGGTCTTCTCTTGCAGCATCATCTTTGCCCGAAGAGCCATGTTTTTCGCTTCATTGACATTGCATAAAACGTGAACTCCTATCTTCTCCTTAATTTGCAACCTCAGCCCATCCAAATATCTAGCCACCTGCTGCCTTTCGCTCTCCCTAAGATCGTTCCTCTCAGCCAATCTCATAAATTCCACCGTATACTCATATACCGTCCTCGGACCCTGTCTACACTTCTGATACTGCTGAAATAATATTTGTTCGTAGTTAGGAGGTAGGAAATCCCTTTGAATCAATTGCTTCATCCTATACCACGTCTGCACCAGTTGCTTACCCTCTCTATATCGCATGTTCTGCAACCTCTAGCACCATGCCGAAGCCCCTCCTTTCAATCTACAAGCCACTAACTTCACCCTACGATCCTCCGGCACTTCCATATAATCAAAGAAACGGTCTACCTCTGCTAACCAATCTAATAAATCCTTAATATTCAAATTACCGGTAAAAGAGGATATATCTACCTTTCATTTCCTTCAAATTTCCCTTATTGCACGCTATCCAAACATACTGTTAATAAAACAAGTGACGGAAATGTTGAAGAGAGGTATTCCAGAGAGCTATTGATTATAAAAGAATATTAGGCAAATTAAATAATGTTTGAATCATATATGTTTAGTCGAAGTGCTAGTTTCATATTATGCTTTGCCTCGACTGCGTTTTGACGTAAAATGTTGGTTGTCCATCATCCAGGTTAGGACTAAAGATGGAGAACGAGAACACCGTGGATCAAAAAGCGGTTCGTCTTCGGCAAAGATTGAGTCAAAAGGATGTATTCCTCGTAATTTTAGATGACATTAGGGAAGAAGTAGACTTAGAGAAATTGGGGATTCCATTTGATGATCACCATCCAAATATCCACTTATTGTTGACCTCAAGAAGTGACCAAGTGCTGAAGAGTAAGATGGATTCTCAACACAATTTCCGTCTTAAACCTTTGAAAAAGTCTGAAGCAGTGGACCTGTTCACGCAAATTGTTGGAGAAAGAACAACGAATGAATCCACATCGATTGAGCAGTTGGCCGAACAATGTGCAGGTTTGCCGGTTCTAATATCACCCTTGGCTGCTTCCCTAAAGTCCCTCCCTTCATCTGCCTGGGCTGATGCTTTAACTAAACTACAACAGTCTAGAGGCCAAGGAATTGAAAAATTTATAGACAAATCGTTGGAGTTTAACTATCATCTTATAGAAAGTGAGGAGGCAAAATTATTGTTCTTGCTTTGCGGTCGTATCGGCAATCAACTCATCTCAGTCGATAATCTAGTAATATATGGAATGGGCTTAGGGCTTCTGAAAGGTGTCCGTAGAACGGAAGAAGCAAGAGAAAAGGTTAAATTGCTGCTTGATAATCTGAAGGCCTCTTGCTTGTTGGAGGATCACAACGAAGGTTATGTTAAGCTACACGATCTGATGGCTGATGCTGCCCTCTCTATTGCATCAAATGCTCAAACTTCACTAGTCATTAGGAATAGTAAACTTTTGGAAGCATGCCACGATGATGACTTTAAGGGGTGCAAATCTATTAGCATACACCTTGATGATGAAATGCATGAACTTCCTGAAAGATTAATATGTCCAGAATTGGATATGTTATTGATAGGAGCAAAAAAAAGTTTTAATCTGGAGATCCCTGATGCGTTCTTCGAAGATCTTGGGGAACTCAAAGTCTTGCATATTTCTAATTTGAGCATGACGTCACTACCCTCGTCTATGCAATTCCTTAGCAAACTTCATACGTTATATCTTGATCTTCAATTTTTCGTCCTTGAACACTTAACGGTGGTTGGAAAGTTGAAGACCTTACGAGTTCTCACCCTTCGTGGATATGTTGAGCATATACCAAAGGAATTTGGGGAGTTGAATAATCTTAGAATCTTAAATTTGACAGAGTGTTGGAATGTGCGAGTAATTGGGCCTGATGTGTTGGGAAGGTTAATACATTTGGAAGAGTTGACCTTGCCAATGCGCTTGACTGTTGGGATGCAGAAGGAATTGATAATGCAAGCCTTACTGAGTTGAACAAAATGTCATACTTAAGCACTCTCAGAATTTGTGTTCCTAATGTTGCATCGCTTTCCAACATTATACCATCCAAACAATTAGTGCGGTATCATATACAGGTTGGGTGGGGATCGTACAGAAAAGATGGTGGTAAAGCTAGAACTCTAAAGCTTGACTTCGATTCGAGAAGTAGTAAGTTGATCTGGAAAGAATGGGTACAAACAATTTTAAGGAAGACTCAAGACTTACAGCTAGAAGGGTGGATCGGAACTCAAGAAATTGTTACCGAATTGTCCAAGGAAGGTTTTCCAGAGTTGAAGCATATTTATGTAGGAGATTGTCTGCCAATCAAATACATCGTTCACTCAAAGCAACCGGATGCTATTCCTGCCTTGGAGTCTTTGTCCCTTAGTAGTTTAATCAACTTACGAGAGATATGCAAAGGTGATCCTCCGCCTAAGTTCCTCAGTAATTTGAAAGTCATAAAGATAGAAGGTTGCAATGAGTTGAGGAAGCTCTTCTCCGTTTCTTTGGTAGAAGACCTTCCAGTGCTGGAAGAGGTTGAAGTGAGCGACTGCACATTGATACAAGAGATTATCACATATGCAGAAGTGGAGCGTATTGATTACGGAGGAAGGGTTGGTGATAAAGCAGAGAAATTGGAGCTAAAGAATATGCGTACTTTGAAATTGGAGAATTTAGAGAATATCTCAGTCTTTTGCTCGAAAGAAAGCAGTGAAATAATTGTTGAGGACGGCAGCTCTCCACTCGTATTTCTGGACAGACGTCAGGTGAGATAATAATTTGTGCTGATTCTCATATTAATAGGATTAGGATTCTGTTTAGTTTTATGGAGAAAAAAATAATAAAGATCCGTAGATCCTGTATTTGTTAAAAGCTTGAAAGAATTTTTTTTTTATTTATATTTTCCAAAACTTATAACACGCTTTACGAAATAAAAACATGCATGAAAATTTGAAAGTCTTCTCATTTGTTCTTATGAAGAGTAACCTGGGCACTCATAATATTTTCGATTTGGATCGCTTCTCGATTAGAATGGAGATCCCTATATTTCATTCGTTTTTATTAACTTGGAAGTTAAACCTTATATATTTAAAAGGGTACATTTGGATATGATCATTTTACCCCTAATTATATGTATATAATGTTTTTTTATTACTTTATCCAAGGAAAACTAATAAAATCATGTCTAAAGACATATTTTTCAAATATTTAAGAGTCAAAAGCACTCAATTTTAAAATAAGAAGAAAAGTGCACATGAATCAAAATATAAAAAGAGGTGTTTACAATAATTTTACCCTATAAAGAATTATATCCCATATAGCAAAAATGTTTAGCTCTGGAATTAGCTAAAAACTGTAAGATAAAATCTGCATGCGTGGACTGTAACTTCAATTTTATGAGACGCTTACACAATGTGCTCTGTAAAGCCTTTTTAAAAATCAGTATTCATTTATTTGATAGGTCTCACTCCCCAATTTGGAGGCCTTGACATTGTGCGAGCTACCAAAGTTAAGAAAAATTTCTCATTATCAATATCCAGTGAACTTGCATGGCCTCAAGTCTCTACAACTGTTGAAATGTGAATCCCTCTCATATGCCATTGATTTCAATTTTCTTCAATTCCTTGGGAATTTGGAATCTTTGGAAATTGAGGGTTGTGAGTCGATGGAAACAGTTTTCTATGTGGAAGAGTTGAACACTTGCGAAGCTATATCCAATCAGTCTCTGAAAATCGATCTAAAGTTGAGTAATTTGCCAAGGTTGAAGAAAATATGGAACAAGTACTCGCAAGAAATTTCATCTGTCCTCCAGCTAAAGAAGCTTGAGGTGTCTAACTGTGTGGAATTAGAAAATCTTTTTTCCTCATCCATGGGAAAGTTAATAGGAAACATTAGTCATTTATCCATTGACTCATGTGTGATAATGAAGGAAATTTTCTTGGGGGAGGATAACAATGAAGAAAAAATTGAATTTTCATCATTGTTCCATCTAAGCATTTCAAAATGGAAAATCTTTCAACATTCTCCCGTGGAAATCATCATTATCGATTCCCTCACTTAATGCAGTTGACAATATCCGACTGTCCGAAACTAAGAACTTTCATCTCTACGAAGCATGGAAAAGAAGAGCTTTCATGCGAAGATACTGCTAGGGATGAATCCTTCTTCAACCAGGAGGTATGTCCTATCCTGAAAGAGATTTGATGCTTTCTGCCTTTGCTCTACATACATATGTATTCTTTTTTACTTTTTTTGGTCTTTTTCTTCTAGTACATTTGACTCAAATAGTAGAATCGGTAATCTCAAATAATGTTTGGTTGCAACACATTTATTTTGTACTCAACAAAGAAAAAGAAAAAGAGATAAAGTCTATAGATAATCTAGGGACTAAGTCATTTATTTTGACATTTATTTTCTATGAGTTTATGTAAAATTAACATTTATGGATTCTAAAATATAAAAAACCTGTATGTTTAATTTATTGCGTTGGTAATATTAACAAATTCTGTTGACTGATAAACCAAGACAGTACCAATATCATCAGTTTGTAAGCTCTGAGATCAGCTAGCTAATTGATCACATTGCATATCTTGGTGTGTATTTATTGCATTGGATCATGAACAATACTGGTTTCAGATTTTATGTCAATATGTAACGTTATTAGCCAATACGTTTTAAACTGTAAATCATTAATTTTATACTAATTCATAAGAGAACTCACAAACTACGAGTACTATAGCTCTAAATTCAGTTGATGTATTGATTCTCTCAGGTTGATCTTCCAACATTGGAAAAGCTTGTACTACATTCATTGGAGAGCATGATAAGCATATGGGATGACAACAATCTCACTAGTGATTCATTCTACAAGCTAGAATCCATTGAGATTGGAAACTGTCCAAGGATACAATCAATTTTCGATCCACATTTAGTAGAGAGATTGCAAAAACTAACAAAACTTCAAATTGAAAGTTGTGGATCATTGGAAGTGTTGTTTGAAGATGGACATGGAAAGTCGAAAAGCCATTCAGGAGAAGAGGCACCATTAGGTTTTCCGAATTTAAGGGATGTATTTGTGATAGATTGTTGCAAATTGACAAATCTTTTTCCTCATGCTACTGCTAGGTCTCTTTCTGAGCTTGCAGATCTGTGCATATCCAAATGTGAAAGATTGGTGCAAGTTGTCTCATATGATGATGAAGAAGACAATATGGCCTTGACAGAGGAATTGGGATTTTATAATTTGACCTCCATGCGACTTGAAAACCTTAATAGCCTAGTTCATTTCTGCTCAGGCAATTATCTGTTATTCTTCCCGTTTTTGAAAAAATTGTCAATAATTGGGTGCATGAAATTGAAGGCATTTATTCTGAGGCCAGGAAGTTTCGTTGGACGGCAAAAGCAATTTCAAGAGATCAGCTCGATAAGCAATATAGAAGTTGACTACTCACCTTTGTTTGACGAAAAGGTTTGACTTTTTTGTTTTCAAAATGCTACTCAATTTTTGTGTTTGGTATATATCATTGTTGTAACGGAAGCTTTTGTAGGTTGTGTTACTGAACTTAGAAGAATTGTGGATTGGAGGACTAGAGGTGAAAGAGATTTGGCCTAAGAAAGAACCTGCAAGCTTCCATACGGAATTAAAAAAGCTTGTGGTGAAGGATTGTCATCGACTTTCAACAATTGTGCCATCGTTTATGTTGAACAATTTGCAGGGCTTGGAGCGCCTATCAGTGGAATCTTGCAACTCAGTCGAAACGATATTCGACCTTGCGAAGCATAGCTTTAGAAGGCAGATAATCCCAAGAAGTAAATCAACTACAAAAATCCTAGAGCATCTGCATGAGCTAATCGTGTCATCATGTGAATCAATGCGACATGTTGTAGCAACAAGACATGGTGATTACAGTGCAGAAAATTCTTATAAGACAGTTATATTGCCTCAACTATCTACTCTTAGACTCTCCAAATTGCCAAGACTTGGTAACTTTTGCCAGAAAAATCATGAAGTAGAGTTGCCATCATTAGTGGAGTTAGAAATGAGCGACTGTCAGGCTACGGAGGTATTGGTTGCAGATTCTGACCAAGATTGCTGACCGCTTCTTTTGGTAGAAAAGGTATGTATCAAAATAAACTGCAACTTTAACCATTTTATTAAAGGTCAGTGATATTTTGATTTAAGATTTTGCATCTATAATATGTACTTGTCGTAAAATTTTATTGTCTTTTTACATGATATTTCATAATAAGGGTTCAATTAATTGTTAATAATTTCAATAAATCCTTTCTTAACTTTTAGAAAAACAAAAGAGATGCACAGATAAAACTTAAAAATTACCTCAAAATGATATATTTATATATTTCGATACCATGAGTTTTTTAAATATGTTTTATTATTTTCAAATTACCATAAACCATTTATGATTATATAGTGTAGATTGTGTAGTTTCACTATGAGCACTCTTTGCTCATTCTTTATATATGACTTCGGAAATGGGATGTTATGAACTGGATTCCATGACTGAAAACCAAAGAATTACAAATAAAATATCATCATGAAATACCATCAAAGTGGAAACATTTTTTTTTTCATGGAAACATGTGATTGGATAAGGCATCTCAAAAAATGTCAAATGTTGATACAAACTTACGCCATCATATGCTTCTATCATTTATAGAAATATGCTAGATTCAAATACCTACTAAAATCCATAATGTGCAAAAAAACTCTTAAAGATCATTATCAATTATATAATCTGTAAAACCAATAGAATGTTGTTACTTGTCTATTGTTTATTAAAACAAATTCAACTTAAAATATAAAAAGAAAAATTTAGATAACTCTCAATAATCTAATTATTGTTGCTCATAGTCATAATCATATCCAATAGCGATTGCACTTTCATCCAACTGATTCAACCCAACTCATCATAAGAATGAAAGAAGTTAGATACACTTGAAGCATGAATCACACTACACAATCCCAACAACTAAGATTATATATGAAGTAGTAATAGGAAAATGTGATATTTATATCAACCAATAAAATAAAGAGAATATAAGGTAGTAGTGAGAAATGAATAAAAAAAATAGATTCCTAGCATCATCTTTAGTGTCCACACGCTTGCACCATGTTACCACTCCTTTGAACTTCAAAGTAACTTGTCACTTTTGCTTTCCTCAAAGCGGTGTTGCCTTTCCTCTCCTTTTTCTCTCTCTAATCGTAATCGAGTTGAAACATGAACATTTCAAAAGCAAAATAATCATCACCATCTTCCTTTTCCTCGACTTTGATTGCATTCTCTCTCTCTCACTCAAAGATTCGATGGATGGTATGTCACATGTTATAGGTAGCGTTTGGTTATCACAAAAATGTGGTATTGAACTGGACAAATTTTTTTGTCCTGCGTTTGATTACCAAAAATGAAAAAAGTACTGGAGAAAAAAGGAATATGGCACTGGACAAAATGGCAAAATTTTGTACCATGAGTAATTCAACACAAAATTTATGGTACTAGACAAAAAGTAAAATTTTCAAATTCCCCAAAATGTCCTTCCATTTCTTTCCCTTGCATCAGACAAACATAAACCCTTTCAAGAGTAGTATGAGCTTCCATCCGCGCCGCTCCAGCTGTGGGCTTCATCATGCAATCGATCACTGTTCGGTTGTCGCCATCTTCATGCTACAAGTTGTTGTCTGGTTGTCGACGTCTTCACGCCGCAGGTCGCTGTTAAGTTCGTCTACTTGCATTGTTTCTCCCTTGTTTGCTTTTCTATCTTCCTTGCATGCTCTCCATCCAGTAGGTCTCAAAATTCTCAACAATCTGTTAAGTTTTGTCCTTTGCTTGAACAAATTCCATGTTCTTATCACCTAACTCCATTCACTTGGACAGCATGTGATGCTTTTCTAGCACTCCATTGTCTTATAATTTCGAATACTCAACCTTGTTGAACATCTTCTACTCCTTTTTTCAAAAATTTATTATAATATTAATATAATTAACATTAAATATAATTTATAATTTTTTACAACAATTTTAAAAAATTACTAATATAATTTTTAGAAAGTGTTATATTATTAAATATAACATAAATTATTGTAATTTATAATATGAATTATTAATTTTTTTCAATCAATGGATTTACATGAATTACTTTATATAATTTGTAATATCTTCAAATAGTATTTTTTTTATAATAATATCAAATATGTATAAATAACCATGATATCATTAAAAATGGTATAATTGTCAAATTTATTATATTCAGTGCAGTACTTCGCAATTCCAAATAATGGACAACACACAAATCCTTGTTCAGTACTGAATAAATCAAACGTGGTACAAAAAAAAAAATTATTCAGTTTTTCTTATTTTGTACTGTCCAATACTAGTAACCAAACACTACCACATTGTATAAATGTCAATAAGAGTGTTATATATATACATACATAAAAACAATATAAAATATGAGTAATGATTAATTTGAAAATCATGTACTTTACTATTACATGTATTAAAATCTTATTAGTATTTATATACTTAGGATATATAATAAGTAATGTATATCAATCAAATGCATTTTTGCCTTTCCCTTTCCTTTGAAGAGGAGTTTCATGGCAATAACTAGATAGGACAGTGTTGGTGGTCATATTTTACTTTCTACTTTTTTTATTTATTTTTCTTTTTTATTGGAGCCCCTATTATTTATTTATTTATTTATTTAGGGCATTCCAATTCTTTTTCTTTTAGTTCATATTTAATTTATTTATTTTAATTATTATTATTATTTGGCCAAAGAAAATTTAATCTATTTAGCTTGGTGATTAATCAAATATAAGGTTAAAAGTTTATATGCTCTTATCCCACTAGTATGTTATCGGTCATTTATACTATAACTTCTAGCTTTTGTCATAATTATCTATAGTTTTATGAACTTACGGGAAACCTACACGAATTAGCAATTTCTATTGATACATAAAACTCATGAACTATGTACAATATATAAAAACTAGAAAACTAACCACGCTATGCTGTGATTGTAAAAAAATTATAAATATTTTTGTTTTATCCGAACAATAAATACTACAGTATATATATATGGCTACATTTCTCGGTACCATAATGTTACAAAATTGTCAAAATTGTCATTTATATACTATTGATTTGAAATTGAATGCTCTGTAATTTAGGGTTATGTTGTTCTTTTTTCCTATGAGTAGTTATATTTAAAAAAAAAATCATTTTGTTTGAAAAAGTCATTATAATAAATTATGATTTCTTAAAATCACTTACTTAGTTTAGTTGTCTTTTCATTTCTCCACTTCAATTTTAAATGAGCTGAATAAAATTTAAATAGTATGTTGGGATAATTCCACCACTACTTTAAGTTGATTTCGTTTTAATATTTAATTAGATTTTTTTATTCATTTATCATAGTTTTCTTTTCTTTTTTCAAACGGTTTCTTTTGAGTCTATGGTATACTAAAACTTAGTTGAATAATAAATAAATAAGTTTCTTAGTACAATTTCCATTATCTTTGTTTTTGTTCAACTGCCTCGAAAAATTAAATTAATTTAGACTAATATCAATATATTTAGAAGAACTAAATACAATTAATATAAATTATCAGTATTCCATCAATTCTTTTAATTTCAAAAGTAATGATTGAAGTTGTCTAAACTATTAATTATTTATATAAAAAGGAAGAAATTGTGAGTGGGGTTTGTAAATGTGGCAGGTTGGTAAGGAAGGTACTCAAATAGAATGTTCATCGGATTCATTTTGCAAACTGAAGAAGCTGAAAGTTAGAGGATGTGAGAATCTTTTGACGGTCTTTCCATCTAAGAAGTTAAGAGCATTCCACAATCTAGAGGAATTATGCATCGAGGATTGTGAATCACTAGAAAGTGTTTTTGAACCCCCAAGTTTACGGAGCGAGGTAGAGTCTAATAACTTCGATGATGTGGTTTCCACAGCTTTTGCTTTGAGAAGACTATATTTGAAGGCTATTCCTCGAATGAAGCACGTGTGGGATGTTGAAGATCCTAAATGGGCTAATCTATCTTTTGAGAAGGTTGAGACCATTGTTGTTGAAGGTTGTCATAGCCTTAAACCTCTCTTCCCAGCCTCGGTCGCCAGTTGTCTAAAACAACTTCGGTATCTTCAGATAGTGGATTGTGAAGGGATGGAGGAAATTGTTTGGAATGAAGAAAGTGCTAATCATCAGGAGTTCATATCTACTCCATCACCAGAGTCCACTAACTTGTCCCTTGGTATGCATTCCTTGGAATGGCCATCACTAGAAACTCTGTGCCTTGAAAAATGTCCCAATGCAAAAATATTTGCATCGGTACAACAGAAGGTACGTAAATATATTTATGCATGCATTCACCCATAAAAATGGTTAGTGTTAAACTATAATTAAATATGGATCTTTAAACATTGATTTCAAACAGCATAATTACGGATTCCTATCACATTATCCTCATGAAAGACTTTACAAGTTACTTTCTTAGGAAACAGAGTCCGTTGAGTCTGATAAGGCAAAAATTAATTGACTCCCTTTCCATTCATTTTTTTGTCATTGACCAGGTCAACATTCCTAGGTTGAAGGAAATATGTATTGATGCAAGCACTCGAGAGAATTGGCAGTTTCTGGAGGAGATATCTGCCAACCCGATATCTTTATGTTTGGATAATATCAAAAATCAAGCATGGGTGGAGATCATTCCATGGTCGTTACTCCTGGAGAGATTTCCCAATCTACGAACTCTTGAGATAAATGGCAGTGACTCCAAAGAGATATTTCCTTCAGATAATGAAAAGGAGGGGGTTATGGTCTCATATCTATCAAGATTTCTTCATATAGTTGAAAACCTACGTTTCACTGGCTGCCGTCACCTAGTCATATCCTCCGCTCTATTCCGTAACTTAACAGAGTTACGAGTACAGGGTTGCAATGGATTGCAATATCTGGTAACATCTTCCGTAGCCAGAGGTCTCGTGCAACTCAAAAGGCTGCTTGTATTTCGTTGCAAAAACATAGAAGAGATAGTAACATACGATTGTGATGAGAATGGGAATAGAGCAAATGATGAGGCTGATATGATCTCCTTTCCTTACCTTAAATTTCTATGGCTTCTTGGTTTACCAAAGCTTCGGAGCTTCTCTTCTACAAGTTGCAAGTTCAATTTTCCATCTTTGAGAAATGCTGAAATGACAGACGTTCCCAAGATGCATGTCTTCTGTGAAGGAGACTTCATTTGTCCGTGCAAAGGCAGCATTACAAGGAGTTTAAGAAAGAGTACTCTGTAACGGAAGATGAGAGAAAATAGAAGGGGTTAAAATGAATGAGGATTTGACCAATCAATGTAATCTTCTTCTTCGATGCTCGTTCGTCGAATAACAAGAAGTAAGAATCATTCCTTTTTATGGAGGAATATTGTCTTTTTCTTAAAGAGGAAAAAAAAAAAAGGCTTTTCTCCTTATTATTATTGTTATTATTATCATCATTTTGACTCCCTAAATCACGTTAAATGCTACAGAAACCACCACTTATTCTTTTGATTGTACGTAGGATTATCATTCTACTTTATTGTTATTATTATTATTACTATATTTGGCGTGTTTGGCAATGTAAGTTTTTCTTCACGGAGTTCCATTTTGCCTTATACCTGTTTGTTGAAATGGCACTTTGTCTGATCCTCGTATCAAGAGGCATGTTCCCTACTTTTTGCACCATTCTTACGTGTTAGAATAGACTCGGACTAGAACAGGACAGCAAACAAGATAGACCATTTCCACAAGGTAGGAAAACAATTAATTTAAAGATTATGAGATTGGGTGTGCTTTTAGTTAAGGACTAGAACAGGACAGCAAACAAGTAGATTGCTTTTATAGCTTTCCCTTCACTGTCATTGTAGTTGTTAACTCTATTTTCTCTGAAGTACTAAAATTCAACTATTTGAGTCATGATTCAATGTGTTTTTTCCTTTTGGTAATTCTCTGTGTTTTGATGGCTATCTCAAGTTGTGCAATTTCCAAGAATAGTTGACGCTTCACAAGGACCACTAAGCATCCTTTATCCAATTTCATTTTGTTGCTTTATTTGCTCATGTGTATTTTCTACTTAACATTACAATTCATGTTATGTATGTTATTTAAACCACTTCTTAACACATGAAATAATAAACTGTGGCATGTTCAATATGTTGTGGCTAGCCAACCATATGGAAGATACGAATCTGCTCACTCTAAGCCTACTAGGTGGTCACAATTCTGTCAAAGCTTTATACGCCATCCATTGGTTTCTACACTAATTTCACAATTAAGGTAAGAAATGATTGATTGTCTTTTTTTTTTTTTTTGAAAGATTATAAATAAAAAGGAATAATTATGCGTGAACTATTTGAAATCCCCGAGACTATAATGATCGAAACCAAATGCTTTGGTGAACTTATTTCCTAAGCTTCTTGCCATGCCATTCAGTGAAGGCCTAGAGATAATGCGAGTAATTTCCCCCCCCCCCCCTTAACCATTAATGAAAACTAGAAACTCGATGCAGAAGGTAAAGGCTAAAAAAATAAAATAAAAACTTGGAAAATCTTCCTCTAAATCATTTGGTATTGGCAACGGTATGTAAAGCCCTTGATTTGTCAATTGTCCTTTAGCTACTTGACAGACAAAATACTACTCAGAGACTTGAGCATTCTACAAGGACGCCTTATCCCATTACCTTCTGGGTGAAATTGTCATAATATAGGCATTCTTCTTAGCAAGAATTATTACTGTAGGATAATGGCTAGGAAGATTTTAAAGATATTATGGTATTAAGATTTTCAAGGTTTAACTAAGGCTTAGCTTAGGACCCACTATTGGTCGTATTTGGATTGATACTGAGACTATGACTTGAGAGTCATGATCATATCCTGATTTAATGCTGCAAGTGCTTTTAATTTTTGGATAAGAGCCATGTCATTTCTATTCTAATGTCATCATCAAGTGCATTGAACCATGTCATTGCCCTTTGCTTTTCCAGCATAGAACGTCACACGCCACATCTCACCCAATTTAAAAATAAAAATTAAAAAATCCATCAACAAATACAAGTTTAGGAAAGGATCCTACACGTTAGAAACAACAAATAGAAGGTAATGTTTTAGCAACTTTTACTTCATTTTCTGCATAATAGGTAATAAGTTTGGTAAGCATATAAGAACAAAATTCTTGCATGCATGTTATAAAGGCTTATATTTTTTTCATAGTCTAAAATAATACAATGAGATTTCATAA
This sequence comes from Laguncularia racemosa, assembly GCA_037954665.1. Lineage (NCBI taxonomy): Eukaryota > Viridiplantae > Streptophyta > Magnoliopsida > Myrtales > Combretaceae > Laguncularia > Laguncularia racemosa. The sequence continues at coordinate 330,381 of JBBMOL010000056.1, forward strand.
AGGAATTTAGAAGAGGGAAAAAAAATTAAATCTGTAATGTTATATTTGTACATGTTTGGAACTAGTGTAAATGAACAAGTGTAAGCAACTCAATTTTCATTCATAAATTACAAGGTTATTATCGATATTAAATTAAATGGAGTGAAATCAAAATCTAGAAAAGTGATAAAATAAATTTGCGTATGTCGAGCATGTAAAATACAAACGTCAAGAGATGATTTAATTTTCCACCTGTAACATGCTACGAGGAATAAAATAAAATAAATGTTAATGGAATATGTTAATATGCACGTATAAATGCATTTCCATATCTCTTAGACAAATTATTTTCGATATCATAATAAAGCAACATTATAATAGATAACGGTAAAATCATAACAATTAGTTAAAAAAAATTCAATAAATATAATATAAGAGTGTGTGGGCAAAGTGGTTTAGGGAAATATGAGCATATGAATTTATATTGTCATACTTGGTCATACTCAATTAAATAAATTAGAGGTACGATAAAGTTAATTAAAATTAATTGAATCGTGATAGTATATATGTATAGTTAGCAAGGACATTAGGATAGAAACTTTGTTTTTAAAAAATTGTTCTTCTTATTTTGCTTCTCAATGAAATATAGTCTTTTAAGAATTAAATAAAAAATCAAACAATTAGAACAACATAACTTACATGTAAGTTTAAATGAGAATAAAATAAAATTAAAAAACAGCACTTATAAATTTTAAACTATATAAAAAGAAATCTTTAATAACAAAATAACAAGTGAGATACATAAATATACACTTATAAGAACCACAAAAGGAAATTTAGGTTCACCGACTTTAGAAAATTGTAATTAATAATGAGTAGCATCATAATTTAATTTTACACACCGATACTAGTGTATGCTTGAAATATATAAGTGAATAAGGTGCATAAGTTTTAACTCATAGTAAACTCAATCTTGAAAATAAAAAGGAAGTAATGAAAATAATAAAAATAATTTGGCTAATATAACTCCTAATTTAATAAATTATGCATACCTTCTAAAATTAATTTAATCAATAAACTATTTAATAAATTTAAAAATTAACTTTATCAAAGATGAATTAAAATAATTAAACATGTTTATTTAAAATCTACGTTTGAATCAAGAAAGGTTAGTAAACTTAGTTATATAAGTTTAGTTTATTTTTAGTTACGATCTTAGATATTTAATTACTTGTGATTCGCCTAGGTGTCACACACCTTAAGGATTCCCCAATCAATTACTCATCAAAGGATTACTACAACTAAGTTGATGTACAAGTTTTACTCTCTATGATTATTATGTTTGTTTATGCATGTAACTTAATGCATCTAGTATTTGTACATTAATATAATTAAAAAATTGGACAATGCTTGGGGATATGATATTATGCTTGTGCTTGTTTGGTTTGCCTTGGCTAAATAAAACAACTTAATCTCAAATGATGATATGCTTACATGTGTAAATTGTATGTTGCATATAGATATGTGTAGAAATTGTGATTATCTACGAATTTAGGTGGTTGCCTAAATAAATGAATTTAATAATTATATTAAAAAATATAATTAATTAAACATGCATGGCATAAAACTTGCATATTCGAAAGTTGTCAACACTATGCGATGGTACACAAAGACCTTATTATGGTTAAATTCGAGGATGTTACCATGCTCCGACCTCTAAAAACTAAGTGGTATTAGGAGGTGTTGTCCTTTTATTAGAGTTAGTGTGTGGATTTATTGCTTAGGGGTGTGGTAGACTACGTGGGCTCCACACAACTATGTCCCTTTATTTTTTGCATATGCTCATAGGTACCTTAGCATATGCTTGTTTTACTAAAAGATAACATAGGGATAGTAGCACCTAAGATTGACAGTAAGGTTTTGATCACGTGAATGTAAATTGATATAACTTCCTAACCCAAGGTCAAGGAGGAGAATTATACTCTTAACCACATACAATTTTTCAGTTGGGTATATATATTGATGCATCATATGATTGATTTCATGAATTCATTTAATGAGTGATAACTTGCTTGTATTGTATGTATACATAATATGAGAGAGGAATCTCACTATGTTGTGGTTTGCTCACTATCCAACAGTCTTTCTTGTAGGTCACCCAAAACCTGCTACAAGCTAGGATCTATGTAAAGAGTGTTTCTCTTATTCGAAGTCTTACATGATAAATTTAGATTTAGGGTCAAATTTGTGTGACATAAATTGTAAGATGAGAAGCTAAAGTTAACTTAATTGAAAAAAAAAATCAAATTCTAATTTATTTTAAAAAAAAAATTACTTGAAACAAGAAATTCTAAAAAATAGTTTTCTCAATCTTATTATTTGATAGGGAATACCGATTATCTATAATCTTAGAAGGCTTTCGTGTTTTGAAATATTTATTTATATATATTTTTTACTTATTTACTACTAAATCTTTTATTTGAGTATAACTAAATAAATAAATAAAATCTCATGTATTTTGACACAAAATGGTTGTCATGTAGTAAGTGCACACACAAAATGACAACTTATAGAAATTGTCACTACCAAGTCCTATTTAGGGGTGCAACATTGTAATTTACTTTCAAGACACCTTAAACGATGCAACTATATTAATTACTATAGGTAGGATTGATATTTATTTATATATATATAATATATATATTTTTACTTATTTACCACTAAGTGTCTTATTTGAGTATAACTAATTAAATAAATAGAATCTCATGTATTTTAACATGAAAATGACAACTTATGGAAATTGTCACTATCCACCAACATTATAATTTACTAGGTATGCTTTTCAAGACACCTTAAATGATGCAACTATATTAATTACTATTGGTAGGATTGATTTTAAATCTTTATAATTAATCATAAAAAATTATGAATTATTTAAGTAACCAATTTATATTGAATTATATTACTAATGCCAAGAAAAAAAAGGGTTTGCTCCCTCGAGCAAATAGTCAATGAATGAAATCTCATGATGATAACATATAATTAATGAAATTGACATTTTTATTAATTTGTACGATGTTGGAAAATTCACAATTCATGAATTCTATATAAATCTCACAAAATGTGATATCACTACGCGGGCCCAACTTGATTTACTATAACCCTCCTTCCTATTTCCTAAGAGCAGCACGTCTATTAAGTAGAATTCACGGGTTGTTTGATTCATTTAAGTAGGAGTCAAAGAAAACATCTGCGTCAACATGATATAACTAGGGCAAAACGAATCCCTATTCACGTAATCAGATCTTGCATTGACTTCCGCACCTAAGTTTTTATAATTTTTCTTTTATTGAACCTTGAATGCATCGGCTAATTCGTCGTAGATAGAAAAACGAACACAATGATGAGATAAATCTTAAAGAAAAAAGAGGATGTGAGACCCAATTCAATGTTTCCATGTCTCTCTTCTTCCAACCAACCATAGGTAGAAACCATCAAACCAAAGTACCTTCTGACAATTATAATAGTAAAATATTTAAATTTGACTTGAAAATAGTTTGAATTAAGCTTTCACTCAAGCTTAAACTTTATAATATATGATTGAACTAATTTAATCGACCTTGATTCAAATAAAAATATCAATTAAATTCGAATAAAGTTTTGATATAGTTATTATTTTAATTAGAATAATAATGTTTTTAAATGATATAAACAAGATAAATTTAATTATTCAAGATTGTCAAGATATCAAATCAGGCTTGTTAAGTATTACTTCCACCTCGAGTCAAATTTAAATATAAATTACCACACTGAAGTTTATAGGGTAGAACTGTGGGATTGGAGCTTGAATATCCAGCAGATGGGGGCTCGAAGTCCATGAACTGCTGCTAATATCAAGGATTGTACTGTGCGTGCTAGCTGTCTCCACAGTCAAATTTTTTCAACAATTATCTGCTGCGTATCGGACCGCGTCTAGGATGGCCGCTGCTTTGGCTTCTTCAGGTGAGCCTACAAGGCGTGTGTTCTGCTGGCGCCACCAACAATAGCTGCAGCTAGGAATCTCTTGCGATAACCCATGTAGCTGCTGTCTTCGTTTCACTATCAGTGGCCACATCTGCGTTTGATTTCGACAGTCAACTTAAATTTGTCCTTCTTGTGTAAAACTAGCATATAGAAATATAGAAACTTAATCATATGCGGCAGCGGAAGCGAAATAGATCCTTTACATACCTCCAGCTATTGCAAAGCAAATAGGTGTCATGTTCGGTGGAGAATGATGTTACGCTTTGGTTACGATTGGTGCTTCTAAACCTTAACTCACTCAATATAGATGGTATATTTTCTGTAGTGGTGAGCAGGATTAAGGACCCCGTAGTACTCCTATTTATAACTCATTCCATCAATGAGTTGTTCCACAAAATTAGGAATTATTTGGAACATATCTTTCCTGATATAGTGGGATATATTATTATTCCTGATTTAGTGGGATTTATTGTTCCCGATTTAGTAAGATAATATTGTTCTTTTATTATAGGATTCATGGACCATATTTAGAGGTTATTTGTTTTCAATCAAAAAGGAAAGAGAATAACCAACATTCTCCCACTTGGTCCATGTATTCCATAATTTATCTTAATGAGAAACAAAATTCATGAATCATGGCGATAAGTCCTCTAATGACGAGTATTATCTCTCATGTATTACAATGCATTGTGCTTCTCAATCTCATAGAACTTGATGAATAAACCCGATGTTTATTCTAGGTCCAAACTTAATGATATTTCTCAAAATCAATGAATAAACAAATGTGTACACAAGGCTAAATGAGAAAACATCAACTGAATAAGAGTTTCATTAACATTAAACATAATAAAAAATTACATTATGGAACCAAGTCCCATTATTATCACATGATCTTTAAAACTCTTTAGTTACATGCCTTTAGTTAAAGGATCAGCTATCATTAACTCAGTGCTAATGTGCTCGATGACCACTTTCTTTTCCTTAACACGTTCTCTTATGGCTAAGTGCTTGATGTCGATATGTTTACTTCGACTAACACTCTTATTGTTCTTAGCCATAAATACAGCAGCTGAGTTATCACAGTACAATCTTAATGGCTTAGAAATAAAGTCGACAATACTAAGGCCAGATATAAAACTCTTTAACCATACACCATGTGAGGTAGCCTCAAAACAAGATATAAACTCGGCCTCTATCGTGGAAGTAGCAGTCAAGGTCTGCTTTGCACTTCTCCAAGATATGGCCCCACTGGCAAACATGAAAACATAACCAGATGTTGATTTACGTGAATCAACACAGCCAGCAAAATCCGCATCGGAGTACCCAATAACCTCCAGATTATCGGTTCATCTATATATGAGCATATAACTCTTTGTCCCTTGAAGGTACCTCATTACCTTCTTTGCAGCTCTCCAGTGGTCAATACCTGGGTTACTCTGATATCTTCCTAGTATCCCAACAGCAAATGCAATGTCAGGTCTGGTACAGACCTGAGCATACATCAGGCTTCCAACAGTTGAAGCATATGGGATGTTTCTCATTTGTTCCTGCTCAAGCTCATTTTTGGGACACTGACTTAAGCTGAATTTATCACCCTTTATAATGGGTGCTACACTTAGTGAACAATCTTTCATTCGAAATCTCTCTAAAACTTTATTGATATAGGTTTCTTGAGACAAGCCTAAAATGCCTTGAGATCTATCCCTATGGATCTTAATGCCAATGACATAAGATGCCTCACCCATATCCTTCATATCAAAGTTCTTTGAGAGAAATTGTTTCACCTCATATAGCAACCCCTTATTATTGGTTGCAAGTAAAATATCATCCACATATAGCACAAGAAAACAAATTTTACTTCCACTGACCTTTTGGTATATACATTGATCCATCATGTTTTCTTCAAAGCCAAATGAAGTAATGATATCATGGAATTTCAAATACCATTGACGGGAGGCTTGTTTTAATCCATATATAGATTTATTAAGCTTGCCAACCAAGTGCTCACCTTCACTAGAAGAGAATCCTTTAGGTTGTTTCATATAAACCTCTTCCTCTAGATCTCCATTAAGGAAAGTCGTTTTCGCATCCATTTGGTGCAACTCCAAATCAAAGTGTGCAACCAAAGCCATCATTATACAAAGGGAATCTTTCTTAGACACACAAGAAAATGTCTCTATGTAATCAATTCCTTCCCTTTGAGTGAATCCTTTAGCAACGAGTCTTGCTTTATGTCTCTCAATGTTGCCTTGTGGGTCTTTCTTAGTTTTGAAGACCCATTTACATCCAATGGCTTTTACACCATCAGGCAACTTGACGAGATTCCAGACTCCGCTAGATGTCATCGAATCCATCTCATCTTTCATGGCATTATGCCACAAGTTCGAATCCTTAGAACTCATGGCCTGTGAAAACGACTCAGGATCATTTTTGGCTCCAATATTGTAGTCACATTCTTGTAGATATACAACATAGTCACTAAGAATTGTTGATTTCCTTACTCTAGTAAATCTTCTCAATGTTGTATCAACATTCTCCTGAGGGGCAGGATCGCATTGTTCAGTTGGTTGTTCAACAGCTTCGGGTATCTGTTGAACTTCAACATCTGCTGAATTAGGATTGACAGCTTATGGTACCTCGGGGATTGAATTTTCAACACGCATTTGTGCTTGAGGCATGTTGTTAACAACAACAATCAGTCCACTGCCCGAGGTGTCATATTGGGCATCTGAATGGTCTTTCTCAAAACCAATGTCTTGAGATCGAGCACTCCCACTGATCAAGTCATTCTCAAGAAATTTTGCATTTCTTGATTCCACAAACCTAGTACTATAAGATGGATAATAAAATCTGTATCCCTTAGACCTTTCGGCATATCCTACGAAATACCCACTAATAGTCCTTGGGTCCAACTTCTTCTCATGTGGATTGTAGACTCTTACTTCAGACGGACATCCCCAAACGCGTATATGTCGCAAACTCAGTTTCCACCCTTTGAAGAATTCAAATAGCATCCCTTGGACAACCTTGGTTGGAATTCGGTTCAATATGTACATAGTCGTTTTAAGAGCTTCATTCCACAAGAAGTCAGGAAGCTTGGAGTTTGCAAGCATACTCCGCACCATGTCCAATAATGTTCGGTTTCTTCTTTCAGCTACTCCATTCTGGTCTTGAGAGCTAGGTAAACTGTATTGGGCAACAATCCCATTTTCTTGAAGAAACCTCACAAATGGACCAATCGCTTGTCCATTCTCTGTGTATCTACCATAGTATTCTCCGCCTCTATCAGATCTCACGATTTTAATATGTTTTCCACATTGTTTTTCTACTTCTGCTTTAAATACCTTAAAAGCATCTAGTGCTTCATTCTTGTTATTAAGCAAGTAGAGATACATATATCGTGAGTAATCATCTATAAAAGATACGAAGTACTTGTTACGGTACGCATCCATGTCTGGACTACAAATGTCTGTATGTATGATTTCCAATAATTCAGAACTCCTTTTGGCACCCTTCTTCGACTTGTTAGTTTGTTTTCCCTTAATACAACTTATACAAGTCTCAAAATCGGTAAAATCTAAAGCACTAAGTACCCCATCATTTACCAATCTTTTAATTCTATCAATGGAGATATGACCTAATCTCCGATGCCATAACATAGAGGATTCCTCATTCACAACACATCGTTTAGTGCCAATCCTTTCATGAACATGCATAATAGTATGGTTATCATCATTTTGTAAACTAAGAAGAAAAAGACCATCAGATAAAGTACCACATCCAATAACATCAGATTTATAAAACAAATTAAATCCTGAATCCGAAAAGTTAAAGGAATAACCATCTGATACAAGTCTGGAAACCGAAATTAAATTCCTAGAGTACCTAGGAATATAAAATGTCCTTTTCAATTGCAAAATGTAACCACTACTTAAAACTAAGTTGCACGTCCCAACAGCTTCCACATGTGAGGACATCTTATTGCCTGAATAGATGCTACGCTCACTTCCCATTGGATTCTGCAGGTTTCTTAAATCCTGCAATGAATTGGTCACATGGATTGTAGAACCAGAATCAATCCATCATGTGTTATGATTAACTTCAATCATATTGGTTTCATAACAAACAAGTGAAAGTTGAGTACCTTTCTTATCAAGCCACTACATGAACATGGTGCACTGTTTCTTCATGTGCCCTTTCTTTTTACAGAAAAAGCACACAACTTCCTTCTTAATGTCCTTTATGGGAGGGATTTTCCCTTTCCCTTTGTCCTTGGCTTGATCCCTCCTTTTGCTCTTCCCATGAGTAGTAAAGTTCACATTCTCTTTTTCCTTTTCCTCCATAATCAGTCTACCCTCTTCCTGAACACACATGGTCAATAATTCATTGATTGACCATTTATCCTTATGTGTGTTATAGGATATCTTAAATGGGTCATATTGTTGAGGTAAAGTGCAAAGAATGTAGTGAACAAGGAAGGATTCTGATAACTCAACCTCCAATGCCTTCAATTGGGCCGCAATATCCCTCATGCGCATGATATGATCACGCACACCCTTAACATTGGTGAGTCTTAGAGTTGAAAGCTCTATAATTAGGGTGCTGGCCATTGCCTTGTCTGAAGTAGCAAATTGCTCATCAATGGCCTTCAGCAAATCTTGGACCCTTTGATATTGCTCGACAGAGCCCCTGATACCAGCAGAAATTTTAGTCTTTATGAACATAACTGATAGGCGATTGGATCGCTCCCATTTTTCATAAAGACTTATCGCATCCGGAGTGCTGGTTTCTATTACTGTAGGGGGCTCTTCTTTCCTTATAGCATAATCAATGTCCATCCATCCGAAATGAAGGAGAACCCTCTCCTTCCAAACCTTATAATTATCCCCTTTGAGCTCGGGAACATCACATCGCATATCAGAAAAATTGACAGGTTGAATTGCTGCAATAATTAAATGAACATGCTCAAAATTCGAGGCTAATCAATATATGACATGCTTTTACCAATGTAAAATCATGAAAAATTATGAATCTAGTGACATAAAAGTTGCCTGTAGGCTAAAGTTTTAATTCAATTAGATTCATCTTAATGCTTACAATAAAACTATTAAATGTAAAATCATGAGAGAATATGAATCTAGTGACATAAAACTTGCCTGTGGGCTAAAGTTCTAATTCAATTAGATTCATCTTAAGCCTTACAATAAAACTATCAAATTATGTTCCCTTTTCTAATTCCTGTGGGTAAATTAGAAAATATAATTTGATATTTTGTCCACACAATATTTATTATCAATATGTGATCCTAAATAATCCTTAATATATAATTTTAATCAATTAAGGATGCTGTGGCTACTCCTTAATCATTAAAATTATATGGATCACTTAATCGTTAACTAAATCCTTAGGCTAAGAGGCACAGTCGTATTTCCAGTCAGACTCTCTCCCAGAAACACACACGGCTCCAGGCACGGCCGTGTGTTACAACAGTTATGCTTCTATAAGCTCACATGGCCAGAGGCACGGCTCCAGGCACGGCCGTGTTACAACAGTTATGCTTCTAAAAGCTGGCACGGCTCCAGGCACGGCCGTGTTACAACAGTTATGCTTCCAGAAGCTGACACGGCCAGAGGCACGGCCATGTTACAACAGTTATGCTTCCAGAAGCTAGCACGGCCAGAGGCACGGCTCGAGGCACGGCCGTGTTACAACAGTTATGCTTCCAGAAGTTGACACGGCTAGAGGCACGGCTCGAGGCACGGCCGTGTTACAACAGTTATGCTTCCAGAAGCTCACACGGCCAGAGGCACGGCCCCAAGCACGGCCGTGTTACAACAGTTATGCTTCCAGAAGCTCACACGGCTCGAGGCACGACTGTGTTACAATAGTTATGCTTCCAGAAGCTCACACGGCCAGAGGCACGGCCCCAAGCACGGCTGTGTTACAACAGTTATGCTTCCAGAAGCTCACACGGCTAGAGGCACGGCCCAAGGCACGGCCGTGTTACAACAGATATGCCACGTGTGTATCAAAAAACCATAAGCAATATACTATGAATATATTTCTAACATTCTTATATTGTCTAATCAGCATTTCAAGTATAATGGCAAACCATAAATTATGCACTTAAAATAACATAAGCATGCAACATCACAAATTAAGTTTATAGCATGCTAAAGGAATTAATTGCCTTTAATAAATTTCATTCATTGACAAATGCAAATAATTTTAATATAAAATTATTCTGCTAAATGTCATACTTACACCTTGCAACAACAAGTACACGAGAAATAAAATTTCATCACTTAACGATTTCTAATCACCAGAAAATTAAAAACACCGCTAAGCAGACAAATAATAAACCAAAGCCAAACTCCACAGAATTCAATAGGGCAAGGCAGAGGCGTCAAGGGCTCTGATACCAAATGTAAAACTAGCATATAGAAACTTAATCATATGCGGCAGCGGAAGCGAAATAAATCTTTTACATACCTCCAGCCATTGCAAAGCAAATAGGTGTCCTGTTCGGTGGAGAATGATGTTACGCCTCGGTTACGATTGGTTCTTCTAAACCTTAACTCACTCAATATAGATGGTGTATTTTCTGTAGTGGTGAGCAGGATTAGGGACCCCGTAGTACTCCTATTTATAACTCATTCCATCAATGAGTTGTTCCACAAAATTCGGAATTATTTGGAACATATCTTTCCTGATATAGTAGGATATATTATTATTCCTGATTTAGTGGGATTTATTGTTCCCGATTTAGTAGGATAATATTGTTCCTTTATTATGGGATTCATGGACCATATTTAGAGGTTATTTGTTTCCAATCAAAAAGGAAAGAGAATAACCAACATCTTGCTCTTAGCAGACTCTCAATAGCTTAGTAGATTTCCACAACTAAATTGGAGTTTGCCCATTTCCTCTCAGTAGATTAATCCTCAATGGCTCAACTCCTGCATAAATATGTTTTCCTTTTATCACCACACCATCCTATCCATATATTAAGTGCCAACTGCTTTTTCACCATCTACATATTAGAGAATTAATTATAATAGATTTTTTGTATATCTTAAATTCTTGTAATTAGTTGTAAATATCTTTATAATTAGTTGTAATCTCCTAATTTTAAGATAGTTTCCTATTTTTGAATCTCATGGTAATGCCTTATTATATATATATATATATATATTCATTTTTAATCAATGGAAAAGATGAGCCGTTATATCTTAATATTTCTTTCTGTTATTTCAACATGGTATCAAGAGCCTAATCTTCTTAGGCATCTTCTCTTCCATTTTTTTTCCTATGCCACCAATTTCCTCAATGGCTTCCGATGCTACCTTCTTTTCCACTACCAATTCTATCATCATTCACAACAACCAGGATCATCAACATCCTCTCCTTACAATTAATCTCTCGAACATCATCAAATTGTCATCCACACATTATCTCACACGGAGTCTTCAAATCCAATCTCTTCTTAAAGGTTATGATCTTCATCACTTCATTGATGGTAGTCATACTCCACCACCACCCACTGTCATCGTCAATGATGTTACATCTCTAAATCTAGCAGGTACAACCTAGAATCGCTAAGACCATCTCATCTTTAGTGTTCTCCTCGATACTATCTTCATTTCACTGCAACTACTTATTGCCCGCACCACCACTTCCCTTGATGCATGAAAAAACTTAGCTAATACCTATGCTAAACCATCTCATGGTCATATTAAACAATTAAAGGAATCATTAAAGTGGTGTAGCAAGGGCTCAAAAGCAATTAGTGACTATATGCAGGTGATGAAGACTCATGCTAATGAACATGCTCTTCTCAGAAACTAGTTGATGATGAGGATCTTATTAATCGGGTTCTTGAAGGACTTGGTGATGAGTATAAATCCGTCATTGATGAAATTAATGCTTGTGACACATCCATTTCTTTTGCTAAGCTCCATGAGAAACTTCTCAGCAAAGAAGCATCCTTTCAAACTTAACCATCTTCTCTATCACTTCCAGCAACGGCAAATCCCATTGCTTTCAGGTTTCATCCAAATTGGCATTCCACAACCACCAATTCACAACAACTAGGTCCTACCTCTACACCTTCTCCTCATGCTCAATGCCAACCCAAACCTTATTTGGGTCGTTTTCAAGCATGCGACATTTAAGGACACATTACCAAATAATGTCAAATGTTTTGGCTTGTCACTAATCAACAATCCACAACACCTCATCCTCAAGGCACCTCTACACCCTTACAACCATGAACTAATCATGTTCTCGGCAACAACACAAACCTTTCTTAGCTGTTGGATAATGGAGCATCTCACCATGTTACATTTGACTTAAGTAATTCTCTCTTCATAGTCCATATCAAGGATCTAATGATGTCATGATTGCCAACAGATTGACCCTTCCCATCACTCAGACCAGCTCTACCACCATACTTACTTCCTTTCGCTCCTTTACTTTACACAATATCCTTTATGTCCCATCCCTGAAAAAGAATCTAATTTCAATTTATCAATTTTGCACCAATAACTATATTTTTGTTAAATACTCACCCTTTGCTTTTCAAGTGAAGGATTTAAACATGGGAGCAATCCTTTTGATGAGTGAACTTAAGGATAGTGTATATGAGTGGCCAGCTACATCCCCTTTAGTTGTCTCTTTGCCATTACTTGCCTTTTCTAGTGTCAAAACCACTTTATCCAAGTGGCACTCTAGACTAGGTCATCCATCATTTACTATTATGAAAAATATTGTTTTCAAGTTTTCTTTACCTTTGTCTCGTCCATTATCATCTTCTACACATTGTAATGCTTGTTCATATAATAAAAGTCACAAAATTCCTTTTTCTTCTTCTACTATAACCTCATCCCATCTAATTGAACTTCTCTTTTTTAATGTATAGACCTCTTCTGTTTGTTTTATTGATGGTTTTTGGTATTAAGTTATTTTTGTTGACCATTATACACGGTATATTTGATGTTATCCACTTAAACGAAAATCGCATGTGTATGACATCCTTATATGCTTCAAGGAATTAGTTGAAAACCAATTTAAACACTAAATTGTCACCTTCTATTTAGATAACGGTGGCGAATATCAAGCACTTGATAGTTTTCTCTCCACCAATGGTATATCTCATCTTATCACATCACCCCAGACACCAAAACATGATAGTCTTTCTAAATGACGTCATTGCCACATTGTTGAAACCAATTTATCTTTTCTCACTCATGCATCAATGCCTTTAACTTATTAGACTTACGTCTTTGCCATTGTTGTATTTCTTATCAATCATATGCCCACACCCGCACTACATCTTTCATCTCCCTTTGAAATACTCTTTAAGTCCAAACCCAACTATGCTAAACTTTGGGAGTTTAGTTGTTTATGTTATCCATGGCTACATCCTTATCCCCAACATAAACTAGACTCTCGTTCCACTCCTTGTGTGTTTATTAGATACTCTTCAACCTAAAGTACTTATATCTATCTTGAGTTTTCCACTTCTAAAACATATATTTCTCGTCATGTCAAATTTCTTGAAAACTCCTTTCCTTTTACAAATCACCACTCTCATCTAGCTCATCCCACCTCAGAGATCATCTCCAAATGGCTTCCCCCAACAAATTCTACCCACTTCAAGTAGCTCACTTAATATGCCTCCACAAAGGGACTCCCCATGTCAACACCCGTCATAAAATTCCCTAATCATTGATGACCATTTACCAACCGAACCACATAGTTCTGAGACATCTTCTTTTTCAACTAGAACTCAAGCCACCCATCAAAATACCCAGCCCATGATCCCTAGAGCGGAAAACAACATCCACAAAAACCTAACCAAGATGAATTTCACTATTATCCTTTCTCAACTATACGACATTGAACCCCACACCGTTACCCAGCCTTAAAAGATCCTAAACGAAGACACACTATGAATGATGAATTTGATGCTCTTGTTCGGAATGGAACTTGGGAGCTTGTTCCATCTACCTTTGTGCAGAATCTTGTTAGATGAAAATGGGTTTTTCGTATTAAATGACTTCTTAATGGTTTTGTTGATAGGTACAAAGCCATATTAGTTGCCAAAGGCTTTCATCAGTGACTTGGAGTGGATTATCAAGACACCTTTAGCCCAGTTTCCAAGCAAACAACAATATACCTCGCTCTCAGCTAAGCACTTAGTAAAGGTTAGCAGTTGCATCAATTGGATGTTAATAATGCCTTTCTTCAAGGCCATATATTTGAAGATGTCTACATGGCCTAGCCTCCAAGAATTGTTGATAAAGATCATCTAACACATGTTTGTAAATTAGAGAAGGCTATATATGGACTTAAGTAGGCTCTATGGGCTTGGTACCTTGAACTTCATCAGTTCCTCATTGAGTCTGGATTCAGAAGCTCTCATGCAAACATGTCTCTATTCATTCTCCTCTTAGGTGACATTACTATATATCTCCTTATTTATGTAGATGAGATTATTATCATCGGCACCTACCCCACTATTATCCAGCATTACATTGACCTTTTAGTAGTGGCACAAAGATTTTCAATCAAGGATCTTGGGATCTTGTCTTATTTTCTTGGGATTGAGGTTCTTACCACTCCCTCTAGTTTATTACTTACTCAACAGCGCTACATCACTGATCTTCTTGCTTGGAAAAAAAATCTCTAGTGCCAAACCTATTGCTACACCACTCACCACAAATGTAAATCTCACACTTGATTTAAGAACAGCTCTAAATGACTACATAGAATATAGAATAATTGTTGGTAGTCTATAGTATATTTGCCTTACTCACCCAAACATAACACATGCTATTAACAAACTCTCTTAGTTCATGCATCGGCTAATGTCTGAACATTGGAATGCTACAAAACGACTACTTTGATATATGTGTAGCACATTGACTCATGGATTATTTCTTCATAAGGAAAATCCACTCTCACTTCATGCCTCCTCCAATGCAAATTTGGCTGACAACAAAGATGAATATACCTCTATGAGTGCCTATACTGTCTATCTTCATTGTCATCCCATTTCTTAGTCGTATAAGAAACAACATACAATTGCTTATTCATCCACAAAAGTGGAGTATCGATTAGTTGCTGCAACTACTTCAAAAATCAATTAGATTTGTTCTCTCCTCTTAGAGCTTGGCATCACACTTTCTACATAGCCTGTTATTTATTGTGACAATGCCGAAGCCACTTATCTCTATTCTAATCCAGTTTTTCATTCGCACATGAAACATGTAGTAAGTGACTATCACTTTATTTGGGATCAAGTTTAATCAGGTGCTCTTCATGCCACTTATGTTTCATCAACAGATCAACTTGATGATGCTCTTACCAAGCCGCTTCCACGAAGCCACTTTCGAGAATTAAGATTCAAGATTGGCATCTCCTTCGAAGCTCCATCTTGAGGGGGCATATTAGAGAATTAATTACAACAGATTTTCTGCATATTTTAGATTCTTGTAATCAGTTATAATATCTTTATAATTAGTTGTAATTCCCTAATTCTATGATAGTTTCTCATTTTTGAATCTTACAGCAATGCCCTATTTTGTGTATATATATTCATTCTTAATCAATAGAAAAGATGAGTCATTATATCTCAATATTTCTTTCTCTCATTTCAAAACTACATGCTTCCTTCCTTTCCTTCCCATTTATGAAAAGTTTCTTGTATACACCCTAATACTATAAAGCTCAAAAACCCGACAAAAAAACATAAAACAAAAAACTAATAGGAAAGTTGAAGTCATGTTTATTCTCTCAATACTCAGACAATTAGCTGCAGAGGTAGCAGGAATAGTTTTCAATTTCTTGTTTGGTTCCCTAGTCCAAGAGTGCGCGGATCGGGTCATTTCTGGGTCAGATCGAGTCTTCAAGGGTCGGTTTTCGGGACGCGGGTCCGGGTCTGTTGCACCAATCGTAGGCACGAACATGAGTAGCAGTGTTAGGCATCTCCAGTGGTTGTTGAAGTGTAGGGATGTGTTCGACTGAGTCTCTTAACGGTAGCGACTCCAACTGTGTGCTTTGACACGGGCGTGGATTCCGGTTTGTTAGATCTTGGACGTAGCATGGAGTCGTAGCCACAACTGTAAGAGCAAGATCTTTTACTCGGTTGTGAGGCTCGTCGAGCAAAGGAAATATGTCTGAACAGCTTGCTTAGGCTTCCTCAATTGTCGTATGTTGATGCTACGATAGCAGGTCCTAATGGTGGTGGGTTTTCGATTATGGCAGTGGCTGTTGTACGTGGTGTGGGTTTAGCATTACCAAAAGCTTGGCTGACAGTCGAAGGTGTTGAAGCAAAGGTGATCGTGGGCTCCTTAATCTAAAGAGAGAAAGTGTGGGGTTGGGAGTTCCTAAGCTTCTAAAACTTGAATCCTCCTTCATTGCCTATGTCGTGACGTATTTAGAGACACATAAAGTTTTGTTTGAGATAAACTTGAATCTAACAAAATAGTGATCTTTAAAATCTGCTTGTCATCATCATTTCTTTTAAGATTCAATCCGAAAAACAATCTCCTCATTGTAATCTTGATAAAATTCAATCCCTTATGTTTTGATTTAAGATCATATTTGTTTTCGCATTTTTCTCCCATTTTTTTCTTTTCCTACACATGGACCAACTAGATTGGCTCTTTTCTTAGTTTATTATTGTAATTAGTTTGTGTATGAGTTAGCGATCCTAATTAACTTTTATTTATTTGAGGTTTCTGAGCTTAATTTAGAATATCTTTTTTTTCTCATTTTTATTGAAAATTTTGACATTTTTTATTAATTTTTGTTATTTATCATTTTTATAAAAAAAATTCCTTTTATTATCATTTTTTCTTTTTCTTTTCTTTTCTCTCTCTTTTTAAATTATTTTTCTTTTATTATCTTTATACATATATATTTTCATAAACCAATCTTTTTATTACTATATTTTTATTTTTTTATTAATTATTATTTATTTTTTTTTTGAAAAAAAGAGCAAACTTAAACAAGGGCAAAAATGGAGTATCTACACCTGCCCCTCTTTATAGTGAAGTTCAAATAAAACTTTACTACAAAGACTAAAAAAGACACAATTTTTGCCCTAAGTCTAGAATGACATACCTACTATCGACGAGATAGGACTTTAATATTTTCCACCTATTGACGAGGATGGTCGTAAGTGTGGTGCCATTTACTAGTGAGAATGGACTTAAAGGTTTGCCACCTACTGACAAGGATAGAGTTAAATGTGTTGCCAGCTACCAACAAGACTAGACTTAAAGGTTTGCTATTTATTGACGAGAATGGACTTAAATGTAGCGTCATCTATTAACAAGAATGGACTTCAAGATTTGCTACCTATCGACGAGGATGGTCTTAAATGTATTGTTAGCTACTAACGAAACTAGACTTAAAGTTTTGCCATCTACTGACAAGGATGGACTTAAAAACGATGTCGGCTATTGACAAGAATGGACTTACAAGTTTTGCAACCTACTGATGAAGATAGACTTACAAGTTTTGCTCCCTACTAACGAAGATGGACTTAAATGTGATGTCATCTATTGATGAGAATTGACTTAAAAAGATGCCAACTACTAACAAGCTTGGAATTAAATATATTGTAATACTAATGAGGATGGACTTAAATTTACTAAAGCTTGATTGTTTTGAAAAACTTTAAATTTACTACAACTTGATTGTTTTGAAAAATGTTTTATTCAAGGATTTTCCTTCTTCCGAAACATTTTCAAAACATTGCTAACAAAGAAGGGAATCGTCATTGGCTCTAAATAAGTGGCAGATCTACCCTAACAATCACGCATGGTTTCCAAACTTGGGTCTTATCTCTTGGAATCAAATAACTACATAATGACTTACATGATGATCTCTTAAGCAGTTAAGTCTTCTGATTGCACTGAGAGGCATTCAATGATTTCAAATATTCTTGCTTAGGGAATAAGTACCCTACCATTTTAATTGTTTAATCAAAGAGGACTTGCTCCCACTCTCTTTTAGTTCTATTCTCACACTTAACTTCTATTCCAAAAATTATGGTCTAACTTGTAGGTGATACATTGTGATCAATTTGCTAGGTCTTTTTAAGGCCTGTGGCATAAACTTTTGGTTAATGGCCTAATAAAGAGGATATGATGCACAAGCCAATTTCGAAAAGTGAGATTTATTTCATCCCGGGTTTACAAGTTAAGAACCTTAAGGATAAAACTCAAATGGGCTTGCCTCAATTTCTTGAGCAATTATTGCTTAAGATAAAATATTTCCTTTGATTAGGAGGATCTCATGAGTGATTAATAACATAGGCTCTATTTCACAAATTGTTTAGCTCACATTTTTTCATTTTCATTTCTTTTTTCTTTTTCATTTTTTTAAACCCTTTTTTCCTTAGCAAGCTTTAGAGGGAATGGGGATGATTTCCCTGCTAAAATTGAGTGTAATATGTGCATGGAGATGCACATGACTTCTAAATGGAGACTCTTCTTCATCTCATGGAAATAAAGTATCCATAAAAATAATTACTTTTAAATCGATGCAGCCAAGGCAAGCATAAATTAGTTTCATCCTTTTCTCCCAATTGATGCCCCTATCCGCTTAATTGCCCTAATGTAGGGTAGTTTTTGACAAGGTTAATCTTAAAAATGTTTCTCCAAAATGGCTCCATGGGATTAATAATGGATAATAGTGTTTAGTGTAGAGAAATGAATACCTAGCATCACCTTGACCTATGTACCAAATTCAAGACAGACCTCCTTCAAGGAATGAGTCCAAATTCTTACTATGATGTCACTCAACTCTCAAATGTGTTTAAGGTTAGTGTTTAGGACATGGTTTGCCTCTTCTCATTCTAAACTTTTCAATGACGAGATACCTTCCCTTATATAAGAAAGCTTTGATCATTTTTGCTCGATTTTCACCTGGTCTACCCCATACTAGATTGGTTGGGTTAAACAAATGCCCCATTAGTTACTTTAAAATGTCCCTAATTAATCACTTGATGAATCAACTACCCTAAACTTAGTTAGATGGGTTAGTCCTTTAGCTACCCCATTATTTGGTCAAAATGGATTGCCTCTTTAGGCTTAATTCACCTATGTTGATAATGATCAAGTTAGGCTTCTTTGGGTAAAAGACTAAACATTAGTGGAGATGAACTTTATGTTTAGGAGGATTTGTGTTTGAGCTTGGGTTTTATGTTTGGGACTTTCTTGGTGTGTTAGTAAATGAACAAACTCCATCTAGTATTTCAATATGTGCTTTCATAGTCACCTCTTGGGGTTAGATCTTAGTGATCTCCTAAAGTGATTAATTTCATGTTTCAGGGTTTTGGTTATTGATATGTGGCTCATTGCAAGCTTCTAGGGTTCAAAGTGACTGATTACAAGCTTTGGGTTAGGTAAATTTGCTTAAGAGTAATTTTCCAAAGCTTTATGAAAACCTCCTCTTGTTAGCAATGTTTCCCTCTTTATTATTTCTTTTCAATTAA
Source organism: Laguncularia racemosa (assembly GCA_037954665.1). Taxonomy (NCBI): domain Eukaryota; kingdom Viridiplantae; phylum Streptophyta; class Magnoliopsida; order Myrtales; family Combretaceae; genus Laguncularia; species Laguncularia racemosa. The sequence continues at coordinate 349,894 of JBBMOL010000056.1, forward strand.
AAAAAAAGCTTTAAAAAAATTGCCCCTATTTCAAGTACATTTTATTATTACTTAACATGATTAGAGATCTAAATGACTAAAGCTCTTGAGTTTCAAATGACAACTACAACTCTTACTTGAATAAGGAATAGTCAAAGCTTCTTAACTTAAGAATGATTAAGGTTTTTATTTTACAATAAGGGATAACAAAAGTTCCTAAATTTGAGGATGACTAAGGTTCTTGTTTTCTTCTTAAGAAATAACTAAGGCTCCTAAACTTGAGGATGGGTAAGGTTTTTATTCTACTGATGGACAACCAAAGTTCCTAAACTTCAGGATGACTAGGACTCTTAAATTAACTAATTAGAGGATCACCTAAGTTCCCGAGCTTTCTAAGGGATGACTAAGGTTACTATTTTACCGAGGAAGGGTTGAAGTTCCCAAACTTTTGGGTCTTTGGGGCTCTTAAGCAACATAAAGTACAATGGGCACTTATGCTTTATACAAAATGATTTACATACATGTTTAGAGAATTGACCAAATTTATTACAAAATTGACATTATGGATATAGTGAAGCCATGAGAAGTAATAGAAATAATGGACTATGGCAATCCATGAAAAGAGAATAATTATTTATATAGATAACATTATAGAAAGTTAGTGAATTATTAACAGATGGCAAATTCGAGAGAGATTATATAGGAGTAGTTACTATTTACAACCTAAAAGTACTAAGCATTTGCTATATTTTTATAGAAAAAAAAAACTATTTTCTCTTTTTTTTTGTAAGGAAAACCTCTCTAGTGTATAAATAATGTTACAAATAGCAACTGAATAGTAATGTGGCATTTGTAGAAAAACAAACAAAACAAAACCAAAAGTAAGAATAGATAGATAAATAACTAGAATGAGCACGCATGGGGATGACGATAAGTTTTAAAGGTCCTCTGATTTTATAACTGGTGGTTACATCAAAGCCTAGAGTGGAATTGCCTAATCATTGTCAAGCAGTGGTATACACCACTACAACCTGACAAGTACACAATGGTGTTCCATTCTAAGTTTCTAAATGACCCAAGTCATGCCATATTTAGACATGCATAGGAAAAAGAACTTTCATAGTGACCTATTAAGCCCTCTTTCCTTTTTCCCTTTTTTTTTCTTTTTCTTTTTTTTTTTCCTACATCACTCAAAACCCAATTAGTACCACTATTTACAAAAATACTTGACAAAGGTAAATAATAATAAAAGACATATACGGGTAATTAAAGGCCCTTTAGACATATTTGAGAAAATTGCTACATAGCTAACCTACTTTTGAAAAGGCGTTCCCAATGGAGTCGCCATCTTGTCGAGACGTGTTTTTGATCATTTTTCTTAGTTTTAATCAATACTAAATCCTACCCATTTAACAAAGATTACTCGACCAAATTAAGAAAAATCGATTTTTTAAAAAAAAAAAGAATCGCCATCAACCTAAGTTAGAAAATAAAGTCAAAGTTAATTGGGTAGATTAACATTAACTTACTACTAGCCTGCGAATTTTCCTAAAATATATTTTAGAAAAGTATAAACCAAAGGTACTGGATTCGAGAGCTACCCTATTAAAACCTAAATAATTATCATATAGAATTTTCAATAATATTTACTAAAAGGGCTTTATATTTTTACACTTCATTTTTTATTTATCTACTATCATAATATATTATTTATTATTATTTTCATGTTTTTATATTTTTATAAGATTCTGAATTTATGTTAAAAGAAAACCTAAAGTTTAGAGTTTATTATACTAATTTTTCTAAGGCTTTTATTGTTAATAACCTAAAGTTTTTATTTTTCTAATTTTTCTAAAGTTTTTATTTTATTTATTTATTAACTTTTCTTTCATTACTTTTATTTAATTTTTCTAACCCTAAAGTTTTTAATTTATTATGATTATTTTTCCGAATCGAAAGTTTTTATTTTATTATAATTATTTCTGTTAACCTAAATTTTTTATTTTATTATGATTATTTTACTTAACCTAAATTTTTTATTTTATTATTTAATTATTATTATTTTTTATTAAATATTTTAATTAACCTAATTTTTTTAATTATTAAACATTTGTCATCCACTATCGAGTGATGGTATACACCACGACAACTCAATGGGTACTCATAACTTTATTATTTTAATTTTTTCTAAACTAAACATAAACTAAAAATATAATAATAGAAAAATATACTAAAAAAAAAAAAAAAACTAACCGGATGCTAGTCAAGATGGGTCTAGGTTAGGTCGCGCGAATCAGGTCATTCCTAGGTCAAATTGGATCTTCAAGGGTTGGTTTCCAGGTCACTGGTCTAAGTTTGTTGCAGCAATCGTAGGCACGAACATAAGCAACGATGTTAGGCGTCTCCAATGCTTGTTGAAGCATATGGATGTGTTTGATTAAGTCTCTTGATAGTAGAGACTCCAGCTGTGTTTTTCAACACTAACATGGATTTCGGTTTGTCAAACCTTGGACGTAGCATGGAGTTGTAGCCACAGCTATAAAAGTAAGCTCTTTTACTTAGTGATCTTTAAAATCCGTTTGTCATCATCATTTTTTTTTTAGACTCAATTCGAAAAACAATCTTTTTATTGTAATCCTGACAAAATTCAATCCTTTTCATTTTGATTTGAGATCATGTTTGTTTTCGCATTATTAATTGATGTAATTTTATTTAATTGGAACTTAATTACTTTAATTCTAATTAATTTACCCAATTAGGTGTATAAGGTCGTAATTCATGTGTCTAAGCCAAATTTAATTAGTTTATGCCTAATTAATTTACTTGTGCCCAATAACTAGTCTTATGTTCGTTGGAGTTCCAATTAGTTATTTAGGCACAATTAGGTCCAATTAACCTATTCCTCATTATGTGATATTATGTTTAACTTAGGCCCATTATGATTTTCGTGTGTCATATTCATTATTTCTAGGCCCAAATCAAATTATCATGACTAAGTCAAGTCCATTTTAAATTTTTTATTAGTTTTAGGTCTTATTAGTCATAAGGCTCATTTAGATCGTTTAGTCTTAATAACACTCACTTAGGGTGTGAGCCTTACAAGAGAAATGAGGCTAAATAAATTTCAGGTTTTTAGTCCATTAGGTTAATTTGAGTCCAATCAAGCCTAATTAAAATTCATTTACTCACTTAATTTCCAATTTGATCTAATTTAATTAATTTAACTAATTAGGCGTAATTTTTCCAATTATGAGTTGTTTTGTAAACCATTCATATGGAAAGGGTATTGGGTTGGTTCATGGGCTCATTTGAGTGGGCCAGTTTGGGATTAGGCCAATCTTGGCTTAAAGTCCTTAAATTGTCCAAATATTATGCTAATTATCAAATTAATTCTTTTAAAAGTCCAACAACTTAAATTGTTTATAACTTTCTCATTTTAACACTAAATTAGATTAAAAAAATCAAATTACTTCTAATCACTTTGTCTACCTAATTTATTATAAAAATCCTTATTTTAGTTATTTTAGGCCTCCAAAAAATACTAAAACAGTCCAGTTATAAATTTTTTCTTTAAATGGTCATAACCTAATCATTTTACTAAATCAATCCAAACGAAATCCAAATCGTTCCTAGTTATTTCTACATCCTAAATCATCATTTAAATCCGCATTTTACGCAAAATAAACACCAAAAACGAGTCAGAACATTTCAGATGTAATATCACACCCAAAATTTGATCAATTCAACTTCAATTTAGCTGATAAGCATTATTTAGGATCCAATCAATGTTGAACCATCAGTTGTACATGTGGTAGCCCTAATTAGCTCAAAATTAATAAAAGTTAAACACAATTTCATCCAAGAATCACACATCATAGTGGCACTTAAAGGCAACAAGATTCAAAATGCAAATTTCCATCCTAAATCATCCTTTAACCTATTAAACTTATTTAAGCCTTATATCCTTAAATAAACTCTAATCAAACCTTGATTTCCACCTAAATTTTAACTTGTACATGCTGGAAATTCTATTTTATAACCTCTATTAACTTATTTGGGAATCTATTCATCGATTTCAACATGTAACTCATCACATATTCAACAATCTTCCCCCATGTGACTATACTACTATAGCTGTGCTTGCAGGAATTTGAACAACGACAGCTCATTCAGTGCAAAACTTTTGATTTTGAGCAATGTCGTAGAAATTGTAAAAACAAGCCAACTTACGTTCAAAGTCATTGAAGGGTTGATAGATTTTAGACGGGCCCTGTCATTGTCTTAGCTTTATTGCTCGTTTTGCAATAACTTGATGTATATATATATTATCATTGTTAGTTTTCCATATTCCAACATCTGAAACATATCTTCTGAGATCTGAGTGAAAAATTCGCAGATACTAACACTTTTCCTCTTCTTGTCTATTGCCAATTGAATTTTCCTAGTAGCACAAAATATATATATATATATATATATTTTGAAAAAAAAAGAAAACATGGCCGAGATTTCAGTATCGATAACAGAATCGGTAGCTGAATCGCTATTGAAGTCATTGATTACAGCCATCATTGACCAACTGAAGTATGTTTGTTCTTATGAGACCTATATTACGGAGCTCAACGAGGGGTTGACCCATCTGCACGATGCAACAACAAGGGTTCAAAGAGAAGTTGAAACTGATGAGTGTAATGGACAAAAGATTCGTGATAATATGACTACTTGGTTCAATAATGTGAAGAAAATCACAGATCAAGCAAAACGAGTCTTGGAAAAGCATGAGAATTCCAACCAAGGTTTGCTTCTGTGGAGTCAATCGAAATCCCTTTGATCTATTCAAAATCGCTAAGCTGGCAGAGCAAAGTAAAAAAATCATTGACAGGCTCCTACAAACGAGCAGATTCACAAGCGTGTCATACCCACCAGTATCGCTGGGTATAGTGACGGGTAACCCTGAGGGCAACCCTAAAGGCCGTGAGTACTGGATGCCACCGTCGAGGGTTTCTCTTTTTGAGGAAATCAGCAAAGCTTTGTTGGATGACAATATCGAGATCGTTGGGGTTGGGGGTCCTCCTGGTGTGGGCAAGTCCACCATAGTGCGGCAAGTTGAGAAGCAAGTGAAAGAAAGGAAACTTAACTATGATTTCGATGTTGTGACCATGGTGCTTGTGTCAAGGTCTCCACTCTTGGAAAAGGTTCAGAACGATCTAGGATACAGGTAAACCCATTTATCCAGTAAACTAGCAGGGGACACTAGTTTTGGCATTAACCGCGATATATTTTACCATTTAAATCTGATGCGGACATGGAGAACACAGAAGAGTACATGGCTGTGTATAATTATACATGGGACATCATGGAGAACACAGAAGAGTACACGGGTACAGGCACGGCCTGAGACACGGCCGTGTGTCCTAGTAGAATTTTCACAAAAGCTTACACGGCCTAAAGGCACGGCCGTGTATGTGACCCGTGTGTTCTAATAAAATTCTCACAGAAGCTTACACGGCCTAAAGGCACGGCCGTATATGTGACCGTGTACTGCGATCGCCACACGCCCAGGAACATACACAGCCTAGAGGCACGGCCGTGTATGCGATAGAGCATAGACGTGTATCTTATTATTTATTTCCACGTGTACGCTTAGATTTTCTCCTTTTAGATATTTTACGGGGGAGTATATATACCCTTTTGTCAGACGAGTTAGGGTTACGTCTTATTTTATATTTAAAATATATTTCGTGAGAGGCTTCTCTCCTTTAACGGGTTGTACGCAACCATTGTGTGTTTGTGAGATTCATTCGTTGAGTGATTCTCTAGGTTCTCTACGCTAACTCGCTGCGTCAGTTGGTATTAGAGCAAGGAAAATTTCCTGTGGAGATGTCAGGTGACGGTAGTTCAGGAGGCGGTCATGTTTCGGACGTTGCTCGGGATATGGAAACTCTACGAACCGAAGTGCAGGCTCAAAGGGTAGTGTTGGATACCATGGATCAGATACTCCGGCGTTTCGAACAGCGCTTTGATGATTTGGTTGAGCGTTTCGATGCAATGGGAACCAATACGAACAGAGATAGAGACGTTAGGGGAGTATGACCCGGGGCAAATCCTGCTCTCGGCATTCCTATCAACAGACCTATCGCTACAAATCAAATGGTCCAAGCGTGTGATGTGGATTCTGAGGAGGAAGATGATTAGCTAGCTGGAAACCCGCAACCACAGCGGAGAGGATACAGTGGTGGTGGGTATGGTAGGAATCACCATGGCTATGATCAAGGAGACACCAGGAATTTCCAATTAAAGGTAGATATACCCTCTTTTACCGGTAATTTGAACATTGAGGATTTATTAGATTGGCTGGCAGAGGTAGATCGTTTCTTTGATTATATGGAAGTGCCGGAGAATCGTAGGGTGAAGTTAGTGGCTTGTAGATTGAAAGGAGGGGCTTCGACATGGTGAGAGAGGTTACAGAATAGGCGATATAGAGAGGGTAAGCAACCGGTGCAAACGTGGTATAGGATGAAACAATTGATTCAAAGGGATTTCCTACCTCCTGACTATGAACAAATACTGTTTCAACAGTATCAGAAGTGTAGGCAGGGCCCGAGAACAGTGTATAAGTATACGGCGGAATTCATAAGATTGGCTAAGAGGAATGATCTTAGGGAAAGCGAAGGACAGCAGGTAGCTAGGTACCTAGATGGGCTGAGGTTGCAAATTAAGGAGAAGATAGGGGTTCATGTTTTATGCAATGGGCTCTTCGGGTAGAGATGATGCTGCAAGAGAAGACCAATAGGTTTGATGGGGGTAACCAAAGGTTTAAGAACGAGGGGTTCAGTACAGTAGGTACGGATAAAGGGAAGGCTGTCCCGGAAGTACCAGGTGGGGTTAATGAGGAGAGAGAAGAAAGAGGGGTAAGCAGGAGACCAATGGAGACTAGGGAGGCACCTAAACAAAACAATCCTTATACTAAATCAGTTATTGGAAAGTGCTATAAGTGCAATCAACCGGGCCACCGTTCCAATGAGTGCCCCAGTAGGAGACCAGTCAATGTTATTGATAGAGAGGAGGATGAGGTGTGTTGTGAACCGGATGGAGGAGATGAGTTGTATGGTGATGATGGCTATGAGGATGATGAGGAGACATATGTCATCAGGAAACTGATGTTAGTACCAAAGTGTGATGAGAAGACCCAAAGGCATCAGTTGTTCCGTACTAGATGTACTGTCGATGGTAGGGTGTTTGATTTGATTGTAGATAGTGGGAGTTGCGAGAACATCATTGGTGGAGAAACGGTGAGAGTATTGAACTTGCCGACCGAAAAACATCCGAATCCATATACTATTGGATGGATTAAAGTAGCTGAAAGGATAAAAGTCACCGAGCGATGCAGGGTACCTTTCTCTATAGAGAAGTATAGGGATGAGGTCTATTGTGACGTCGTGGATATGGATGCATGCCATCTTCTGTTTGGGAGACCGTGGCACTTTGATGTTGATGCCAAGCATGAAGGAAGGGAGAATGTTTACCGGTTAGAGAATGATGGGGTGAAGTTCACTCTTCTACCTCTCAAAGTATCACACCACCCTAAAGCTTCTAAAACGGAAGGGCGTTCCTTCCTCACTATCACCCAATCTGAGAGGGAGATGGAGGAAGCAATTAAGGAGGCGCAGACAGTCCATGCGCTAATTGTTTGACAGGTGATGACAGTGGAGGAAGGCCAGAGTAGTGCTCAAGAATTGCCTGACAGAGTGAAAAAGCTATTGAAGGAGTTTAAGGAGATAACATCCGAGAAGCTACCTGATGGATTACCTCCCATGAGGGACATCCAGCATCACATTGATCTGATTCCAGGAGCTAGTCTACCTAACCTTCCACATTATATGATGAGTCCAAAAGAGACAGAAATATTGCAAGGGAAGGTGCAAGAACTACTCCAGAAATGGTTCATCAGGGAGAGCATGAGTCCTTGCGCAGTACCCGCCTTATTAACCCCAAAGAAAGATGGGAGTTGGCGTATGTGTGTTGACAGCAGAGCAATCAATAAAATTACCATCGGCTACAAATTCCCAATACCAAGGTTGGAAGACATGTTAGATTGCTTGAGTGGGGCTAACTTCTTTTCCAAGATCGATCTGAGAAGTGGCTACCATCAGATTCGAATCCGACCGGGAGATGAGTGGAAGACGGCCTTTAAAACCAAAAAGGGCCTATATGAATGGATGGTCATGCCTTTTGGCCTTAGCAACGCCCCAAGCACCTTCATGCGCATTATGAATCAGGTACTTAAACCCTTTTCTGATCAGTTTGTAGTAGTTTACTTCAACGATATCTTGATCTATAACAAAACTAAGGAGGAACACATTAGTCATGTGAGGGAAGTGTTGAAGGTTCTGAGGGAGAACAAGCTCTTTGTGAATTTGAAAAAATGTGTATTCCTCTCTAGGAGGTTGCTGTTTTTGGGCTTTGTCGTTAGTGGTGATGGGATTACTGTAGATAATGAGAAGGTAAGAGCTATTAGGGAATGGCCCATTCCTAAGACAGTAAGTGAATTGAGGAGTTTCCTAGGGTTAGCAAGTTTCTACAGACGGTTTATTCGGCACTTCAGCACCATTGCTGCACCTATGACTGAGTGCCTGAAGAAAGGGAAGTTCCAGTGGAGTGATGAAGCTGAAGGTAGTTTCGGGTTATTAAAAGAGAAGTTGTGTAATGCACCAGTTCTTGCATTACCTGACTTCGATAAGTTGTTTGAAGTCGATTGTGATGCAAGCGGAGTTGGAATAGGGGCGGTGCTATCTCAGGAAAGGAAACCCATTGCCTTCTTTAGTGAAAAGTTATGCGAGTCTAGGCGAAATTGGTCCACCTATGACAAAGAGTTTTATTCAGTAGTGCGTACTTTGAGGACTTGGGAACATTACCTAGTGGGCAAAGAATTCGTACTATATTCTGATTGTGATGCCCTTAAACACCTGAATAATCAGACCAGGATTAGCAAACATATGCATGCACGATGGATCTAATTTTTGCAAAAGTTCCCGTTTAAGTTGAAACATAAATCGGGAGTCTACAATAAAGTTGCAGATGCTTTGAGTAGGCGAGCCAGTTTGTTGGTGACACTTCATACTGAAGTGGTGGGGTTCGAACATATGAAAGACCTGTATGGGACTGACAATGATTTTAAGGATACTTGGGAGATGTGTCGGGATAAACAGCCTAGCAGTGACTTCCATATTTATGATGGGTACTTAATAAAGGGAAATCAACTCTATATTCCAGAGTCTTCCCTGAGGGAGAAGTTGATCCGTGACTTACATGGGAGTGGATTGGCAGGTCATCTGGGAAGGGATAAGACCATTGCTGCAGTCAGTGCTAGATACTACTAGCCACACTTGAGGCGTGACGTTAGGAGGATTTTGCAACGGTGTTATACATGCTAGACGTCCAAGGGTCAGGCCCAAAACACTGGCCTCTACACGCCACTCCCTGTTCCTGATAACATATGGGAGGATATGTCCATGGACTTTGTCCTGGGATTGCCCTGTACCCAACGAGGCGTTGATTTTGTTTTTGTTGTGGTGGACAGGTTTTCCAAGATGGCCCATTTTATCCCATGTCGGAATGTCGCTGATGCTCAGGTCATTGCCAAGTTGTTCTTCAAGGAGGTGGTACGCCTCCATGGGGTGCCTAAAACTATTACTTCAGACAGAGACAGCAAATTCCTAAGCCACTTTTGGCGAACCTTATGGCAGCTGTTTGATTCCTCCTTGAACTATAGCATCACCGCTCATCCACAAACGGATGGTCAGACAGAAGCAACAAATCGAACTTTGGGCAATCTAATTAGGAGTATCTATGGTGAGAAACCTAAGCAATGGGACGTGGCATTGGCTCAGGCGGAGTTTGCTTATAACAGTGCCGTTCACAGAACAACAGGCAAGTCTCCCTTCTCTATTGTCTATACCAATACCCCTAATCATGCTGTGGATTTGATCAAGCTTCCAAGGGGTACTGAGTTTCACACAGCAGCCAAGAACCTCGTGGATAGTTGGCAGAACATTACAGCAGAGGTCCGGGCGAAGATTGAACACTCTAATGCTAAATACAAAGCTGCAGCTGACAAGCATCAAAGGCGACGAGTGTTTTCAGTAGGCGATCAGGTTATGGTCTTTTTACGCAAGGAGTGGTTCCCTGTTGGAAAATACAACAAGCTTCAACCTAAGAAGTACGGTCCGTACCAGATTGTGTAGAAAATCAATGATAATGCTTATGTGGTTGGTTTACCGAACACTATGGGCATTTCAAGGACATTCAACATCGCGGATATCTTTCCTTTCTTTCCCGACGAGGAGGCGCTATATCCTATAAAGAACTCGGGGTCGAGTTCTTCCTTGATGGGAGAGAATGATGCGGACATGGAGAACATAGAAGAATACACGGCCTAAGAACACGGCCGTGTATAATTATACACGGGACATCATGGAGAACACAGAAGAGTATACGGGTACAGGCATGGCCTGAGACACGGCCGTGTGTCCCAATAGAATTCTCACATAAGCTTACACGGCCTAAAGACACGGCCGTGTATGTGACCCGTGTGTTCCAGTAAAATTCTCACAGAAGCTTACACGGCCTAAAGGCACGGCCGTATATGCGACCGTGTATTGCAATCGCCATACGCCCAGAAACATACACGGCCTAGAGGCACGGCCGTGTATGCGACAGAGCATAGACGTGTATCTTATTATTTATTTCCATGTGTACGCTTAGATTTTCTCCTTTTAGATATTTTACGGGGGAGTATATATACCCTTTTGTCAGACGAGTTAGGGTTACGTCTTATTTTATATTTGAAATATATTTCGTGAGAGGCTTCTCTCTTTTAACGGGTTGTGCGCAACCATTGTGTGTTTGTGAGATTCATTCGTTGAGTGATTCTCTAGGTTCTCTACGTTAACTCGCTGCATCAAAATCAGACAAGTTTAATTGTATTAACATGCTATATATAGATTGTTTAATAATAAATAAGTATAATAAAATTTTAATAAGTAAATATAATGAATGGCATTTTTTTATATATTACTATTATTATGTATTTAAATATTATTGATATTTGTATGCTATTTATTTAAATATGCAATATATTAATATCTATAAATCCTTTTTTTTTGTTTAAATTCTCTAATTTATGCCTCTTATTTACAAATATACTTGAAGATTTGTTCTAGTAAATTAGTAAACTTTCTTTGCTTTGTAATTTCATTTTTGTATATATTACACCCTCCGCTTTATGAAATTAGATTAAATTCTTGTGAATAAGAATATAAAAATCGAAATGTTTCCAACTCTTATGATAGTCTTTATTTTTGTTTGATCTGCCTTGTTTTATATGCGTGCATCTATGGTGTGTGTTCATACTATTAAAGATGTCATGCCAGTACAAACTCTAATTAATCGGCTCTAAAAATTTCATGTTTTGTACTCTAGGAATATAAATTTTATGAATAATCATACTTTGTGGTACAAAGAAAAATATATCATATGCGTTCACAAAATATAGATGTTCATAAATCAACTCAGCAGCTATTTATAGTCTCTAATTTGCCACATATGACTAAACACACATATGTTAGTTAATAGGTTTTGATAACATATTGCATTCGTGATACTTGATAAGAACCATATAGCCAAAAAAAAAAAATTTATGTTTTATTAAAACATTGTATAAGAATTTAATTCTACCTGATAGTTGTTAGTGTATTTATAAAAAGAAGACAGGTGCATAATCTTGCTTTGTACATTTGTTAATAAAAAGCCACTCTCGATATTCTGATTAAACATGGTACTAAATAAAGTGGATATAGGATTTTGTTATTTGGGCTTAATGTTTAAGTACATGGTGTCGAGTCTAATTTTTGAATTCTCATTCCTAATCCGATCTAAACTAGACCCTATACTCATCTAATCTAGATCATCGACTTGAGTTAGGAATTTCGTTTAATTTTTGGAGTCGCCACCCAACTGTTGTTGGGAAAATTGAATTAAGACTAAAGGAGCGGATTAGTCTTAATTTGGATTACTAGTCGTCGTTCTTTCCTCTTCTCGTTTTTATGAAAAGAGGAAAGGGGAAAACCAGAGTTTCTAAGTCTGGAGGCTAACCTATTAAAACCTTTACAGTGACCACCTCATCTCCTAAAATTGTTCATCTTTAGAAATGTGTTTCATTGTGTTTCTGTTACTTTTTATTATGTTTTTGAATTATTTCAAGAAAATGATTTTTCATTCATTTCGTGGGTTGACCCGAATGGGTGCCTACGTACCTGCTACTCAGGATCAAACAAGCCGTAGTTCGCTTTTCTGAAAAACTTTAAGTGTGTTGGTGAATTTTAATTTTGAAATCTCTTTTGATTTATGTTTTTACCATTTTTTGGATTTTCTAAAAATTTTTAAGCCTAAGCTTTAATCTTATTTTTGAAAATGATTTTTAGGGAAAAACATCAATTTTGATTTATTTGAAGAAAATAATTTTTCTAAGTGCTAAAACTTAATTTTTATGATTCTTTGAATTTTTCATTAGTTTTCGTGATTTTTTGGAATTTTTGTGATTTTTGGGAATTTTTTGTGATTTTTATAATTTTTTATAATTTTTATGCTAAAACATTTTATCCTAAGTTATTATCTATCCTATTTTGGAATCTAAAGTTTTATTATTATTTTTCCTAATCTTTTTATTATTTTATTATATTTTTATTTTTTATTTTTTTTATTTTTTTATTTATTTTTCTACATTTTTTTTCATTCTAGAAAAATCTAATTTCTATATTTTTCCTATTTATTGAAAATAAACAAAAACAAATAAATAAATAACTAAACAAATAATAAATAATAAATAACAAATTCGGAATAAATAAATAAACAAAATTAATTAATTAAATAAAATAAATATATAAAAAAATCCGGAAAAATCCGACTTACCTGGATCCGGGTCGGAGCATGGGTCGGGTCGGGTCGGTCGGACAGGGCGTTCCAGTGGCTTTTTTGCGGCGGGTGAGGTGTCGAATCCTAGCTTCTCAAGGGTCCTGAGTCCGATGGTGGTGGCGGTTCACTCCCAGAACGTCTCCTTGCGGTGGTTTCAACTCCGATCGATGGTCGCGGCTCCAAGCTTCTCCGGCGTACTCCGATTTGCTCCTTTCTCTCTCTCTCTCTCTCTCTTTCTTCGTGCTTTGGCTTCCTCCTGCTCTCCTCTATTTATAGGCATCTCGAACTCCTCTTGGATATGCTCAAATCCTCTTATTTGGATAAACCCATATTTTTCCGTTTTTTGGATTCAATTTTATCCCGGCGATTTGATGTTAATCTCTTGTGTTCCTTTGGTTTATCTGATGAATTTAGCCTTATCTTGACTTTAATCTAGAAGATTAAAAAGAAAACGGTCGATTTCGCCTTCGTCGGACTTCTGCCAGATTTTTCTCCGGCTGGGCTTGCGAAGAAGACGATCACGCGCGACGCGCGTGACTTCCCTCGGCCAATCACATGCTGCCACGTGGCAGCTCCAGGCGAAAGGCAAAAAAAAATTTGAACAGAACGCTCGGGGGAGGATTCGAACTCGCGACCTTCAGCCTTCACACGGTTCCCATGCGCACACACGAGCCAGCTGAGCTGGCCCAATTTCCCGTTTTTATTTACATCGCAAATTGTACATATACGATGCAATTTTTTTATTTTTTTGTATTTTTTGAAATTTCAAAAATTTGTAAAAATTATTTATTATTTATTATTGCTATTTCTAAAATCATTTTTTAAAATTGAAGTGTTTTCCTATTTATTTTTATTTTTTGAATATTTTTATTATTTATGCTAAATTAAGAAAAAATTGGGAAAAATTAGGAAAAATTTTGAAAATTGATTATTATTGAGAACTATTGATTCCTAGGGCAAAAATGGGGTGTTTACACATGGACTAGGGAAAGAGAAGCAGAGCATGCTTAGGCAGAGAAAATATTCTAACCCCTGGATCGAAACCATGTCATATCTTCTTCTTCTTTTTTTATCTTTTAAGAAACAGTTGAATAAGTATTATATACTATTAAATTTTAGTGAACCAAACAGTTGAATAAACAATTATGAATCATATCCTCCTCTAATATATTAGTAGGGAATTTTGATTTAAACTTTCCTGGGAAATCAAATGCCATATTAATCTTTCATCACCTTGAGGTATGATGATCTAGTGGTTGGGTTATTCAAGATCCCCAATATGCTAAATGTGCCTCTATAACTATATACATAGAAGTTTTCAACGGCTAGCTTCCGATAACTAATTTCTAGTGGCTAAATTACAAGAACCAATTTGCAATTGTATAAATTTAAATTAACCTCCATAAAAGATATATTTTAAAATTTTAATAATGAAAATTAGTATAAATCTTTCCACCATAATGATAGTAAGAAGTTGATAAAGATTTAGATAAATTACAAACACATTCTTTCCATTTAGTCCATGTATGTCTAGTATTTTTGTTATGAAAGTTGAGTATTTAGATCTTTAAATGTTTAGAAATCAAACTCTATTTCACTATTTTACCACCAAATAAAATGATAATGAATAGTTGGAAATACATCCAAAAACCATCGATTAGTTGAAAATTAACTCTCTAACCTTTATCTTTATAGGGGTATAAATATTTCAAACCTACTTTCAGTCTACTCAAGTTTGGCTTGATTTTCACATTAGTTTAATTTGATTATAGATGAATTGAGCTCAAGCTTGAGTGACTTGAGTGGTTTATAAAATCAAGCTCAAACTTTATGATATTTGATAAATAAGTTAATGAACCTAATTGAGTTCGAGTTGAACTTACATATAAGTTGAGTCTCTAGTTGAGTTTTAACATTCATATCATTTTAATTAGAAAAAAATGTTTGTGAGTGAGCTTAGATGTGGTCATGAGGCCTAAAGCCAAACTGGGACTCAGACTTGGGTCTTTAAAATGGGGAATTGGCCTTAGACTCAATAAACTTGATTTTGAGCCAATTTCGAACTCATGAATTGGCCTTAATTTTTTTTAAATTAAAAATATATAATTTAAAAATGACTATGAGTTCAAAACTCTTAATAGTTTTTAGTACATTTTGCAAAAACTTGAAAAGGATTTGTAATTATTTCTATAGAATCATATTCAAATTAAGTTATCATCTTAACAATGCGAAACAAAAGTTTACAACATAAAATCAAAAGGTGAAAATTAGTTTTAGTTTCACATCGCTAAAAAATAGGAACTTCCTCTGAATGAATTCTATAAATATCTAATTACATATACTCTTTTCATACTTTTTTTCTTATGTTGATAATAATAATAACATATTAAATATTTTGAATGGAAATTAATTTTTAATGGAAATATAATTTAAATTTTTAATATTATATTATTTTAAAATTTTAATTAATTATTTTATTATTATTTTTTAGATGAGTTGAACCCAATGATTCCAAAACCAACCGTACAAAGCAAGTTTCCAATTTGGACTTGTTTGTCCAATTCAGATCGGGCCTGGTGCTAATGTCTAAGTGAGCTTAAAATTATAAGCTGTTGAGCTTATGTTTGAGCTTTAATTCCAACTTGAGTTCCAACTCAATATTATATTGTAATGGCTCATCCTTTTATTCCTTCAAACTTAACCTCCTCACTTATTATTTTCGACCTCACTTTCTTCACTTACAAAATCATCCTTCTCTTCTAAGTTGATTTGCATTTTATCTTCTAGGCATTATCTTGCGAAGGTTGCATTGACCAATAGTGGAAAGATATTCCACATATTGGCTCAATTAACCTACTGCAAGCAACATGTTAGAACCAGATTTGGATTATATTTCCTAATAACAAAATACATAATAAGTGAAAGAAATATCAAATAAAGAAGAGTGAACAAATCCATTGGTGTAACACCAATGGTATAATGGTTCATCTAAGTGAACAAATTTATTGGTGTAATGCTAATGGTACAGTGGTTCATCTACAATCACAAAGAATTAATCTTCTCTAGTTGAGTACATAAACTTTTTTACTCTCCCACTTATTCTATAAAATACACTTTGCAACTAGGATTGCTAGGTAATCCTGAATCAGATAATCCTTAAACTTATGTGCCCCTTCACACAAGAAACATGACAGCCTCCTCCTAGATCGCTCAATCTCTTCCATAGTAGTTTTACCTTATTGAGCCAATCTACCATCATTCCTTCTTAAGCTTAGGCCAAAGTCTAGACTCTTCGTCTCGAACTCCATTTAGGCCTACTCCTGTTGGCTATCACAAAAAAGTGAACATTACTTCCCGATCACTAATGTTGGCAACCTTTAATAGCAGCTCTAAAGATTCTTGTATATACTCTCGAATGGACACCATATATTCCAATCGCCTTAGCCTAGATCGAGCCTCCTGTTCGACATTAATTAGGTAGTTTTGGGACCTTAGCTGGGCCTTAAATTCTTCCTAAGCCTTGATCACTCTAGCTCCCCGTTCGGCTCCATTAAATCATCTTCTTCACCATAGGGTAATCACATTGTTTAAGAACATTAGAGCCACCCTTAGCCTTAATGCATTGTCCAACACCTTAATCATATCAAAGTACTACTCTAGATTCTAGAGAAAGTTGTTTATTTTTTGCATTCTTGGACCTACTAAAACTCTTGGGCTTAGGCACCTCCACTTATGCCATCACCCTCACATGGGCCAGCTTATACCTAGCCTCAAAGTGTTGCTGACCTAGCCCCTTTACTCCTCTAGCTCTTTCCTCATGGACTTCACCATCTCCTTGAAGGCAACATCCCTTCTCTATAAATCACTTGAGATTTGATTCACATTTGTTAGTATCTTGTTTGATAGCTCCTTCTCCAGTTTCTCTAAACTTCCATCAACCCCTAAACTCAATCCATCATGTTAGTTGTAGTTAGCTTCACTCAAGCCACCCTAGCTTCCATTAAAGCTCTACGTCCATGGACCTTCCTTATAAAGCAAACTCTTTATCCCCTATAGGAGTTAATGGGCTTCCAACATATTTAGATAGGAATTCAAACACAAACTTCCCCTTCATCTCTACTTGGAAACATGGCTTTGATAACACTTGTTTTGTGTAGAGTGTTTTCTCTACTCACGTATGGCACTTAGATACTTTAGCACTCTTACTGAAAGGTTAAATCAACCTTCCTACCAACACACTTAAGTATCGCACCATTTAGAAAGAGAAACTTTACAAGAAATAACATTGAACTTAAATGCATTGGGTAGTTTATAGATGAAAGGGAGTCCCCTTTATATATAAGAGACCTCCATCTATGGACGGTCAAAATTATTCCAATCTAACAATTATGATACAATCATATCTAACCTAACCAACTATTCTCACTTATTAAGGTATCTAGATTCTTCCAAAATATTCTTAGAAATGGACTGGGCCATAGTCGTGGACTTTACACTTAATAGACCTCCATATACAATTACAAAAGAGTAATATGGGTTTGAGGAAAGAGCCCATGACATACACACATGCAAGACACTAACATGTACTTATGTGAAGTCATGCATATTATTTTTACATTATCTAATAATAAAGGACATGAATGGAATGTTGAAATGATAAAAAATAATTACAACTATAAAACTATTGTATAGTGTAAGCTATTATACAAACAATCAAGTAATAATTTACTTATTCTAAATCAGATTACAAATATAAATGAAATTAAATTATAAACTTAGTCAAAATTTGACTTAAAAAGGTATTTAATTTTTCCTAATTCATAATTTAGTTAGTCATAAAGTAAATTACCTCTTCGATTGTAAAGTATAAGTTATTAAATGACAATAAAATCCTAACTTTGCATAAAGGATCATAAATTCAACTTTTGATACAAATTGTAAAGGGAATCACTTTGTGAGGAAATTGAAAACTTCATATAAGATGGAAAAAAAATATAAATTTAGCACGGATTTTAGTCATACCTTAGGTTAAAGGCTTACAAAATAGATAATTTAATATAAATCGTTATACTAGTGCATAAAACTACAATATAAATGGTAGTGCTAATATAAAATGCATTACAGCATAAATTATTATAATAAAGTATAAAATACAAAGCTAAAACAAATCATCAAAACTATCATTAGCTCTCCCGTTACTATCATTATCATTGTCATTAGCTCGCCCATTACTATCATTATCATTGTCAATAAAATAAATAATCAAAACTATCATTAGCTCTCCCATTACTATCATTATCATCATCTGATGAGATCCATGATGAGAGTCAAGCCGGAAGAAAGAATGTGGATCCTCTTGAAGTGCCGCCTGGAACGATCACAAGAAATCGAGCGAAACGATTCAAGGAAGCACTTAACGGGTTGATAAAGGTTGTCCATGAAGCCGGAAAAAATTGGAGCAATCATGAAGTTGGAACGGATTGGATCAACCATGGGAAGACCCTTGCTCTTGTACAAGTCACATCAGACACGGGATGAAGAGGGCGTGTATTTTCAAGGCACGGTCGTGTAGGAATCTCAAGATTGCACAGAATCATACACGGCCAGACACACGGCTAAAAGGCACGGCCGTGTATGGAGTCAAGAAAATCCACAGAAAGATACACGTCTAGAAGTACACGGCCGTGTATCTCTTCAAGGCCGGCTCAAGGCCACCGGCCTTCAATCTAACGCCGCCGGCCTTTCTTGTTCTGTTTTTTTATTTTTACACACTTATTGAAGTGATGTCGTTTTGGGCTTGTATTTTCACGAATTGTAACCCTAGTATAAAAGCTCCTAGGGTTTAGAAAAATAGACAACTTTCATCTTAGAACATTAAACATATTTGAGAGGCTCCTCTCTTGGTTCTTCAAGAACTAAATCGAACTTATCGGATTAATTTTCCGTGGCGTTCATCCCGACTTATCAATCGGTCTTTTATCCCGATTGTGGCGTCTTCATTTTATACCATGGTTCTTGTCTCGCTTATAGACAATGGGTCACGGTTTTCACTTTAGGTGTTTGGGCGTCTTAGGCAACGAATTCCGAACGTATTGGTATTGGGTTTCGTCACGGGTTGGCGTGGTTCGTATCAGTTTGGTGTCAGAGCTTAGGTTTGTCAAAACATCAGTTCGGTTTGAGGAAGGTAACATCAAAAACCCTAACTCCAATCGTTCATATCCATTGTTAGCATTCAATTTCATAATATTAATTGTCTTTTGATAGTGCAGTATCTACTAGTCGATTATTACAAAAAAAAAAAAAAAAAAGAAGGAAGAATCACAACAAAAAAAAGGGAAAACAAAAGAAAAGAAAAACGTGATCAAGAGCAACAACAAAGACAAAAAAAAAATCAGATAGAAAAATAAAGGAAAATTTACGAACCCTAGAGTTGTTTTGAATCTACGGAAGGGAATTGGTGTAGTTCGGGTTAGTTCCAAGAGAATTGAGAAGAGGAAATTAGCGAGTTGATATCATCATTGTTTGTAAGAATACACGAGTGACTGTGTGATATCATCATTTGAGCGAAACACTTAAGGGAGTGTATCGTGAGGTTTAATTTTATATATATATTTGTTAGTACTAATCTTTTCTACAGGGACAATGTCGAGACAACATTCTCCTGAAGGTGAGAGGGGAAGGTTTGATGCTAGGTTAGTAATTGAGGCGTTGAGGGGTGAGATGAAGAGGATGTTCCAAGAGGGAATGGAACAAATTCATGAAACGGTATAGCAAAGACTAGAGCAATCCACAAATGTATTCCAAGGGCGTAAGAGGGAGAGTCATTCTAGGAGAGTACCGAGGGGTGGAGATGAGATGTCGGATGATAACTTTGATGAGCCTTCTATTGGGAGTTATAGAGGTTATAGTGGTCGGAATAGAGGAACTAGGGATTGGGAAGATAGAGGAGATAGGAATAGAGAGGATGATCAATTGAGTAACATAAAGATGAAAATTCCTCCTTTCCAAGGGAAGAATGATCCCGAGGCGTACTTAGAGTGGGAGAAGAAGGTAGAGATGGTGTTTGATTGTCATAACTATAGTGGGAGAAAGAAAGTAAAACTTGCTGCCATTGAGTTTTCATATTATGTCATAGTGTGGTGGGATCAACTAATGTTGAATAGGAGAAGGAGAAGGAGTGGCGAGCCACCTATTGAGTCTTGGGAAGAGATGAAAAGAGTGATGAAGAAGCAGTTTGTGCCTGCGTATTACTATCGTGAATTGCACAACAAGTTGCAAACTCTTAGGCAGGGAAGCCGAAGTGTAGATGAGTATTTCAAAGAGATGGAAGTCATTATGATTAGGGCAAATGTAGAGGAGGATAGAGAGGCTACAATGGCTAAGTTTCTTGTGGGGTTGAATAGAGAAATCCAAAATGTGGTTGAATTGCAACATTATGTAGAACTGGAGGATATGGTTCACATGGCTATAAAGGTTGAGAACCAGCACAAAAGGAGAGGTAATAGTAATGCACGGTTGCAACAGGGTAATGGTTCATCCACTTGGAAGACTAATCAATGGAAGAAGGAAGAAAAGCCTTTACCCACCAAACCAAAAGGGGAGCTGAGGCAAGCGGGTTCTACTCCTAGTAACCAAGGTAACCCTGATTCTTCTACTTCTAGAAATCGTGACATTAGATGTTTTAATTGTCAAGGTAGAGGCCATATTGCTAGTCAATGTCCAAATAGGCGTGTGATGATGGGGAGTATGAGACTGAGGGGGATAGTGAAGAAGATGATATGCCTCCATTAGAGGATGCTAGTGATGATGAGGAGCCTACAATGGGAAGGCTAGAAGCAGTAGTAAAGCGAGCGTTAAATGTGCAGGTAAAGGAAGAAGAGGAGGTGCAAAGAGAGAATATATTTCATACTAGATGTTATCTAAGAGATCACATTTGTAGTTTGATCATTGATGGAGGGAGTTGCACCAATGTAGTGAGCAATTTTATTGTTGAGAGGTTGGGGCTCAAAACTGTTAAACACCCTAGTCCATATAAATTACAGTAGTTGAATGATAGTGGAGAGACTAAGGTGAGTAAGCAAGCATTAATTGGTTTTCGCATTGGTAGGTATGAGGATGGGGTGTTATGCGATGTAGTGCCAATGCAAGCATGTCATGTGTTATTGGGGAGGCCATGGCAATTTGATAAGAAGGTTGTTCATGATGGCTTTTCTAACAAGTATACGCTTGTTCACCAAGGGAAAAGCTTTAATCTTAAACCTTTAACACCCAAACAGGTGTATGAGGATCAGTTGCAGCTACAACAGTCTTTTGCAAAACATAAGGTGAGTGAAAAGCAGAGGGAGAGTGAGAGAGCAAAAGACAATGAGAAAGAAAAGGAATATAAAAGTCAAGATCAAAAGGAAAAAGAGAGGAAGGCTGGAAAGAGTGTGAGAGGCTAAGTTGAAGGGGGATCAACTTTGGTGGTGAGTGAAAGGAGAGGGCAGCCTTGCAAAAGGAGAGTTGTGTGGCAAGAGCGAGTATAGTGAGGAGAGCGTTAGTGATGAAGCAACCTATGTTGTTGCTAGTTTTTAAAGAAACATGTTTGACTACTAACGAATTATCTAATGCTTTGCCTAGTGTGGTTGTGTCTCTTGTGCAGGACTTTGAAGATGTCTTTCCTGAGGAGATTCCAAAGGGATTACCACCTATTCGTGGTATTGAGCACCAGATTGACCTTGTACCCAGAGCATCGATTCCAAACAAGCCAGCTTACAGGAGCAACCCGGAGGAGACAAAGGAACTCCAAAGGCAGGTCGATGAATTAATGGAGAAGGGATACGTGAGAGAGAGCATGAGTCCATGTGCAGTGCCTGTGATTTTGGTGCCTAAAAAGGATGGGACATGGAGGATGTGTGTTGACTACCGCGCCATCAACAACATTACGGTAAAGTATCGTCATCCCATTCCTCGCTTAGATGATATGTTAGACGAGTTACATGGGTCTAGTGTCTTTTCCAAAATTGATCTGAAAAGTGAATATCGCCAAATTAGAATGAAAGAAGGTGATGAATGGAAATTTGCATTCAAAACAAAATATGGATTATATGAGTGGTTAGTAATGCCTTTCGGTTTAACTAATGCACCTAGTACTTTTATGAGACTTATGAACCATGTTTTGAGGACTTTTATTGGAAAATTTGTGGTTGTCTATTTTGATGATATTCTTATTTACAGCAAGAATTTGGAAGATCATATGTCTCACTTGAGGGATGTTTTAGAAGTGCTTCGAAAGGAGTAATTATATGCTAACCTCAAGAAGTGCACTTTTTGCATAGACAAACTTGTGTTTCTTGGTTTTGTTGTTAGTGCACAGGGAATATAGGTTGATGAAGAAAAGGTCCGTGCAATCCAAGAATGGCCTAGTCCAACCAATGTAAGTAATGTGTGGAGTTTCCATGGACTAGCGAGTTTTTACAGGAGATTTGTAAAGGATTTCAGCACTATTGCAGCACCACTTACTGAGGTAATTAAGAAGAACGTGGGGTTCAGATGGGAAAAGCAACAAGAGAAGGCCTTTCAGACGCTTAAAATTAAGTTGACTCAGGCGTCGTTACTTGCTTTACCTAACTTTGCTAAAACGTTTGAAATTGAGTGTGATGCTTCAGGATTAGGTATTGGAGCAGTGCTTATGTAGGAGAGAAGACCGATTACATTCTTTAGCGAGAAGCTAAGTGGGGCAACCTTGAATTACCCTACTTACGACAAGGAGCTATATGCATTGGTTCGAGCCCTAGAGACGTGGCAACACTACCTTTGGCCAAAAGAGTTCGTGATCCACACTGATCATGAATCCTCGAAGTATTTGAAGAGGCAACACAAGCTGAATAAAAGGCATGCTCGTTGGGTGGAGTTCATCGAAACATTTCCATATGTCATCCACTACAAGCAAGGTAAAGAGAATGTCGTTGTTGATGCACTTTCTAGAAAGTATACTCTTATCTCTACTCTTAGTTCTAGACTGCTTAGTTTTGAGCACATTAAGGAATTATATGTTGCTGATCGAGATTTTTGTGAGAAGTATGTGCATTGTGAGAAGAGTGGGCATGGAAAATTTTATAAACATGACGGATTCTTGTTTAGGGAGAGTAAACTGTGCATTCCACTTTGTTCTTTAAGAGAATTACTAGTGAGGGAGTCTCATGGAGGAGGTTTAATGGGACACTTTGGAATAGCTAAAACGTTAGGGGTATTGCAGGAACACTTCTATTGGCCTCACATGAAACGAGATGTTGAGAGGATTTGTGAGCGATGTGTCACATGTAAGCAGGCGAAATCTAGAGTCCAACCTCAAGGGCTTTACACCCCACTTCCCATTCTTCATGAGCCTTGGGTAGATATTTCTATGGACTTTGTGTTGGGATTACCCAGGTCTAGATATGGTCGGGATTCTATTTTTGTAGTTGTTGATAGATTCTCTAAAATGACACATTTCATTCCTTGTCACAAAACGGATGATGCTTATAATATTGCTAATTTATTCTTTAGGGAAGTTGTGCGATTGCATGTTATGCCTAGAACAATTGTATCAGATAGGGATGCTAAGTTCTTGAGCTACTTTTGGAAGACCTTGTGGGCTAAGTTAGGAACTAAGTTATTGTTTTCTACTACTTGTCATCCACAGACTGATGGTCAAACTGAGGTAGTAAATCGAACTTTATCTACTTTGTTGAGGGCTGTAATTAAAAAGAATATTAAAAGTTGGGAGGATTGTTTGCCGCATGTTGAATTTTCTTATAACCGTATAGTGCATTCTGCTACTAAATTTACTCCTTTTGAGATTGTGTATGGTTTTAATCCACTAACTCCTTTGGATTTATCACCTTTGCCTATTTCTGAGTATGTTAATCTAGATGGCAAGAAGAAAGCCGAATTTGTTAAACAGATCCATGAGAAGGCAAGGCTGAACATTGAGCGACGAACAGAGCAGTATGTGAAACAAGCTAACAAGGGTCGTCGACAAGCTGTTTTTGAACCTGGAGATTGGGTTTGGGTTCACATGCACAAAGAGCGGTTTCCCGTGCAGCGTCGATCTAAATTACTTCCTAGAGGCAATAGACCATTTCAAATTCTTGAGCCCATCAACGATAATGCATACAAGATAGATTTGTCTGGTGAGTATCAAGTAAGTGCTACATTTAATGTTACTGATCTAAGTCCTTTTGATGTAGGTGATGATTTGAGGACAAATCCTTTTCAAGAGGAGGGGAATGATGAGATCCATGATGAGAGTCAAGCCGGAAGAAGGAATGTAGATCCTCTTGAAGTGCCGCCTGGACCGATCACAAGAAATCGAGCGAAACAATTCAAGGAAGCACTTAACGGGTTGATAAAGGTTATCCATGAAGCCGGAAAGGATTGGAGCAATCATGAAGTTGGAATGGATTGGATCAACCATGGGAAGACCCTTGCTCTTGTACAAGTCACACCGGACACGGGATGAAGAGGGCGTGTATTTTCAAGGCACGGCTGTGACGGCCGTGTAGGAATCTCAAGATTGCACAGAATCATACACAGCCAAACACACGGCTAAAAGGCACGACCGTGTATGGAGTCAAGAAAATCCACAGAAAGATACACGTCTAGAAGTACATGGTCGTGTATCTCTTTAAGGCCGGCTCAAGGCCGCCGGCCTTCATGGCTACACCGCCGGCCTTTCTTGTTCTGTTTTGTTATTTTTATGCACTTATTGAAGTGACGTCGTTTTGGGCTTGTATTTTCACGAATTGTAACGCTAATATAAAAGCTCCTAGGGTTTAGAACAATAGACAACTTACATCTTAGAACATTAAACATATTTGAGAGGCTCCTCTCTTGGTTCTTTAAGAACTAAATCGAACTTATCGGATTAATTTTCCGTGGCGTTCATCCCGACTTATCAATCGGTCTTTCATTCCGATTGTGGTGTCTTCATTTTATACTAAGGTTCTTGTCTCGCTTATAGACAACGGGTCGCAGTTTCCACTTTAGGTGTTTAGGCGTCTTAGGCAACGAATTCCCAACGTATTGGTATTGGGTTTCGTCACGGGTTGACGTGGTTCGTATCATCATCAATGCCAACATTATTATTAATATTACTATTAACGATATCCATATCTTCTTATTCCAAGTTTTCTAAAGTACCAATGATATTCATAACTTATGAAAACCTAGTTGTATCTATTACATTTGAATCAAATAATAGAATCAATAAACTCAAATAACGTTTAGTTGGAAGAATAGAATAGTATAAGAAGAACTTAATGGTCTAATATAAGTAAAATAGGATAGTATAAGTTTCTTATACTATATTTGGTATATGTAGTATTAGACATAGTTACATAGTTTTTTGCAACATATTTATTTTGTACTAGACAAAGAGAAAGAGAAAGAGATAAAGCCTATTGATGATTTAAGAACTAAGTGTAGAGATATTTTTAAAAATTTGAAAATATTTTAATTTTGTATGGTAAAATAAATTTTTGTACCATCAAATATATGGTATAAATTTTTTAGTTTTTGTCTAATGCCTCAAGAGCCCTTATGTCTAGTAACCCATGCCAATATACAAATCAAACCATGGATTAAAAAATTTGTCCAATGTTGTACATAAAAGTATGACAACTAAGTGATACTTACATAATTTGTATGGTTAATATATATGTTAAAAAAAAAAAAAAAAGATTAAGGACTTTATTTGAATGTAACGTTGATCGTTATGGCCTTGCTTGATTGGTCAATTTATGTAGAGTTTAGGAGCATGTATTTGAATTAAGATTAGATTGGTGATAAATTTAGGTTTGGAAAAAAAATGAATAAAAACTCTACATTTTACTTTTACCTATATTATTCGAGTTTACAATTGTCAATGTTTCATTTTGCTTGTGTGTTATTTTCCTGTAATCATAGTGAAGTTTGGTCACGTCTATTGGTAACTTTAGAATTTATTTTCAATAAAAAAGGTCATTGTTCGAGATTTAACAAAACTCGTTTGAAAGTTGATATGCCAATTTGGAGGTTATGGAAAACATACAAAATTAAGTTTTATTAATTGCTAGTGGTAGTTGTCGATGTCAATGCCAACTGATGTATTTATCTGTGAAGATTTTACTATTATTTATTTTTGCCACATGCTTGACTCTTGGTGTGATATTATTTGTGACATTATGATAGCTGGTACTAGTTAGTTAGGACTTCTCAACTCTGTATGTATAAACTTAGATCTTGTACACGTTAGTTAATTACTATTACATCAAAATAGAATTCTGTGACTTCTGTTGCTCATTCTTCTTTCGACAGATGAATTAAGATTCAATATGGTACTGAAAATTCTTGTTCTAATTGTCAAATTTCACATGGCAACTGGAAATTCAGTTGTTTTAATTTGCTCTTGAATGTTAATAGCTTCCTCGTTTAGGTGCTGCTAGTCTTTCTAGAGGATGAAGTGCCACAAATATATATATGTGTGTGCTATAGCGTGTAGCGTTGCAACTTCATGATTTAAGAAGAAGTTGAAAAATAGGACATGATGGACGATAATTTATGAGAATGAAACATACATTTATAAGGGGAAAAAGAAAATATAACATCACCGAACACTACCTCAACAACAAAAAAATATCCCTGATTTTAATTCCCCCTTCCAAGCTGGTGATCGGATGTCCGGTATTCCTAGCTGTCAATACATCTGTGAATATATCTCTTTGCTTAACCTATGGATCATGAGCAACAGTGGTTGCTTATTCGTTGTCATAATACAACCTCTTTAGTTGATATGTTTTAATCTGTAAATTATTATCTTTATTCATAAGAGCTTGCAAACTACGAGCACTATTGCTGTAAATTAAACTGATGTACCGATGCTCAGGTTGTTCTTCTAAGACTGGAAAACCTGGTCCTACATTCATTGGGGAGAATACTAAGCGTATGGAAAGACAATAATCTCTCTAAAGATTCATTCTACAAGCTAACATCTGTTGAGATTGATAATTGTGCAAAGATACAATCAATTTTTGGTTCACATTTGGTAGAGAATTTGCAGAGTTTTAAGGGATATACGTGTGGAAAACTGTCACAGTTTGACATGTCTTTTTCCTATTGCCATAGTTAGGAGTCTTTCTAAGCTTGCCAATATGTATATATCGTCCTGTAAAGCTATGGAGAAAGTTGTCTTCTTTGATGGTAAAGAAGGCGATATGGCATTGACAGGGCCAATGGAGTTGTCTTCTTTGATGGTATAGAGTTGCCATCATTAGTGGGGTTGGAAATCAAGGATTGTCAAGCTGTTGAGGTATTGGTTGCAGATTCTAACCAAGATCGCAAACCACTTCTTTTGGTGAAAAAGGTATGTGTCAAATTAAACTGCACTTTAGTTAGGAGTATTTTGATTTTAGAATTTGCATCTATGGAAAGTACTCTAAAGATTTAATTGTCTTTTTTATATGGATATATCATAAAATACGTGAATCAATTGTCAATAATTTAAACTATAAAAAATCATTTTTTAGCTTTAAAAAAAATGAAAAATGCTCGTGAAAGAGTTGAAAATAACTTCAAATATGTTCTATTATTTTCAAATTACCATAAATCATTTACAGTATGTTAAAGTAGGTTCACCATTGGTAAATAATGAAATATTTTTTCTGTTGGCTAATTCAGTTGCTTTAATTGTTTATAATTTTCTTTATATACAAAAGAGAATTTCAACCATAACATTGCGAATGACTTAAATTGCTATCTATTGCAAATAAACAGAGACTTTTCTTCATGAACTCTAATATTGCATTTAAAACGAATTAAGCCTATAGTGTTATTAATAATATTTCATCATTAACTCAGTAGTAATGATATGTTTTCAGAAATACATGTAAAACTCAAAACTCTATAAAATGATATTTGAAACTTTAAAAAGCTAGACAAAGAAAAGAGCTTCTGTTTTATTTATAAATTGACTAATAAGCAAATACTATGAAACTTCTATGACACATACAGTAGTCAATAATATATTGGGCTAGATAATCTAAGTTAAAAGTCCATCATTCTATTCCCTGCATAAGTTAGAATTTTGATTTTTATTTTCCCAAATCTTTGTTTCTGGATCCTCGACTTAGTTCCTAAGTTGATGGACCTCTACTCGGAGGTTTCTTGTAGGTCCTTAGATAATGTTAAAAACAGAACAATAGGAACATGGTTTGAAGAAATCTTTTCCCCTTTTTTTCCTTGATTATTTTCTTCCATATGTTGAATATATATATATACACGAGAATGTTATCTATTCCTTCCTAAACTTACTCCTACACATTAGCTAAGTCAATAAATAAGAATATCTCCAAATATCTATCTACCTAAATTACAAAAATTACAGATATCACAATCGTGGAAAGCCGTCAGGAGATACACGACCCTGTACACGACCGTGTACTTGTTGTAAGTTTATGTGCCCATATACACGACCGTGTACTTTGGTCGTGTACTTGCTGTACGTTTCTATGCCCATATACACGACCGTGTACTTTGGTCGTGTACTTGCTGGACGTTTCTATGCACATATGCACGACCATATACTTTGGTTGTGTACTTGCTGTACGTTTCTGTACCCATATACACGACTGTATACTTTGATCGTGTACTTGCTGGATGTTTCTGTGCACATATGCACGACCGTGTACTTTGGCCGTGTACTTTCCTACCACATACACGATTAATATCAATAACATCATTCTCAATACCCTCCCTCAAGGTGGAGCGTGGGGATTACGAACGCCTATCTTGCAAAGAAGAAACTGAAATTGCTCTCGTCCTAAAGCCTTTGTCAAAATGTCTGCCAACTGCTCATTGCTGCGAACATAAATGGTTTTGATTAGTCCAGCTTGTAGTTCATCACGTACGAAATGACAATCAACCTCAATATGTTTTGTGCGTTCGTGAAAAACAGGATTTGCAGCAATATGCATTGCAGCTTGACTATCACAAAACACGGTAGCAGATTGATCATGATGCACGCCTAAACATAACAACAATCCTTTAAGCCATTTTAATTCACAAACTGTGGCTGCTAAAGATCGATATTCTACTTCCACTGAAGAACAAGAAACAGTATGTTGCTTCTTGGTCTTCCATGAAATTGGAGAGTTGCCAAGGAAAACAAAATACATTGTAAGTGATCTTCGAGTCAATGGACAACCTCCCCAATCTAAATCACAATAGGCTGTCAACTCAAGATTGCTCTCAGCTTTCAGAAGAATACCTTGTCCAGGACTACCTTTCAAATATTGAACTATACGCAACGCTGCATCCCAGTGTTCTTTTCTTGGTTGTTGCATAAATTGAGCTAAAATATGAACACCATACGACAATTCAGATCTTGTGAGAGTTAAGTAAATCAAGCGTCCTACCAGCCTTCGATATTGTTCAGGATCACACACCAGTTCACCTTTGGCAAGTGCTAGGTGATGATTTTGCTCCATCGGAGATTGTGAGGGCTTAGCACCTAGCAACCCAGCTTCATTAATGATGTCTAAGGCATATTTTTGCTGGCACAAAAACATGCCTTTGTCATTTCTAGCCACTTCGATACCCAAAAAATACTTCAAAGCACCTAAATCCTTCATATGAAAACAGCGATTCAAATATGCTTTTAACTCATCTATCAAGTGTGATTCACTTCCAGCAATAATGATATCATCCATGTACACTAAGACCGCCAAGTACACTTTATCTTGTATCAAAGTAAACAGAGAATAATCTGAACGAGATTGACAAAAACCATACCGTTTTAGTGCTTCAGCCAATTTTGCAAACCAACATCGCGGTGCTTGTCGTAAGCCATAAAGAGACTTCTTCAAACGACATACTTTTCCGGGTTGACGAGTATGAAAGCCAGGGGGCACTTTCATATAAACTTCTTCTTCCAAATCTCCATGAAGAAAGGCATTGTGGACATCCATTTGATGCAGTCCCCAACCTTTAGCCACTGCGACAGAAAGAAATGTACGCACCGTAACCATTTTTGCTACTGGGGCAAAGGTTTCATTGTAATCTATCCCTTCAACTTGATTATTTCCGAGAATAACCAAACGCGCTTTGTACCGCTCAACTGTGCCATCAGAATTATACTTAATCTTGTATACCCACTTGCAACCGATTGCTTTCTTCCCTGGTGGTAAGTCAACTAATGTCCATGTTCTATTCTGCTCAAGGGCATCAATCTCTTTTTGCATAGCTTCTCTCCAGCGTGCATCCTTCACTGCCTGATGGAAGAATTTTGGCTCCACACTGCCTGTTATGGCTGCTAAGAAACCTTAATGACGTGGTGAGAAATTTGTGTAATTTATATATTGAGCTAAGTCATAGGGCATACCTGAGGATGATGTTGGTTTGGCTGAACCTGCAGAGGGGCTATTACTGTGAGCAACATAAGTCACACAATCTTTCAACCGTGTAGAAACTTTCTTAGACCGAAGGCCACGACCAAGGACCGACGAACCTTGTTCTACACTCTCCAATCTGACCTCTGGTGATATATCACCCTCCCTGACTTCAGCACTACCATTTTGAGCATCATTCAACTGCTCAGGTGTTTCATCAGCAAGTTCTATGAGTTCCTTTTCTTCTGTCCCAATCAAACTAGTTTCTCCCTCGTCAACGCACTCATTTATTTGAGAGTGTACTGCAGTATCCTTGTTCATTTGTACACACGCATCTACATATGGATACTCATTTTCATGAAAAACTACATCCTGAGACACAAAGTACCATTGTGTTTCTAAATCATACAATCTCCAACCTTTCTGTCCAAATGGATATCCCACAAAAATACATTTATGACTTCGACTAGCAAACTTATCCTTTTCACGATTCAAACTCCTTGCATAACATAAACACCCAAATGTACGAATGTAACGGTAATCAAGTCGCTTATCATATAAAATTTCATAAGGTGATTTTCCTCCTAACACCTGAGAAGGAGTGCGATTGATCAAATATCCAGTTGTCAACACACATTCCCCCCAAAACTCAATTGGCAAATTAGCTTGAAATCGCAATGCTCGAGCTACGTTAAGTATATGACGATGCTTTCTTTCTACTTGCCCATTCTGTTGTGGTGTTCCAACACACGAAGTTTGATGTATTATCCCATTGTTCAAGAAATAATCTTTCAAGCTAATGAACTCACTTCCATTATCACTTCTCACTATCTTAACGTTCTTATCAAACTGCCTACGAACCATAGCAACAAAATTTTGCAGGATACATCCTACTTCAGTTTTAGTAATCAGCAAATATATCCACACACATCTAGAAAAATCATCAACAATAGTGAGGAAGTAACTTGCATTAGAGGAACTAGAGATTCTATAAGGTCCCCATAAGTCACAATGAACAAGTTCAAACAATTCACTAGCTCTACTATCACTAGAATAAAACATACTTCTGGTTTGCTTTGCTTTGAAACAAGCATCACAACTCTTATTTGAATCTAACTAAGTCTTATTTTCAGTAATTAAGCCTACAATCTTTGGTGACGGATGCCCCATTCTTCTATGCCAAAGTTCATCAGAAGTCAGCGTCCGAGACTGAAGTGCATGAACTGGTGGCTCCTTCTTGAAAAAATATAGCCCCTTACAACGTTCACCCGCTCCAATCACCATCCTCGAAGTGCGGTCCTGTATCAAACAAAGCTTATTAGTGAACAATACATTACATTCCGATTCATCAACTAATTGTGACATAGAAATCAAATTGCAATGCAATCCCGGAGCATGAAGAACATTATCCAGTTGAACGTTCTTCCCTAAGCAAACAGACCCTTCCTGCAGCGCCAGCACTTGTTCTCCATTAGGCAAGCCAATTGGACAGCCTAATATGTTTCTTAAGCTAGATAAACATTCTGAATTCCCTATCATATGTTGCGTAGCTCCAGAATCAATTATCCAAAGAGTATTTTCCTTACCAATCATCTTCTCACTATTACTCCCTGATTTGTAAGTGTTCAGCATGCTCATAACTGCTGCCCATTGTTCATTTGTCAATGTACCAGGAGTCGCAACTTCCTTTGTTTCTATGTTTAGCTCCTCAATCACTTGAGCAACATTAACTCGAGCATCACTCCGTCCTCTTCCTGTCATCTTACCTCGACCTCTGCCTCCTAACTGTCTTCCTCGACCTCTACCAACTGCTTTAGGTCGATCACCCCACCAAGCGGGATAACCTATAAGCTGAAAGCATCCCGTGGAGTCATGTCCTTCTCTATTGTAATGTGTGCAGACAACGCTTTTGTCCTTTGTTCCTTCATTGGTTTGGACCATAAAACTGGCAGCCTCATTCTTAATCTCCTTTTCCTTGGAGATATTTCGAACCCTTTCCTCTTGGCACATTAACGAATATGCCTTACTAACACCGGGCAACGGTGTCGAGCTCAGGATATTTGTCCTCAATGTGTTGTAGGCATTGTCTAACCCCATCAGAAATTGATGAAGTTTTTCTTCTTCTCGATTCTTCGTTATTTCAGTTCCGATATTGCACTTGCAACCCCCACATTTGCATGCAGCTATCACATCGTAATTTGCTAGTTCTTCTCCCAATTGTTTCAATTTGGCATAATAACTCATGAGTGACATTCCTTGTTGTCTGCAATTTGCAAGTTCCATCTTCAACTGCTGCACTCGTGCACCATCTATGACAGAGAAACAATCTTTGATGTCTTCCCACAAGTCCTTTGCAATTTCCATGTGCGTCAATGTGGATCGCACCGTTAGCTCGATTGTATTCATTATCCATGATACAAGCATGGAATTCACAGTCCACCAATCTTCCAACTCATCCGACTTTTCGTCAGGCTGAGTCACAGTTCCATCGAGAAAACCAAATTTCTTCTTAGCTCTCAAAGCAGTCCGAATAGCTCTAGACCATTCATCATAATTGTCTTCTTTCAATTGCACCTGGGTTATTATATTTCCAAGATTGTCATTCGCATACAATGTGTATGGTGACAACGATTTCTTTTCTTCTCCTGCCATTATTGTGTTTAAGGCTCTGATACCATGTTAAAAACAGAACAATAGGAACATGGTTTGAAGAAATCTTTTCCCCTTTTTTTCCTTGATTATTTTCTTCCATATGTTGAATATATATATATACACGAGAATGTTATCTATTCCTTCCTAAACTTACTCCTACACATTAGCTAAGTTAATAAATAAAAATATCTCCAAATATCTATCTTCCTAAATTACAAAGATTACAGATATCACAATCGTAGAGAGCCGTCAGGAGATACACGACCGTGTACACGACCGTATACTTTGGTCATGTACTTGCTGTACGTTTCTGTGCCCATATATACGACCATGTACTTTGGTCGTGTACTTGTTATACGTTTTTGTGCCCATATACACGACCGTGTACTTTGGTCGTATACTTGCTGGACGTTTCTATGCACATATGCACGACCATGTACTTTAGTCGTGTACTTACTGTACGTTTCTGTGCCCATATACACGACCGTATACTTTGGTCATGTACTTGCTGGACGTTTCTGTGCACATATGCACGGCCGTGTACACGACCGTGTACTTTGGCCGTGTACACGACCGTGTACTTTGGCCGTGTACTTTCCTACCATATACACGATTGATATCAATAACATCATTCTCAATAGATAACAGCATTCTCTTCTAACATTTATTTAATTCTATAAAAGTTTAACATCTTTTCTTTTTCTTCATCATTATTTTCTTTTTTGGTCATACTCCAAGGAGCATCCTACCATGACAATTCGGCATTAGCACTCTCCGGAAGAGGAGACTCACTACTTATACAACATCTAAACTACAAATATATAAGCAGATAAAGGTCCTTAAAACTGAAATACTAGACTTTATAAATTAAATCCAGCTCTTTAGGTACATAGTAAAAAATCTCAGAAAGTTCACAAAACAATTATTCAAAAGGTGGAAACTAATCCAAACGGCCAGCTAAACTCTCTATGCATCTTCTCATCCTAGGCCCAGCTTTGACAGAATACTTTCCGAGGGTAGAGACCTACCGTAGTAGAAAGGAGTAAGCTCGGTTAAGTAGTACACTCTGCAACACTACGCATACGTACACAAAAATATCAAGAAAGTTATCAATTATATGCTTTGTATTTATAAGTATATGCAATAATTCAGCTCACGTGGTTTTTGATAACTAACATGAAACTAAGGATATCAACTCCTCCTCCTTAACTAAGGTCAGAGACTCTCTTCAATCATTGATGGCTGAGGTTTTTTTGATAAAATTTTGACGAGTGGGTTTGTATCATGTTATAGGATGTATATAAACTGGAAAGTCTTCTTCTTCTTCTTTTTATTTTATTGATTTATTTATTTTTACTCCTAGATATATTTTCAGAAGTTCATTTATAGTCTTTTTTTTTTTTCATCCTTAAAACTCGGTACTTTTTAATTCTAATTTTTGAATTACTGTTTATATTATATTAGGCACTATTTATCACTTTTTTTACATTTCTTATTATATTTTAATTTTTAATTATGTTTGTGTCATTAATTTGTTTTTTTATTTGTCTATCATTTTATCAATTGTGCTATGACTTAAAATTTAGAAATTTTATGATTACGTATATTATCGAGATTATGTTATTGTTAATTTAATATTTTTAACTGTTTTGAATATTTCAAGGCTTCACATTTTTTTACTTTAAACAATGGCTTTTACTGGTACGAAAATCTTGATGTGGTATTTTAATGAACTCCGTAAAATCATTAGAGATAAAGATAATCTAATATGTTTAATATATTTTAACCCGCCTTTTCTTGTAGATTGTGGATCAAAGGACCTTACCTAATTACGATTTCTGAGGACATCTGATTTTGTAAATCAACATAGATATCACCTTGTAATCTACAATGGAAAATAGTAAAATTATCGTTATGTTATTATCTTTTAAAAAAAATGCATGGTGGTTCTAAGCTTTATCTAGATTCTCGTTTTGAATCATTTTATGAGTGCACGGGTGCTTTAAGGATGGACATATGTATTAAAATAATAAAACATTGGAAGATTAGAATGGAGGCTTTCTATGCTTAAGACATTGTTTAGCTTATCGGAAATAGGATTCCCATAGTCTTTAAATTCCAATTCGATCATTTCTATTGAGGATAAACTAAGAATCCGATTCCATAAGAGCCCCATTCTTAAAATCCATCGAATTTTTTTAACCCAATTATTTCTTTTTATTCTCTTTTTTTTTTTTTTTTGGCTTTTTGTGCCAAAGATCATTACTTTTATTCATTAGAATACATTGTAATACAAGTATGATAGTACTAATATATAAAGTAAAATAATTGGAAATCCAAAGACCCAATTTGAGAATGGATATATTTCCTAAAGTAAGATGGGTGACATCGGCTTACAAAAAATTCATGCCCAATCATAGAATGGAGAAAAAAAAATTATATAGGGATGACAAAAAATAAAAAACAAAAAAACAATTGAAAAAGAACTTGGATTATTATTATTCATCGATGGAAGAACAACCGCAAATCTTTAAATCTAAATCAACACTTCCTCTTATTGTAATAATCATGCAATGAGAATATCGGTCAAACCTTTAAATCTAAATCAAGACTTATTTTTATTGTAATAGTCATGCAATAAGAATACTAGTCATAATGGTTGACTTGAGAGCGAACAGCCAAAATGTAATGGTTGATGATGCTCCTAAGTTGTGTTAGATTAAGAAAACCTAGAAGGAAGGGGAGGGCTTTGGCCTTACAGTGATGGGTGGGTGAGGGAGACAAAGGGAGAGAGAGGATTTCAATAAATAAAACTTGGTAAATTAATTATTAAGATTTTAATTTTTAAAATACATTAACCTTTTTAAATGAAATTATCCTTCCTCTCTTTCTTTCTCCTCTCTCATAAGAGCAAGTGAGTAACCCTTTTATATAAAGTATTTACTTATATCCTACAGTTGCTGAGGAATATTTAGGGACATAAGATAGGTTCTACATAATAATTTTTAGAGCTGACTTCTATAGGGCATAGTATAAGCATTGATGTTTTTACACCCTATACTTATCTTAGAACCTTTACTTTAAGGTATATAAGGTATATGTTTCAAAATACTCTATATCTACCCTATAAAATTTATTAAATAATATAACATATATTAATTGATGGCAAATAGCCTTATGTTTTTTTGCAATAAAAAAGAATAAAAACAACATTATATTTATGTTAAAAAGAATCAATGCAAGCCTAATAAAATCCTAAACCTAAAGTTTGTTGCCTCTCTCTAGATGATAATTTTCATTATAATTTACTATAGATTCCATATGTTTTATTTAATATCATATAAATTTGAAATAATGAAGATAAAAAAAAATTACCGTTTTGATATTATAGGTTTTTCCTTAGGTTTTATAAGTTTTGCATATAGAAAAATTTATAATATTATATATAAATTACTTTTCTTATATCATATAAATTTGAAATTTATGATAAAATAGGAAAAATTTGCAAATTTCATAAGGAATCTTGTACCATGTAGACTCTATAAGGTAAAGGTTATAGGATGGTTCTAGGTTGTTGCATGGTAGGTTTTAGTTCCAAAGTTTGGTAACCAGTGATTTATGGGATAAAATACGAGTAGGGTCTTATATTTTAAGAACCCTATACCCACTCAACCCTATGTCCCCCCTTGTCACGCTCCAAAAGGAGGCCTAAAAGTCTCTACTAAAATTATCATGGCGCGTGTACACCCATTACATGATAATCGTCTTACAAGTTAGAGATCGTAAGACTCTGAGTAAATAATTACATTTACAAGAAGTTACAATACATATAATTAAATAATAAAATATACTATGGAATCTGAATCTCAAGGTCAACCATGATTGCAGAGAATTGATATCCCCTACTAATCAATAAAATAAGATAAACCTTAGGTTTCTCACTTTCAAATTCTATTCACATGGGGGGTCCTAACATTTCATCTAAGTAAATCTATCCTTCACAAATCTTACTTTATTGTTTTGGTCTTCCAAAACTCTCAACACTTCACATCTTATCCCATCTCGTACTTTCACTATCGCTACCTGCAAAAGAGTCTATGAGGGGGTAAGTACACTATGGCTTAGTGAATGAGATGATAATACTTTCAATGCTACGTACACACACAAGCAAACTCAAATCAAAATATTAGATATATGCTATATACATACACAAGAAAATTCAAATTAAAATTTTAAACATATGCTATGCATGAACAACCATATGAATGCAACATCTTACGTGGTCTTTCGATAACCAACGTGAAGTCTAGGGTTAACGCCCCCCTTGACCTTGGGTTAGGGATTCCGAAGCCACCATCAGTGCCCAAGTCATTACTTAGTTTATTTATCTTACCACTTTGTTAATTATGATATTTTCTTAACTCAATAGTGAACGCTCACGTGCCTCTCTGCATCAAACGGAGCAAAACCCTCAAGGACCAACCGACTCGAAACCGTCAAGGTGTGGCAATTCCCTAATCACTTAGTTCGCACTTGACGGAACAGTAATCCTCTTAATTACCCAAGCGAGTCTTGTAGCAGTGATGGCCTTCAATCTCATGCAATGTCTCGTGGAAATGCATGTCAAGTTTTAAATCAAGTCCTCCTCCTTAATTAATTGATTTAGGGTGATCAAACAACATTTACAATCACAATCACTTATACTACAGAAGTAAACATCAAACATTCCATTTCACTCATCACAAGCAAGGATTATACATTTCTTGCTACACAACATCAACACTAAGCCTAAACCCCATGGACATAGAGCTATCTAGTTTTACAATGGATTAAATTGTCTCGGCACCTCTTTATGCCATTTCTTTTAAATGTCAAACCGCTCGAGTTGACTTATAATCATCATATCTAGCACCTCTATGCCATTTCTCTCAAATTTCAAACCACTCGAGTTAGCTTACAATCATTTCTGACACTTTTATGTCATTTATCTCACATGTCAAACCAACCACTCAGGATTGATTTACATTAATCATCTTTAACACCTCTGTACCATCGCACTTCTCAAGTGCTCTATCATTCTTACACTTTCAGGAGCCAAAAAGGTCGTCTCGTTTTCTCTTTCAATGTCCTCAAGACATTTGTATGTGATATATATATATATATATATATATATATATATACCTATTTGTGACACATCTCTAATTAAGGACAATTAACTAAACACTTTCCCTTACGATCTTAAGAGAGTAAGAAAATATGGTCGTTGATTTGTAAAAATTAAGGTTACACTCATGATTTGGTATGGTTATGTTCATGAGTGTGTTTCATAATTAAAATAAGAAAATAAGTTTGTTAAGTGTATGTATACACATTCAGGAACCAACTCTGACATGTATACATAATGATACCTATACACTCTATTTCAACTAAGCATACCTATTCAATAGCTATAGAAAGAAGAGCTAAGTTTCTATATTTTGGTTTGTTTTGGAAGAAAACAATTTTTAAATCATGGGTTAGGCTTATGGTTATAGCACTAGTGATATGGCGCTAAGTTTTATCATTAAGTTAATGACATCAAAACTCTCTAACCATTCATTTCCCTATATTCTTCACGACTTCTTACCTAATTCATTATTCCCTACCGCATAACTTAACTCAACAACAATCATATTAAATAGCAAACACAACAAACAATAATTTCACATGCATAGCATTCAACATACAACACAACATAGTAGCATATCATTAAGTTTCCCACTCACTTGTTTATGGTCGTCATAGTCCTAATCGTCCTCAAGTGATTCCAACATGTAGTCCATTCTCCAAGCATGGTACCGAAGGGTCAACTACAGTGAGTCTCCGCAATTTCCGTTGGGTTGCTCGATCTCTCATTCACTCCTATCTCTTCTTAAGCTCTTTAATGCCTTTCCCCGTACTCACATACACCAGCACATTCCCACACACTACGTACACGCACCTACATATACATATACACCACTTACGCATACATACATACACACTCCTTTCTTTTCTCACACCACTAACACGTACATACACACATACCCTACATACACTTCACACCCCCAATATATACTTGCCTACATACTCTACACATATTACACACTTCCCATATTTATACTCACATACCCACACCATACATTATCTCATACACCTACTCACATATTCCATATACGCCCTACATCACCAATATACACACCCACATACTTTGCACACACTATATCCACCTTCCATACCCACACATACATGTTCATACTCCGTACATCATTTCATACTCAGATATACATATCCCACATACATCATCCTCAACTTCCATATTTACACACACATCATGTCTTTACACCACATACTATTTCGCATATACACATACATGCCTACACATACCACTCCTTCCTTATACATATATACATGCCACATATTCCACACACACCATCCATATACACCCTTGTACCACACACCCTGCACCTTCCATATATATATATACACACATAATACATAGCATCCATACATATACACACAACCTGTGTCTACCACACACCATCCATATGCATACACTCTCTCTACATACACCACATATCATCCTATGCACACACATTCCACATACACCACACCTTCAATACACCTACATACCCTCCCGCACACACCACATATCATCACCAACATATAACTCATACTTACATACACTATTCACCATCACCTACACATACATGTATCTCCATATGCATCACACCCATCATCACACACACCATCTTCACATACACTACTCACTTTCATTCCCATACACTATCATCTACACATACATACATTCGTACATGCGCCTCATACCATCACATACACATACGCACACATACATCCTCCTACATTTCGCATGCGCCATACCCTTATACACACAAGTGCCGCACACCCACATACACATACCGCACACCTTACACCACTTCGTGCGCATACACACATACTCCACGTTCTCCTCATACCACCAATACATATATACCCACATACTCCGCGTACATCACCTTCACTTTTCATACACACGCACACATGTCCACACATCATACTCCTTCGACACACCTATATACATATCCCATGCATCACACTTCCCATACACATACACACGTATTCTCACACACCACACATTGTCCATATGCATACACCCCTTACGCACACACCCTATATCATGCTACACATACACACATACACTCTCTCACATCCACACCATCATCCACACATACACTTTCGGCTCCTCCTGCTCCCTTTCACATACACATACCCATTCACACACACACACACACATACACATCCTCCTCCACACACACTCATACACACCTTCATTCACACATAAATACTCACATACACCTCCTTCCTCACACACACACACGCACGCACGCGCAGCTACACATCACTGTGGTTGTTTTCCCTTCCTCCTCATCCTAACCACCCAACACTGGCAGCAACTAAACCCCACCTTTCCTTACTCCTTTCCTCTTCTTCCTCGCTGTCCAGCAAGAACCACACAACTTTCACCTCCCTCCACGGACACCAACACACTTTCTTCACCTGCACACACATACACTTCTTCATGCATACACAAACACATCCTCACACACCATCCATCGTCGTTGCTGTTGAGAGTCGTGGTTGTCACGGTTGCTACCATGGTTGGAGTTCCTCATTGTCGCTAGGAAAGGAGACAAGATAACACAACGCCAAGTCGCTGTTGCAGACGCCATTGCTACTGTTGTGGTGGCCATCGTTGCTGGGTCGCCGTTTGTTGTTGCTGCTGTTGTCTTTGCAGATAAGGTTGTTATCAGAGTCACTGCCGTCATTTCAATCGTCATTGCAGTAGTTGCTATCGTCGGGCTCATCGTCGTGGCCACCGTTGTCGCTGTAGTTGATGCGGTTGTTGCCTCCGTCATTGCTGTTGCTACTACGGCCGGAATCGGAGGGGAAACAGCACTGCGTCAAGGAGCATGAAAACAACGGGAAAGAAGAAGGAAGAGAGGGAGAGTTACATAGGTCGTCCATCTACGCCGGGGATCAGATCACCACGGAGGTTTGGATGTTGCTGTCATCATTGCTGTTGCTGCTGTCAAGGTTGTTGCAACCATCGTCCTCCTTGTCATTGTCGTTCCCTGTTACTATAGAGATCGTTGTTGCTGTCGTTGTTGTTGCTGCTGAGGGTCGTCGTTGTCGTCATTGTTGCGGTCCTTGTTGGGGCAATCCACTATGGTTGTCGTTGCTGCTGTTCTTCGTTGTCGTCGTGATTGTTGTTGCAGCTGCTGTAGGACTGTCATTGGGTGGCTGGCCAAAAGGGAAAAGAATAGAACGGGAAGAGAGGAAGGGGCGATGGGAGGAAGGGAAGTGCGGTCGGGGAAGGTAGACGAAGAAGAAGAGAAGAAAAGTTTATACTTAAAAATTGTCTCATAATTTATATTTTTTAATAAGAAGTTATTTGATTTGGGTTTAAGTGATTTGATTTGATTTGGTTCGACCTCTCAAATTGAATCACAAATCGTTTGAACCATCTTCAAATCAAATCAAAATATAAAAGAATTGTATTTGTGGTTTAGTGTAGTTCGGTTTGATTTTCAAATTAGTTCGATGCAATTTAATTTAATGAATAACATTACTACCATGTTGGAAGAATAATCCTTTTTTTTTTTGTTCATATCAATTTGTGAATAGATAAAGACATGTATGAATACATAGAAAACTTGGTTTAGAAGATCATTATATATATATAGCGTGTGAATATCATTTTACTAATAAATTAAAATATAATATATGTATACTTCTGGCGTGCGTGCATGACGGTTGTATCATCAAACTAGTATGTTGTAAAACATTTATACTATCATCTGTAACTTAAATAATATAATTAATATTGTTGCTTTATGTTATAGGTATATAAAGTTATTTAAACTCATGTAGAACCTAACATCTATGAACAATTCGGAATGATACACATGTAACTCGTAATATATATCTATAATATATGTAAACTAGAAAGCCACCTCACAATGCTGTGGTTACCAAAGATCAATAAATATTTCTTGATGCCGTATATATATTATCATATACATACTATTGATATGAAAACATATACAGTTACTCCGTAATTTACAATCATATTATTCTTTTTTTTTATCAGTATTTATACTCGAAAAGATATTCTTTCTGATTGAAATATATCATTGTAGTAAATTGATTTCTTAAAATCACTTAATCATTTTACAAATCCCATCATCTCTTTATTACTCCAATTTCAAAAGAATCGAATAAAGTTTATTACATTATTTGTCGTTCAACCAATCGTAGTTTAATTTTTTTTCAAAATGTTCATTTGAATCTATGTTATATATCAAAACTGAATTAAACGGTAGGTAATATGGCTTCTTAATATAATTTACCTTATCTTTGTTTACTTAAAAGATTCAATTATCTAGAATAATGTCAATATATTTAGAAGAATTAAATATAAATTATAATAGACAATCTGTATCCATTAGTTTCATTTCATTGTCCTGCCACACCTCTAAATGCGTCACATGGCACGCAGAGTTGATGTTAGAAACGATTTTCAATTTTGTAATTTACCTTATATTATGCAACCATAAACGCAGCGATCATTCGGTAGGCGGGTGATTTT
The DNA here is from genome assembly GCA_037954665.1 of Laguncularia racemosa. Classification (NCBI taxonomy): domain Eukaryota; kingdom Viridiplantae; phylum Streptophyta; class Magnoliopsida; order Myrtales; family Combretaceae; genus Laguncularia; species Laguncularia racemosa. The sequence goes on from JBBMOL010000056.1 coordinate 392,545, forward strand.
TATTTTATTTTATTTATTTATTTCATGTGCTGCAAGCTACATCGTGCCACGCAAATTGCATGATGCGCTCTTTGACGTGCTTAAGGACTTTAACATGGGTCTTAAGCATTGGGGTGAGTCTATTAATTTTTTAGGGTCCTTTGATAAGGATCTCAAAACATTATTCTTTTTTTATTTTTTATTTGTTGTATTAGTTTATATATATATATTGTCTATTATATATATGGGTCTCATAAATAATATTATATGTTAAGGAACTTTTTTTTTTTTTGATCTTACGACTCATTTTATTTCTAGAATAAGAATAGAGAGGAAACAAAAAAATTATACCTTGTGAATAACTATTATCAAGAATAAATTAAGAATTTTTATTTCAGTATTTACTTTGTATAATTTTTTATTATAAAAAATACTTATTGTAGTGTTTAATTCATTTTATTAATTATAGTATTATGTTGAGAATATGAATAAAATTACTAGTTTTCTTCTATTAGTTATTGATGGCAATGTTAATAAGGATATAATAATCATAATATTTTAAAATTTTATTCTCTCTACCGATGAAAAAAAAAAATTCTATCTTTTCTTATATAATATCTATTTCCAATTGAGTGCAAGTAGAAAAGTTCTAAAATTTAAAATTTCCTCCTTATTGTTTCAAATAAATATGGTAATAGATAGTTGAGAGGTAATAGAATTATATTCTTTCTATATTACCTCTAAGTCAATGAGTTGTTAGAGATAAAATAGAGAGATCCTTAAATAAGAGAATTCTTAAGATGTTGACATGCTACTTACAGACTCTAAATGGAGTCCTTAAGAATTTAGATGATCTAAATGAGACACAAATCAAGCTTGATTCTAGTCAGTCGTGGGCTTAAAAACAAGTCCATTAGAGATCATACTTAGTCGGAATCAAGAAAATGGATAGTATGAAATACGGTCCGGAAGTTGTCTTTTTTGTCCTTATTAATTAATACTTCAACTAAAATAATTATTTATTTATTTTTCAAAAAAGGAAGAATTTTTTAGTGGGGTTTGTAAATGTGGCAAGTTGAATTTCCTAGAATGGTGTCAATGGAGATTAGCAGTATGCAGAAATTGAGGGAATTATAGCAAATCACAGGTAGTGGGAAGGAAGGTACTGATGCAGAATGTTCATCAGAAGCATTTTCCAAACTGAAGCAGTTGAAAGTTGAAAATTGCGACAATCTCAAAACAGTCTTTCCATCTAAGATGGTTAGTGATAAACATCACCAACCAGCAAATCCAACAACTCAACAAAACACATCTGCAACAGCACAAGATTCGGATCACCAACAGCAGCAGCAGCAATCAAGATTAACTTCAGCAACTGTAGATCAGATCAACCACAGCAACAATAAATAGATCAGGACCAATAACAGCTAAGGAATTAGGATTAACTCAGATCAAAACAATAGATTTGTAACACAACAAAATCAACATGTATATATATGTACAACAACAGAAAAATAAGGAAGAAAAACACAAGAATTATCTTCCTATCTTTCATGGTATCAGAGCCTCTCCACAACACCTAAGATCAAACCAAAACCCTCTACAATCAACCTCACGATCATGACCTCAGAAGACACCTCAACCATTATCCAAAACAGCATGGAACCAACCCAACCCCTCATCATGATCACCATCCAAAACTCTATCAAACTTAATAACTCCAACTATCTCTCATGGAAAACCCAAATTGAAGCCATACTCATAGGATATGATCTATCCAAGTTCATTGATGGCTCTCACCCACCACCACCGGCCACTATCATAATAGATGACAGCATCACACCAAACCCAGCATATGTCACCTGGAAACGCCAAGACAAGCTGCTTTTCGGAGCACTTGTGGGCACCCTCTCCTCCAACATTGTCCCTCTCATCACTCAAGCTGACACCTCTCTCCAAGCATGGCAAATTGTTGCTAACACCTATGCCAAACCTACCCGTGGACACATCAAACAGCTGAAAGACAATCTGAAACACATCAACAAAGGCTCCAACTCAATCATAGACTATATGCAATCAATCAAAATCCGTGCAGATGAACTTGCAGCCCTTGGGAAACCCTTAGATCATGAAGACCTCATCGATAAAGTCCTTGATGGCCTAGAGGAGTCTTATCAATCGGTCATTGATGCAGTTAACAGCCGCGACACCCCTATCTCCTTTGAAGAACTACATGAAAAACTCCTCAACAAAGAACTCGCCCTTCACGCCACCTCCCTCCCAACCTCCACTCTCCCTGCCTCAGCTCACCCCTCCCAAGCACCCCCCACTCGCTGGTCTCATCGCCAACGCCTACCTCGATCGTTTCCCACAGCTCCTCCCTCCCAGTCTCCACCTTCCATTCCTACTCGCTCGTTTCCCACCGCCACACCTCGCCCCCCACGCCCTTTTCTTGGCCGTTGCCAATGGTGTCAACAACACGGGCATGTAGTTGCTCATTGCCCGCTATTTCGCCAACAACACCCCCATGCAAGACCTCCCACCCCCTTCACCTTGTCCACACAGTCATATCCATCATTGCAACCTCAGTCGCAGCAGCCCTCATCACCGCAGACGCAGGCCAACACCGCAGCATCCTCATCTGTCCCTCCTTCCTGGCTGTTGGACAGTGGCGCCACTCACCATGTCACTACTGATCTCAACAACCTCGCTATCCACAGTCCCTATGACGGCACGGATGAAATCATCATTGGTGACGGCTCCGAACTTCCCATCACTCATACCGGTTCCATTTCTCTACCCTCTTCATCTCACTCCTTTACATTAAACAATGTTCTGTGTGTTCCATCCATGCATCGCAATCTCATTTCTGTCTCTCAATTTTGCAAATCCAATCACGCCTCCATTGAATTCTTACCTTCCTCGTTCTATGTGAAGGATCTCCGCACAGGCACCATTCTCCTCCAAGGTCGCACTAAGGATGGGATCTATATTTGGCCCCCCACATCTCCACCGCTACTGGCCTTCTCCAGCACTGCTACCTCTCTTCACACTTGGCATCACCGTCTTGGACATCCCTCTCTGCCCATCCTCAAGCATCTCCTTCACACTCGGAATTTAGCTGCATCTAGATTAGAGCAATCTTCATTTACTTGTACTTCTTGTCATTGTAATAAAAGTCATAAGTTGCCTTTCAATGGATCAACATTAACCTCGTCTTCTCCTCTCGACATTCTCTTTACAGATGTATGGACATCCCCCATTACGTCAGTCAACAACTTCAAATATTACGTAATCTTCATTGATCATTTCACCAAATACGTCTGGCTTTTTCCTCTTAAGCGCAAATCCGACGTTCTCCCTGTCTTCATACGGTTCAAGACTTTAGTTGAAAATCGCTTCACTCGTACCATCAAGACTCTCTACTCGGACAATGGTGGTGAATACCAAGCACTTGCTCCTTACTTAGCCATTCACGGCATCACTCATCTCACCACTCCTCCCCATACACCTGAACATAATGGATACTCTGAACGCCGTCATCGTCACATTGTCGAAACCGGCCTTACACTCCTCTCCCACGCCTCCATGCCTCTCACCTACTGGCCTTATGCCTTCCTTACGGCTGTCTACCTCATCAATCGCCTCCCTACTCCAACACTCCACCACCTCTCCCCGGCCTTCCAACTCTTTGCAACCACACCCAACTATACAAAGCTCTGTAGCTTCGGTTGCCTATGCTATCCTTGGCTACGTCCCTACACCAAACACAAGCTTGAACCTCGCTCTCTGCCGTGCGTGTTTGTGGGATATTCCTCCACCCAAAATGCATACCTCTATCTTCATACTCCGACTGGTCGACTCTATGTCTCACGTCATGTTCGTTTTGTTGAATCAGTCTTTCCCTTTCAAAAATCTCCCTCTCTCAACACCACTCCCTTGACGCCTACAGACTGGTGCTCACTTCATCTTCCTATTCTTCCACCGTCACCTCCTCACTCTCCATCCCCACCCACTATTGCGCTTCCCCCTCCCACAGGCAACACGCCCACTGTCAACTCTCCCACACCTGCTCCTACTCGCACCATTATCACCCGCTCCAAACATAACATTCACAAACTCAATCTTCTTGCCACAGCTCCACCTCCGTCCTCATTCACAGAACCTCGCACCATCACTCAGGCGCTCAAAGACTCCAATTGGCGGGCGGCTATGTCTGATGAATTTAATGCCCTCATCCGCAATGGCACATGGGAACTCACAGCACCCCACCCTCATCACAATATCATTGGTTGTAAGTGGATTTTTCGAACCAAATTTCTTCCTAACGGTTCGCTTGACAGGTACAAAGCTCGCCTCGTTGCCAAAGGATTCCACCAACGCCCTGGGGTGGACTACACTGAAACCTTCAGTCCAGTAATCAAGCCTGTCACCGTCCAACTCATCCTCAGCTTAGCAGTAACTCATGCATGGCCACTTCATCAACTTGACGTCAACAATGCCTTTCTCCAAGGTACTCTCAACGATGAAGTCTATATGGCCCAACCTCCTGGCTTCATTGATCCTGATCGTCCTCACCATGTGTGCAAACTCCGTAAAGCAATCTACGGTCTTAAACAAGCTCACCGTGCTTGGTACCATGAACTCCGTCAACACTTACTTCACTCTGGCTTTCGCAACTCTCTAGCAGATTCCTCTCTGTTCATCCTTCGATCATCCACCACATCTCTCTTTCTCCTTGTTTATGTTGACGACATCATCATTACTGGAACTCCCACCTCTGCTGTCCACAACTGCATAAAATCTCTGGCTGCTCGATTCTCCATCAAAGACATGGGATTCCTCCATTACTTTCTTGGTGTTGAAGTCCTACCGACCACCACTGGCCTGTTTCTCAATCAACGGAAATATATTGAAGATCTTCTTCTTCGGACAAACATGACTACTGCTAAACCGGTCACTACACCACTAGCGGTTTCTCCTCCATTAATTCTCCGTGATGGCTCTCCTCTAACAAATCCGAAGGAATTTCGGCATGTGGTCGAAAGCCTACAATATCTCTCCCTCACTCGCCCAGACATTGCCTATACCGTCAACAAACTATCCCAGTTCATGCACCAACCAACTACTACACACTGGCAAGCTGCAAAACGTCTCCTCAGGTATCTTCGGGGCACCACAACTCATGGCATTTCTCTTCGCAAATCGCCTGCTCAGCATCTTCATGCCTTCTCCGACGCTGACTGGGCTGGTGACAAAGATGACTATACATCAACTAGTGCTTACATTGTCTACCTCGGCAGCAATCCCATCTCATGGAGCTCCAAGAAACAACGCATTGTTGCCCGCTCGTCCACTGAAGCAGAATACAGAGCAATTGCCTCTACAGCAGCTGAACTACGGTGGATCTCCTCGTTACTTCAAGAACTAAGTTTTTCTCATCACCTCCCTCCAGTAATCTACTGTGACAATGTTGGGGCGATGAACCTTTGCTCCAATCCTATCTTCCACACACGAATGAAACATGTTGCTCTTGATTATCACTTCATCCGTGAACAAGTTCAACAGGGTCTTCTTCGTATCTCACATATTTCGTCATCTGATCAACTAGTTGATGCACTCACAAAACCACTTCCTCGTTCTCAATTTCAACGCCTCATCAACAAGATTGGACTTACTGTACCACCGTCCATCTTGCGGGGGCATGATAAACATCACCAACCAGCAAATCCAACAACTCAACAACACACATCTGCAGCAGCACAAGATTCGGATCACCAACAACAGCAGCAGCAATCAAGATTAACTTCAGCAACTGCAGATCAGATCAACCACAGCAACAACAAATAGATCAGGACCAATAACAGCTAAGGAATTAGGATTAACTCAGATCAAAACAATAGATTTGTAACACAACAAAATCAACATGTATATATATGTACAACAACAGAAAAATAAGGAAGAAAAACACAAGAATTATCTTCCTATCTTTCAGAGCATTCCAAAATCTGGAGTAATTGATTGTTGATAACTGCGAGTCCCTAGAAAGTGTTTTTGTATCCCCAGGATTAACGAGCGGGACTGAGTCTAATAATTTCAAAAATGATGTGGTTAAGACAACTTTTTCTTTGAGAATACTATTGTTATGGCATCTTCCTCGAATGGAGCACGTGTAGAATGCTGATCCTAGATGGCATTATCTGTCCTTTGAGAAGCTTCATACCATTTCTATTGTAGATTGTAATAGCCTTAGATCTCTTCTCATTTCTGTTGCCAGATGCCTACACCAACTGTATCGCTTTGCAATAATTCGTTGTAAAGAGATGGAGGAAATCATTTGGAAGGAAGAAAGTGCTCATAATTATGTGGAAGGACGGACCTCACCAGATTCCACTAACTTGTCCCTCGGTATGCATTCCTTGGAATGGCCATCAATGAAGGTGCTGCGTCTCCGCTCATGTCCCAAAGCGAAAATATTAGCATCAGTAGTACAACAAAATAAGGTACGGAAATATCTTTATACATGCATTTATTCATCCATAAAAATGGTTAGTGTTGAATTGAAAGAAGGCTTTCTAAGTTACTTTCTTAGAAAAATGAGATTCTATATAGTCTAATTAAGGCAAAACCAATTAACTCTTTTTGCATTCATTTTTTGGCAAATTAAATGACCAGGTCAAGATTCCTAGGTTGAAGACGATGGCCGCTGATGCAAGCACTCAAGAGAATCGGCAGTTTTTTTATGAGATAGATGCCGACCTAAGATCGTTAGATTTGTTTAGTATTCAAAGTCAAGCATGGGTCAAGAGTAACTCATGGTTGCCACTTAGGAAGAGATTTCACAATCTACGAAGCCTTAGAATATGGGACAGTCAATCCAAAGAGATATTTCCTTCAGCCAATGACAAGGAGGGGGGGTGGTAAATTAGGACTTCTTGATGTAGCTGAAAGTATTGAGATCATGCATTGTCATCAGTTGACGATTTTACCCCCATACTTGGCTCTATTCCATAACTTAACAGTCTTAGTAGTCGGAGGATGCAATGGATTAGTCTATCTGGTAACATCTTCTGTAGCCAGAGGTCCGGTGCAGCTTACTCGACTGGAGATAAGTAAATGCAGCTTATTAGAAAATGATCGTGCTGATATGATCTCCTTTCCCCACCTTAAAAAACTATTGCTTCTTGATTTAAGGAGTGTTCAGAGCTTCTCTTCTACAAGTTGAACTTCAATTTTCCATCTTTGAGCGCTGTTAAGATGCAGAAACTTCCCAAGATCAAGATCAGAACGATAAGTCAAGTATAAACTTGAAACTTATTCATCAATAGGTCAGCAAAAATTCAATCCAAGTACACACGTCAATGTTTGCGCTTTTATTTCTCTAGATTTATATGAGATTCCCTTGTGCATATATTGTTCAACTCTCTATGTCAGATTTGGATAAGGATGTTTGGATCCTTGATATATTTTTTTGTTATTTGCATTTCAAAACAGCAGTTTTGCTTTGTAATTCCCTTTGTTGTGTTGATAGCTGTTTTGTTAGCATTTTGCCTTGAGATTCATAATTTAATGCAATTTCATTTTTGATTTTTCAGACTCTGTTCACCATTCCCTCTTTTCTTTATATTCAGTGCTATTGGATCATGTCTATTGCTCCAATCACTGGGGATACGGGCAATATGTTCAATTGTTTGAGGGTTATATTTTTTTTCACTCATATTGTCTACCCAAGATCTTCTACCTACAATTATATTTGAGATCACATGCCTAAGGATTTAAGATGCTCATCAAAAGAAAATGAATAGTATGTAGTAGACAGTTGGGAAGTTGTGACTTAACTGCTTGTGATTTTACTGTTTTTATGGATAAATTAATGATCCAATATTATAATAAAAGAAAAAGAAGAATAAATTGTGAGTTGGGAAATGAGTTATGATTTGATTAATCTGTGGAAAGCGGTGAATTGACTTGAAGTTCTGTTTGCTTGTAGGAGTCATCTTCTTTTCCAAAGCTTGAATTGCGTCATCAACGCGAATTACATGTAAGAAGCTTTGCTTTTCTTTCTTTCTTTTTATTATTATTATTATTATTGTTATAGAGGAAGCATTTGCTCTTAATTCTAATGAGATTATTCATGTTAAATACTGCATTAATCACTATGTTGTTAAAAGATGGGAGAGTTAATCGGTCAATTGAATCTTATATTCATTCCGCATAATGCAATTGTCATGATTGATTTTCATCGTTCCGTATATCTATTAATATGCTACTTTTTTATTCTATCTTGAATAGAGATATTTCCTACTTTTTCCACCATTTTTATCATGATTATAATCTATTTTCATAAATAATGGTTGGTGTCAAGATTAATTTGACCATTTTAAAGAAAACCTTTCTAAGACTTTTTTTTGTTCTTTTTCTTTTTAAATATGTATTTGATTTAATTAAAATTTTAGAATTTTCAAATATTATAGTAGTTTTTTTAAGAACTTGTGGTGATTAATAGATTTTTTGATAAAGTACAGTTTTAGTTCTCAACGTTATCTACTTTTTTATTTGAATCTTCAATTTTTTTTCTTTTATTTGAGTTTTTAACATTTTTTAAATCTTATAAAAATAGAACTTTCAGTAAATATATTAAATTTTTTATTTATTTTAAGTATGTATTAGTTTATGATTAGACTTGAACTAGTTAGCCAAGGTGGTTGAGACACATGCAAATTTTTCCAACTCTTTTCTTAATTTTAATTATTATTTTTTAAAATTTTATTATATAATTATATATTTAGCATAATTTTTTATTATACAATGTAAATAATTATGTCTAATATTATTATTATGTACTTTTTTCTATATTTTTTAACTAATAAGTAATGATGGAAGGTGGATGTGACATTCAATGACTATTGATGGTGCTAACTACAATACTAAAAATGCCAAGAAAAATAATTTCTGTTTGTGAGAAAGAAGGAAATTATTTTACCTCTTGCCTATCTATATTTTCTATATGATTGTTAAACTAATAATTAAAAGTAGGTCGATATTGTTGTTCCATCCATAATTGCTAAAAAGTCACTATTATATAAAAATATTTGAGAATTGTAAAGCCCTCATGACAATAAATGTTGAAATATAGTGAGAAAGATTCCATGCGTGATTATTGACAATTTCCAACTTTTCACAAAATATATGTTAGAAGTAGGTAAAAAAAAAAAAAAAAAACACTACATAGCTCATTGCTGCCCCTACTTAAAAGCATGCAAAATGCGTGCTTACAGGACTTGATAGATAGGGCTATCAAAAGAAAAAAGGACACGATAGAGATGATATGCGGTGAAAGTCATCTTTACAAATGACCAAGAATAGAATTTTGCTCCATTCTCTTCTAGTTTTACTTTCCATAGGTAAGCAAAAATTCAGTACATCCAGTTCATGTTTCAATGTTTGGGTTATTTATTTTTCTATCTATATATGAAGTTTCCTACTGCATTATTGAAGTATTGTCATAAACACTATTTGAACTTTTACATAATCCAATTCTATACCTGAAATTTGAAGTTTATAAATGTTATATTCAATTAAATTTTTATTTATCAAATCTCATACCTAAAGTTTGAAGTTATTAACTATATATGTAGTCAAATTTACTATCTCTGCCATTTTAAGAAAGGTGGCTTAGCAAATGTTCATTAGACAAAAATTATATCGACCGTGATCTACTTTCAATAGTCAATGACATATCATCTCATCCAAAGCACCTATATAAACCTATATCATAACACCATGTCTACATGCCCATTCAACGTATCACTACTAGGCTATGTCAAATTTCCACTATAGTATTAGCATAAGACCTAGGAAATTTGGTCAACCCTTGATTTAAACCTTCTCCAAGTCAACTTGGGATTCACTTGAATTGGGATTTACAACACTACAACTAGAAATTTCAACACACTTTAATATCTACATTTGATTACATCCTTATTTACAATAGAACTTAACAAATCCCTAACAAAAGGAATAACAAAAGCCTGAGTCTTCTTCATGTTAAATTGATACTCTCAAAATCCTTGAAAAACCCAACTATTGCTTTAATCTTCTACACTTATATCTAAGGTCAATAAAATACTAACTCCTCAGCTTTCTAAGAAGCAAAGTGAGTATAAGCACAAAAACAAAATATATTTAACAACCATAGCACAAATTAGTCACTTTAGAACATTAACAGGTAATATAGATGCCATGAGATACAAATGTGGTCCATATATCTTAATCTCTAACCAGATCACTTAATTTACAAATCCGTTTGAAATCTCTCTTATACTACTTGATACACTTTACCATGGACTTTATCGAGCACTTGACAAAGTTTCTGCCTTTACATAATTCCACTTATATACTAGAAAGAATTCAACATACCAAAAACACACTTTTCGGTTTTAACTTGAAGTCATCGTAATTACATACTTTAATCCAAATTACATTTAATAACCACTTAATTACAAAAACTTAGCAATGAACCAAACTTGCCAAGTGGTATATTTCATCAAAATATCTATTTCAAATCACGTAATTAGCATTATTCATGTAATAATTAGCATATGACTTGAAGGCTTCTACAAGAAAAAAAAAAAAAAAAAAGAAGAAGAAAAGTCATAAATTCAAAAAATTATATCCTTTTTGGTTTACAGTTTTTAAATATCCAATTAGCTCATCGCATGTATTTGTCAAAATTTCATCTTTTCTTTGAGATGATAAATAGTTACAATAGGTCATTGTGTTAACATGCAAAACCACATTAAACTATTTCTTATAACACATTTAAGCTTCAAAAGTCATAATATATCCATTCCAATAAAAGATTTGAGCAAAAATAATTATTTTACTAAGAACTAAAACTAGCGCTTTATTCAAAATGATTTAGCTCATAATTTTTGAAAAAACATCCTTTTGTTGTAATTTTTCTTACCTTGTTATAGTTAAAATCTTCAGCTAATAAGGCTAGGTATTTAAAAAACGCTCAAAGTTTAAGTGACATATATAATATTACCCAAACATTTATTAGTTGTAAAGGCTAAATGCTTCTAAATTGATATGTACCTATTACATAGAAGTTAGTTGTATTCTTTACAAGTTTGAATTAATCATTTAGTGATGGTTGGATATCTAGTTTTATCATAGCCCTATTCTTTACGAATAGTAGCTTTATTTTTTCCACATGTCCTTACATTCTTGAATCTAAAAACAATACCTCTTATTTAATAAGTACCATTATTGCTCCAAGGTCTGTATGTTCAATTTGGATGAGGATATCTAGATCATCCATTTATGAACATTGCCATAAGCATAAAACTAAAATAGAAATATAAAATAAGGTCACTAAGTTATAGTTTATATATATGATCTATATTAAAGTTAAGTTAGAATTATGGTTAAACTTAAAATAGGAAGTCAGAAAAAAAAAATGTTAAGAACTCTAGTTTTAAACGAGTTAGGCATGTCCATAACACATTTAGAAACATGTCTTAACAGGTTCAAGTTGTTTATTAATTGCGTTGAGATTCTTAGTTACAAACTTACTTATAATTGTGTTGTATTGTGTCCAAATTATGAGTCTTGTACTAAATTGTCACCCCTAGTAGTTAAGATACTTCCAAAATCCAATATGTGATATGATTAGTGTAAAAATTATCATATCTTATTCCAACTTTATAATATAATTAGTTTGTATTTTTATACTTTTGATAGGAAAAATTGCTTAGAAGTTAATTCAAGTGTAAGGAATTACATGAAAAATGAACAAACAAAATTGAATTTATAGAAAAGCATTTAGAAAATAGAAAATCCCATATTCCTCACCAGCAACCTAGCATCCAACCTTTCTGTTCAAGTCTCAAGACCAGAATTCCATGGTCTAATCTCAATATTTAGAAGCCCACAACAGCTTGTCAGCCACTAGCTAGGAGGCAAGCCCGTCCAGCAGCCATTAATCAAGCTAGCCGACATAAGGAAACGTCGAAAGCCCAAAAGAAATCGGTCTCAGCTATCACAAACCCGGCCGTGTCCACGTTTCATGAATAAGCCCAACCAACCAAGGAGAAGCCCAGCAACAGCCAAGTTTCAAGAATCCAGGCAAGCCTATTGTTTGTCTTGTCTCCACTCTCCAGCAGCAAATAAGAAAGAAACATAATTAACAGAAATATCCGTACTCACGCAAGGTAATAGGTAAGGAAAGAATCATCTTAAAATGATTTGATTTCCTCAATTATCACAATAGTTTTTGTTTTAGTTTCTTTATTAAGAAGAAAATCATATAAAATCCATCTATCCTTTTTTTTAAATATTTATTATAAAATCTTTTGTTTTTTTATAGATTATCTACGATCATGAGCTAAATTTAATTTTTTGAGCTATTTAAGTTGATAAATCTATTATATTCTTATATTAAATAATCATAATTTTTTTTTTGACTCATTGAGCATGTATTTCATGTTATGTACAAATACATGTCATATTGTGTCAAAATGTGAAAAGAGCAAAATTAATTTGATCAAATCCTTGACAAGCTATACGAGTAAGGCATAGTGATATACTAATATGCATCATAATTGGGTTAAGTTTATAACATAAAACCATTAATTAATTAGACAATCATATCTAGAAATAGAAATGCTTAATTAATAAATTAGGATATCTCATGCTTTGTAATGATATGGTTACCAATTCCTATACTTTAATACATCAATAATTTAGAAAGAAAGTCAAGATAAATAATATAAATGATCAATAATCCAATGATTAAATATTAAGCTTAACATTAATCTAAAATTTTAATTTATTGGTTCTTGATTTTATCATTTACATGAGGGCTTTCATATTTCATGTGGACATGACACAAACATTAGACACTGATCCTTTTTCTATGCTACTACCATTTCAAGTTTCATTGTAGAAATTCAACTAATTAAGTACTCTGCTCATGGTCGAACAAACTTCTCTAATAAACAATGAACTCAATTAATTTAGTCTTTACGATATGGTATTGGCATAAATGTAAATTGCAACAAACCATATCCCTGGTTTTTCCAAATAAACTTCATTTACATTTATATTATAGCATCATCCTATACTGTAATGAGTAACAAACATACATCCATTTATATGTGATCTTTATGTGCATACACAAAAAGGAAAGGAAAGTTTCTACCATCTCATCCAAATAAAATCACAAATATTTGACATCTTTCAGCTTCCCATCGTTGATCAAAAGAAAATACTTTTGCGATCGAACGAGTTATATGGCATTCTTGCACAAATCATTAGAAAAGCTATGAGATAGATAATTTTTGTTTGAGTAATAAAACAATTACCAAATATCAATTCCTTTGACATTCGAATTAAAAAATTGGCATGTGCATATACCGCTCTGGATCAAAGCCATTAAACTAACCGTAGTTAAAGTACCTAATCTCTTGGAATACCTATGTTAACTAATCTTACTGAGGGATTAAGTCATCTAAAGCCTGCGAGATAAAAGGCTTGAGCATTATATGCTACATAAAATGCAGAAAACATTCAAAACTAAGGGATAATACAGTGGGACCAAGTATAGAAAGAAAATCATTAAAGGTATTAGTTATTCTTGTTATAAGTGCAAGATACAAGTCAACTAGCACAACAACCTTTCTATTTATATACAAAACTATTACTAAGAGACATGTATAAATAAATTTAGCACTACCCTCTCCCCCCTCTCTCAAGATGGAGAGTATATATTAATTACTCTCATTTTGCTCATTAAGAACTTAAATTGATTAGTAGCTAATCTTTTAGTAAACAAATTTGCTAACTAATATTTGCTTTGAACATATATGAGCAAAATAAGTCTTTTAGTAACTTTATCACACACAAAATGAAGATTCATCTCTAAATGTTTAGTACGCTCATGAAACATTGGATTACACACAATATGTAATGTTGATTAATTATCACAAAACATCTAAATTGGTAATTTGAAATCATCACCAAACTTACACAACAAAGTGAGAAACCATATAACTTCACAAGTTGTGCAAGCAAGTGCTCTATATTCTAATTTGGCTAAGTTTTGAGAAATGATAGTTTGTTTCTTAAATTTCCAACTAATGAGTGAATTACCAAAAAATATACAAAAGCTAATAGTCGATCGCATGGAATCAAGACATCCACCCCAATCACTATCATTATATGCAAGCACTATAAAATCATATTCAATTGGAAGAATAAACCTTGCCTTAGATTTCACTTAATGTATTGCAAAACTTGATTCAATGCTAACCGATGCATACGCTTAGGATTTTCCATTAACTGACTTAATATGTGAACTAGGTATGCAATATCTAGTCATATAATGGACAAATAAAGCAATTTCCCAACCACTTGTCTATAATTTGTTACATCCATAGCATTAAAAGCATCTAGTCTAGATAGTCTACGATTTGCTATTATAGAAGTTATGGTAACTTTAACCCCCATAAATCCAATCTCTATTAAGAGGTCAAGAGCAAATTCTCATTGTGACAAAGGGAGACCCTTTTTCTAATCTTGCCAATTCAAGTGCAATGAAATTCTTAAGCTAACTGAAACCCTTCACCTTAAATTGAGTGCTCAAAAATTGCTTCAAATCCTGAACAACTTCAATGCATTTATTAGCAATAGTTAGATCATCCACATAGACAAGAACTAAAATGAAATCATCTCCTTGCCCTTTAGTAAAAAGTGAATAATCATTGTGCTATTGCTTGAAACCATTGATAATAAAACATGATGTTAATTTTGCCCCCCGGGGGGGGGGGGGGGGGGGGGGGGGGGGGCGCTGTTAAGGTGGGGTTGTTGGCTCAAGTGTGAGGTCATGTAGGTATTATGTGCAAATGTACTATACGTGGACTAATGAGGAAATGACACATGTAAGGATGATCATGGAGTAATCGAGACAAGAGGAGGAGTAGTCAATCTTAAATAAGGTTCAACTCTATAATGACAAATGTATAATTTGTGAGATAACTTTGGACAAGAGATAATTCAAATCTTCTAGAGAAAATCTAGTAAAGTAACCGCATTTTTTCCAAAAAAAATCCCCCTTTTTAGTGAAGGGGCATGAGATATTTATAGTGTTTGATTATAAATTTTATTCATTAGATGGTAATGGTGATCAACGGTTCCTAGTAAATAAGGCCTCATATTGGCCTTGTATAGATTTAGGCTTACTAAATGCCTTTAATGTATATGTATATGAATCTTATTTAAGAAATGTTGGATCGAGTAGGCTAATCTAACAGGCCCTACTCTAAGCCCACCATGTAAATCTCCCTTGATCATTCCATAACTTGGACTTTACTCTTTAGGCCCTATCACCTCAACCCAAAGAGTCAAATCCTTTAAAATAATAGGGCGTGAGCCTATGAATTAAATTTAATACCCCTACACAAGCCATATAATGACTTGTTAAGTTTACACAATAATTGTCTAGCATTAGCACATGCATCAATAATAACAAGTCCTTATGGAATATCCATATAAACCTCTTCAAATAGAATAAATTTTTTTTTCTAATCAAAGTGTGTTAAGACCATTCCATAAAAGATGGGAACAAGAGAAGCAACTTCATGCTTAGATTTCATAAGAAAAACCCAAGTAACTCTTGTAAAATCATTAACTATTGTTAAGAAATATCGATAACCATCTAAAGTCGAAGTAGCATATAGTCCTCATATATTAATATGAACAAGTTCAAAAGCACATAAAATGTTCTTAACATGAATAGGAAAAGGATTCTTTTGCTATTTTGCCATGGGACATATGAAGCAATCAAACTTGGTACATTGAATGAACCAATCAAGAGCATGTGCAAGTTTCAATTTATCAAAAGTAGGATGACAAAGTTTAAAATGTCAAATATCAAAATAATTTGGCAAATTATCAACAACATGAGGTACAAAAGAGTTTACATGAAGTGTACACAAATAAATTCTACCACTAGAATTTTCAACTCTTTGCTCCAAAAGAAACAACTCCAACTTAGCTTTAGCTTGACCAATCATTCTCTGTGTGAAAGAATCCTAAATATAAGCATGCTCTTTGATGAATAAGATTAAAAAATGAACACTAGAAATTAATTTCAAAGTTGAAATGAGATAGATGCGATAAAGTTTTTAAATTGGATTTAAATAAACTAGAATATAAGCTTTTTTTATGTTTTTATTGATAAAATAGAAAATTTTGTTTTTATTGTTTTCTTAGAAATTATTAAAGATGAAAAAAACTTATAGCTGGCATAGAAATACGAAAGATCTATCCCATCTAGCCTGTTATATTGGAAAAGAAAAAAACAGAGAAACAATATCAATTGCAAATAGGGAATAATTTATTATTTAATTGTTCAATGTTTCGATTTATTTTTTTAATGTTATTCAAATGTACGTATGGTTAGTGGGCATTTATGAAAAGAATGGGAGCAGCTTGCTTTAATGCTTTTACAAGGGCGAGACATAGAAAAGACAAAGCGCCAGGCAGCCCAACATACAGATCTGTCACTTAAGGTCCTCAGCCCAGCATAACAGCATTTTTATTTTGGGGCTGGGGAGGCATGGCCCCATTGGCCCCCTATGGGCCCATCCCTGCCATCGACCCATTGTCCAACTAATGAAATAAAATATTAATATCTAATTGCAACTTATGGATGGCATAGAACATCGACTAAGATATAGTCATTATAATAAGTGGAAAGAATTATAAGGCAATTTTTTTTTTATTTAGATAGAAAAGGAATTGAATTAAAGATATAAAAGGAAGCCTAATTATATTTATTTTTAATTTTTTTTAAATTTATTGTTTGTCGATAATGTTTCTAAACCATCTAAGACCACTTGATTTTGTCTGCTCAGTTTGTGGAACTCTTTCAGTAAATAAAATATTTGCTCTTTTGAAAAAGGGAAAAAAAATTGCTAAAGCAAAACAAAGAAACTCAAATTTTGAAAATGTCCTTTTCCTTTAAAGGCTATTCAAGCAATCTAATTGATTTTTTTTTTTCTCATTTTTCTAGAATCTGGAAAGAAAACTGTCATTTTTAAATTAATCCCATTCATTTTCCATGCTTTCTTTTTCCTAGACAAAGAAAATGTAGCATTTTCTTCTTTCAATTTTCTTTTGGCTTGATTCCTTATTCTGATCCAAACATATTCATATTCTTACAATGCAAGCATGAATCGTTAATTTGTTATGTAAAGCATCTCGTTCAATGTAAATTTTTGCAAGCATTACTTTTTTCCCCCAATATCGGGACAAGCTATTGAATTGACATAGGAAATGCCAATACGACAATAGCCCCATCGCATTCGACTTACGCAATTGCTTATGCAAACTGGTTGTTGATCCTTAATATGATAAACTATGGCATGTTTAATTCTTTTAAAGCTTCTCTGACCTTTTTTTTTTTTTTTTTGGTTGGAAAGATTGTACAATTGTCATCATTATGCCTATAGTTCTATTGCTATTGGTTTCCCAATGGTTATGAGATGCATAACATAATTGGATTATAATGTCTACTTGTTAGCTTGGAGTCTTGGATATATTCAGGTTGTGCAAGTTCAGGCAATGCATGCACTAGCATTTTTATGAACTTTGAACTTTGACACAATTATGGTTACTATTTTGGTCCCATAGAGAGCATGCGGTCCAAGAAATTAAAAACAAAAAAGACGGGAAGAAGAAGAAGAAGAAGCTCTACTGTTTTGGTCGCATAGAGCATGCCAGTCCAAGAATTTAAAAATGAAAAAAAAGGGGGTTCGGGCTCTACTATTTTGGTTCTATACAGCATGCGGATTCAAGAAATTAAAAAAAAAAAAAAACTATACAACAGCTGGCAATCGAATTGACTCAACATCCACTCCTAAAAAAAACAAATTTAAGAAAAAAATTTAGGTAAATTGCATAAATATCCAGCGTAAACTTTAAATATTATGGAAAATTTTTCAAATTTATAAAACTCACTCCTGCACAAGAAGTCAAGAACTTGGATTCCAGTGCTTTTCCTTTGCTGGAATGCTAACTTATTTATTTTGTTATTGTAAACTTTTTTAGATCCAGATGTTATTTTTAAGGGAAGCGATATAGAATAAAAAATTCGAACGGCTGGATTGATCTTGACCAAAATATATATCTTGACGGCCTGCATAGCTTCGTGGGACACTATTACCATACTTAGTTGAATACAATTCGAACGCTATGGATAGTGATATCTCAAGCCGGATATACTAGATTCCAATTTTTCATTCCTATTATAATCACTAAAAAAATATTGAGAAGACGAAAAAAATGAAATGGCCAATGATCTCGTAATAATAAGTTTGAAAGGTTTTTATCAAATGTCATTTATCATAATTTTTTTATGGTCGTACCATGTTATTAAACATGGATATTATCGGGGATTGACTATCAAATTATAAAGAATTTTTATTAATCTATAAAAATTAAAAAAATTTCTTTAAGAATTCTATAATATCAATTATTTCTATTTCTTTGGTATATGGCCATTAACTTCATTTTCTACTTATACATCTAGTATAAATTGGCAAATGTTGAGAAACGAATAACACACTTCTTTGTGTCTCTTCCAATTAAGAAAACAAATAAATTAGTTTGATTGCATGTTTGTGCTTGTTCTATCTCACTTCTTGTTTCAAATTCTAACAACACATCATCAAAATTACTCAAACTTATGAATCTAGAATAAATAATACATATCTTAGCGATCAAAACCCTTAATTAGTGAAAGTTGGTTGATCTTGTAGATTTTTGTTAAGTTACCTTGTGTGTGTCTAAAAACATCTCTATGTTTTTAATTATACAAACAGAAAAAGGGGAAACAATAGATCAATTGGGGTTTTAAATATTCTAATCATATAAAGACTAAATTGCTCCCATATTTTGAACTTATTATTTTTCTTAACTTTAGGCTCAAATTATTTTTATAATATATATATTTTACAATTGTTTTCCTTATTGTTTATCCTTGAACAACTTGTGGTGATAATATAAATCTGAGCAAATAAAAAATAAGAAACCAATTTCTTCACTTTTTTTTTCATGGATAATGACACTTGAGAGAAGATGATGGAGGAGAGAAAATGAGTAAACGTGTGGGTTCATTGAGCATAGGGCCAAAAACATTTCCAAAAATGTTGATCATGATCATAATTATTGGACTTTCTAAATTTGGGGACCACTTCCATTTGTTGGGTACATAGCACTAGATACTGAACAATTATTAGAATAAATCGTTGCCTATCGACTAAAAAATCTAATCTTAGAGATTTTAAAGAAAAAAAATCTTACAGAATAAACCTTAATAATAATAAATTAATTCATAAATTATTTAGTTATGTAGATTAGACACTTTCTTCAACGACTTATCCAATACCATCCCAATAACACCATTGGGAAGATAATTTCGCATCAAATCTCCTTCAACGTATGACTTTTATGAACCACTAAAGTGTTAAAGTTATTGATGAGCAAATATAGAATAAGAAACCAATTTCTTCAAAAAAAAAAATTCCCACGGATAATGACACTTGAGAGAAGATGATGGAGGAGAGAGAATGATTAAATGTGTAGGTTCATTGAGCACAGGGCCAAAAACATTTCCAAGCAAGTTGATCATAATTATTGGACTTTCACAATCCATGGATCACTTCCATCTGTTGGGTAAATAACATTGGAGACAAAACAATTATTAGAATAAATCACTGCCTACTAATTTAAAAAAATTAATATTACAGATTTTAAAGAAAAAAAATCTTAAAGAATAAACCTTAATGATAATAGATTAATTCATAAATTATTTAATTGTGTAGATTAGACACTTGTTTCAATGACTTATCCAATAACATCAATTGGGGAAGATAATTTGACAACAAATCTCCTTCAACAAATGACTTTTGTGAACCACTAAAGTGCTAAAGTTATTGAATGGTCTAAAGTTAAACCCCCTAAGTCTTAATTCATTACATTCGTTTAAATTATTGATGATAGATTAAATATAAACTTTAGTTTGTTGATGGCCATATTGCCTCAATCTTTGTAATAATTTAACATTTTCTACTTCTTTGGGTCTAATAATTCTAGTGTATCTTCAAGATGCTTATACTACCTTGTAGATTTATTTATAACAATCTTTCTATTAATATCCTAAAACTTTGATTAAGCATGATACATCTTCAAAAGTATCACAAAATGTTATATCAATCATAAATTCTTTGAGTTTATATCCTTTAATTAGTTAACACAAAGTTCTATAAATATTCACATAATTCTTTTGATCTCGGGATAAGTTGTGATGTGATCCAATAAAATACTTTTTTTGTTTAAAATTCTTTTAGTTACATCTTTGAATTGAAGTCATAACTATTTATTTTTATTTTCAAAATATCAGTTTTCAATCTTCAAAGAGTATAAACTAAGAAAACCACTTAAATGAGACACTTTCAATTTGAATTTGAAAATTCAAAATATAATAAAAATAAATAAGAAATAGAAATATAAAATAGCAAATATAAATAAATTGTAGTTTGTGAAATTTGCAATTCACTTAATGATTGAAACTCGTGCACTTTTTTATTTAAATTATTAATTATATAATTTGTATCCGATGATGTGCAAAGATGAATACTATATAGTAGTGGTGGAAAATTATTTGGCACTGAATTAGGATTCCCTTTTAAAGTTATTTTGTTACCAATAAATGTATTGAGTTGCACACATAAAAATTTAAAGCAAGAAAAAATATATCATAATCGAGTCCTTTCATTAGGACTTGTCGTATTAATTATTAATATGCAAAAATTTACTTATAATTTATGTTAATTTAGAACCTAACATCCTTTGATAATATGAATCACCTTAAGCATTTAGAAAATATGTCAATCATTAGATTAATCTCATTTACTAGCAATGTGAAAAGATAAGCTCTAATTATGATTTCAAAGAATGTTTCTATATCTAGAATAGGTTGCTATCTATATATGCAATTTAACAATTTATAAGTCTTGAAAAACAATCTAGGTTTATTTTTATGTCATGAAAATGAGGTCAATTTAAGTTAATTATGCTTTAACCATGGCCTTAATTAGATTTAAATTGATTAATTTATGTAAAATTTAATATTAAGTTAATTATATAAACAGCAAACCAAAGCTTAGGAATTCATCAAATTAGACTCAATTTGAAAATTATTTTTTCCACATGTGAATTAAACTTATTTATTCTATTACTGGACTTTTTGTTGTTTGAAATTTGGTTAATTGCACCCTTAATTTTGATTGAACCAGATTTAGTTCTTAAAATTGGTTTAAGCCAGTATAAAGCTTAAGTAAAAATGATTTGCAATATGTCTTGAGGAAAACTAATAGTATAATTAGTAAAGCCATTAAATTATGTATGGAAGGTGCATAGTACATTTTTATTTTCCTTCTCTAGAAGCACCACATGGTGACATCCAATTGTTCACAACATGCTATGTATCACCTTGTCATCACTATGTGGTAGCTTCTATTAGTTTAAGGACACCACCTCATTGCCACATGTTGACACATCAAAACCATGTGGCATCACATCATCTTCTTCTTCCTCCTATCTTCCTCTTATAGCAGTAGTAGTGTGCTTTGCACATAAGGTGGCTACTTTAGGGCCATTTTTTGCTAGGTTTACCACATGATTTTTACCATATGGTGAAACCATGTAGGAAACATTGTTTGGTGTACATTAACCATAATAACACAAGAAAAGAAGGTCTTAAAGTGTGCCAAAATCTTGTCTAAAGATTGAAAAAAATGGAAAACTTTCATAAGAACCAAAGCTTCTAATGGAGTTACAGGGTAAGTGAGAGCATTAATGCAACAATTTCAAATGTCAATTAACACAAAATTGCACAAATTTGAGAATATTCACATATAAAGCCTAAAGCTTTGATTTTTGAAATCAATGTAATTGTGAGCTTTCTATGTTCAATTTGAGCTCAATTAGTATAAAAGGTACCTCTAGCAAGCTCTACAAACATCAAACATAGCACAAATCTCTCCCATTTGAGCTCAAGCAACTCTTTCTCTCTTTACCCATTCTTACCTATGACCACACACTCTCTCTCTAAAAGTCCATCTCTAGCCAATGTCTAAGCACACAACCACCACCATTCAACTCCTCACATGCCTATCTTCTAATTGGTAGCACCCCCACTCTCTACAACATCCCCTAACCTTCGAAATGACCTTCGCTCAAAACCCCGCCAACTTACTTTTCCGATCAACCTCTTCCTAATAAGTTATTATTGCTAAATCACCACCAATTCGCTCACCATCCTCAAACGACCCTCAATAAAATCCTTTCGAGCTCCAAAGACCACTCTAGGAAATTAAGTGGCTACAAGAAGCTTCTACAACCCTTTATGCATGTGATTTAACCCAACCATTCCAAACATTACTGAAGCTCCACAAATAAACCCAAACCCAACCTTTGATCCGTATTTGACTAATCCTTCGACTAGATAATTTTCTCTTTCATTTATTTTTTGTTTTTGTTAATTTTTATGTAATTAATTATAGAAGAATTAAAAAATAATAATAACAAATTAAATGAAAATAATAGAAAAAATTTTTTAGACATCTCTTCTTCTCAAATTCTTGAGTTTTAAAACCTTTTTCTTTCTAAATAATAATAAATCATAAAGAACAATAAGAAAATAAAAAAAGTTGGTAATGGTAAAAAATAAAAATAAAAATAACAATAGAAAAAATAAGAATAATAAGAAAATGAAAATGATAATGATAATGATAAAAAAATTAAAAAGATAAAAATAAAAATAGAAATAGAAATAAATAAAATAATGATAAATGATAAAAAAGAATAAAAAATAGAAAAAGGTAATAAAAAAATAGAAATATAAAAAATACAAAAAAGGATATATATATATATATATAAGAAATAAATAAAAATTAGCTTCTAAAGGTAGAAGTTTTTAGGAAATTCAAGAATGATAATAATAATAATAATAATAACTTACAACCCTCTAAAATTTCTTAAAACCAAACAAATTACAATAAGTCCAATCTTACTTAGTGGATTTGTAAGCACTTATGAGACAACCTCACTTAAGAAAAACCCTAATATTCCTCTTGTAAATAAACTTAGTATGTAACTTTGAGATGATATTTTGAAAAATAAGTTGTAATTTCATATTACAATAATCATATAGGTTTTAATAGATAGCCCCCAAACATAAAAAAAAACCTACTTTTTTTTTTAAAAAAATGTTTTCTTGTGGACTAGTAGCTAAGTTAAAATCAATCCGACCAATCAATTTCAACTTACCCTTTACCTAACCCTAATCAAGTGGCAACCCTCAAAATTTTCAAACTCAAAGGACAAACTAGATTTTCCTTGATTTCTAGTCAAGGGTTAGTATTAAATAGGCTAGGATTAAATATTAATCAAATCAAGGAAAAATAAATTAAAATTTATGCTTGACATCCTACATGTGGAAATTTGAAAAAAAAAATAAGCAATGAATTATATAACACTGCTATAGATTTTCGTTACAAGTATCAAGAATTTCAAGAGGAAGATTTGGTGATTACTCAAATTAGACCAAAGAGGTCTCCAAAAGATTTTTATAGAAAATTACATGGTAGAGGCATAGGACATTTTAAGGTTTTGAAAAAGATTAGTGTAAATGCTTATGTTTTGAAGTTACTACTAGATGCAGGTGTTATTAACATTTTTAATGTTGAGAATCTCTTGCCTTACCATGAGTCAATTAAGAGTGTTGATTCTCAACTAAGCCAAAGACTACATTCCCTACTCCTCCAACTCCATAGGTTCCATATGTTCCACTGTCGAAACTAAAGAAAGAATTGGTAGAAAATATTATTAATTGATGATCAAATCAGGGCAATGTTAGGTTTTTTTTTTTTTTTTTGTCAAGTGGGTAGATTGTTTACTTGTAGATATCACATGGATTACTTAGTCAGAGCTTTAGGGGATTCATTTGAATCTTTATGATAGTACATCAATTTTGAAAGTTTTGATACTTAATAGATTTGAATTTGATGAAAAAAGTTTTTTAATGAAGTTTTGAAAATGTTGAGAAATCAAATAAAAGAAAAAAAAGTTAAAAATTTAAATGAAAAAAATAATTAAATATTAAAAATTAAAAATATACTTTTTAAAAAAATTTATTAATGATGTGAGGTTGCCAACCATTTTTTTTTATATTTCATTAACTCATAATATTTATATTTTATTTTCTTCTTTTTCCTCATTGGAGATAAAATTCCTGGTAGCAATTACGAGTCTTCGAATAGCCAACTTTTATAATCGCAATAACCAGGGCATATATAATCTTGGTTGAGAATGGTTCATAAGGCTTAAAAAAATAATAATAACAATTTAAAAAAAAAGGGGGGTGGGGGGGGGGGGTGGGGGGTAGAACACGTTCTTGGTATGAGCAATGATTACTACTATTTTGGTCGCATAAGGCATGAGTCCAAAAAATTAAAAATGGGGCTCGGGCTCTATTATTTTAGCCCTATAGAACATGTGGGTCCAAGAAATTAAAAAATAAATAAAAAACAAAAAAAAAAAACAAAAAGCAATACTGCCAGCTGGCAATTGACTTGACACCCCACCAACAGAATAAAAAAGGACAAAGGGACAATAGCCCGTGATCCCCATTCATTTTCAGAAGAAAAAGTACGCACTATTAGAATTTTAATCTAATGATGTGATAACGCATCCACTCATTTCATAGAAGAAAAAGCATGGGTATGAAAATTCAGTCACATACATAGAAATAATAAAACAAAAAATCCAAACTTGTGAAACAACTTGCATAAATTACGTAAATATTTCATAAATTTTAAATATTAAAAGATGATCCTAAATTTATAAAACTTAACAATTACATCAAGATAGAAATATGAATTTATCTCATATAAGTAATAGGTTAGGGGATATATTTTGTAATTTATCCAATAATTAAAGTAGGTGGATTCTTTTTATTTAAATTATTTATTAAAATTTTGTATCAAATGATGTGTGTTTGCTTTGAAATCTATTTTGCTATGGACATGAATATTGAGGTATACATCTAATAATAATAATAATAAATGATGAGGATAAGGGTTGACGTATTAGTTATTAACTATAGTAGCAACCAATTCTAAATAGAAATATAAATAAAATTTAAATAACTACAAAATATTGTAATAACTAAAATTACTTGAAACCTTTGAAAGTTATCAAATGAAATAAACTTGACATGCTAACTTCATCAATTGCTTCTGTAATAGTTGTAACATGAATATAGAAGAATTAATTGATAATTTATATTAATTTAGCGATTAGCACTCTCACTTACTAGCAATGTGAAATATAAACTCTAATTATGATTTGAAAGCATATTCGATATTTCTATGTCTTATGGAATACATTAGTATCCTAAAAATGGTGCTCGTTAGTAAAAATACAATTAGTCAATAAATTAATATAAAATCAACAAATTGTATTCAACTAAGTATGGTAATAGTGTCCCAGTAGGAGTATCTGCCTGTGGAGAATGGGGACAGGCCGGCTACAGTGCCACAATTGACGTGGCTTCACGTCATGGTACTGTTATGCACCTTTAAATTGAAACGTAAGCGACAGGCTCAACGAAAAAAAAAAAGAAAAGAAAATCATTTTCAGAAGAAAAAAGTAAGTAAGTTAGGGTTTGGGGAAATTTTAAGGTCTAAGTATTTAAAAGTTATTATATTTATAGTATATTATTTTAAATTATAATTATTGATAATTTTATTTATATTATTAATAATTTTACATATTATAATTTGAAATAATATATTATAATTTAAAAATAATTACACTATAGACTACACTTAAAATATTTCTAGAAATTTATTTCATATGATAACTCATCGATTCATTTTTCCAAAGGAAAAGCAAAAGTAACATGCATGTGAGAATATAATAACATACTTGGAATTTTTCGGATCGAATTTCAGAAGGAAAAGTATGGATCTTCTAACTAAAATAATATTATTTTTTTAATTGGTGAAATAACATATTTAAAAAAATTATTCTAAAAATAGGTTGTAAAGGCATAAATTGGATTCGCGTTTTCATTGTAATTTTTTTTATCACTAAGAATTTTTTTATGAAAAATTATGATTTTTACGTTCCTTTATACTTTATCTTATAATATGTGAAAAAAAAAGAAAAAAAAATGATGCTGATGAGATTTGCTTTTCCAATTTTGAAATATTATAATTTTTTGTTCTTATGAGTTTCGTAACTTTAAAAAGTCATAACTTCATAATTTAATGACATACTTTGAAATAAAATAAAAAAGAAAAAAATTTAGGTAATTACATAAATATCTAGCACAAACTTTAAATATTATGTAAAAATTTTCAAATTTATAAAATTTTCTTAGTGAACTAAAAATCTTAAGTTCTTAGAGTAGACCCCAAAAGCACACAATTCATTTCTCCCATAATTTACTTCCTTCGCCAACACATTAATGAAAGGATCAATATGAAAATTTTTCCAATTTTCTTACCAATAATAGCTTTATTTCTTTTTCAATTGAAGAAAAAAAAAAGCAACTATAAATTGTAGTATGTATATATATATATTATATATAGAGAGAGAGAGAGAGAGAGAGAGAGAGAGAGAGAGAGAAGACTCACATAAGTGATACGTGTGCAAAAATTGAGTGTAACAATTTAACCAAATTTGAAATATAAAATAAATTACCAATATACAATTGATATGGAGAAATTAAAATAATTATAAATTATTTACATGTAAAATTAATTTTTAAAAAATTACATGTGAAAATTATTTTAAAACAATAAAAAGAAAAATAAGACACAGTCACGTATTAATCAAATTATTCATTCTTCTCAATTCTTAATCATTCTAGATGGTAAATGATAAGTTTTATTTAAAAATACTTAAAACTAGTATTTCACGTTATGAATCATTCCACAAAATAATTGATGTTTGAGTCAAGTTAGCTTATGAAGATCACATATAAAGAGCTTAATATTGCTTGAAAATTGAAAAAAAAGAAAAAAGAAAGATATTCGAGTCTAAGGAAGGAATTGTGCCAAAGCAATTGCTCGAGATTGCAATATGAATGAAGATTACCGAAAGTAAAAGATGATTTACACAAAAATTACATACGATATTAAGTATTGAATAAACATGTTAGTTACAAAATTTTAAATATACCGCTTTTGATCTAGTTATATGTTTAAGTCAATTAATATTCTTTTAAATAATCATAAATCTAAACCACAGTGGCTTGACTAAGTTGCACAAATGGAAGGTCCCTAATCTAAACATTGTAATTATTGAATGTGCATTTAAGTTTTGTTGTTTCCTTGTAAACCCATAGTAAATGTTTATAATAAATTTTAATACATGATATTGGAAACAAGGAAAATACATAAATTAGCACATAAAATCATAATGACATTTTTTTAAAGATCAAAATGTACTTGAAAATGTCATTGCCTAAATTATCTTTTATTAGAGCTATATGGTATGTAATGCTAAATATTTCGCATTCCAATACAATGTGATATCAATTTAAGTAGAATCCTCTTATCATACTTGATAAATCTCGACTAATAATCTTTCTTTCACTTTTAAGAAAACACCTTGTATTGGGAACTTGATCTGCTATCACTTCAACTTTTCTTTAAATGAGTACTCCCACTTCAATATTTACTATATATATATAAATTATCTTGTTTAATTGTTTATTAATGCTATTTGCATTATAACCAAATTTCTAACCTAGAAGCTCAATGGAAGTTTAAGATGTTCCCAAAAGTTTAGTATACAAAAGTTGTTCCATAGATCTTCTACGATAGGCCATAGATGTATAAATAAGAAAGGTGTGGTTATTCCTTGTCACAAAGTAAAAAATTATATTTTAGTTATTGAAAATTAATGAATATCAACATTTATAAAAACGTAGAATACATATTGGATTAATCAATTACAATAAGAAGCATTTCTATCAACTTTGCCATTGATGTTGCACATACATTCGTAAAATACAAATTTTCATTTTATTTACACTATAAACTTCCTTCATTGTATTTTATACTTTAGTACAATGGAAAATATGTATTATTAATCAAATCCTTCGTCTTCATGGCTATAAAAGCCTAAATATCTAAATTTGTTATAGAGACTATAGATTTCATTACTTCAACAGAATTAGATGTGAGATAATCAACATGTTAACAGTAGATTATTTTCATGCAACTTATATAACCATATTACTCGAAACAATCATTAGGATTATCATTAGTATTTAAGGAAAAGCTTGCATCAAACCAAAAGCAATACATGAAAAAAAAAAAAAAAGAATGGTTGTGATCAAATAATTAGCAAATAAACTTATATATTTAAGGATATCTACTTTTACATAAACCACATTGTCAAAAGCACACATGTGGGATTGGTTTTACTAGTTTATTTAAATGTTGCTATGGAGAGCCTCTTTTTTACTATTATGTTTAATTCAAGTCTATAGCCAAATCATTTTAAAAATTAAATTTGTGAATTAGTGTGAACTTGTATTTTTTATATGGGTATTAGATACTTATCCCTTTTCTGTGATGTCTAGATCTAATAACCGAATACGATTTGTGGTTTCTTATAGTAGTACATACCTTCGATATCAACGACAGGCTTAATTATTAAATATGTTTGGTCTTTACTAGTCAATGTGTAGTATGCAATGCATTATATGTTTGAATTCTGATTTTCCTACCAGACACAATGTAAATATTTGCATATTGTTTTAAATATATATATATATATATATATATATTTTAAAATATACCAATGATAAGATGGGAAATGAAGTATATTAATAGAGGCAAAATAGTCTTTTCGCAGCCTGGATATATAAAACCTTTTAACCTAGGTTTAACCCTTTTCCTCATTTGTCACTGCAAAACCTTAATTCACTCTACAAAAACTCTCTCAAAGAACAAAACAAACCCTCGGGAATCTAAAGAAAGAACAAGGAAATCAATGTTTTAGCTCAGGTAAGGAACCTAATAATTAGAACAAATGTATAAGACTTTGAATTCATAGCCCTAAAACATTTTGATGATGTACAATCAAGAATCGGGAGTTAGAACGAGGAGTAAGGCAAAAAGTGCATAGGAATAGATAGTCTAAAAAGCTAGATCATGACTTGTAACGAGTAAGTACAAAATCCATTGTGATATGATAGAATTAGCATAAATTGGAGTTAATTTGACATATCTATTTAGAAAATTAGGTTGAGATTAGAAAGAATGATGAATTTTGAATTGGAAAAAGAAAGTCTATAGTGAATAGAGAGATACACGATCGTATCGTGTCCCATGTTAAAATCCAGAACGTATAGAAAGGTATACGACTTCTTAACACTACCATGTTATACCCTATGTTAAAACCTAAATCGTACAAAAAGGTATACAGCCTCCTAACATGACCATATCATATCCTCTATTAAAACCCAGAACATACAGAAAGATACAGAACCTCCTGACACAGTTGTGTCTTGTCCCATGTGAAACTTAGATGACTTAGAAAGCTACATAACCTCTCAACATAACCGTGTCCCACCCATGTCAAAAAAAGAAAGAAAGAAAAGAAAAGAAATGTATATAGCCTTTGGTCGTAAACTATCTCATGTTCACCCATATGGTCTTCAATATAATCATGTTGAGTTGAAATACATCCATTTCATTTTAATGTGTTGAGATAAAATTCTAAGTCATGTAATTGGGATTATGTATAGGTTTAGAAGATTTGTTAAGTTATAAACATGTAAGGGAAAGTCAAGATTTGCAAAGTCAGGTACTTATATACCTTGTGTGTTGTTTATGTTTGTTAAGTTAGATATTGTGTGTGGATTAAGTATTATTACAAGTGAACTTCATTGTGTGCACATGTGTTTGTGAATTATTGGGTTCGAGAAACCGAGTGTGGGTTAGTGTTTTTGGGGTGGCACCCCAATGATCGATATGTAATGTTGTCTCTAGTAGAGTTATGTACCGAAATGTTCTAGTTAGTATGTGGAAAGATGTTGTGAAAGGACTCATATTTTAGAAGGATGTTATGAAAGGCCTCATGGATAGTGGGGAGTACCCACTTTTATATATATATATATATATGGAATAGGCTCATGGACAAAAAGAGGTATCCTTTGTCACGCACACACACACATATATATTGTTTGTGGAAGAATTATGTGGTTATATGTAAGGATATATGATGAGATTGTGTGCTGGTTAAATATTATAAAAGATAAATAAATGATGTATGAATATTACGTTGCATAATGTATGTGTTATTATTTCTGTCATGGCATGTGTATGTGTGTATTGGTACACATAACGCTGGGTATTAGCTTAACCCTCATGGGAACCTTTTTTTAGTTGCAGGTGCCATAGGAGAGATTGTAGGGTATGGTGAGACCCTAGCAGAGCCTAATCAAGATATTGACGAGATTGTGGAATACATAGATTATGATGAATAGTATTTCGATGAAGTGATAGAAGAGATAAGGGATATCTTTGTAAATGTGGTCTTTTAGTCCATTGTTAGATTTAAGTTATTGAAAGTTTCCACTGTATTTAATTAAAGAGGTTGAATATAAATTATGTTTCCTTCAATGGTTGTTGTAATATTTAAATTCATGAATGCTTCCACTGTAATGATGGGAGGAGTTTAATTATCGTTATGAATACTTGAAGGTTAATGTTTGGAGGATTGTAGTATCTAAGCTCTTATGTATCTTCACGTAGTGAAGACATTTGGTAAGCTATAATGTTACTGAGTTCTAGGGCATTACAGTTGAAGCCTTATGAGAAAAACTATCTGACACATGATCGAGAATTAGCAGTAATGGTGTTTACAATCAAATTGTGGAGACACTACTTGTATGGGGAGAAGTACAAAACATTCACATATCAAAAAAGCCTCAAGTGCCTCTTTACCCAGAAGGAGCTAATTATGAGGTAGAGATGCTAGTAAAAATTGATAAAGGACTATGACTTAGACATTCAGTACCATCCTGAGAAGGCAAATGTGATGGCTGATGCACTTAATAGAAAGAAGCATGGTAATTTGACAAAATTGATCACAACTCAGAGGAAAATACTAGAAGATATGTAGAAATCAAGTCTACATATTGTGACTTGAGAAATTGGAGCTAGATTCGCCAGCTTACGAATACAGCAAGTGTGAATTGATATAATAAAAGTTGCACAAGTTGAAGATTTAGGGATATAGGAAATAAATAAAAGAATGGAAGAAGGAAGAGTTGTGGAATTTAATGAAGATGAAGAGGGAGTATTGAGGTATGATCATAGGTTATGTGTACTAAGTGTAGAAGAAATAAAGAATAAAATACTGAAAAGGGGGCACATTTTTCGAGGTACTCCATTCATCGTGGAAGTATCAAGACATATATGGATCTAAAAAGCAATTACTAATAGAGGAATAAGAAGAGAGAGATTGTTGATTATGTATCAAAGTGCCTGACATGCCAGCAAATAAAGATAAAACATTAGAGACTCGCATGCATGTTATAACTTTTACCTGTATCAGAGTGGAAACTGGAACATGTAACTATAGATTTTGTCACAACACTACCTAGATCTATGATGTAGTTGGACTCCATATGAGTGATTGTGGACCAACTTACAAAATCAACTCACTTTATACCAATAGGTACTAGGTACAAACTTGAGAAACTGATACAAATCTACATCAAAGAAATTGTAAGGTTACATAAGATACCGATCTCCATGGTGTAAGAGAAAGATACTAGATTTATAGGGAGATTTTGGAACAATCTGCATAGGGCTTTAGGGATAAAGTTATAGTTCAGTATAGTTTTTCACTTGCAGACAGATGACAAATCAGAGTAAACTATTCAAATATTGGAGGACATGTTGAGGGTTTGTGCATTGGACTTTGGTGGAAATTGGGATGAACACTTTCTCCTAGTAGAGTTTGCCTACAATAATAGATATTAAGCTACCATCTAAATGGCACCTTATAAAGCTTTGTATGGGGGAAAATATCGATTGCCTTTGCATTAGGATGGGGTGGGTGAGAAACAAATATTAAGACCTGATTTAATACAAGATGCAATTAACAAAGTTAAATTGACCAAACAGAGAATGCAGTTTGCCTAAAAGCCATAAAAAATCATATGCAGATAAGAGGAGATGCCCATTGGAGTTCCAAGTGGGAGATCATGTGTTACTGAAAATCTCAATAACAAAGGTAGTGATAAGGTTTAGATTAAAGGGGAAACTAAACTCTAGATTTGTGCAACCCTTCGAAGTTCTTAAGAGAATTGAATCAGTAGCATACATACTGACATTGTCACCAACTTTAGCTAAGGCACATAATGTATTTCGCATTTTCATGCTAAGGAAATTATATACCTAACCCATACCAGATTACTGCATTTGAACCTTTGCAAGTGCAGCTAAACCTCATGACAGTGGAGAAACCTATCAGAATCGTAGACATTAAGGAGTAGATTTTGAGAAGACAGGTCATCAAGTATGTTAAAGTTCATTAGAGTAACCAAATGGAAAGAGAAGCAACCTAGAATTGGAAGAGGAGATGAGAAGAAGGTATTCATAACTCTTCAATAATCCATGTAATTTTTTATGACAAAAATTCTTGTAAGGAGGAGAGAATGTAAATATTTAGATATTATTTTAAATATGTGTGTGTGTGTAATTCATATTATTATTAAAAATCTACCAAGGATAAGACAAGGAATAAGATATATTAATAGGGGCCAAATAGTCTTTTCATAGCTTGGGTATATAAACCCTTTTAACCTAGGTTTAACCCTTTCCCTCATTTTTCACTGCAGAATCCAAATTCACTCTACAAAAACTCTCCCAAAGAACAAAACAAACCTTTGGGAATCTAAAGGAAGAACAAGGGAATCAACATTTTCGCTCAAGTAAGGAACTCAATAATTAGAACAAATGTATAAGACTTTGAATTCATAGCCTTAAAACATTTTGATGATGTATAATTAGAAATTAGGAATTGGAGCGAGGAGTAAGGCAAAAAGCGCATAGGAACGAACGATCTAAGAAGTTAAACCATGATTGCAAAAAGCACATAGGAATGAACAATCTAAGAAGTTAAACCACGACTCGTAATGAGTAAGTGCCAAAATCCATTGTGATATGATATAATTAGCATAAATTGGAGTTAATCCAGCATATTTATTTAGAAAATTAGGTTTAAGATTAGAAAGAACGGGGATTTTTGAATTGGTAAAAGAGAGTCCATAGTGAACAGAGAGATACATGCCTCTTAACATGATCATGTCGTATCCTATGTTAAAACTTAGAATTTACAGAAAGGTACACAACCTCCTAACATGATCATGTCATACCTCATGTTAAAACCTAGAACATATAGAAAGGTATACGACCTCTCAACACAGTTATGTCTTGTCTTGTGTTAAACGCAGACCACTTAAAAAGGTATACAACCTCTCAATATGACTATATCTCACCAATGTCAAAAAAAAAAAAAGAAAAGAAAAGAAAAAAATGTACACGATCTTTGGCATAATTGTGTACTACCTCGTGTTCACCTACACGACCTCTAACATAACCGTGTTGAGTTGAAATACATACATTTCATTTTAATGTGTTGAGATAAAATTCTAAGATCATATATAGGCTTGGAGGATTTGTGAAGTTATAGATGTACAAGGGAAAGTCAAGATTTGCAAAGTTAAGTACATATACACCTTGTGTGTTGTTTGTGTTTGTTAAGTTAGATATTGTATGCGGATTAAATATTACTATACGTGAACTTGATTATGTGCACATGTGGTTGTGAATTGCTAGGCCTAAGAAATCGAGTGTGTGTTGGTGTTCTTGAGGTGGCATCTCGATGATTGGTATGTGATATTGTCCCTAGTGGAGTTGTGTACTAAAATGATTCGGGTAGTATGTGGAAGGATATTGTAAAAGGACTCATGTTTGTGGAAGGATGTTGTGTTTATGGAAGGTTGTTGTGAAAGGACTCATGAATAGTGAAGAGTACTCATTATCATATGTGTGTGTGTGTGTGTGTGTATGTGTGTGTATGGAATAGACTCATTGACAAATGGGAGTATAGATATAGATATATATATATATATATATATTATTTGTGGAAGGATTATATGGTTATGTGTTAGGACGTATGATGATTTTGATGATGAGATTGTGTGCTGGTTAAATATTGTGAAAGAAAAATAAATAATGTATGAATATTATGTTGCATTATGTATGTGTTATTGTTTCTATCATGGCATGCGTATATGTGTGTAGGTATACATAATGCTGGGCATCGGCTTACCCCTCGTGGGAACCCTTTTTTAGTTGCAAGTGCCACTTGAGAGATTGTAGGGTATAATAAGATCCTAATAGAGACCAATCGGGATACTAAGGAAAATGTGGAATACTTATATTATAATGAGTAGTATTTTGATGAAGTGACAAAAGAGATAAGGGATCGCTTTGTAAATGTGGTTTTTTAGTCCATTGTTAGATTTAAGTTGTTGAAAGCCTCCACTATATTTAATTGAAGAGACTAAATATGAATTATGTTTCCTTTAAAGGTTGTTGTAATAATTGAATTCATGAATACTTCCGCTATAATGATGTGAAAAGTTTAATTATCGTTATGAATATTTAAAGGTTATGATATGCTAATTCAATTAATAATCAACACATATATAATCATGAGATAATTGGACAATTCCTAATTTGAAATATCTCCATGTGGAACCCTAATTAATGCCAAGAACAAGACAATAAAGAAAATCACAAATTCTTGCCAGATATTACACCCTAAATCTCACATTCTTTATAATTTTATTTTATTTTTTAAATTCAAGATGGATCCTTCTCCAATCCCAGGTATACATATCTTACTCTAACTCTATAGATATAATGCAATGGATATGTTGTAATCTTGTATTTATATTCAATTTGATTTAGATTTTATGTATATATATTTACTATTTTTTTTCTTTCGATTGGTATCAAAGGCAAGTAAGTATAGATTATGGTTGCTACTCTTATATTTTTTCCATAATTGAATTAGAATCTATGAACCTTGGTTTTGTTGGCTTCAAATTTCAACCAAATTAACAAGTTAAATTAGGATTATTACTTCATACATATTATATACTATGTAACACATGTTATTAATAAAAAAAAAATGAAATAATTCCATATTTCAAATTATCTTAAGTGCATTTGGCTTAGAGATTTTGCAGTTTTTTTTTTTTCAAATTGACCACTGTTGCCACCTTTACAGAGGTTACAAACCCTATTCTTTATGTGAAGATCTCATTCACTTTTGCTCATCCTCTACTAGTTAAGTCTAACATAAAGACTACTAAATATAGAATCAAATATTGCTATCTCAGTTACTTTATGAAACTAGCCTTTAGATACGCATTACATTTAAAGATATATAACTTAGTCGTCTTCAAGAGCAAACTTGGATATGGTGTCATCTAAGCATATAGTAGTTGATTCTGTGTTTTTGGTGTTCATCTTGTGTTTCATGTTTTTTCGAAATGGATTCAACTAATTTTCTTCTTTTTTTTTACATTCGGTACCATGAATTCTCATTATTTATATACTACTTCATGGTTTTCACTGGCTTTATTTGTCTACATGTGTGTTATATTGTCATCCTTGATATATAATTTGAGTGCGATAATAAACCGAGAAATGTGCTAGCTTAGTTGGTCAGCGTGCTATTCGTGTGCATGTGTTGGAATTGCTAGTCTCGAGTTTGAAACTGTAGGGAGGCACTCTATGCCATTTTTTTTTTTCTTTTTACCTCGAGCTGTCACGTGGCAACATGTGATTAGCTAACATAAGCACCCGCAAGGCACGTGCTCATCTTCTTCCTTCGGTCGACGACGAGAAGACAAAGGAGAGCGAAGTGTGGCATCCTCGGAGGGGAAAAACAAATAGATAATGATGAATCTAACTCGTAGAAAATGATTTTTCCATACAAATCCACCCATACTCAACCTAAGATTTGATTAATATAAATCTTAACAAGAAATCTTAATAACAAAAAAAAAAAAATCAAATTTGAATGGAACTTGATTTGATGTAATCCAAGGTTCCCCTGAGTTGGAAAAATAGGATTCAACCCCGCAAGCTCGACCCAACTTGGAAAAAATTGAAAAAATACATACGATACACCTTGTCGTGACCACTCTCTCTCTACGAACACTACACCCATAGTCTACCTTCTCTCTAGGTTTTCTAGTTCCATCCACAATGTCAAAGAAAAATATCAATATATTTAAAAGCTTTGACGTCCAGGGATTCATAAAAGCTAAATCTTGAGACTCAGTTTGTTTAAAGAAATCTTAGATCGGAGTAGAACCCGCATCGTTGGCCACCATCTGAACTGCCACCAAGAGTAGTCTTTAGGGCAAATTGACACCACCACCTGGCTCCACACCCTTGAGAACTTCGGTTTCAACTCCTCAACAGCCTTCAGCAACCACCGAAGTGCTGCCGACGAGGACCTTCTAGCTGCCATACGTGTGCTCGACATGACCCTAGTTCGACCGGGATCTAACTCGAACCGATCCGCGTTCAAGTTGGTGGGTCTCATAATATTATTAGATTATTATTATTATTATTATTATTATTAGTTTTAATTAACAATAATGTTAATAAAAAGGATAAAAATAAATAATAAAAAAATAGTACTAGTGATAAAAGACATATGTTTTTTAGAAATTTGTTTTGTTATTGATAAAATAATGAGAATCTTAATAAAGGAGAATTAGGTTTAGAATTTCTCTTTTGTTTTTTTCTTTTAAATTTTTTAGTTTAAGGTGTGAGTTTTCTAATATATATATATGTATAAAATGTTTTATTACCTAGAAAAAAGGATTTTTAAATAAATAAATAATAATCATTGATTTTTTTTTCAAAATTAGAGGTTTTCGTTTTTTTTAATCAAGAAATAAAGTTTAGGCTTAAAATTTTCTTTAAATAAAAATAAATGGTAATAAATATAAACCTGACATGTTTTCATAATTAAGATTAAATAATCTGCTAAAGTTTTATAAAAGCGAACTACGACCTATTTGATTCTGAAGGACGGGTATATAGGCACTCTTATAGCGGAACTCTAAAAAATAAAGAAAAATATTTTTAAACCATTATCATTATATTCATTATTTCATTTCGTATTAGTATTTTTCTTTTGTGCTAAAAAGCATATCATAAAATAAAAATTTTAGAAGGTTAAGGTGATAATTTTAAGGTTTTAATAGGGTAATTCCTAAGTCAAGAATCTCTAGCTTTTTTTTTTTTTAAAGGGTTTTGCTTACTAGTGTTAAAGTTATAATTAATCCACTCAATTAATTTTAACTTAACAATTTTTTCCTAACTCCAGTTGGGTGGTGACTTTAAATTAATGATGAAAATCAATTTTTTTTTCTAGTTCAAGTTGAAGATTTGTATTAGTTAGGTATAGGATCTAATATGAATCGAATTAGAAAAATAATAATAAAAAATTTAAATTAGACTCAACAATAAGAAAAAGGGAAATAAAAACATTAAACCAAGGTTTCCAAGAAGCACAACTGTGTATAAGGCCATGTAAAAGAATACGTGTAGGGAACACAACCATATAGCCTTTTGTACAAGTTTACCTTTTAGCATGCCCAAGTACACAAGCTGCATACTTGGTCATATATACATGAGCTTATACTTGGTTGTGAACCTCAATATCACATTTTCTTCCTTCAACACAATACGTGTAAATGCATGGGCGTATACCTGACCATGTACCTATTAGTTCCTCTTCGAATTCTCTTCCCTAAATCACCAATTTCAATCTCCTTCAACCTTAATCATGATCTAACAATTTTATGTCTAAATTTGCATTATGAATAGCATGAAAAATGCTAAATTGAGTCTAATTTGACTGCTTACTTGTTTCGATTGTTCCAACAATCGAAGTCTTGCTCCAAAATCCTTACTCACACCAAGTCATTATTTACTACAATTAAAGAAACAAAACTCGAATCATCTCACATGCATGAAAATGATGAAAGGAGATATTCATTTGTACACTTATTGTGAGAAAATCTCACTAATGTGCTGAATTTAATAGTTGCCCTCTTCTCCTAGGATTTCTCTTTTGTTAGGAGAGACTATCAGCAAAAAAGGGGAAAAAAAAGGGGGTTGGAATGACCTATTAATGATAGTTGTATACTTTTTTTTTTTTAAATGATCAAATTGCCCATTTTATTAAACTATTATTATTTTATTTCCATACCCTTATTTATTTATTTTTATCTTATTTTTCATTGGTTTTATAAAAAATACCAACCAAATTTATCCTACTTGATTAAATCGTGGATGGATGTTATTCTAGCTATAAAATATCAAAATATCCTTTCACGTTATGTTTTCCACTTAATATTCTTATTAACTATTTTGTTATTTATAGGAAAAAGAATAATTTCTATACATGTTTTTCCGGTCATTACATTCTCTCCTAAGTCCTCTCATAGCTATTGCATTTTTTATTTCTCCATGGATCTCCTTCTAATAACTCTTGCTAACCATGTTCGTATTATTTTATCTGCCAAGTGAATATGACGTAGACAGGCTTGTCGTTACTTCAGCTTTGCTCTCTCCGATGGTAATAGTGCCCCCAACATGTGCATATAACATGTAATATGCTAGTGTGGTTTGCAATGTTAGGTACTAGAGTCAACTTTTTGGATAAATGGTTGATAACATGTGTGGATGAAATGGTTAGGAATAAATAGGAGAGTGATGTTATGTTTGTTAAGTTGTGTACAATTATGTGGTGTTTATGGAAGGAAAGATGTAAAACTATTTTCAATAGCTTTACAAAACCAAAAGTCTACTCGATAGTAAGAATTTGCAGTAAGGCAATGAAAGAAATAGAGCTAGTTTTAAGCTAAAAAAGGTCAAATGATGTAGCTATAAGAAATCATCCACAAACGAAGCAACCTAATGAAGATTATGAGAGAGATCCACAACATCAACAATCACTACATTCATCTAAAGCTAATGATAGTAGAAGTAACGAGATAAGAAGCTACATCCAAGCTCATAGTAGTCACAACATCTGGGATATTGATATAAGCATAAACACAGTTCAAGCACAATGGAACAACCTAGAAGGTAATTTTACAAATTAAACATAGATTGATCATATGATCCTTCTACAAGTGATGTAGCAATAGGCTTTGTGGTATGCAATTCTAAAGGATAGGCTTGCAGTGGAGGAGTAAGGGTATGCTTTACAAATTCACCAATTTTTGCTAAGTTAATAGTTGTGCTAGCAGCAACATATTATGTTAGGATGAAGGGTTGAACGAAAGTCATTCTTGAAATGGATAGCAAAATCATTTTCAAGTCGATAACATCTAAATCAGATCCTCTGTGGCAACTATACACATTTATGCAAGATATGAAAACCTTAATGCCTTGTTGCAAGTTGATGAAAATCGGCTTAATTAAGCGAGAGGCCAATGAAGCGACAAACTGGGTAATAACACGGATTAGAATACAATCTTATATAAGTGACTAACTATTTATTTTTTCTTTAAATTTAAAATCTCTTATATCAAAAGTTTTTTTTTATAACTTGCAGATAGGTTGTACTGAGATTTATACTTTATTCATGAATTTGCTAATGCAATCCTATCTGATTGGAAAAAAAAAAAAAACTTTTAAATCATTGCACAATGAAAGTGCCCTTTAAATTTTGGATCCAGAAATTGAATTTGCGGATCCAATTGCTACATGCCGTATCTGGTTTAATACGATAAACGACGCTGGATTTGACATATTCGAAATTTAAAAAATTCCAATTAACCAAAATTGATAAAGACAAATTAATAATAATGGTCCCGTCCCGTCCCGTCACATTTCTTCTCGCCACAAACGTCTAGTTGCAATACTTGACTTCCTCACATACTGCCAAAATCTTAGTAGTTCTAATACTCGGCAAGCAAAAAAAATTGGTAAATGAAATATAATAATATCAGTATAGGTGATGAGGCACCGATCAAATTGTAAATTATTGCAAGTTGCATTTATTTATAATATGTAGTTACTTGTGACAAGTCATCGAATTGAAATTGCACATACATCCAAATTGCGATAATTAACAATAAATATTAAAAAGTTTAAAGAGCTCTTCTAATTTTTTTTTTTTTAAATTCTAATTTATGTTTCTCTATCTTCTATGTATATACTACCAAAAATTATTTAAAATACATATTAGTCTTTTCTTAAAATAAAAATAAAAAACCTTTCATGATGAATCTAAATCCAGATCCTCAAATTATAATATCATTTCCAACTAATTGCACATATCCAATTCATTCATTGCAAAATTCAACATAATTCACCTATTTAATCATAACCTTATAAATTCTTTTTAAACTAATTGTAGATTTCATAACTTCCTAATAATCATGATTAAATTCCTAACTTTTATAGTTCTATTTCTTCGATTATAAGATTATAAGTCTAAAGAGTAGTTGCTCATAATTTCCTAAGGTATGCATAATTAGTTGATGTTTAGATAATAATTGCATTAGGATTGTATAATTCATGTTGAATGGGCTTTTACATGTATGCCATCTAATGGTAACTTTCAATTACAACTATTATTTTTATTTTCCGCTTTCCGCTTTTCTATTATGTCTATTTTCTTTGTTTATTATAAGTTCTCCTAGTTTAATGTCTTTCTATCTAATTCTTTTACTCCTTTTGATAGTATTTTTATACAGAAAGGGGTCGTGAGAGAAATAATTTCTTGTATGACTTTAGGTGATTTTCTAGGATGCTTTATATTATATGCAACGTATATACCTCGTAGTACATGATATACTTAAAATGGCACAATAATAAACCTATATACACAATATAATACATTATACATAATAATATAAGGTAGAATATTAATTTGTGAT
Source organism: Laguncularia racemosa (assembly GCA_037954665.1). NCBI lineage: Eukaryota > Viridiplantae > Streptophyta > Magnoliopsida > Myrtales > Combretaceae > Laguncularia > Laguncularia racemosa. The sequence goes on from JBBMOL010000056.1 coordinate 433,685, forward strand.
ATAATGCATATATAATCATATATTATATATATATATATATATTACAATGTAAGTATCATGTAAATTTGAATATGAACTGATCCGTTTTACATTACATGTTATTGTAATCCATGTTATGTTAGTAAATGGTATATTATTGATCATATGAATGATTTATCAGCATCGCACGTACATTCCGATGCATCAATTTTTCAGTAGGAACTTTAAGGAATTGAGGACCAGAATAAACAACAAATATGCTTGAGTCTCTATGATGCGTCTAATAGTTTGGAATTGCATTCCAGGAGCTAAGAGGATATTTGTAGATTTTATATGCTTAAAACATTGCAATTTTCCATAGGTCTTATTGTACTTGAAGTTAGCTAAACAGTGATGATATCATGTAAAAATTATGATGCTAATTATTTAATTTTGTTACAGTGAAGTTTAGTTAAAACCTTGATCTTGAGAATTGAAGAGCTGGAATCAATTTTAACACTAAAATGAGCATTTTAGTAGGGCGATTCCGATTTCTAAAACATCATCCAAATATATGGGACAGGAAAATTAGATTGAGAACGGAGGATGCATTTAAATTACAGGAGGAAGAAATCCTATCGAAAATTCTACTAAATCCTAAAAAAGAAACACATTAATGATAAAATAGGAAAGAAATCATAAACGCCCACATAGAATCATATTAGTGATGTTGAATCGAGAATTAGAATATTGCAAATGCTTGTCCGGCCAAAATTAATGTTTCGATGCCCACTGCCGAGATAAAACAAACCAACTAACATTTAAAGTGATTGGAGGGAGACGGATATGACGTAGACAGACTTGTCGCTACTTCAGCTTTGCTTTCTCCGATGGTAATAGTGCCCCCAACATGTGCATATAACGCGGGCTTTCCATTTCTCTCCACCATCTGAAACACTACTTCTGAGTGAAAAAAAATCACAGATATTAACACCTTTTCACCTTCCAGTCTCTTCCCAATAATGTCGCAGCCTGTAGACACTATAGTGCAAACACTATTCCAGTCATTGCTCACAGCCATCCAAGACCAGCTGAAATATGTGTGTTCTTATGGGAACTACATTAAGGATCTCGAAGATGGGTTGAACCATATAGAGGATGCAAGAAAAAGGGTTCAGGAGGATGTTTCTAGAGCTGAAAGAAATGCCGAAAAAATTCATCATGATGTGACTAGATGGTTTGAAGATGCGGAGAAAATCATCAAACAAGCAACAGAAGCTATAGAAAAGCATAAGAATTCCAAGATAGGTTGCTTCCATGAGGTCATCCCAAATCCCTCTACCCGGTTCCGTATTGCTAGGCTGGCGGAGGGAATTAAGCAAGAGATTGACAAGCTCCAACAAAGGAATCACTTCCCATGCGTGTCACATCAACAAGTAGCAGCAGGGATAGTGACAGGCAACTACAAAGGCCCTGAATACTGGATCGCACCATCAAGGATGCGTCTTCTCGAGGAGATCAGCCAAGCTTTGTTGAATGCCCAAATCAAAACTGTCGGGATTTACGGTGCTTCTGGTGTCGGCAAGTCCATCCTTTTAAAGCAACTTGAGAAGCAAGTTCAAGATAGGAACCATAACTATGATTTTGAGGCTGTGACCATGGCGATCGTGTCAAGATCTCCAAAGTGGGAGAGAGTTCAAGATGATTTAGGATACAGGTATTATAGCTTACCCTGGGTATCATGATATTATACGGACGTGAAGCTAATCCTTCTATATTTTCTTTATTTCTATTAATTATTCTTTTTTCAACTAAATTTTCATTAATTTACTCTCTTAAATATCACTGTGTACAGTAAAAGATTAGCATTATCAGGAAAAAAATGTCGTAATAATATCATGAAATAGTTTAAAATTTTAAATAATCTTAATAAGTAACATGTAAAAATGCATGGTCTTTAATTATTTGGTTTTCTAAATTTATATATATATATATATTTCATCCTGGAAGTGAAATATTATTATATTATATATCTTCTACAAAACAAATTTTCTATAAATAATTAAGACCATGTCATATTTTGTTTACCTATCATTAGTTGCATTTCCTTTGGAACTTCTGAGACGACATAAGTCAATAAGGCTCCGACAAGGTGGGTTTAGTTCTCTTAATTTTAAAATGGAGAATTTATATATTTAAATGTTTGGAAAAAAGTGCTAGGCTCTATATTGTTGTTCTGCCAGTATATAAGTTAATAAGGGATAACTGGAAGCACGCCCTGAAATTTTAAACTCGAGCAAGATGGAGCTTTGATTTTAGCTCCACCAAAGTTGTGTCATTTTGACTCCAATATTCACACCATTAACCTTTACTTTTGCTATTGCTAAAGTTCTTAAAACCATTGCTAAGGTACCTAGAAATTGCAACAATTTTAGGCTTTAATCATGTGTATATGAGAAGTTTGTTGTCAATTTTGTCTCACCTAAATTTTTCACAGCATTTCTTTCATTTACACCATCCTCCTAGTTAATGTTGTCGATATTAGGAAACCATGCTCATCGGCGTCAGCAAAGATTATACTGACTAATTGGCACGCTTCGTGACTAAGGTGCGATTGCACTGTTGCATACTCTTACTGTAGGTAAGACTCCAAAGTTATCCAAATACCATAAATAAACTATAATTTTATAAAATCTCTATTCTTTCAAATACACACTTATCTATACAACTTAATAATTATACTGATAATTCAAAACCTAACATATCACAATCTAAGAAAACTTAGAAATGTGGACCTTTATTACTTACTTTATGAATTTACAATTTCAACCAAGTCCACTACCTTTTATGACTCTTGCTTGAACTGTAATTTCTACCTCCAAAACGATCAAGTTGAAATTTATAAGCATCTGTTATACCTGAAATTTGAAATATTAAATAGGTGAGTTATTAAACCTAGTATGATGATAATATTGCACGTGCATGCACACAAATTACCACATAGCACACAATCTTAAATAGATATACCAACATAGTAGACATATCAATCAATCACAACATGTCACTGCTTTAGCCAAATATATGCATTGAACCACAACCACCCACATTAGGTAATAATTTTAAGTTTATGCATGGAGGGGTTAGAAATTGCTAGACTTTGAGGAATTGGCACAATAAAATTGAGATAACCGCAATTTGGGGGTAGGTGCTCACTGGGTGAATTTTTATATTAGGAGTTCACACGTTCTGCAAGTCTTTGGTGAGAAAACCTTAAATACCATAAAGAGGATGGGAGGAGGAAGTAGATACTTAGAATGTCATGAAGCGATTAATGAGAAAAAGATTTGTTCTAGAATCACAAATGTGAGCTTTTCCTAAAATTACAAACTTCGAAATAAGAAGGCCTAGGAGTTAAAGATTATGTTATAGAATATGAGATGATGTTTGATTAGATAAAATGTGAGTGAGCCAATAGGATAGACTATTACTAGACTTATCACAAGGCTCAACCACTCACGTACAAGTTAGCTAGTATGGTGAAACTATATTCTTCCGATACACTTGATAATATGATCAAACTAGTCATAAAGGTAGAGCGGTGGTGTGCGGTCACTGGTCATATTTCCTAAAACCATCAAGTGATAGGAGGAGTGCGGGCACTGATCTTATCTCCTAAAGCATTTGAGTGAAAGGGAGTGGAGATTACGAACCAGAGGGGAGATGTCTACGGAATTTTGGTTTGAGGTGGATGGTGGTACATATGGGGGACTCCTAACTCACAACAATATGCAAAAGTTAGACTAGATGTAGGGAAGAAAGAAATCTAGCCAAGTGAATTGCTTTTAATGTTAAGGGTTTGGACATTTAACTGTACAATGTTCTAATCGTAAGGTGATGGTAGTGGGGGGTGGAGTCTTATAGTTTGAGACAGATAATAAGGAATAGATTGTAGAGAAACTGGTTGATATCGAGGAGAGAGTAGAGGAGTAGTGTTCCCACCTCCCAAGAAATAGACCACTCTAGTAGGAATATTAACACATAATGCAATATAGAAATTATCAGAACAATGAATGATATTTTACTGGAAGACATTGCGAGCAGAAAATATTGGCAAAAAATTAAATATCATTTAACAAATATTTTACTCATTTTAAACATAGAGAAACACGAAGATAGTAAAAATATAAATGCACAGAAAAAAAAAAAACTTACCTTATAACTAAAAAAATTGCAAGTTTACAAAAAAAGAAAAAAAAATCTTACTATATACAATACAACCCAAAAGTGTACAATGTTAAAAATAAAAAAATAAAAAACCCTGACATACAAGAAATTACAATGTAAGAAACCCAGAAAAGATTACATTTTTTTAACAAATGTAACAAAAAAAGTACATTTTTCGTAGACGTGAACAAGAAGTTTGAGCTCCATCTTGAATGTGTCTTATAAGTTTGGTCATCTTCTTCTATTTGAGATCAAACAGAAGTTAAACAAAAATTAGTACTACCAAAAAAAGAGCTTGATACAAAATGTATTACAAAAGCCCTCAAAGATTGTACCTTTGCCTTCAACAAGGGCCACGAACAGCGGCATTAGAGAGCAAGACGCGAGAAAGAGAGAGAGAGGGCGACAGGAACCAGAACGAAGGAAGGAGACGAAGAGAGAGACACAGACAGTGAGTGAATGAGAGATAGAGATGAGAAAGAGGAAGGGAGAGACAAGGGAAAGAGACGGTGTTTATAGAACCTAGCACCTCTTCCACTGTCAAATCCTGCAAGTGCTCGTCAACTTCTTTGTTTCCTAATCTGTAATTAGGCAAAGAAGGAATCCACGCATTGCTCCAGAAGTTGATGCTGTCACCCTTTCCTACTGTCCACACAAAATATGTTTAAAAACAGCATTTCTTTTTTGCTAAAATGCTTTTCCATAACCAAGATGCTCTCCCACCCTTTTTTCCCATCCAAAAATCTCTCACTTGGGAAGTATATGTTTTTCGAAAACCTCACCCATAATACCTATAGATTATGAAGTACTCGCCAAGCTAATTTTTCGAGTAAGGAAAGGTTAAAAAGTTGCAAGTCTCCAAAACCCAATTCTCTGTCAGATTTGGACTCTGTTAATAATTTCCATTTCTTCCAGTGTTTCTTATTCTCTCTTTTTGAAGCCCCCCACCAAAAATTGGATATTGAACTTGTCATCTCCCTACACCAACTCTTAGGAAAGAGGAAAACATTCAGAGTAATTTGGTATAGCGAAAGCTATGGATTTTATGAGTACCTCTTTACCTCCATGTGATAATAGTGATCCTCGCCAACCAAGTGACCTTTTGACAATCTTGTTTTTGATATATTCAACTACCTTATATTTGGATCTCTCCTATGGGGAAGGAATGCCTAAATAGTTACCAGGTTTATGTGAGGGACTTATACCCAGACGGTTACAACATGATGTTTTGATACTTTCTGGGGTCAAGGAAATGAAGTATATAGATGATTTATGGAAGTTCACATGTTGACCAGAAGCTTCATTACACATTTCAAGGATTCGTTTCAGCCTTATCAAGTTTAGCAGAGATGCTTTAAAAAAAAATAAAGCATCATCAGCAAAAAATAAGTGAGTTAAGCTGGGGCTGTTTGATTTAATTTGTATCCCTTCAATGTGTCCTCTCATGTTAGCTCTATTCACCATGCTTGAAAGAGTATCTGCCACTAAAAGGAATAAGTAGGGGGATAAAGGATCCCCTGCCCTGCCTAATCCCCCTAGAAGGAAAGAAGTGTCCAACTCTTTTCCCATTTAACATCAAGTTATAAGACACCGATTTAACACAGCTCATAATCCAATGAATCCAGATGGGAGAAAAAACCATCCTAATCATAACCATATCTAGATAATCCCACTCAACCCTGTCATAAGCCTTTGCTATATCAATTTTAGTGCACAAAAAAAATGTGATATAATACTATCAAGTAAAAGCCTAAGTCTATTAGAAAGGACTTTTGAAATAATTTTGTATGCAAAATTGCAAAGACTTATGGGTCTAAACTGTGAAATTTCTTCTAGGTGTGAGATTTTTGGAATAAGCACAATGTCTCTAGTATTGAAATTAGAAGGGAACATACCTAAATTCATGAAGCTTTTCACGACATCTGTTATAAAGGGTCCAATAGCCACCCAGTGTACTTGGAAAAAGAGTCCACTAAAGCCATCAGGTTCGGGGGCCTTTAGGTGAGCAAGATTAAAGACTGCTGCTTATCCTTCTTCCTCCTCCACTTCTTTGTATAAGTCTTTGGTTCATCTTTGGTGTAACCACTACTTCAATACAATCTAAGATTGCCTCATCGATATGCATATAACCAGATTTAAAGAGATTAGTGTAATATTCCAAGAAAGCTTTCTTAATATCTTGAGGATTTTCTAGCTAGATTCTTTCTGGGCTTTTAATTTGTAGAACTCTGTTCCTTATCCTCAAAAAATCCGGTGTTCTTATCTCCTTCCTTTAACCATTTAATTCTAGATCTTTGCTTCCAATATCTCTCCTTCTGATTTTGATAAAATTCCAAATCCTGGCATAGCCCTAATTCCTCTTCCATGTTATGCTGTTCAAACATTTTAGCTTGGATAACAGCAAGCTGTTTATGCGATTCCTCAATTTTTCTAGCATTATTCTGTACATTCTATTTGTTCCATTCTACCAAGCCCCTTCAGCATTCATTAAGTTTTTCATAAGACCACTTAAATTTACCACCTCCAAGACACCACTCCATCTGTTCTTGAATACTTCCTCATATCCATGTATATACTCAACCACGTTTGCTCAAATTTGAATATTTTTGGCCTTACTCAATTCACTTCTTTCTGCCTCTATTAGGATTGGAGAATGTTCGCATGTGCTACTACATTCCTTACTGTGGATTTGGGAAACACTTCCAACTAAGGCACATTAAAATGTCCTCCATCAAGACGTTCCTTCACTAGAACCCCATTAAATCGATTATTACACCATGTAAAAGGTTGGCCTATACTCTCCTAATATCTATTAGTCCACTATCCAACATTATCTTTCTAAACCTTCTCATCTGTCCTCCTGGCCATAATCTACCCCCCTGATTTTTCGTCTTGGCAAGAAATTTCATTCAGATCTTCACATAGCATCCATAGTGAGTCATTTTGGTTGGAAATTGTCTTCAATCTCTCCCACAATACTCTTCTCCCTGAATACTCTGGATTTCCATAGCACCAGGACATTTGCACACTTACATCCTTCTCAAGCCAATAACACTTCCGTAAATCAAGTTCTGATCAGCACTTAAAATCTCAATTTCAACCTCATTATTCCACCATAATGATAATCCTCCACCCAGACTATCTGGATCAAAATGATATCCTTTCACAAATCTTATCCTGCATCTTACAAAGTCTACATTAGTTTGGGCCTGTATTTAGCAATTATTCTATTAAGCTCATTCACAATCAAGGATTGCCCTTGTCCTTGACAATTCCAACTTAAAGCACTCATGGTGACTGGGTGGCTGTTTGAGGCCAGCCACCATAGCCCACATGGGATATGTCATCAATTTGTATCAGCTACATCCACCAATTCTTTGGTAAACTCCAATTTCCCTCAACTCTACTCTTACTCCTAATAGACACTACAGTAGATTTTCCTTTCTTATCTTCAACAGAGATTTTTCTTTTCTGACTATAACTTGAAAGTTTGGCCAATTGCCCTTCTACACTTTCCTTTCCTTTTTTGCTTAGTTCTAACGAAACCTCAATTTCTTCCTCCTCTTCTCTCGGCCTTTTAATGGATAGAGTTCTCAGGGCTTTGGTAAATGGGGAGGGGATGTTTGTGGTTTTCACCAGGCTAGGAGATGGGGATTTTTCCCGGCTAACAACAGCAGAAGGTGTATGGTCATTCTTTGAGGAAGTGGGTAAATCTGGTTGAGATGAAGATTTGGTTGAAGGAATTTCTACTGGATTCGCACATTTAGAGGACACTCAGTTTGCAGGTTGGTTTCGATCACTTGACCGAGAAGATAGATAGAGAGAAAAGATGAAAAGGTTTGTGTATTAGGGTTACTGTGGTTTGTCAAAGGAAAGGTAGGTAGGTTTTGGTTGCCTGTGCTCTCATGATTAGGGGGGGTAGAGAGGCTACAGAGTTAGCTGCCAAAGGCTGTTGATACAAAGCCTCATTAGATAAGAGAGTCTCAATACGCCGAGAGGTCATATCATCATGTAAAATTGGATCATAGTTCTCGCTTAGGCCCTTGTTTTCTTATATATTCAACCCATTTCTTAAATTCACTATTGGCCTTACTTCCAAAGTGGGTCATTTTCCTTCCCAAAAAGAGAAGCTTCGTTATCTTGCTCACAATTGAGGAATTTCATCTTGGTGTTCTGATGAGGAGTCAATGAAATAAAATAATTTGGACTCCTAGTTACTTTTGGGAAGAAATCTTTTGGAATAATTACCTCATTTCCATCTTTGAGAACGTTCAATAGCATTGAATCTTCCTTAATACACTTTCCCTTATCATCTGTCTTCTCTTGACCTTTCCTTTTTTGTTCCTTCCGTTCTACGCCCTCCGTGATCCGTAGGTACTCCAATGACTGTAACAACTTCCGATTAGAGTTTCTTAATTGTGTTTGATTGTTATTATGCTTCTTCTCCGCTTTTGACGTTACATTAAAGAGTCGTACCGCAGCTTTTGCTTGAATACTTCCTTCTAAATCTCATGATACGAATTGAGGATTTGATTTCAATTTGCATGATTCTTCAAGATCCCCAATCCGTCCGTATGCTCAGTAGAAATGCCTAAGTCGTTCATTTTTAATATCAATCCAATTTTTCTCATGTTCTGAGACCTTAATCCACAAACCTTTTATTAACGGCTAAGTAAATGGAAAATTGATTTTCGTCGGTAAGAAGTTCCTCATACATACAATTGGATCTTCAATTTCCATCGCTGTACCTAACTTCAATCCTATATTTCTCGCATTCTTTGCCGAATATAATTTTAGAGGTGACCCATGGAATTGCACCCAATAACTTAGCACATCAAACTCCAATTCATCCACTTTTTTATTATGATCAGGAAGACCCATAGCTGTCCAAGGTTCATTTGCTATTATACGATCCAACCCCTCTTTAACAGAAGAAGAGGCTAAAAAGAAATCGTTATTCAAATGTGAAATCTCGATACACCCATATCTCTCCCATAACCATTTCTAGATATTTATCACCACTGCACGAGGGATCAATCCTCTTGCCAACACTTTTCCCACAACGTGAAATTTGGTACCATCAGCCCCCGCCTCCAATTCTTCTATATTGACTTCAATCTCCTCCATACTCTGAGCAATACGTGTACCCATCAACAGATTGTTCCAAGCAAAACTGACAAAAGATAGATGGAAAAAATTCTAAGCAAAATAAACCAAAGTACTCGATTGACGAAAGGTGTGAAGAGAAAATAAGATAAAGAAACGATAACCACGAAGAGGACAACCAAACAAAGATAATCCAATGGAAGGAAACCAAAAAGAGACAAGCACAAAGAAGGGGTAGGTAAAGATAAAACAAAGAAAGGACACTCCGAATCGAAAACCCATGAGGTGAACGGCCCTAAGGGAACACTCTCACTAAAGCTAGAGAGAGAGCTAGCGATACCATATTTTATGAGTGATTAAATATTGAAAAAGCTGTAGAAAGAAATTTAAACTCTGAAATTACTATTACTTATTAATGCTAAATTAAAGATTGGAATAGAAAATGGGATTTTAAAGTAGAGAAGTGCAAATGTGGAAGATAAGAGGTCAAAAACATGGAATTATCAATTTAAATGATAGTGGAGAATAGTACCAATAAATGTAATAGTCCTATTTTAAAATAATGTATTTCAATTCTCATTAATATCAATTTCCATCAATAGTTCAAATCTTGGAACATTTGTTTATGGTATTACTACCATTACCATTAACAAGACTTCCTATTCTTATTAATATCATTTCTCATCAATAGCTTTTGAGATTGGCCTAGGTAAGTGAGAGCTTGTGATTAGCATTTTTATGTTTTAATTTAAGAATACCATCTACTTTTACAGAAACAATAAATCATCAATAGATTGATAATTTACTTTTGATGATTGATGATCAAATTTTTATCCTCCATTAAATTTTTGTTTTTCATTCTTTGTGTTTCTCGTTAATATAATTTGATTTTCGTATTGATTTATATGCATTTCTTTTATTATGTGACTTACATTATTCTCTTAATAATATTTAAATTTCATCTTTAGGCCTATTCAACTTTATTTTTTCTTTTTACATTTTGAGATACCTTACATCAAATATTAAACAGATTAAACAATAAAAACCAAACACAACAAAACAAATAACAAAAAGAAAAAAAAAAGTAAAGACAATCCTAAAAATCATATCAAAATTACTTCTTGAAATGTATCGCTTACAAGATGCAAACAAGTAGTGTTAAAAAATGTTCACATAATTGGCTAGATCTGTTTTGTTGAATCCTTTCTCGGTGAAAAGAAGTTCTAGAATGAACGTTGGAACTATTCTAAAGAAATCGCTGTAAAATTTGGATTAGACGTTGGAAGTGTTGCAATCATGAAGAGTCGTACATACATCATTAGTTCGCATCCGTTGCGGTATACAAATATGGGACGTCTGTCCTTCCTTCTTAGTTAATATAATCAATTTTTTTTTCCTGTAATAATCAATTAATTTTTTAAAGCTCTTGTAAGTATATACTTGGTTAGAACAATGTTTTGTTATTAGGTACTTTATATGACGGATGAAACCACATGGTACTTCATAATTTTAAAATGACAGGAAATTAATGGAAATTGGGAAAAATAAAGGGAGACAAAAAAGAAAAAACAAGAATAATTTTCACTTTGTGTTTTAAAAAATAGTGAAGAAATAGAGAGAAATTCTTTGATTTCCTTCATATGGTTGGCAATAGAAAAAGTGCGTGTCTTTTTTTTTATCTGCATCCACGTTTTCATTCATTTCTCTATAACTTTAAAGAGGAGAAAATCTCAAAGAGCTGTCAATGAAAGAAAAAGGATAATGGTTAGAGATAAGATTGGTTTACAGATTTATCAAATCATTTAAGTTTAGTGGAAGTGCTAATTTCATATTATGCTTTGTGTTGACGACATTTTGATGTAACTTGTGGTTGTCCATCCAGGTTAGGCTTACACATGACAAGGGAGAATAGCATGGATCAAAAAGCCGATCGTCTACGGCAGAGGTTAAGCCAAGGAGGCAAAATCCTCATAATTTTGGACGACATTTGGGATGAAATAGATTTGAAGAAATTGGGGATTCCCTTTGATGACGATCATCCCAAAATCAAATTACTGTTGACCTCGAGAAATGAACAAGTGCTGAGGAGTAAGATGGGTTCTATACACAATTTCCATCTTAAACGTTTAGTAGACTCTGAAGCGATGGACTTGTTCAAGCAAATTGTTGGCGATGGAGTTATGGATAGATCCATATTGATTGAGCAGTTGGCTGAAAAATGTGCAGGTTTGCCAGTAATAATATCTCCCTTGGCTATTTCTCTGAAGCCCCTCTCTTCATCTGCCTGGTCTGATGCTTTAACTAAGCTAACGAGCCTAGGATTTGAGAAATTCATAGACAAATCGCTGGAGTTTATCTATCATCTCATAGGAAGCGAGGAGGCAAAATCATTGTTCTTGTTGTGTGTTCAAATTGGCCGTCAACTCGTTCCTGTTGATGATCTACTATTATATGGAATGGGCTTGGGGCTTCTGAAAGGGGTTCACACCATAGTAGAAGCCAGAAAAAAGGTCGAGCAACTACTTGATGATCTCAAGGCGTCTTGCTTGTTGGAGGACGGCAGTGAATATTATGTCAAGCTACACGATAAGATAGGTGATGCTGCCTTCTCCATTGCATTGGAACCTCACACTGCCCTAATAATCAGGGACAGCAAAATGTTGAAAGCAAGTTCTGATGATGCCATAAGGGGGTGCAAATTTGTTACTCTATATCTGGATGACAAAATGCATGAACTACCTAGAAGATTAATATGTCCAACATTGGATATGTTATTGATATATACTAAAGAATTTCAAACTACACATCTGGATATCCCCGATGCATTTTTCAAAGATTTGACGGAACTCAAAGTTTTGGATCTTTCTGATTTGATCATTACCTCACTGCCCTCATCTATTCAATCTCTTAGCAAACTTCACACATTATGTCTTGATCGTGTTAAAACTGAAGATCTAGCGATAATTGGAAAGTTAAAGACATTACAATGTCTCACCTTTCGTGGATCCAAAATATCACGAATACCAAAGGAAATCGGGGAGTTAAGTGATTTAAGACTCTTGGATTTGAGAGATTGTAACGATTTGCAAGTAATTGAATCAGATGTTTTGGGAAGATTAATACAGTTGGAAGAACTGATTTTGCCTTTGTCTTTTGGCAAATGGGATGCAGAAGGAATTAGTAATGCAAGCCTCACTGAGTTGAACAATATGTCATACTTAAGTAATCTCGCCATTTATGTTCCCAATGCTACGTCACTTTGCCTCGCTATACCATTCCAACAATTAGTGCATTATAATGTGCGCCTCGGGTGGCACCGGGACTGGGACTGGGCAGATGATGATGAAGAAAGAACTTTAAAACTTGAGTTTGACTCTAGTAGTAGCAAGTTGATTTGGAAAGAATGGCTACAAACAGCTCTAAAAAAGACTCAAGACTTACACCTACACCACTGGATCGGAACTAAAGAGATTGTTGCCAAGTTGTCCAGGGAAGGTTTTCCAGAGCTGAAGCATATTCATGTAGAAAGCTGCCCATCAATCCAGTACATTATTCACTCAAACCAGCCATCTGCTATTCCTGTCTTGGAGACTTTTTTCCTTTGTGATTTAATCAACTTACGTCAGATATGCAAAGGTGATCTTCCCCTTGACTCTCTCAGTAATTTGAAAGTTATAAAGATAGAAGCCTGTGACGCGTTGAGGAGTCTCTTCTCTTTCTCTTTGTTTAAGGATCACCTTCCAAAGCTTCAAGAGATTGAAGTAAATGATTGCAAAATGATTCAAGAGATTATCACTTATGCCAAAATAGAGCTTGTTGATGATGGAGGAGTTGTTTTTGATAAAGTGGAGATGTTAGAACTTTCTCTGCATTCTTTAAAATTGGCCAATTTAGAGAATATCTCAAGCTTTTGCTCGAAAGAAAGTGGGGAAATCGTGGAGGATGTAGGGAGCTCCCCATTCGAATTTCTCGACGGACGTCAGGTGAGATACAACCTGTCTTAGTATGGAATATGCTCAAACCTTATTATTAGGTTCGTATATTATGCTTTACAAGGCTTTCTTAAAAATGTGTTCTATTATTTGATAGGTTTCATTCCCTTGTTTGGAGTCCTTAACATTGTGCGAACTACCAAAGTTAAGTAAAATTTCTCATGGTCAACATCCAGTGAACATGAGCAATCTCAACTCTCTAGAACTGTTGAAATGTAAATCCCTCTTGTATGCTCTTGATTCCAACTTGCTACAACAACTTAAGAATTTGCAATCCTTGGCAATTGAAGATTGTGAGTCGATGGAAGCAGTTTTCCACATGGAGGAGTTGAGTACGCGTGAAGCTATCTCGATTCAAACTCTGCAAATCAATCTAAAGTTAAGAAATTTGCCAAGGTTAAAGAAAATATGGAACAAGAGTCCGAGAGAAATTTCGCCTGTCCTCGAGCTAAAGAAGCTTGAGGTGTCTAAATGTGATGAGTTGGAAAATCTTTTCTTGGCATCCATGGTGAAGTCATTGGGAAGCATCAGTTATATAGCCATTGCTTCATGTACGGCAATGAAGGAAATTTTCTTGGAGGAAAATGATGATCAAGAAATTGAATTTCCATCGTTGTCCTACCTAAACATTTCTGAAATGGAGAATCTTACAATGTTCTCTCGTGGAAATCATCATTATCGATTCCCCTGCTTAAGACAGTTGACAATATCTCATTGCCCCAAAATGAGGGCATTTGTCTCTGTGAAGCGTGAAAAAGAAGAGCTCTCAAGCGAAGATGCTGTCGGGGATGAACCTTTTTTCAACGAAAAGGTATGTCCTGCTCTGAAAGAGATTCTATACTTTTTATTTCCTTACATAGTGTTTTTCTCCTATTATATAACGATGTATTCAAATGAAAAAGAACAAATATAAGGAAAAAAATTGCAAAAGCTTGCTATGTCGAACTAATTTTGCATCAAAATTTTAAAAAATAAATGTTTCCGCAACGGTTTTACCGAGTGTAGAATTTTTATATACTATAAGTAATTTATTTACTTTTTCTGAACCAAATTATAGATACAAATAAAATTAAAAACTTTCTATGTCAAAAGTTTCACCTTATTTTAAACATAATTTGACTTAAAATGCATAATTTTACTTATAATCATCATTTAGCTTGGAGTAAATAAATTACTTCATGATCATCCAATTCTTACAATTTTAAGAGGGCTATAAAATCATGACTTTTTGTAAAGGTTCATAAAATTAACCATTAATATACTTTATAATAACCTCAAAAACTTTATAATAAATTTTCATGATTCTTTCATAAAGGTTTATAAGAACCCAGCAAGAGTTCATCATTATTATAGCTTATAAATTTTTTCTTTTTCTTGTATATTTAGTCAATATTGTCATAAAATTTTCTTCATACTTAGGAAGGTATAAGAGGGAATATGAAGTAATTTGAAGCTTAAAGAGTAGGTCTAGCAATTCATGTTAGTTGATCTGTATTGTGTCCATTATTAAACGAAGAAAGAGCCTGTGATATTCTCCTCCACTTAAATCGGCAATTTCCTCATCGCTATGTGCTCCCTAGAGAACTACTCTAGCAAATGGCCAAATGGTGCACAACCTACAATATTCTCCCATGCTTCATTTAGTGGTGGACCTTTCCATTTCACCGAGCACTCTAAACAAGATGGTTAGGTTATACCTTCTATCAATCGCCCTTGGAGGATCTTTTTTGTCTCTCTCCTACTATTTTTCCTGGTAATTGTGAGAATTCTCATTCTAATGGTTGCTAAGATCTCTTCCCTCTCTATTTGGCACGCCGAACAAGCCTCAATGGATGCCTTTACATCCCCCTGTCATCCTTTACAAACGAAACTTGTTTCCACCTTAGCTAATGTTTGGTAGACATTTGAGTGCGTAAGTTCTCTCGAGTCATGAAACCTTTCAATGATCTTCCTCTAAAGATCTTTGTAGTTGGGTGGCTTGTATCTTTTGCCCCTTATAGTAAAGTAACCTATCTTCTATCTAGTACTTCTTGGTTTGACACCAATCTAGCTTGAGGATCCTAGGCTAAGTTGATCTTGATTTTTTTCAATATTTTTCCAAGCTTTAGGTTCCCTACTCTTTGGATAGAATTACCCTCACCTACTCCTTTGGGCGTCTTTTTCTTTAGCTTCACCTTTTCTCTAGGTGGATTGGGTTTGGGAAGCTCTTTAGGCCTCTCTGTTTGAGCCTTCCCCTTTCACTTAGGCACTTCCTACACCTTCAGCTCCATACCTTCAATCCTTACCCATTAGTAATATGCATTAAACACAAAAGTTTTTTTAGCCTAACCAGAGTTATAGTTAATTGGGACCGTACATTGTTGCCCCTTATCCATGATCATTAAGCAATTTATTGATGGAGTGATCTGGGTAAAGACTTGATTGAATATGTCCATTCCAATGACCAACTCATAATCATTTAAGGGTTTGACTTTTAGTCTCACCTTTCCTTCCCATTAGCTCAACTGAAAGTCAATGTCTTGGACTACCCTGATTGCAGCTCATTTGAGTTGACTGTCTTTAGTCTTCCCCTACCATTTGGACCTTAAGGCCTAGTTTCTTAGCCACCTCACAGGAAATAAAGATGTCAATGGCTCTAGTGTTCAATAAGGCTTTCATGCTTTTACCTATAACTATAGCCTCTGCATACATTAAACTTTGAGGCTCCTTAGTGGGCTTACTTTGAGTCCAACCTCTTTGAGGCCCCTAGCTTTTGATTGACCTGAACCTCCTCTTCTTCATCCTTATTTACAATTAGGATTGCTAGGTAATCTCATACTAGACAATCCCTAAACTAATGTGCCCCTTTACATAAGAAACAAGATGGCCTCCTCTTAGATCGCTCCATCTCTTCCATAGTAGTTTTACTTGTTGGGCCAGTCTACCATCATTCCATCTTAGGCTTAGGCCAAGGTCAAGACTCTTTGTCTCTAGCTTCATTTGGGCCTTCCTAATCACTCATAATCATGTTAGTAATCTCTAACAGTAGCTCTAAAAATTCCCATACATACTTCCTAATGGATGCCTTACGTTCTAATTGCCTTAGCCTAGCCCAAGCCTCCTATTTGACATTAATTAGGTAAAATCGGGACCTTAGTTGGGCTTTAAATTCTTCCTAAGTCTTGATTACCTTAGCTCCTTGCTAGCCTCCATTAGATTGTCCTCTTCACCATAAGTTGACCACATTGTTTAAGAACATTGGAGTCACCCTTAGCCATGATGCATTGTCTAACACTTTAATCATATCAAAGTATTGCTCCGAGCTCCAAAGAAAGTTGTTTATTTTTTTGCATTCTTGGGCCCACTAAAACTCTCTAGCTTAAGCACCTCCACCTATGTCATCACCCTTACATGGGTTAGCCTATACTTAGCTTCAAAGAGTTGTTAACCTAGCTCCTTAACTCTAGCTCTTTCCTCATAGACTTCACCATCTTCTCCAAAGTAACATCCCTTCTCTATAGATCACCTGAGATTTAATTTAAGGTTGTCGGTATCTCATTTGGTAGCTTCTTTTCTAGCTTATCCAAGCTTTCATCAACCCCCTAAAATTAATTCATCATGTTAGTCATGGCTAGCTTCACCTAAGCCACCCTACCTTCTATTGAGGCTCTACTTCCATGGACCTTCCTTGCAAAGTAGACTCTTCATCCCCTATAGGTGTCAATGGGCTTCCAACGTATTTGGATAGGAATTCAAATACAACTTCCCCTCAATCTCTACTTGGAAACATAGCTTTGTAGCACTTGTTATGTGAAGAGTGTTTTCTCTACTCACGTATGGCACTTATATACTTTAGCACTCTAGTTGAGAGGCTAAGTCGGCCTTCCTACCAGCACACTTAAGTATCATACTATTTAGAAAGAGAAACTTTATAAGAAATAATATTGAACTCAAATGCATTAGATGATTTACAAATGAAAGGGGCTCCCATTTATATGTAAGAGGCCTCCATCTATGGACGGCCAAAACTATTCTGATCTCACAATTATAATACAATCTTACTTAACCTAAGCAACTATTCCCACCTATCAAGGTATTTGGATTCTTCTAGAGTATTCTTAAAAATGGACTAGGCCTTGTGGATTTCACACTTAATAGATCTTTATATACAATTACAAAAGAGTAATATGGGTTTGAGGAAAGAGCCCATGACATACTGTAACACCTTAGAACCTAGAATATCACAGTCTGTCACGTGCCACTACTATTAAACAACACGTTAAGGCTCTAAAATTGCATAATACTTCAAAACTTGATCATATACATTATCTATCATACTACTATAACTATAATCAAATAAATAACTCACAGATAATTCATTCCAAATTCCATTATTTAACAATAATAAAATCTCAAGTTACAATTTATCTCTATAACTTTAATTTAACAAATAAAACGTCAAATTACAAATATTCAGAGTTCCCGTCACTCTTCCTCCATATAATAA
This sequence comes from Laguncularia racemosa, assembly GCA_037954665.1. Lineage (NCBI taxonomy): Eukaryota > Viridiplantae > Streptophyta > Magnoliopsida > Myrtales > Combretaceae > Laguncularia > Laguncularia racemosa. The sequence continues at coordinate 451,451 of JBBMOL010000056.1, forward strand.
TAGTATTCTCTTCCCATCTCATCCAAGTAATGTCTTACCCAAGTTCTCATTCTCATCATACTCTAGTTATTCGTCACTTTCACTTGCCGTTAAAAAAATATATATATAGGAAGGGGGGTAAGCCCAAGCTCAATACATGAGTACCACATTCACATGCGCATGAGACACCATAATAATAGCACATGCATATATGCAACATTTATCTACAACCCATTCACCATTCAACTCATAAATCAATACAAAAATGAATTATCACACATAGGGGTACTTATGATCTCGATACACATAACATTTGTCCTAGTGAGAATTGCCACCGCAGGCTCCGTCTAACCTTACTATACCTTTGATACACAGCTTTACTAGTGACAACGCAGCATATCGATCATCAAAGTGCCCCTTAAGTATCTACCACCGTAAGCCCTTAAGTCGAGCCAAGCACAAGCAACATATCTCATTCAACACATAGTACTGTATTACTTCATGATACCACTTAATTCACATATTATCTTAGTATTTCATTATTTCACATACAACTTATTAGATAGTTTCTTAACAATCACATATAACAAATAAAGTAAACACGTATTTAGAATCCTAACCTTAAGTATTTCTTGTCCCAAACTTAAGCCAAGTTGATATATGTATAATCATCAAGACATCGTTCTTAGTACTAATCTAAATATAATATAACTTTCGTAATTCCTCTTAATCTATTAGGTTATTTATGGTTATACTAATTGTCTTGGTTGGGTGGAATCTTTGTTAAATAGAAAGGCAATTTGATATATATTGATCATGTCCATCACTTAACACAACCATGTTGGAGGCTGTGTTGCCCAACACAAGCTAGTGCACGACTGTGTTAAGGGTCATGTATCTTTTGATGAGATTTAGCTTCAACACAGACATGGTTGAAATACGACTATGTTCGGAGGTTGTATATCTCTCAATGTGACTTTTGGACTCAACACAGTCGAAACACGATTGTGTTGGGAGGCTATACTTTTCTCATTTTGACACGGGACAACACGACCGTGTTGGATATCGTGTATCTTTCGGTACGTCTTGGTAAATCAACACGAGAGTAACATAACCATGTTGAAGTCGTGTATCTTTTGGCTCGTTTTTCGAACTCTATTTTTTTCTACACTAAGTCATCTAATCTCGACATTTTCTAATACAAAGCTTAAATAAATCTAAAAATATGAATTAGAATTCCTTCCTTGATTCGAATTTCGCTTGAAATTCCAAATTCAATTACTTCCATGCTTGTTAGGCTTGTGGAGGTGCAATTGCTTGAGTATGTTAAGCACCACACTCAAATGATATGTGCCATCTCTGCTTATAGGTGTAGCAAAAAGTCTGAAGGAGAGTCCTTTTAGTACAACTCCTATTGGTATGTCCTATTTTGCTGTAGGAGAAGCATGCCCCTTCTGGCTAATTACACTATTGCAAATCATATGGTCCTAAACATCTAAGACCCCTTACACCCTGACTTATCTATAGTGGAGGAGGCAATGCTAGAAGTGCAGGCCTAGTTTGAGGAGGTCTAGGCATATAAGCCATGGGTCTAGCTGGATATGCAGCTGGCCTTTTTCCTTTGTTTGCATAAGGTATGTTGGAAACAAGCCTTTTTTCCATAACTGATCTCAATCTACAGGATAGTTGTTCCTCTATTCTCTTTTTTCTTTCCTCTAAGTATTTTTCCTTATCAACTACTTCTGCATAAGTAGTTAATTGGAAAGCCCTCACTTCATGTTGTAGGGTAGGCTCTAGTTCCCTCAAGAATCTTCTAGCTCGAGAGGTCTCATTACCTTTGGCAAGAATTTGCTTAAGCAGTTCAACTCTGCTTCATATGCCTCAATAGATCTACTACCCTACTAGCAGTTATAATAATCTGCCTCCATTTTGTCCCTGATGCTGTTGGGGAACTACTTTTCATAAAAGAGTTCTTTAAACCTTTGCCATTGGTTAGGAGCTCCTGCTAATCTAGACATACTAGTCCACCAATTTGTGCTGCTCCCTTCAGCATATCTCACTTTTCTATCTCCAAGAACCATGAAGGCTTCATAGGTCTTTTCAATCTCAGTGATCTAATATTCAGCCTTTATTGGAACATCGACCTTTGGGTGGAGCTCCTTAACTAGTCTTATAAAATTTTCTAGCCCACAAGGTTCCTCTACAGACCTGACAGGTCTCATAGCTTGTTGTTGTTGTTTTGCCAACATTTCCACTAAAGCATTTACAGTCTCTAGTAGCTAAGCAGCTGTAACATTAATATGCTCTAAGGTTTCCTATTGAGGTGGTCTTTGAGGGTTCTTATCCTCTAAGGCATCTGCATCCTATTTAGCACTAGATGAACCCCGTATGATATTCTTCTAGAAGGCATTCTATCTAAATTAAGACAGCAGAATGATTTTGAAGCCAAAATTTATAAGGGGAGTTAGTGACAGTATACATTTATGTATACTCAAGCTCAAACATATACATACACATATACGTAATTAAATAGGAATATTCAATAGAATATTATTGCATAAGATATTTGGATTAATATACCATAATATTTATCCCCTAATTTTACCCCCACTCTTCATCCTTATAGATCCATCTTCCAAGTAATGTCTAACCAAGTTCCCATTCTCATCATACTCTAGTCATTCGTCATTTTCGCCTGTAGCTAAATATATATATATATATATATATATATATAGGAAGGGATGTGAGCCTAAGCTCAGTACGTGAGTACCACACCCACATGCGCATGACACATCATAATAATAGCACATGCACATATGCAACATTTATCCACAACCCATTCACCATTTAACTCACAAATCAATACCAAAATGAATTATCACACATAGGGGTATTCATGACCTCAGTATACACAACATTTGTCCTAGTAGGAATTGTTACTACGAGCCCCGTCTAACCCTAATCTACCTCAGATCATTTCGATACATGGCTCCACTAGGAATAACGTGGCATATCGATCATCAAAGTATCCCTAAGGATTTGCTACTGCAGGCCCCTAAGTCAAGCTAAGCACATGCAACATATCTCATTCAATACATAACACTGTATTACTCCATGATATCACTTAATTCACATATCATCTTAGCATTTCATTATTTCACATATAACTCATTAGATAACTTCTTAGCAATCACATACAACAAACAAAGTAAACACGTACCTAGAATCCTAACTTTTAGTATTTCTTGTCTCAAACTTAAGTTAAGTTGATATTTGTATAATCATTAAGACATCATTTTTAGTACTAATCTAAACATAATATAACTTTCCTAATTCCTCTTAATCTATTAGGTTATCTACGGTTATACTAATTGTCTTGGTTGGGTGGAATCTTAGTTGAAAGGCAATTTGACATATATTGATCATGTCCATCACTTAACACAGCTATGTTGGAGGTTGCGTTGCCTAACACAGGCTAATACACGATTGTGTTAAGGGTCGTGTATCTCTTGGTGAGATTTAGCTTCAACACGATTGGAGCACGACCATGTTAAAAGGTTGTGTTTCTCTTGATTCAACATAGTTGAAACATTACCGTGTTAGGAGGTCATGTATCTTTCGGCATGACTTTCAGACTCAACATGGTCGAAACACAACCGTGTTGGGAGACCGTATTCTTCTCATTTTAACACTAGGTAACACGATTGTGTTGGATGGTCATGTTTCTCTTAGTATGTCTTCGTAAATCAACACGAGAGCAACACAACTGTGTTGGATGGTCGTGTATTTTTTTATTCGTTTTTCAAACTCTAATTTTTTCTACATTGATTCATCTAATCTCCTCATTTTCTAATTCTAAGCTTAAATAAATCTAAAAATATGAATTAGAATTCTTTACTTGATTCGAATTTTGCTTAAAACCCTCAATTCCTATAAATAACCCAATTAAATCCATGATCTTTAAATTCCATTGTTAGAATAGATATTGGTTATAAAATGAACATCATGACCTATTTATTGTGTTGCAATGTTTCCTTAGATCGCCTTAGGTATGACCTGAACGAGTTCTTTGTCTTTGTCTCACTCTAGGCTACTATTGTAAAAGTGTGCAGAAAACGGAGAACTCTAGTTAGTTCGTTTATATATAGTTCCGCTAGAAAAAGACAAAACTGCCCATGTCCCATTGTCCTGTTACACATACACACATGCAAGACACTAACATGTACTTATGTAAAGGAACACATTATTTTTACATTATATAATAATAAAGGACATGAACGGAAAGTTGAAATGATAAAAAATAATTTTTAATATAAAGTGTAAGCTATTATACAAACAATCAAGTAATAATTTACTTATTCTAAATAAGAAAATTAAATTATAAACTTAGTAAAAATTTGACTTAAAAAGGTATGTAAAGTCCTAACTTTGCATAAAGCATTGTAAATTCAACTTTTGATACAAATTCTAAAGGGGGATCACTTTGTGAGGAAATTGAAAACTATATAAGATGGAAAAAAAAATTAGTGTAGATTTTAGTCATAACTCAAGTTAAAGGCTTGCAAAATAGATAATTTAATATACGTCATTATCTTAATGCATAAAACTACAATCTAAATGGTAGTGCCAATATAAAATGCAGTACATCACAAGTTATTATAATAAAGTATAAATACAAAGCTAAAACAAATTATCAAAACTATCGTTAGTTCTGCTATTACTATCATTAGCTCTCCCATTACAATCATTATCATCATCAATGCCAACATTATTATTAATATTACTATTAATGATATCCATATCTTCTTATTCCCAGTTTTCTAAAGTGCTAATGATATCCGTATCTTACGAAACCTAGTTGTATCTATTACATTTAAATCAAATGGTAGAATCATCAAACTCAAATAACATTTAGTTGGAAGAATAAAATAGTATAAGAAGAACTTGGCAGTATAGTATAAGTAAAATAGGATTGTATAATTTTCTTGTACTATGTTTGGTGTGTGTAGTATTAGACACAGTCACATAGTTCTTTGCAACATATTTATTTTGTGCTAAACAAAGAGAAAGAGAAAGAGATAAATTCTACCGATGATTTAAGAATTAAGTGTAGGGATATTTTTGAAAAATTGAAAATATATTTATTTTGTATCGTAAAATAAGTTTTTGTACCATCAAATGATATAATTTTTTAAATTTTAGTCTAATGCCTCAAGAGCCCTTTTGTCTAGTAACCTTCACCAATATACAAACCAAATAATGGATTAAAAAAATTTTCCACTGTTGTACATAAAATTATGGCAACTAAGTGATACTTATGTAATATGTGTGGTTAATATATATATTAATACAAGATTAAGGACTTTATTTGAATGTAACGTAGGATATTGTTATGGTCCTTGCTTGATTGGTTAATTTATGTAGAGTTTAGGAGCATGTATTTGATTCAATAAAAAAAGGTCATTGTTTGAGATTTAACAAAACTCGCTCGAAAGTTGATATGCCAATTCTGAGGTTATGGAAAACATACAAAATTAAGTTTTATTAATATCTATTATATCTATAAATTTTATGTAAAATTAACATTTATGGGTTCTAAAATATAAAAAACCTGTATGTTCAATTTATTGCATTGGTAATATTGACATATTTTGTTGATTGATAAATACAAGACAATACCAATATCATTAGTTTATAAGCTCTGAGATCAGCTAGCTAATTGATCACACTGCATATCTTGGTGTGTATTTATTGCATTGGATCATGAACAATACTGGTTGCAGATTCTATGCCGTTATGTAACGTTATTAGCCAATATGTTTCGAACTGTAAATCATTAATTTTGTATTGACTCATAAGAGAGCTCACAACCTACGAGTACTAGAGCACTAATTCAGTTGATTAATTGATGCTCCCAGGTTGATCTGCCAATATTGGAAAAGCTGGTTCTACATTCATTGGAGAGCATGATAAGCATATGGGATGACAATAATCTCTCTATCGATTCATTCTGCAAGCTAGAATCCATTAAGATTGGAAACTGTCCAAGGATACAATCAATTTTCGATCCACATTTAGTAGAGAGATTGCAAAAACTAACAAAAGTTAAAATTGAAAGTTGTGGATCATTGGAAGTGTTGTTTGAAGATGGACATGGAAATTTGAAAAGCCGTTCACGAGAAAAGGCACCATTAGGTTTTCCGAATTTAAGGGATGTATTTGTGAGAAATTGTTGCAAATTGACAAATCTTTTTCCTCATGCCACTGCTAGGTCTCTTTCTGAGCTTGCAGATCTGCGCATATCCTCTTGTAAAAGATTGGTAGAAGTTGTCTCATATGATGATGAAGACGGCTATATGGCCTCAATAGAGGAAATGGAATTTTATAATTTGACCTCCATGCAACTTGAAAACCTTGATAGCCTAGTTCATTTCTGTTCAGGACATTATCGGTTATCCTTCCCGTTTATGAAAAAATTGTCAATAATTGGGTGCATGAAATTGAAGGCATTTATTCTAAGGCCTGGTAATTTTGTTCGACCGCAAGAGCAATTTCAAGAGATCAGCCCGATAAGCGATACAGAAGTTGACTACTCACCTTTGTTTGACGAAAAGGTTTGGCTTTTTTGTTTTCAAAATGCTACTCATTTTTTGTGTTTGGTATATATCATTGTTGTAATGGAAGCTTTTGTAGGTTGAGTTAATTAACTTAGAAGAATTGCGGATTGAAGGACTGGAGGTGAAAGAGATTTGGCCTAAGGAAGAACCTGCAAGCTTCCATATGGAATTAAAAAAGCTTGTGGTGAAGGATTGTCATCAACTTTCAACGATTGTGCCATGGTTTATGTTGCACAATTTGCAAGGCTTGGAGCACCTATCAGTGGAATCGTGCAACTCAGTGGAAGTGATATTCGAGCTTGAGAAGCATAGCTCTAGAAGGCAGATAATCCCAAGAAGTAAATCAACTACAAAAATCCTAGAGCATCTGCATGAGCTAATCGTGTCATCATGTGAATCAATGCGACACGTTGTAGCAACAAGAGATGGTGATTACAGTGGAGAAACTTCTTATAAGACAGTTATATTGCCTCAACTATCTACTCTTATGCTCTCCAAATTGCCAAGACTTGGTAACTTTTGCCAGAAAAATCATGAAGTAGAGTTGCCATCATTAGTGAAGTTAGAAATCAGGGACTGTCAGGCTACGGAGGTATTGGTTGCAGATTCTGACAAAGATTGCCGACCGCTTCTTTTGGTAGAAAAGGTATGTATCAAAATAAACTGCAACTTTAACCATTTTATTAGAGGTCAGTAATATTTTGATTTAATATGTACTTGTCGTAAAATTTTACTGTCGTTTTACATGATATTTCATAATAAGGGTTCAATTAATTGTTAATAATTTCAATAAATCCTTTCTTAGCTTTTAGAAAAACAAAAGAGATGCATGGATAAAACTTAAAAATTACCTCAAAATGATAAATTTATATATCTTGATACAATGAGTTTTTTAAATATGTTTTATTATTTTCAAATTACCATAAACCATTTATGATAATATAGTGTAGATTGTGTAGTTTCACTATGAGCACTCTTTGCTCATTCTTTATATATAATTTCTAAAACGGGATGTTATGAATTGGATTCCATGATTGAAAACCAAAGAACTACAAATAAAATATCATCATGAAATACCATCAAAGTGGAAACATTTTTTTTTTCATGGAAACATGTGATTAGATAAGACATCTCAAAAAACGTTTAATGTTGATACAAACTTGCCCCACCATATGCTTCTATCATTTATAGAAATATGCTACATTCAAATACCTACTAAAATCCATAATGTCCATATAATGTCCAAATAAACTCTTAAAGATCATTATCAATTATATAATCTGTAAAACCAATAGAATGTTGTTACTTGTCTATTATCTACTAAAACAAATTCAACTTAAAATATAAAAAGAAAAAATTTAGATAACTCTCAATAATCTAATTATCGCTACTCATAGTCATAATTATAACCAATAGCGATTGCACTTCCATCCAACTGATTCAACCCAACTCATCATAAGAATGAAAGAAGTTAGATACACTTGAAGCATGAATCACACTGCACAATCCCAACAACTAAGATTATACATAAAGTAGTAATAGGAAAATGCGATATTTATATCAACCGATAAAATAAAGAGAATATAAAGTAGTAATGAGAAATGAATAAAAAAATAGATTCCTAGCATCATCTTCAGTGTCCACACACCCGCACCTTGCTGCCACTCCTTTAAACTTCGAAGTAACCTGTCACTTTTGCTTTTCTCAAAACAGCATTGCCTTTCCTCTCCTTTTTCTCTCTCTAATCGTAATCAAGTTGAAACATGAACATTTCAAAAGCAAAATAATCATCAACATCTTCCTTTCCCTTGACTTTGATTGCATTCTCTCTCTCTCACTCAAAGATTCGATGGATGGTATATGTCACATGTTATATATTTAGGTAGTGTTTGGTTATCACCAAAATGTGGTATTGAATTGGAAAAAAATTTTTGTCCTGCATTTGATTACCAAAAATGAAAAAAGTACTAGACTAAAAAGGAATATGGCATTGGATAAAAGGGCAAAATTTTGTACCATATGTAATTCGATACAAAATTTGTAGTACTAGACAAAAATTTAATTTTTTTCAAATTTCCCAAACTGTCCTTCCATTTCTTTTCCCTTGCATCAAACAAACAAAAACCCTTCAAGAGTAGTATGAGCTTCCATCCACGCCGCTCCAACTGTGGGCTTCATCATGCAATTGATCATCGTTCGGTTGTCGTCGTCTTCATGCCATAGGTCATCGTCCAATTGTTGGCATCTTCAAGTCGCAGGTCGCCATTAGGTTCGTCTGCTTGTGTTGTTTCTCCCTTGCTTGATTTTCTGTCTTCCTCGCATGCTCTCCATCCAGTAGGTCTCAAAAGTCTCAACAATTTGTTACGTTTTGTCCTTTGCTTGAATAAATTCCATGTTCTTATCACTTAACTCCATTCACTTGGACAACATGTGATGCTTTTCTAGCACTCCATTGTCTTATAATTTCGAATACTCAACCTTGTTGAACATCTTCTACTCCTTTTTTCAAAAATTTATTATAATATTAATATAATTACATTAAATATAATTTATAATTTTTTATGATAATTTTTAAAAATTACTAATATAATTTTTAGAACATGTTATATTATTAAAAATAACATAAATTATTATAATTTATAATATGAATTATTAATTTTTTTTCAATCAATGAATTTACACGAATTACTTTATATAATTTATAATATCTTCAAATAGTATTTTCTTATAATAATATCAAATATGTATAAATAACCATGATATTACTAAAAAGGATATAATTATCAAATTTACTATATTCAGTACAGTACTTTGCAATTCCAAATATTGGACAGCACACAAATCCTTGTCCAGTATTGAACAAACTAAATGTGGTACAAAAGAAATTTTTGTCTAATTTTTCTTGTTTTATACTGTCTAGTACCAGTAACTAAATGCTACCATAGTATATAAATGTCAATAAGAGTTATGTATATATATATATATGTATGTATATATAATATGAGTAATGATTAATTTGAAAATCATCTACTTTACTGTCATATGTATTAAAATCTTATTAGTATTTATTTACCTAGTATATATAATAAGTAATGTATATCAATCAATGTATTTTTGCCTTTCCCATTACTTTGAAGAGGAGTTTCATGGCAATAACTAGATAGAATAGTATTGGTGGTCATATTTTACTTTCTACTTTTTTATTGGAGCCCCTATTATTTATTTATTTATTTAGGGCATTTCAATTCTTTTTCTTTTAGTTCATATTTTATTTATTTATTTTTATTATTATTATTTAGCCAAAGAAATTTTAATCTATTTAGCTTGGTGATTAATCAAATATAAGGTTAAAAGTTTATATGCTCTTATGCCACTAGTACGTTGTCGGTCATTTATGCTATAACTTCTAGCTTATGTCATAATTATCTATAGTTTTATGAACTCACGGGAATATGCTCTTATTCCACCACTACTTTAAGTTGATTTCGTTTTAATATTTAATTAGATTTTTTTATTCATTTATTATAGTTTTCTTTTTTTTTTCTTTTTTCAAACGGTTTCATTAAGTCTATGGTATACTAAAACTTAGTTGAATAATAAATAAATAAGTTTCTTAGTACAATTTTCATTATCTTTGTTTTTGTTCAACTGCCTCGAAAAATTAAATTAATTTAGACTAATATCAGTATATTTAGAAGAACTAAATACAATTAATATAAATTATCGGTATTCCATCAATTTTTTCAATTTCAAAAGTAATGATTGAAGTTGTCTAAACTCTTAATTATTTATATAAAAAGGAAGAAATTGTGAGTGGGGTTTGTAAATGTGGCAGGTTGGTAAGGAAGGTACTCAAATAGAATGTTCATCGGATTCATTTTGCAAACTGAAGAAGCTGAAAGTTAGAGGATGTGAGAATCTTTTGACGGTCTTTCCATCTAAGAAGTTAAGAGCATTCCACAATCTAGAGGAATTATGCATCGAGGATTGTGAATCACTAGAAAGTGTTTTTGAACCCCCAAGTTTACGGAGCGAGGTAGAGTCTAATAACTTCGATGATGTGGTTTCCACAGCTTTTGCTTTGAGAAGACTATATTTGAAGGCTATTCCTCGAATGAAGCACGTGTGGGATGTTGAAGATCCTAAATGGGCTAATCTATCTTTTGAGAAGGTTGAGACCATTGTTGTTGAAGGTTGTCATAGCCTTAAACATCTCTTCCCAGCCTCGGTCGCCAGTTGTCTAAAACAACTTCGGTATCTTCAGATAGTGGATTGTGAAGGGATGGAGGAAATTGTTTGGAATGAAGAAAGTGCTAATCATCAGGAGTTCATATCTACTCCATCACCAGAGTCCACTAACTTGTCCCTTGGTATGCATTCCTTGGAATGGCCATCACTAGAAACTCTGGGCCTTGTAAAATGTCCCAATGCAAAAATATTTGCATCAGTACAACAGAAGGTACGTAAATATATATTTATGCATGCATTCACCCATAAAAATGGTTAGTGTTAAACCATAATTAAATATGGATCTTTAAACATTGATTTCAAACAGCATAATTACGGATTCCTATCATATTATCCTCATGAAAGACTTTACAATTTACTTCCTTAGGAAAGAGATTCCGTTGAGTCCGATAAGGCAAAAATTAATTGACTCCCTTTCCATTCATTTTATTGTCATTGACCAGGTCAACATTCCTCTGTTGGAGAGTATAACTCTTGATGCTAGCACTCGAGAGAATCGGCAGTTTCTAGAGGAGATATCTGCCAACCCGAAATCTTTATGTTTGGAAAATATCAAAAATCAACCATGGTCGTTACTCCTGGAGAGATTTCCCAATCTACGAAATCTTGAGATAAATGGCAGTGACTCCAAAGAGATATTTCCTTCAGATAATGAAAAGGAGGGGGTTATGGTCTCATATCTATCAAGATTTCTTGATATAGTTGAAAACCTACAGATCTATCGGTGCCATCACCTAACAATTCTAGTCACATCCTCCGCTCTATTCCGTAACTTAACACATTTAGCGGTATTTGAGTGCAATGGATTGCGATATCTGGTAACATCTTCCGTAGCCAGAGGTCTCGTGCAACTAAACACGCTGATTGTATCGGATTGCGAAAACATAGAAGAGATAGTAACATACGATTGTGATGAGAATGGGAATAGAGCAAATGATGAGGCTGATATCATCTCCTTTCCTTGCCTTAAATATCTAAAGCTTGATGAGTTACCAAAGCTTCGGAGCTTCTCTTCTACAAGTTGCAAGTTCAATTTTCCATCTTTGAGAAGTGCTGAAATGACAGACGTTCCCAAGATGCATGTCTTCTGTGAAGGAGACTTCATTTGTCCGCTCAAAGGCAGCATTACAAGGATAATCACGTTAAATGCTACAGAAACCACCACTTATTCTTTTGATTGTACGTAGGATTATCATTCTACTTTATTGTTATTATTATTATTACTATTTTTGGCGTGTTTGCCAATGTAAGTTTTTCTTCACGGAGTTCCATTTTGCACCATTCTTGCGTGTTAGAATAGACTCGAACTAGAACAGGATAGCAAACAAGATAGACTATTTCCACAAGGTAGGGAAATGATTAATTTAAAGATTATGAGATAGCGTGTGCTTTTAGTTAAGGTTCTCAACTGTATGTTATTGGAGCACTCAGCTTCAAATCTCACAAGAGTAGAATAAGGGAAGTTATTCCTATCATGAATCCCTAGATGAGCATGAAAAAACAAAAGCAGAACAGAGAAGGTTTGCTTTAGTGTGGAATTGGAGCCACTTGACAATGAACAACTAGTCGAAAAATACATGTTAAAAATATACATGGCAACTCTTTGCCCCCTGCTCAAGCACGAAAACTGAGTTCTTTAAGGACTTGATATAGCAGTCAAAAAGGAAAAAAAAAAAAAAAGTAGAAGAAAACTGATATAGACGATATGTTACAGCTCAATACTCTCTAACAAATGATCATCATTACAAATGACCATGGTTAGAATTCAGTTTCATGCTTTTCTGGTTTACTTCCCATCAGATCAGCTTCTATCATTGAGTCATGATTCAATGTGTTTGTTCCTTTTGGTAATTCTATGTGTTTTGATGGCTATCTCAAATAGTTGGTGCTTCACGAGGACCACTGAGCATCCTTTATCCAATTTCATTTTGTTGCTTTATATGCTCATGTGTATTGTCTACTTAACATCACAATTCATGTTATGTATGTTATTTAAACCACTTCTTAACGCATGAAATAATGAACTGTGGCATGTTCAATATGTTGTGGCCAGCCAACCGTATGGAAGATGCGAGTCTGTTCTCTCTAAGCCCACTAGGTGGTCACAATTCTGTCAAAGCTTTATATGCCATCCATTGGTTTCTACACTAATTTCACAATTCAAGTATGTCTACCTTTTTCCTCTTTTTTTTTTTGAAAGATTGTAAAACTTTTATCGTATCCTAATGCCCACTGGTTATCTCCAAGTTCCAAGTAACGCCTTATCCCGTTACATTCTGGGTAAATTTGTCATAATATAGGCATTCTTCTTAGCAAGAATTATTATTGTAGGATAATGGCTAGGAAGATTTAAAAGATATTATGGTATTAAGATTTGCAAGGTTTAACTAAGGCTTAGCTTAGGACCCACCATTGGTCGTATTTGGATTGATACTGAGACTATGACTTGAGAGTCATGATCATATCCTGATTTAATGCTGCAAGTGCATTTAATTTTTGGATAAGAGCCATGTCATTTCTATTCCAATGTCATCATTAAGTGCATTGAACCATGTCATTGCCCTTTGCTTTTCCAACATAGAACGTCACACGCCACATCTTACCCAATTTAAAAATAAAAAATAAAAAATCCATCAACAAATACAAGTTTAGGAAAGGATCCTACACGTTAGAAACAACATCTAGAAGGTAATGTTTTAGCAACTTTTACTTCATTTTCTGCATAATAGGTAATAAGTTTGGTAAGCTTATAGGAACAAAATTCTTGCAGGCATGTTATAAAGGCTTATATTTTTTTCATATTCTAAAATAATACAATGAGATTTCATAAAGAAATTTACAAGAGGAAAAAAAAAATTAAATCTGTAATGTTATATTTGCACATGTTTGGAACTAGTGTAAATGAACAAGTGTAAGCAACTCAATTTTCATTCATGAATTACAAGATTATTATCGATATTAAATTAAATGGAGTGAAATCAAAATCTAGAAAAGTGGTAAAATACGTTTGCATATGCCGAGCATGTAAAATACAAATGTCAAGAGATGATTTAATTTTCCACGTGTAACATGCTACGAGGAATAAAATAAAATAAAAATTAATGAAATATGTTAATATGCATGTATAGATGCATTTCCATATCTCTTAGACAAATTATTTTCGATATCATAATAAAGCAACATTATAATAGATAACTTTAAAATCATAACAATTAGTTAAAAACAAATTCAATAAATATAACATAAGAGTGTGTAGGCGAAGTGGTTTAGGGAAATATGAGATATGAATTTATATTTTCATACTTGGTCATACTCGATTAAATAAATTAGAGGTACAATAAAGTTAATTAAAATTAATTGAATTGTGATAGTATATATGTATAGTTAGCAAGGACATTAGGATTGAAACTTTGTTTTAAAAAAATTATTTTTCTTATTTTTCTTCTCAATGAAATATAGTCCTTTAAGAATTAAATAAAAAATCAAACAATTAGACCACCATAACTTACATGTAAGTTTAAATGAGAGAATAAAGTCAAACAAACAGCACTTATAAATTTTAAACTATATAAAAAAAATCTTTAATGACAAAATAACAAGTGGGACACATAAATATACACTTATAAGACCCACAAAAGGAAATTTAGTTTCATTGACTTTAGAAATTTGTAATTAATAATGAGTAGCATTATAATTTAATTTTATACACTAATACTAGTGTATGCTTGAAATATATAAGTGAATAAGGTGCATAAGTTTTAACTCATAGTAAACTCAATCTTGAAAATAAATAGGAAGTAATAAAAATAATTAAAATAATTTGGCTAATATAACTCGTAATTTAATAAATTATGCATACCTTCTAAAATTAATTTAATCAATAAACTATATAATAAATTTAAAAATTAACTTTATCAAAGATGAATTAAAATAATTGAAACATGTTTATTCAAAATCTTGGTTTGAATTAGGAAAGGTTAGTAAACTTAGTTATATAAGTTTTGTTTATTTTTAGCTACAATCTTAGATATTTAATTACTTGTGATTTGCTTAGGTGTCACGCACCTTAAGGATTCCCCTATCAATTACTCATCAAAGGATTACTACAACTGAGTTGATGTACAGGTGTTGCTCTCTATGATTATTATGTTTGTTTATGCATGTAACTTAATGCATCTAGTATTTTTACATTAATATAATTAAAAAATTGGACAATGCTTGGGGATATGATATTATGCTTGTGCTTGTTTGGTTTGCCTTAACCAAATAAAACAACTTAATCTTAAATTATGGTATACTTACATGTGTAAATTGTATGTTGCATGTAGATATGTGTAGAAATTGTGATTATCTGCGAATTTAGGTGGTCGCCTAAATAAATGAATTTAATAATTATATTCAACAATATAATTAATTAAACATGCATGGCATAACTTGCATATTCAAAAGTTGTCAACACTACACGATGGTACATAAAGACCTTATTATGGTTACATTTGAGGATGCTACCATGCTCCGACCTCTAAAAAATAAGTGGTATTAGAAGGTGCTATCCTTTTATTAGAGTTTAGTGTGTGGATTTATTGCTTAAGGGTGTGGTAGACTACATGGGCTCCACACAACTATGTCCCTTTATTTTTTGCATATGCTCATAGGTACCTAAGTATATGCCTGTTTTACTAAAAGACAACATCGGGATAGTAGCACCTAAGACCGGTAGTAAGGTTTTTATTATGCGAATTTGAATGATATAACTTCCTAACCCAAGGTCAAGGAGGAGAATTATACTCTTAACCACATACAGTTTTTCGGATGGCTATATATGGTGTTGCATCATATGATTGATTTCATGCATTCATTTAATGAGTGATAACTTGCTTGTATTGTATGTATACATAATATGAGAGAGGAATCTCACTGAGTTGTGGTTTGTTCACTCTCCAGCAATCTTTCTTGCATGTCTACAGGTTAGGATCTATGTAAAGAGTGTTTCTCTTATTCAAAGTCTTACATGATAAATTTAGATTTAGGGTCAAATTTGTGTGACATAAATTGTAAGATGAGAAGCTAAAGTCAACTTAATTGAAAAAAAAAATCAAATTCTAATTTATTTAAAAAATTACTTGGAATAAGAAATTCTAAAAAGGGTTTACGCAATCTTATTATTTGATAGGGAATACCGATTCTTTATAATCTTAGAAAGCTTTCGTGTTTTTGAATATTTATTTTTATATATTTTTTACTTATTTACTACTAAATCTTTTATTTGAGTATAACTAAATAAATAAATAAAATCTCATGTATTTTGGCACAAAGTGGTTGTCATGTAGTGAGTGCACACACAAAATGACAACTTATAGAAATTGTCACTACCAAGTCCTATTTAGGGGTGTAACATTATAATTTACAAGGTATGCTTTTCAAGACACCTTAAATGATGCAACTATATTAATTACTATATCTAGGATTGATATTTATTTATATTTTTTTTTTACTTATTTACCACTAAGTGCCTTATTTGAATATAACTAAATAAATAAATAGAATCTCATACATTTTAACATGAAAATGAAAATGACAATTTATTGAAGTCGTCGCTACCTAGCCAACATTATAATTTACTGGGTATGCTTTTCAAGACACCTTAAATGATGCAACTATATTAATTACTATTGATAGGATTGATTTTAAATCTTTATAAATAATCATAAAAAATATTATGAATTATTTAAGTAACCAATTTATATTGAATTATATCACTGATGCCAAAAAAAAGGGGGGTTTGCTCCCTCGAGCAAATAGTCAATGAATGAAACCTCACGATGATAACATATAATTAATGAAATTGACATTTTTATTAATTTGTACGATGTTGGACAATTCACAATTCATAGATTCTACATAAATCTTACAAAATGTGATATCACTACGCGGGCCCAACTTGATATGCTCTAACCCTCCTTCCTAATAGCAGCATGTCTATTAATATCACCATTATGAAATACATAAAATACTAATAGCTATTTTTATCTAGTAATTGACTTTGAATGACCCAATTCAATGTAATTTTTTTCTTTATTTTAATTGAATTTTGAAATTCATGGGTGTCCTATTCATTTAAGTAGGAGTTAAAGAAAACATATGTGTCAACATGATATAACTAGTGCAAAACGAATCCCTATTCACGTAATCAGATCTTGCATTAACTTCCGCACCTAAGTTTTTATATTTTTTCTTTTATTGAACCTTGAATGCATCGGCTAGTTCGTCATACATAGAAAAACAAACACAATGATGAGATAAATTTTAAAGAAAACAGAGGATGTGAGACCCAATTCAATGTTCCCATGTCTCTCTTCTTCCAACCCTAGGTAGAAGCCACCAAACCAAAGTACCTTCTTGTCCATTGGTGATGCAGACATCGTGGCGGACACGGGTTGACACACGGGTGGATACACACAGCCTTGTATTCTGTCAGGGTCTTCACAGAAACATACATAGGTTGACACACGGATGGATACATGGCCGTGTGTTCTGTCTGGGTCTCCACAGAAACATACATGGCCTCTACACACGGCCTAAAGCACGGCCGTGTATTCGATCAGGATACCTCACAAAAACATACACGGCCATGTATTTGGTCAGGAACGTTCACAGAAGTATACACGGCTGGGAGGCACGGCCGTGTATACGACAGATAATAGACGTGTATAGGGTAGTATATATACCGATGTTAGGTTATTTTAAGGTTACGTTTTATTTTTCTTCTTGAATACACTTTGAGAGACGGTTTTCTCTTATTTTTCAATTGTGCGCAATTGACCTAATCCCAGAATAAACTCGGATTTGTCTTTGTTTATTTTAGAGTTCCAATCCTAAAATTGGTCTCGGTTTTACGCTTTCCTACGCTGCGTCAGTTGGTATCAGAGCAAGGCAATTTCCTGTGGAGATGTCAACTAACGATGGTGTTGATGGCGGTCGCATTCTCGACCTTGATCAAGATGCAGAAGTCCAAGGAGTCAACCAATGGGCTTCACGGGCAGTGGTTGAAACCATGGAACAGAGGCTTGGGCATGTAGAACAACGTCTGGAGGATTCGGTGGCGCATTTCGACGCCATGGTGATGGACCACAACGGACACAGAGGTGTGGTTGGGAATCGACCGGGGGTAGCAGTTGCTCGCGGCGGACCTATCAACGAATTTGTTGCCGGAAATCAATGGAATCGGATACTTGATGATAGCTCTTCTGAAGAAGAGGAAGGATTTATGCAAAGGAGGGGATAACCACCGAGAAGGGGTGGCGCTGGTGGTGGTAGATACCGTGGAGTGGATGACCAGAATGATCAAGCATACGGTGGCGGGTATCGGCGAAACCACCAGGGGTTCGATCATGCTGATGGCGGTGACTTCCGTCTTAAGGTAGACATTCCTTCTTTTAATGGTAGTCTCAATATAGAGGAAGTCTTGGACTGGCTTGCGGAGGTCGATAGGTTCTTTGATTATATGGAGGTTCCCGATGATAGAAGGGTGAGGATGGTTACTTATAGACTGAAAGGCGGGGCGTTAGCATGGTGAGATCGGTTGCAGAATCGTAGGCAAAGGGAAGGGCGGCAACCTATTAGAACATGGTACCGCATGAGAAATCTGTTGCAGAGAGATTTCTTACCACCCGACTACGAGCAAATTCTCTTCCATCAGTATTAACGGTGCCGTCAAGGGCAGAGAACAGTGCATGAGTACACCGCTGAATTCATGAGGTTAGCAGAGAGGAATGATTTGAGGGAGACTGAGGGTCAACAGGTGGCACGGTTTGTAAACGGGTTGAAACCTCAGGTTAGAGATAAGATAGGGGTGACGGTGTTCAGAACCGTGACTGAAGCCAAGAACTTGGCCCTCCGAGATGAAATGATGATCCAAGAGCAGAGCGCAAGGTTGGGAGGAGGTAAGAGAAACTACACTTTTGATAATCTCGGCAGTAGTAGCAAGGTGATTGGCGAAAGGCCTAGAGGAGTAGTTGAAAGGCCAATGGGAAGCACGGAAAGAAGAGAAGACAAGGCTAAGGGAAAGAGGCCACTAGAGAGTAAAGAAGCCCCAAAACAGAACAATCCATATGCCAAGCCAATATTGGGGAAGTGCTATAGATGTAATCAGCCGGGACACCGATCCAATGAATGCCCGAATCGACAAGCTGTAAACATTGTCGAGAGGGAAGAAGAGGAGGAAGTGTGTTGTGAGCCAGATGGTGACGAAGATTACTATGAAGAGGCTGACGATGTGGTGGAGCTTAACTATGTAATTAGGAGGATGATGTTGGCATCGAGACAAGAGGGTAGTTCACAGCGACACCTAGGGGTGGGAATTGCAGGGCGGGTCCGCGGGTTGACCCGCCCCGCCCGCAAAAATATGCGGGGCGAGCCAAAAAAATCTGACCCGCAGGGGAGCGGGCCATTTTGGCCTACGCCCGCTTGGCCCGCGGGGCGGGGCGGGCAATCCCCTCGGGCTGCAGGCCAACCCGCCGGATACTGCACAGCAGCGTGGCAGCACGGCACGGCAAAGGCAACGTCGGCTTGAGATGACACGCACGTTCATCACATACGACGACCTGCTGCAGCCTGCAGGACGTGACGACTGACGAGGACTACATGACGACCATGCCTTGCACCGCCGCCGCCGCCGAGCCGACGGGTGCGATTGAAATTGCCATGCCACGCCCACGCCAGTATTGAAGAAGTCGAACTGTCGAAGTCGAACACACAACATACGCACACCAGACACCACACCACAGCAGTCCACACTCCACTGTCCACATCCACACCAATCACCACAGCGACAGCACAGTTCAGTTCACACTCCATAGCCCGCACGCAGGTCGTCGTCCGTCCGTGGCTCCGTGCACCTTGACCTCGAGAGCAGCCCACACGGCCAGGTTGTATAAGTTCCAAGTCCAACGCAGCTGGCAGCCCACCCCAGACCCCACCATCCGTGCACCCCCAACACTCCGCAGCTAGACCGACGTTGTGCCACCACTGCCGGCCACCTTTTAGACGCCGTTAATTAAGGTAAAACAATTCTCTTTTCTCTACTATTGTCCTCTACTGTATTGTGTGTGGTTGTGTGTGGTGTGGTGTGGTGTGGTGGCAGTGTGGTGTGGCCGTGTGGAGTGGCCGTGTGGCGTGGTGTGGTGTTCGTGTATAAAAACTGTGTATCTCTCTGACTCAATGAACTCTGGGCGTGTATAGCCCACACGGCCGTTTGTAATAGCCGTGTATGCCTTTGGCTTCCTTCTTTGTTCTCATACACGGTTGACTACACGGGTGTGTAACTCAACCGTGTGTCCTCCACTCCTCCTTCCTATGCATGGTTGGTTTACACGGGTATGTATTCCAACAGTGTACTGATCTGTCCTACAAACTCTTCTTCCACGCTGATACATGGTCGTATACACGGGCGTGTATCCTAACTGTGTAGTCTCCCGATTCCTTCAAACGGCCGTTTGTAAAACCGTGTAACTTCCTTTCTTCAAAGCATTCCCCTTTTTACTTGCTTTTATCTCCAATTCGTCTTGAATTTAAATACTTTAACTACTACTAATAATATTTTTTTATATTTACAGAATGGATCCTATAAGTAACGAGGCTGTAATGGAACCAATGGAACCTATTAATGTGGATCATGTATCTGAAGTTGGTGGGCATAACGATAATCTACAACCAGGATCTTCTCAATCTGAAGAACGTGTAGGTAAGAAGGCTCGAGTAGGTAGCTCTTCTTCTCAAGTTTGGGAATTATTTACAAAAATTGGTATTGGGAATGATGGTAAAAATAGGGCTAAGTGTAAAGCATGTGGGAAGGAATATGTGATTGGAACACATTCACATGGAACTTCATCTTTACGTCGACATATAGAGAAGTGTCGTTTGAGTCAAATTCCTAGATATCATGATGTTGGTGATATGATAATTGATCATGCGGGGAAGTTAAGATCAAGAAAACCTGATCCTAAATTTGCTCGTGAGGTCATGGCTATGGCTATTATTGAGCATGATCTGCCATTTTCATTTGTTGAATATAGGAGGATTACACAGTTTATAAGGTTATATAATCTTGATTATAAGCCAATCAGTAGAAAAACTGCTACATCAGATGTTTGGAATTTATATTTGACTCAGAAGGAGAATTTGAAACAAATTTTGCAAAAAATTCCAAGGAAATTATGCTTGACCTCTGATTTATAGACTGCTTCTACTAGTGAGGGATATATTTGTTTGACTGCACGTTATGTGGATGCCAATTGGAAATTGAATAATAAAATTCTTGCTTTTTCTAAAATGCCCCCTCCTCACTCAGGGTTTGAGTTGTCGAAAAAAGTATTTGAATTTCTGAAAGATTGGGGCATAGATAGGAAGACATTCTCCCTTACATTGGATAATGCATCTGCAAATGATTGTATGCAAGATTTTCTGAAAGAGCAATTGAATTTACAACATAGTTTGTTATGTAGTGGTGAGTTTTTTCATATTAGATGTTGTGCTCATATTCTTCACTTGATCGTTAAAGAAGGATTGGATGTAAGTAGTGAAGCATTGCACAAAGTAAGGGAAAGTGTGAAGTATGTGAAGGGTTCTGAGAGTAGAATGAAACACTTTTTGGAGTGTGTTGAACAAGTTGGCAACATTGATATGAATATCGGTTTGCGCTTGGATGTAACTACTAGATGGAATTCCACTTATCTTATGCTTGATAGCGCACTCAGGTATCGACGTGCTTTTTCTTGCTTTCAATTGAATGATCGTCATTACAAATACTGTCCAACCATTGATGAGTGGGAAAGAGCAGAAAAGATATGCAAGTTTTTGAGCCCGTTTCATAGTATCACCAATTTGATGTCAGGACCATCATATCCAACATCAAACCACTATTTTTTGCAAGTATGGAGGATTGAATGCTTGCTCAATGAAAATTTAAATAGTGAAGATCATGTCATAAGGGAGATGTCCATTAGAATGAAACAGAAGTTCGATAAGTATTGGAGTGATTATAGTGTTATCCTTGCACTTGGAGCAATCTTTGATCCTCGAATGAAATTTGATTTTTTGAGCTTCTGTTTTAACAAACTTGACCCCCTCACTTGTGAAGAGAAGATGGCTCATATAAAAAGCAAGTTATATAAACTTTATGGAGAATATGAGAAGAGCAAAACAGATCACATATCTAGAAGTAGAAGCAATCAAGTTGGATCATCTCCTCAAACACAAGACATATCTGGAGGTAGCAACAGTAAGGGAGCAGCAACACATAGAGCTGGAAAGGGCTTAGAGATTGATTTTGCTACATTAGTAGTAAGTTTAATAATTTTTTATTTTCTTAATAATTTTTTTTGTAATATATATTGGTATGTAAATAGTTTTTTCTTAATATTGTAGGAATTTCGATACCGTCAAGTAGAAGTACAAAGTTCTGGTAAATCTTCTTTAGATATTTATCTAGATGAGCCAGTAATGGATATGGACTTCTACTCAGAATTGGATGTGTTACAACATTGGAAGAGTCAAAGCTAGAGATATCCTGATTTATCTATCATGGCCTCCGATGTGCTTAGCATTCCAATTACTACTGTAGCGTCGGAGTCAGCTTTCAGTATCGGCGCTCGTATACTTAATAAGTATCACAGTTCTATGCTTCCATCCAATGTAGAAGCTCTCATTTGTACACGAAATTGGTTACAAGGATTTGCATGTGAAGGTAATTTTTTTTTGTTCTATTTCCAATAATTTCTTTTAATGTATTCACCCTAATATAATATATTCCTAATTATATGTGTAATCTTATAAATTGTAGATCAAAAGAAGACAATGGGAGTGTGGGTGGGACTGCGACTACTTCATCGAAAGGAGACTCCAATTTAGTTATTGATGATTATGATAGTGATGATTGATTTATATATGTAATTTATTTGCTTCATTATTATATTTGTTTTCCTATGTAATTAGTAAAAACTGAAAAGTACTTTATCTTAATTGCTTGATTATCGTTTTAAGTACATATAAATTGAAGTCTTTATTCAAGCATCATTTTTATAGTAAGAAAAAGAGAGAGAGAGTAACTTAAATGTCAACTAATCTAATTTACTTTGTTTACAAATGATGGAGGCACAAGAAACACGGGACACATGGCCTGAACACACGGCCGTGTAGTGATTGGTAGACTTCCACAGAATCATACACGATCTTCATATACGGCCGTGCATCGTGACCGTGTATTCGATCAAGATTTCCATAGAATCATACACGGTCACCATACACGGCCGTGCATCGTGACTGTGTATTTGATCAAGATTTCCACATAATCATACACGGTCCCCATACACGGCCGTGTATGAGACCGTTTGTAGGTTTTTTTTTTTTAATTTTTTTGCACAAGGGAAAAAAAAATTTGCGGGTCATTGCGGGTTGGCCCGCTTGGCCCGCGAGGCGGGGCGGGTCGAATTTTCTGACCCGCCAGCCTTGCGGGCCAGTGCGGGCCAACCCGCGATGACCCGCGGGTCGGGGCGGGCCGGCCCAGACGGCCCGCATTACCGGCCCTAGAGACACCAGCTATTCCGTACCAGGTGTACGATTGGTGGGAGAGTATTTGATCTAATTGTTGATAGTGGGAGTTGTGAAAACATCATCGGAAGGGAGGTCGTGAAGAAACTCCAATTACCAATAAAGAAACATCCGAATCCTTACTCCATCGGATGGATTAAAGCGGCAAAGCGCATCAAAGTGAAAGAGAGGTGTCAAGTTCTCTTTTCGATAGGCAAATATCGAGATGAGGTATATTGCGACATCGTCGATATGGATGCGTGTCATTTGTTGTTCGGGCGGCCCTGGCAATTTGATGTAGATGCCCAACATGCCGGGAAAGAGAACAAATATAGGTTGGAGAAGGAGGGAGTGAAGTATACGCTACTGCCATTAACAGATAAGCGACCCAAAACCCAGAAGGTGGAAGGAAAATCTTTTCTTACGATCACTCAATCGGAAAGGGAGATGATCGAGGACATTAAGGGGTCCCGCTTAATGCATGCTCTAGTAGTGAAGAATGCGGGAGAGGACATGAGTAACGCAGAGATTCCGAAGGAAGTGAAGGGATTACTAGAGGAATTTAGAGAAGTAATTCCGAAAGACTTACCAAAGGGACTACCTCCATTACGAGACATCCAGCATCACATCGACTTGGTGCCTGGGGCTAGTTTTCCTCAACTCCCTCACTACTGGATGAGTCCCAAAGAAACAGAGGTCTTACAGGAGAAGGTCCAGGACTTACTCGACAAAGGATTCATTCGAGATAGCTTGAGTCCATGTGTTGTACCAGCACTACTAACACCTAAGAAGGATGGGAGTTGGAGAATGTACGTAGACAGCCGAGCGATCAACAAGATCACAATTGGGTATAAATTCCCAATACCTCGTATTGAGGACATGTTGGACCGGTTGAGTGGGGCAGTAGTGTTCTCCAAGGTAGATCTCAGAAGCGGGTATCATCAAATTCGGGTCAAACCTGGGGATGAGTGGAAGACTGCCTTCAAGATGAAAGAGGGGTTGTACAAATGGATGGTTATGCCATTCAAACTCAGCAATGCACCAAGTACCTTCATGCGCGTGATGAATCAAGTACTTAAATCATTTATAGGTCGATTCGTTGTTGTATATTTTGATGATATCCTAATATATAGCAAGACTCGGGAGGAACATCTAGTGCACTTGAGGGATGTTTTGACGATACTGAAAGAGAATAAGCTTTATGCTAATCTCAAGAAATGTGTATTCATGTTACCGAGGCTGTTGTTCTTAGGATTCATAGTGAGTGGAGAAGGAATCACGGTGGATGAGGATAAGGTGCGAGCCATTAGGGATTGGCCTACACCCAAGATCATCACCGAGTTGAGAAGTTTCCTGAGGTTAGCGGGGTTCTACAGGCGTTTTATACGGCACTTTAGCACGGTGGCGGCCCCCTTGACTGAGTGTTTAAAGAAAGGAAAGTTTCATTGGGACGGGGAAGCTGAGTCAGGATTTGCGATGCTTAAAGAGAGACTATGTAGTGCACCAGTATTAGCCTTACTGGACTTCGACAAACTATTCGAAGTTGACTATGATGCCAGTGGTGTAGGTATTGGTGCGGTACTCTCTCAAGAGAAGAGACCTGTCGCTTTCCATAGTGAGAAACTCTGTGAGGCCAGGAGGAAATGGTCCACATACTACAAAGAATTTTATTCCGTGGTTAGAGCCTTGAGGATGTGGGAGCATTACTTGGTTGGCAAAGAGTTTATCTTATATTCAGATTGTGTCGCCTTGAAACACCTGAGCAATCAGACCCGCATTTGCAAAGACATGCACGCCAGATGGATACAGTTTTTGCAGAAGTTCCCGTTTCACCTGATGCATAAATCTGGGGTTCAGAACAAAGTGGTCGACGCATTAAGCCGAAGAGCAGATTTGCTAGTGACTATGAGAGCTGAGGTGGTTGGATTTGAGCAGCTGAAGGAACTATATGAGACGGATGAAGATTTCAGAGGTACCTAGAGAAAATGCACCAATAAGGAACCCAATGACAGTTATTACATTCTGAAGGGTTATTTGATGAGGGGAAACCAACTGTGCATTCCTGAATCCTCCTTGAGAGAGAAGGTGATCAGAGATCTCCATGGAGGGGGATTAGCCGGCCATTTGAGGCGGGACAAAACACTGGCAACAGTAGCTGCAAGGTACCATTGGCCTCAGTTGAGAAGGTACGTAAGTCGGATAGTGCAACGATGCTACATCTGCCAGTCATCAAAGGGACACTCTCAGAATACAGGGCTGTACACTCCGTTTCCCGTACCTGAGAATATCTGGGAAGATCTATCCATGGATTTTGTGTTAGGTTTGCCTCGTACCTAACGAGGTGCTGACACTGTTTTTGTAGTTGTGGACAGGTTTTCCAAGATAGCTCACTTCATCCCATGTAGGAAGACAGCGGATGCCCAAAACGTGGCCAAGCTATTCTTTAAGGAGGTGGTCAGATTACATGGAGTTCCCAAATCCATCACTTCTGATAGGGACACCCAATTCCTTAGCCATTTCTGGAGGACACTTTGGTACATATTCAACTCGTCTCTTAACTTCAGCAGCACAACCTACCCCCAAACCAATGGGCAAACCAAAGTGACTAACAAGACCCTTGGAAATCTGATAAGAAGCATCTGTGGAGAGAAGCCAAAACAATGGGACCTGGCACTGTCTCAAGCAGAGTTCGCCTACAATAACTCCATCCACAAAACCACCGGCAGATCACCTTTTTCAGTGGTCTATACCAAGGCGTCTTCTCACGCCTTGGACCTAGTTTCCTTACCCAAAGGTGCGAAGACCAGTGTGGTGGCAAAGCACCTAGCGGAACAGTACCACACTGTGGCGTCGGAAGTCAAGGAGCAAATTGAGAAAGTAAATGATCAATATAAGAAAGTCGCCAACAAACATAAGCGGAAGAAGTTGTTCGAGGTGGGAGACCCAGTGATGGTATTTTTAAGGAAGGAACGCTTTCCCGTGGGAACGTACAGCAAGTGGCATCCCAAGAAGTATGGACCCTACAATGTTGTCAACAAGATCAATGACAACGCCTATGTAGTTGGACTTCCGGAAAGCATGAAAATATCCAAGACCTTCAATGTGGCTAATTTGTCCCCATTCTACGTAGATGATGAACCCCTTTATCTAGAAGAGAACTTGGGGTCGAGTTCTTCATTGGTGGGAGAGAATGATGTGGACGTCGTGACGGACACGGGTTGACACACAGCCATGTGTTCTGTCAGGGTCTCCACAGAAACATACACAGGTTGACACACGGGTGGATACACGGCCTTGTGTTCTGTCTAGGTCTCCACAGAAACATACACGGCCTCTACATACGACCTGAAGCACGGCCGTGTATTCGATCAGGATACCCCACAGAAACATACACGACCTCTACACACAGCCTGAGACACGGCCGCGTATTCGGTCAGGAACATTCACAGAAGCATACATAGCTAGGAGGCACGGTCGTATATACGACAGATAATAGACGTGTATAAGGTAGTATATATATCGATATTAGGTTATTTTAGGGTTACGTTTTATTTTTCTTCTTAAATACACTTTGAGAGACGGTTTTCTTTTATTTTTCAATTGTACGCAATTGACCTAATCCCAAAATAAACTCGGATTTGTTTTTGTTTATTTTAGAGTTCCAATCCTAGAATTGGTCTCGATTTTACGCTTTCCTACGCTGCGTCAATTGGAGACAATTATAATAGTAAACTATTTAAATTGACTTGAAAATAGTCGAATTAAGTTTTCACTCCAGCTTAAACTTTATAATATATAATTGGACTAATTTAATCAAGCTTCAATCAAAAATCGAATAAAGTTTTGATATAATTATTATTTTAATTAGAATAATAATTTTTTTTTAATGATATAAACAAGATAAATTTAATTATTCAAAATTATTAAGTAGCATCTCAAATCGAGCTCGTAAAATATCACTTCGACCTCCAATCAAATTTAAACTGAAGTCAAATTTAAATATAAATCCAACAGATGGGGGCTCGAAGTCTATGAACTGCTGCTAATGTCAAGGATTGTACGGTGCGTGCTAGCTGTCTCCACAATCAAAATTTTTCAACCATTATCTGCTTCGTATCGGACCGCGTCTAGGTTGGCCGCTGCTTCGGCTTCTTCAGGTGAGCCTACAAGGCGTGTGTTCTGCTGGCGCCACCAACAATAGCTGCAGCTAGGAATCTCTTGCGATAACCCATGTAGCTGCTGTCTTCGTTTCACTATCAGTGGCCCCATCTGCGTTTGATTTCCACAGTCAACTTAAATTTGTCCTTCTTGCTCTCAGCAGACTCTCATTAGCTTAGTAGATTTCCACAACTAAACTGGAGTTTGCCCATTTCCTCTCAGCAGATTCATCCTCAATGGCTCAGCTCCTGTATAAATATGTTTGCCTTGTACTCGTCATTTCACCGCCCAAGGGAAACCATAAAACTATTCAATTCGCATGTTGTTCACCAATTCCTACTAAAACTTTCTCGGTCAATCAACCCAAAAAAAAAAAAAAAAAACCTTCTTAAGTGCCATGTTTACAGATAATGCTCCACTTTAGAAACTACATCCTTCTATCACCACACCATCTTATCCATAAAGAAACCGCTTTCCACCTTGGTATTAGTCAGCTCCATAGTTCTACTGTTATATTCATCCAACTGCTTTTGTAATAGATTTTTCCTTTCCATATATTAGAGAATTAATTATAATAGATTTTTTTGTATATCTTAAATTCTTGTAATTAGCTGTAAATATCTTTACAATTAGTTGTAATCTCCTAATTCTAGGATAGTTTCCTATTTTTAAATAAATATATATATATTTATTTATTTTTAATCAATGAAAAAGATGAGCTATTATATTTTAATATTTCTTTCTGTTATTTCAACATGGTATCAAGAGCCTAATCTTCTTGGGCATCTTCTCTTCCATTTTTTTTCCTACACCACCAATTTTTTCAATGGCTTCCGATGCTACCTTCTTTTCCACTACCAATTCTATCATCATTCACAACAACCAGGATCCTCAACATCCTCTCCTTACAATCAATCTCTCCAATATCATCAAATTGTCATCCACAAATTATCTCACATGGAGTCTTCAAATCCAATCTCTTCTTAAGGGTTATGATCTTCATCACTTCATTAATGGTGGTCATACTCCACCACCACCCACTGTAGTCAGCAATTGCCAAATTCTGGAGTCCCAAGTTGAATAATTAGCAGGTGTTCATGAAGAACAAGGGACTCAGCAAGAAAGGCCCGGAATGGCAAATGGTTCAGAACAAGTACCTCAGAGCCATACTGCAGCTTTCCAAGAACTACATGTAAATATGGTGCTTGAAATGCAATATCTTGATGAAGTATTAACACTCATGGGTGCATCAGCTTTCCATGGCTTGGTGAGACTGGACTTTCAGAATGTATGTGCTTGTTGACGGTAGAAATGACTCAAAGTCGGCCTCATCTAAGTAGATTGACTGTGTCAAAATGCAACCATATGGAGGGGATAGTGGGTTGCAAGAAAGGCAGAAATCTGGAACATGTTTATCTGCGAGTACCGAAATGCTTGACACTTGATTCCCTACCAAGCATCCAAAGCTTTAGTGAAGGGATGTCCATATTCTTCCACTTGTCATCCCTGGAAAAAGTGATTGTAACACAATGCCCAGAAATTGAGACATTCAGCAAGAACCGCCCAAAGGCTCTAAGGCTAGAGAAAGTGACTATAGAAGGAAAAGAAAAGATTTTGCCCAAGTATGGTGGCAACCTTAATGCTGCCATCAAAGCATCATATGCAGAAATGGTATGCATCACTCAGATCCCATAGAACTTGCATGTTTCTCTCCTTGGTTAATTGTTCATTCAGAGATTAAAAAATATCACTTTAAACCAACCAGTTACTTAATTCTACCCTTCATTCTGTCAAATCTGTGCTCAAGCATATCCCCTGCTATCTTGTGAGTATATCAACCTTCGCAAAATATATAGAAACCAGCAGGAAATGATATAATTCTCAATATCATGCAGGCCACTTTCGCAGGCATGGAGGAAGTGAAACTTAATGAATTTCCTGACTGGACAAGGAAATGGGGAGATCTTCCAATCATGACCTCCTGCAACATGATAAAATTGGATGTCTCCAATTGTACCTCTCTTTTGCGTGCTGTTCCATCCAAGTTGACACATTTGCTGGCACAGTTAAGAGAGCTACAGGTGAGTAACTGTAGTAGAATAGGAGTAGTGTTTGATGCTCCGGATGTCTACCAAAACAATGGAATGGTTCTCTCAGAGCTACACAGGATTCATCTGAATGAACTCCCTGAACTAAACCACATATAGACGCCACAACATTTCCCAGGCATGTTCAACTTGCAAAAACTGCAATACCTTGAAGTTCAGGATTGCAAGAGGTTGAGGAGCATCTTTACATTGCAGATAGCTTTGAGCCTGCCATTGCTTAAAGACATATATATTAAGAATTGCAAAGATCTAAAAATGTCCTGGCACTGTGGAATAGTTATGTATATCTGCTCTGAAAATGTGCTACTTCGGCTATGTACACACTCAGAGTTTGAGCCAACAATAGCACACTCAGGCTCAAGTTTGAGCTAGCTAAACAGTCTACTGAGCTGAGCTTTGGGTTTAAAGCATTTAGCTTGCAAATCCAATTAAACTTGCATTATCCTAGAATTTTTCGTACAGCTCAAGTTGAATTTGAGCCTTGAAAATATTTCTACTTAGAAGAAAATATTACTTATACAAAATTAAATGGCCCTAAACAAGCTTTTGACCTAGCATGAAATCTGAATTACGAATATTCTTATCAAGCTCTAACAGAGTTCCAAATTTGAATTTCAGGCCAAGCTCAAACCGAATCTGGCCATTTAATTTTCAAGTTGGGGTGAGTTTGAGCCCAGGAGACAAGGTCAGTACCATTGAGCATTTTTAGGTCTATACAAATACAAAAGCAAGAGATCACTAGAGCCATACAGAGAAGCAACAAGAGAACACATAAACAAACTTCCTAGGTCCTATGGATCTACACTTCTCTTAGCACAAGCAGCTTGAGGAGGTCAGGCCAAGCAATGAAGAAACTACGATTCCATTAAGAAAGTAAGCCTACATCATCTCGAGAGGCATCTGGCCCTGAGTACTCACCCTTGATCTAAACACTATCACCTGCCATGTATGTGGCATTCATAATGGCTCTCACTTCTTCAAATTGAGAGTTTTATTTGAAGCAGCAACCTTATTGTCTAGAGTTTTCCAAAATCACTGTTGACCAGCACTTCCCAGAGAGGATGATCAACTAAAGGTTTTGCAATGCAACAATGCAAGAACCTTTCTACCATCAACACATAAAACCAAAAACAAGCCTACAAAATCACAATCAACTTATATCTCAACACATACCCAAGCAAAGCCCAATCTTTCCTTCCAAGCCATAATAGAGTCAATCAATGACTCACCACCCTTCACTGGCCACATAGAATAGCCAAAATTATTCCCCAGGCATATTCAACTTTAAAAATCTGAAAATCTTCAACAGTTGATGGCCAGCCACCCCAAGGCCAAGAGATGGCCACCCACCACTTACAAGGTGAAAATTGGAGTATTCTTAAATATCCAAGGTGAAAATATACGGTTAAATGTACTTGTGGAGACTCATAAGCATAACTCGAGTAAAAGCAGTGAATTTGTTCACCAGATCCTGAAAAGAGCACAAGCCTCCTTAACAATCTCCAGTAAACATTATCTCTACTTAAAATCAAAAGCTTGATGTACATAGCTTCAATACCACCTCAATGCTTATAGCCATCACTGCAATCCCCTCAAGGCATATTTTTGGTGGTCCTAGCTCATCGTTTACCCCCGTGTAGAAAGTATTCCTATATCCTATCAACTAACCTCATAATAAGATACACCAAGGTGCAAACTACAAATACCATATAACATGTTGATACTATTAAAGCTTCTCTATCAGCAAATAGACCAGTACCAGCTAGCAAATACAACAACGATAGAGTTTCGTGCCAGGTACTGGATGGATGGCATTTGACTTTCAAACATTTGCTAGTAGTAGAAAGATAACGGGTTAGGACAATTTCCAGATCAAGCAACCAACATTTTCCAGTTTGAAAGACAGATAGGAAGACACGATTAAGGCAGACGAAAACATAAACAAAAGTGGATTCAAAGAAGCTTTGAATTACTTATCAAAACCTTCACCCGAAGAGGGGGGGGGGGGGGGGGGGGGGGGGGGGGGGGGGGAAGAAAGAGATGATATCACATCCACCAAAATATACATTACAACCCTTATACATCATCTAAAGAGGGGGGAAAAATTAACAAAAATAAACAGTCAAAACATCCTAAAACTCCTGAGAAGCAGACCCAATTTCACCCTTTCCCTTGCCAACCTTCTTAGGCAATAAAGTTTGGTGAATATTCGGTAGAACACCACCATTTGCAATCGTAACTGAACCTAGAAGCTTGCTCAATTCCTCGTCATTTCGAACCGCAAGCTGTATGTGTCTCGGAACAATCCTGTTCTTCTTGTTGTCTCTCGCCGCATTTCCCGCTAACTCTAACACCTGCATCACAAATTGGGAATAAAAAAATTAAAGATTATCTTGTCGAGCGATTTGTTAACATGACAGTAAAGTAAATTTAAAGAAAACACAACTTAATATTTTAATAATCATTTTCTACCTAAACTTCGCACAATCCGTTAAAAATTGGAATTGAATTCTCTTAAAAACCCTAAAGCACCAAATCCAGGGCCTGATACACTAAAACTCAAAGCTATGAAATGAGATCAAACAGACCTCAGCAGCGAGATACTCAAGAACAGCAGAGAGATAGACGGGAGCTCCAGCGCCAACACGCTCGGCATACTTTCCAGCTTTCAAAAATCGAGCGATCCTCCCGACCGGAAACTGAAGCCCTGCCTTCTGTGACCGCGACACAGACTTCGACGCCTTTGGCTTTCCTCTCCCTCCTTTGCCTGCTCCTTCCTTCGAACTCATCTTTGAGAATTCCAAACTTTACAAAACCCTAATTGGAAGAGAAATAAACAGAAAATCGAAACTGCAATTTGGATTAAGGCTGGCGAATTTGAATATTTGTGGAAGAAAGGCAAAGCGAGATTGGTTATATAGATATTGGAGACGTGATTTGATTGGCTGATAGGAGCGGGGCGCGGATTGCCAGCGTGGCGGTTGTGTTGTTTCGCAATTTTGCGTTTTCGCGGGAAACGTAAAATTGAGTTTCTTTCCCTTTTTCTCTTTCATATCCCTTTTCCTTTTCATCAGCATCGTTGCAACGTCGTCGTTTAGTATACGAATAACGTTTATAAATTATGGTATGGGCCCAGCCCAAGAGAGGCCCGGCTAAAGATGGAAAGTAGTAATGTTGTTGGGTTAAGAAATTACATAATAACTTACAAATGAGTTTCCGAGATGGTTTATGGTTCATTGTAAATAAAACAATGATCCTTTTTTTTTTATTCCAATAAAAAGTACGACGAAAATAATACACGAGACTAGGTTCATCATAGTATGACCCTTCAAATCTTCTATTGTCTGCTTGAAATTTGGATTAGTAGAGGAAGGAAGGAATCGAACGAAAATTATTATTTTTTCTTTACTTGGAAAAGAAAAAAAAAAGGAAAATGAGAAAGAATGGGTTTTGGGGAATTTTTTAAAAGTTCCCTCCATATTTGAAAAGGACTGGGAAGGAATTCAATATAAATAATATTTTCTATGAATTTAGAAGACATATGAAAACCTATGAAGTATAATGAAACAATAAGTTAAATGGTGTCGAGGCTATGTAGGCACTTTAATGCTTAAGTAAAAATATGAATGTAAATAGTAAAAGAAAATTTAAAGGCAAGCAAGAGAGTTTAAAGTTCAAATCCTTTTATCCATATATGATCTGAGTATTTAAAGAGGATGTTGTTGGACAATTGGAAGTGAAGAACGAAGGTATGTCTTCAAGTGCATGCCCAAGGTGCTTGGATAGTGGAGGAGTGAGTAGCAATGAAGGTTAATAGCCTACAGTGTGTCTAAAGGTCATAGGAAAAGGAGATTAGGTTGTCACTTAAGCTCATGGTCATACCCCTTGTGTAAAGCTAAACTTAGACTTGAGTTGGACTTAGATCCAATCCGAAATAACCTATCAACAAATATTATTTTACCCTTTGAAATAAACACTTTAAATGTGTAGAGATTTTTACGGTTTCTTAACAACTTATAAAACTATATTATTAAATTTTTTGTCCCCCATTTTCATGCATTTCAATTCCTTTGTCATCTAAATTAGAAAACATACAATTTTTTTCCCTCATTTTTTTATCTTTTCCAATTTTTTCCCTCAACTTTCCATCCATCATAATCTTTGCCTACTTTCTAGACATAATGTTAATTATACAGTCAACTAAGGTTAAGTATCAATTTATTACCTTTTACATTTCCACAACTTCTTATTAAGGGTGGTAATTGCGGGGCGGGTCCGCAGGTTGACCCACCCCGCCCGCAAAAATATGCGGGGCAAGCAAAAAAAAATTTGACCCGCAGAGGGTGCGGGCCATTTTGGCCCATGCCTGCTTGACCCACGAGGCGGGGCGGGCAATTCCCGCGAGCGGCGAGCCAACCCACCAGAAAAAACCTGTGATGCAGACAAGGAGCTTCTGACGTGGACAATGTGCACGTGACCTGAGTTTGGTGAGGGGATGACGGCTGACGACGTGATGGACGAGGACGACTTAACGACTGACGACGAGATAACACCGACGCCGCTACCGACTGAAATGACAAGACAGGACAGCACTGCAGCTTCGGACTTCGGCGATGCAACGAAGATGATTGGTTCACAAGATCTGGAGTCCGGACCGCAATTACACCCCTGCACACCGACTCGACACCGCACCTTCTCTTTCGCACTCCGCAACTCAACCTCGTCCGCACCGTACACCCAGTCGTGTACCTATACTTCGCAGCTCGACGTTGCACTCCGTAGGCTGCAGCACAGGCACGCAGCAGCCTATACGGCCACACCCTACAGCCATGCCCACGGTCCACACCCCACCACCGGCATCTTCCAATTCTACCTCACAGACCAGCGTACATAGACGATCACCCCCACCACCGCCGGTCGCCAATTCTATTTTTAATTTTTTACATAATACACTTCAAAAAAAAATTATTGCAGGTTGTCACGGGCCGACTATCCTGACCCGCCAGACTTGCGAGCCAGCCTGCGACAACCCGCGGGCTGGTGCGGGTCAGGGCAGGTAGGCCATTTGGCCCGCATTACCGACCCTACTTCCTATGTAAAATATGAAAATATATATAATATATGTTTCATTGCTATCGCAATTTAGTTAATTATTAGTTTATCTATAAATTACCCAATGTAGATATGAGGATATGATTAATAATAATATACCACGTATGTATAGGGTGTCTCACAAATGTATAAGTAATAGATAAATGAAGAGGAATGGATAATTTTAGAATACCAAATACAAAAGTGACAAATAAAGAAGTCAACCTTACAATTCATCAACAATTGGGATTATTCTTTGTCTAAGCAATTGTTTAATGTTTAAGAGTAAAGCACATACAATTGAATATTTTTCTCTAGTCTTAAAATTGCATTGAGGCATTGCTAAGTATATTATAAGCTCTCAAACTCGATGACATGCATTAATTTATCTTGCAATTGATGAATGAGATGAAGCATACTCATTTAAAGAATTATCCTAATGAATTTGTTATAGGCCTAAGATTTTTAGCTTTCTCTATTGAATATATGAGTATGCTTGTTAGATTTTGATAACATCCTGCGAGTACTAATTGAACGGCCACCATTCATGCTCAACCGGTGTCAACTCCACACTAAATAAGTGAACGCGCAACAACTCGAAGCAGGAGTCGATGATACGCATTGGCCCCCATAATGTACAGCTTTAAGCCTATTCATTTGTTTATTTATTTATTTATTTTTTCAATTAAAGTAATTCAATACATAATGCAAGCCTACTCACCATATCATATAACCATATTCATTATAATCCTCACGGCATAT
This sequence comes from Laguncularia racemosa, assembly GCA_037954665.1. NCBI lineage: Eukaryota > Viridiplantae > Streptophyta > Magnoliopsida > Myrtales > Combretaceae > Laguncularia > Laguncularia racemosa. The sequence goes on from JBBMOL010000056.1 coordinate 486,999, forward strand.
TAGACTATGCACGTACTTATATAATTATTTACAATGATAGCTCCTCCATTTGTACATTTTTTTTAAATTATACTAAATCGCTCTAAAATTGACATATAACCATGATTAAACAAGAATGTATTATTTCAATTTTCTTTAATTTACTAATTTAAATACTATCATGTATAATAAATGGTTGAGATTATAAGAATAAAAATAACATTATAATGATATTACTATTATATAATATTTTAAAATTTTAAACAATCTCAATCATTATTAATTTATATAGTGTAAAGACTACTTTGTGTTTCTTATTTGATTATGTTATTTTAGTCTTATATCACAAGTAATGTTAATCTATAATAGACTAAGAGATCTACCACGATGAGCAAATAAGATCGAGACCTGCTATCAAAAAGAGTTCAACAGAGAAAAAAACAATCGTTAGTTATAATTAAAAATTAGTAAGTACAGAGAGAACACTGAAGAAATACACGATAGCAAGAATAAAGATAAATTTTAATCGAAAAAAGAAAGAAGAAGAATAAAGGTAAATAAATAAGGAAACGATGTCAGAATTGTAACTTTTTAATGTTACACCTAAATTTTAATTTATTAAATATCATATCTAATTGAATTTTTATTTAATAAATTTATTTTATTATTTTTAATTATACTTTTTAACTAATAAATATATATCACGTCATCAAATTTAACAAGTAAAAGATTAATTAGGTATTGCATTAGGCTTATTCAAATTTGATTATATCTATTATCTCAATTTTATTGTCTCGATTGTGTCCCAATTAATAGTGACCAAAAATGTGGTAGTTTAGAAAATAAATTCATGTGTTAGGTTGTTTAATTTTTTCAAGTGCTAAATTATAATTGGTGCAAAAATGCAATTGTGATGCCAACTTTGGATGGCAAATACTGACATTCAAACTTCAGGAATAAATTGGGCTAAAAAAAAAAACTTTATGAATGAAATTTGATGAGTAAGAATTCAAATTGATATAACATCTAGCTGTTTCAAATTTCAAATGTAAATTTGAAAAAGCAAATAAAGTTTAAGTAGTAATTTTAATATTATCTCAATAAATAAGGGATAAGTATAAATATAGTTTTCCATTTTGAGTCATTTATATTTAATTTTTTTAATTCAAGTACTCCATCTTTAATTTATAAAAAAGAAAAAAAATCGAAAGGAAAACAAAAATAGAAATAATCACTCCATCACTGCTTTAGGAAATTATATATCAATCAACATATTTCCTTCTTACTTGTCACGCGAAATAATTTCTTAGCCCTGATGTCCGACCAGCAAAATAATGTTAACTTGGTCGATTTTCTGAATGACTCAGAGGATATTTACATATCTTTCTTCTATACAGATGTTTGGAGAATGTAAGTATGATTTACAGTCAACATTGTTAATCATGTTGAAGTATAAATGATGTGATGAGAGTATCAACTCAATTGTAAGAGTAGATGTTGTTCATGATGTTTGCCGTAACATCCTTGGCCTCCTTCGATAGCTCTACGCTCTTCTAGTCTCCTTCAGCTTCGCACGCTTCACTGCAACTAGTGGCAACTCTCCCAAAGCCCTCTCCTGGCCACCACCATAAGGTCCTACAGTCCCACTGTAGACCCATCAACATAAAACACGATATCTAAGAGGTTCTAACAAGTGGTCCTCCGACGCTCACTTTGGACTTAAATTTTAGATCAGTCGGTTGTAGATCTAAATCAAACATAGTATTGGAGCATGAGATCCTGAATTTGAACCCCATGCGTTGACATCATTCCAATTTAATTAAGGGATACACTCAGTGGATTTCAAAATTTAGCAGGGGTATAAACCATTAGATGTAAAACCACCAGGTCTAACGGTTTCAAGTTTTACATCAATTAATTGAGGACCTAAACTGAATATTACCATCTCATTCACACTCTCCACCTCCATGCCATGACTTTCCTAGCCGGATTCAAAAAAAAAAAGAGTTAATTACACATACATACATGCATACATACCTAGATTCTGACCTTCCTGTTGGAATGGTGGAAGTATGGTGGTCCTATTTTCTGGAACCACAAACCACAACTTCATCAACTGCAACTCCCATGTTCCCACTAACCACTTAATCCTAATCAACCACATTACCCACTAACCCATTAGCATGATTTTAGGAAACTTTGATGGAAAGTTTCTCTATAAATAGCTAATGGATTCAAGGTCCCAGAGCACGAAAATTCTATTAAAAACACATTACCATCTTGTGAGATTTTTTGAGTGCTCTGAAGATCTTGAAGGTTCCGTGGCTTGAAGGTTTTGTTCCTCTCCGTATTAAGCAATGGCAAGAGGTTAGTGATTTTCCTAATTCCGCTGCATTTTATGTGTTTATATTTGGTTATGGCTTACATTTGGTATCAGAGCCTTAATAAACCTTTGCCTTGCAAGAGTTCGAAAAATTAGTTTTCTCCAAAAGGGTTGATAATGATGGAAACAGGGGACACACGGCTTGAATACACGGCCGTGTGTCGAAACCGTGTACTCAATCAGAGTTCACAGACGAATACACGGCTTCCTCACACGGCCAGGAGACGACCGTGTACCCGCTGCGGATTCCCACAGAAGCATGCACGGTCCCTATACATGGCCGTGTGTCGTAACCGTGTATTCCATCAGGATTTCCACAGAAGCATACACGGTCCCCATACACCACCGTGTGTCCTGACCGTGTATGACTCTTGTCTAAGTACACAGTCAAGTTTCTAACCGTGTAAGGAAATTTCTAGAGAAAATTAATTTTTTATTTAGAGTTTTATGGTGCAAATTAATTTTTATTAATTTTGTACTTAATTTTACTCAATTCTCAAGTATAATAATTGAGTAATAATGTTGGAATTTTGTACTTTGTGGAATTTTATTTTGTATTAAATTCCGTATTTATTTTAAATAATTTGTGTATATATATAAATTTATGGTTTATATACACTAGCTTGTTAATTATTTAAAATATCGTTAATGAAATTGCATTAGGATTTTGCAATTTTAGTATTTGTTCAAGGTGCTTAAATTGGTATGTGATTGTATGTATGTTTCGAATTTATTATACATGCAATATATTGTTCATGTTTAAGTACATTTAGAGTTATTGCATGATGTTTAGCAATAGCATTTATTGTTGTCTTGTGATTAAATAATTCTAATAAATTTTGGCGTAGCCACAGCAGCCTTATTTAGATTGGATTATTTATTAGAAATCACATTTAGTATTATAGACATTAAATAACTTCATAAAACATTAAGTTAAAAGTCTAAATTGAGTCAGATTAATTTTGTCTAAGGAGACATTATCGTGGAACAAATGTGACCCCTCCACGTCTTTCCTGGGAATTCGTTCGAATTCTGTCTAAGGAGGTTGGATTTTAAGTGGGACCTTTTGTTTAACCTACGCGTCTTTCCTGGAAATTTATCTGATCTCAAGTGATAAAGATAATTTTGTTTAACTGAGGTTTAGCCAAAGCAGCCTCTATTGAACGAAGTTATTTATACGGTATCACATCAGAAATGTTTAGACTTTACATTTATTTTGTTTGATGATCCATAAAGCATTGAGGTATAGCCAAAGCAGCCTTATTAAGAACGGATCTCATAAAGTGATTATGAAGTAAAAGAAATATAATGTCTATTATAAGGAATAAATCTTATTGAATTAAAAATTTAGCCCACAGGCAATTTTTATGTCACTAGATTCATTATTGCATAATTTACATCGGTAAATTATGATTTATGTTATAGTCTCAAATTAAGAATTAAGCATGTTTGTGTTTGCAGCTATGCAACCTTTGACTGATACTAAAGTAGAAATCCCTATTTTAACAAGTGAAAACTTTAAGACCTTGAGAGATAATGTACTTCTTCATTTGGGGTGTTTGGACATTGACTATGCCACTATTAAGGATGAGCCACTTCTGAGTGAAGAAAGCACTCAAGCTGAGTTTGATCTTCATGAGAAATGGGAACGGTCTAACCGACTTAGTATCATGTTCATAAAGAGCAAACTCACTGCGGATGTCCGTGGCTCAGTGGATCAATATAAAAATGTCAAAGAGTTGCTAGATGCCCTTGAAAGGCAATTTAAGACTTCTAAGAAGTCTCTAGCTAGCACCCCGATTATGAAGTTCACATCTGCTAAGTTGACTTCTGTGAAAGGCGTTAGAGAACACATCAACAAAATGCGTGATTTAGCAAATCGCTTGAAGGCTCTAGAGATTGAGATGTCGGATGCTTTCCTAGTGCATTTTATTCTGACGACCCTTCCATCACAGTATGGGCCTTTTAAGATCTCTTACAACACACATAAGGACAAATGGACAATAGATGATCTATTGACCATGTGTGAAGAAGAGGAGGCCCGATTAACTCTGGAGATGGGAGAAAATGCAATGATGGTTACTCAAGGAAGGAAAACCGGCAAAGTCAAAGGAAAAGGGAAGGGTAAAATCCAACCCAATGCTGACATCAAGAAAGAGTCCAAGTGTTTTTTCTGTAAAAAGAAGGGACACATAAAGAAAGACTGTGTCAAGCATAAAAATTGGCTTGAAAAGAAAGGTAACTTAGTCTCATATGTTTGTTTTGAGTCTAACATGGTTGATGTGAACTGTAACACATGGTGGATTGATTCTGGATCTACAATCCATATTTCCAATTCCATGCAGGGTTTACAAAACCTGCGGAAACCAGTAGGAGCTGAGCGATTTATCTATTCTGGAAACAAGATAGAATCGCATGTGGAAGCTATTGGGACATGCATATTAGTACTTAAGAGTGGCTTTAATTTAATTCTTGAAAAGACCTTCTATGTTTCTAGTTTTTCTAGGAATTTGATTTCAGTTTCAAAACTTGTACCTTTGGAATTTACTTTTAACTTTTCAAACAATGGTTTTGATTTATTTTATAAATCCAATCATATTGGTGATGGTTCTTCAATGGATGGTCTTTATTTATTAAATTTACATAATAATGCCACTCATGATGTTATGCATGTACAAGCCGGTACTAAACGATGTGTTATGAATGAGGATTCTTTTACCTTATGGCACCGTAGACTAGGTCATATCTCTATAGAGAGAGTTAAAAGATTGGTGAATGATGGTATACTTAGTCATTTAGATTTCACTGATTTTGGTACTTGTATAGACTGCATAAAGGGAAAGCAGACTAACAAGTCAAAGAAAGGTGCCAAAAGGAGTTCGGCCATATTAGAAATTATCCATTCGGATATTTGTTGTCCAGATATGGATAATCAAGGTCAGAAATACTTTATCACATTTATAGACGATTACTCACAATACATGTATCTCTACATGCTTCATCATAAAAGTGAAGCGTTGGAAGCCTTTAAGGTTTTCAAAGCTGAAGTAGAGAAACAATGCGGTAAGCAAATCAAGATTGTGAGAACCGATAGAGGTGGTGAGTATTATGGTAGATACACTGAAGATGGACAAGCATCAGGTCCTTTTGCTAAGTTTCTTCAAGATAATGGTATAGTTGCCCAATACACCATGCCAGGTTCACCTGATCAGAATGGTGTTGCGGAAAGAAGAAACAGAACATTAATGGAAATGGTGCGAAGTATGTTTAGTAGCTCTAAACTGCCTAAATCCTTATGGATTGAAGCATTAAAGACGTCTGCGTATATATTAAACAGAGTTCCAACCAAGGCTGTTTCTAAAACACCATTTGAGTTGTTCAAAGGTTGGAAACCGAGTTTGCGTCATATGCATATATAGGGATGCCCGTCTGAAGTTAGAGTTTACAACCCACAAGAAAAGAAACTGGATCCTCGGACTATAAGTGGGTATTTCATTGGATATGCCGAAAAGTCCAAAGGATACAGATTTTATTGTCCATCTCACACTACTAGGATTGTGGAATCAAGAAATGCAAAATTTCTTGAAAATGACTCAATAAGTGGGAGTGATCTATCTCAAGACATAGTTCATGAGCAAGATCTACCTTCCACATCAAGTGAGAGATTGGTTGTTGTTCACAACACTCCTCGAGTTCAATTAGGTGTTGAACAACCAATCAATGAAAATCCACAGATTGCTGAGGAAATCATAGTAGATCAAAATCAAGAAATGATTGAGCAACATAATCCACAAGAAAATGTTGTCCCAATTTTAAGGAGATCTACTAGAGAAAGGAGATCAGCAATCCCTAGTGATTATATTGTGTATTTACAAGAATCTGAGTACAATATTGGAGCTGAAAATGATCCTGAGTCTTTCAAGGAAGCTATGAATTGTGATGAGTCAAATTTATGGTATAATGCTATGTTAGATGAGATGAATTCTATGAAGAGTAATGAAGTCTGGGATCTTGTCCCGTTGCCCGACGGTGTAAAAGCCATAGGTAATAAATGGGTCTTTAAAACTAAAAGAGACTCATTGGGCAACATTGAAAGACATAAGGCTAGACTTGTTGCTAAAGGGTTCACTCAGCGTGAGGGAATTGATTACACAGAGACCTTCAGTCCTGTATCCAGGAAAGACTCCTTACGCATAATATTAGCATTAGTAGCTCAATTTGATCTTGAGTTACAACAAATGGATGTGAAAACAGCTTTCCTAAATGGTAATCTAGAGGAAGAGGTTTATATGAAACAACCTGAAGGATTTTCCTCTAGTAATGGTGATCACTTGGTTTGCAAGCTAAAGAAATCCATTTATGGATGAAAACAAGCCTCCCGTCAATGGTATTTAAAATTTCATGATGTTATCTCTTCATTTGGTTTCGTTGAGAATATCATGGATCAATGTATATACCAAAAGGTTAGTGGGAGTAAGATTTGTTTTCTTATCCTATATGTGGATGATATCCTACTTGCATCAAATGATAAGGGTATGTTACATGGGGTGAAACAATTTCTTTCTAAAAATTTTGATATGAAGGATATGGGTGATGCATCTCATGTCATTAGGATTAAGATTCATCGAGATAGACATAGAGGAATCTTAGGTCTATCTCAAGAAACATATGTTAACAAAATTTTAGAAAGATTTCGGATGAAAAATTGTTCACCCAGCGTTGCTCCTATCGTGAAGGGTGATAAGCTCCATTTGGACCAATGCCCTAAAAACGAGTTTGAAAGAGAGCAAATGAAGAACATTCCTTATGCTTCAGTTGTTGGAAGCTTAATGTATGCTCAGATCTGTACTAGACCTGACATTGCATTTGCTGTTGGAATGTTAGGAAGATATCAGTCAAATCCGGGACTTGACCACTGGAAAGTTGCAAAGAAAGTCTTGAGATATCTTCAAGGGACAAAAGATTACATGCTTATGTACAAACGGTAAGATGATTTAGAAGTAATTGGCTACTCTGATTCAGATTTCGCCGGATGCGTTGATTCTCGAAAATCAACATTAGGTTACATTTTCATGTTAGCCGGTGGAGCCATTTCATGGAGAAGTGCCAAGCAGACTTTAACTGCTACTTCTACTATGGAAGCTGAGTTCGTTTCGTGTTTTGAGGCTACCTCACAAGGTGTATGGTTGAAGAGTTTCATCGAAGGGCTTAGACTTGTGGATTCTATATCTAAGCCGCTGAGGATGTATTGTGACAATTCAGCTGCAGTCTTTATGGCTAAAAATAATAAGAGTGGAAGTTGAAGCAAACATATCGACATAAAGTATTTGGCCATAAGGGAACGTGTTAAAGATAACAAAGTGGTCATTCAGTATATTAACACAGAGCTGATGTTAGCCGATCCTTTGACTAAAGGCATGCCACCACAAAGATTTAAGGATCATGTTGTCAATATGGGACTTGGTTCCATTATGTGTTAGTGAAACTCTATAGAGTAGATATTTCTCATAATTGTTTGTGCACATTTTGTTTATTTGGAGAAATATCAATAAAGTTTGGACCTAGAATAAACGTTAGGTTTATTCATTAAGCTATTGGGAAAGAGGTTTGAAAACTTGATACATTGTAATACATGGAAGATACTACTCGAGTGATAAAGGGAAAATATCGCCATGATTCGTGTATTGTGTTTTCTTAAAGTCTAAGGATTTGTGGTATTAAAGTAAAATATACGGACCAAGTGGGAGAATGTTGGAATGGTGGAAGTATGGTGGTCCTATTTTCTGGAACCACAAACCACAACTTCATCAACTGCAACTCCCATGTTCCCACTAACCACTTAATCCTAATCAACCACATTACCCACTAACCCATTAGCATGATTTTAGGAAACTTTGATAGAAAGTTTCTCTATAAATAGCTAATGGATTCAAGGTCCCAGAGCACGAAAATTCTATTAAAAACACATTACCATCTTGTGAGATTTTTTGAGTGCTCTGAAGATCTTGAAGGTTCCGTGGCTTGAAGGTTTTGTTCCTCTCCGTATTAAGCAATGGCAAGAGGTTAGTGATTTTCCTAATTCCGCTGCATTTTATGTGTTTATATTTGGTTATGGCTTACACTTCCTTAACACCAACCTTCCAGCATGCAACTATTCTCATCTTTAAATCAGAAGCTTGCTACTTACGGTTTTGATGTTGCCTCATATTGCTTACATCTATCTCTCAAATTCTCTTAAAGCAAGCTTTTGGTGGTTTCAACCGAACATTCATCGCCTCACAGAAGTCATCAAGCTTTTCAGCAATTGAAGCCGTGCAATGCATGCTTTCGTCATCAAGACACTCATCGTATTCCACCCTCAGCAGAATCTCCGTGGGGGACTATTTTGCTAATCCTATAGTCTACGTGAATGCTGCTACATGACTTCTCCAACAAGGGCAGTGAAGGGATTCTTAATAGCTGAGGGCCGAGTGTTATGACAAGGCCTAAAAGACAATATGTACATTCGATGTAGCTAAGGCATTATGAAATATGATAATCAATATTACATCTGGATACACAAAAGTAGTCAAAATTATTGTAACGCCCCAAAACCCAAGTACGCTACGGCCCGTCACATGTCCCCATTTCCTCAAGACACGTAAAGGCTCAATCACCAATGTTCTCCAATACTCATTTTCATATACTTTTAATAATAATCATAAATTATCTACTACATAAAAGAAATTAATGAAATTTTCCATCCTCAATAATAAGTCATCAATTTTTCTCAAATTAAACAGCGAAAGCGGTTAACATTCACTTACAATAGAAATTCTCAAAATGATTGAATACAAAATTTAACATATGTCTTTCCTTAGTCTATCTACTAGTCGTCGTAATAAACATATTCTACATTCTCTTCATTATTCTGATCTTGAGTTGTTTCCTCTGGGGTTTCAACGTACCCTATCATTTATCTTGTAGTATCTACAGCTAAAAAAAAAAAAAAAATTCCCATATGGGATGAGCTAACGCCTAATACAATGCATACCTACATACAGGCATGCCATGCCAAAAGCAATAACACATGTAAGATGCAACATAACATTCATACACAATTTTATTTATCTTTTACAATCATATCATAAACATCATCACACATAATGTTCACAAACATCATTTCACAATCCTTCGACAAATAATATATATATATATATGACAAAAGTATTCATCTTTGTCTATGAGTTTATTATCATACATAATAATAATATATATAAGATAGTGGGTACTCCCCACTGTCCATAAGTCCTCATGTATCAACCATTCACATTACACATCACAACCTTACACAGACGACTCGAATCATTTTGGTACATAACTCTACTAGAGACAACGTCACATACCAATCATCGGAATGCCACCTCAAGAACACCAACCCACACTTAGTTTCTTGGACCCAACAATTCACAATCACATGCACACTCAATTAGGTTCATTTACAATATTATTAAATCCACATGCAAAAATCTAATTTATTAAGCACAAACAACAAACATGATATACACATACATGACTTTGCAAAACTTGATTCGTCTTATACTCTTCTAGCTTCACAAGTCTCCCAAACATATACATGATTTAAATTATATGTTTTTAGAATTGTACTCCTATAAATATCAAAAGAAAATAGATGCATTTTAACTCAACACGGTCATATTGGAGGTTGTGTAGGTGAACACGAGGTAGTACATGATTGTGCCAAAGGCTGCGTACATTTCTCTTTTCTTTTTTTAATTTTTTTTTTTTACATAGGCGAGACACAGTCATGTTAAGGGGTTGTGTATCTCACTACTCATTTTATTTTATTTTTAGCAAGGTTTCAACATGGTCATGTTGAAAGGTCGTATATCTCTCTATTCACTTTGGTTTGTTAACACGATTTCAACATTGTCATGTTAAGAGGCCGTGTCTCTCTCTATTCTCTTTAAATTCAACATGCCTATAACATGGTCAAGTTGAGAGATTGTGTATCTTATTATATACTTCATAAATCAATCTTTCAGTCTGATTTCTAATAAATTTAACCTAATTGATCTATCTAATATGAAATTTACAATGTAATATACTAGTAAGTATACTTACTTGACCTAAATCGTTATCGTGATGCTTGAATCGCTTGTTTCATCCCATATGTATCACGGATTTACTTTAATCTATTAATAAACCGAATATGTTAATTCTCAATTTACGATGTACATGAAATTAACGATCAATTTCATAGCACGTGCTTGTTCTTTTCTTTCGTCAATTTCTGTAGAATGTGTCTAGGGTTCTGTGATATAGGCAAATGATGCAAAAAGGTGTTAACCCTAAGTTGGGATTCACTTATATTCTTAGGTCTTAAAATTACCATCCCACCTCCATTGTTTTAAACTATTTACCTTTTTGTCCTTAGTGTATATATATATATATAATATTCTAAGTAATTACAATTACAATTATACTCTCAAGTAGCTCATGTAATAAAATAACACCAAATTCAGTTAAAAGTAGTTAATCAACAACAGAGATGTATAAATAGAGGAGAAAAATAAAGGAAGATTACACCAGTTTAACCTTGAAACTTCTATCTTCTTAGAGCCCACCTTGCTCGAAATGGTGAACAATACCTTGCAAAATATATAGATCAAGAGTTAGTAGTTTGATTCCATCAATTTAATTGAGAGAAAAACACTTAAACACAAGAGAAGAGAGTGAACAATGATTAGGGTTATTTCATAACCTTGATTTCAAGAAGAGAGAAAGAAATAAAGACAACGTCAGATCATTTATCTAGGGTTAAACTAAATATATGTGGCTTTTATTAATGGGCTTAATATTAAGTCCTTAACAATTTGGTGCTCTCATCAATGTCTCCATCTAGAAGACAAGTATCAATAAAAGATTAGCTTACTATTTTAGCCAACAATATGTAACGATAGCAAAAAAAAAAAAAAAATGACACAAGAAATGGATAGAAGATTTCAAGAAACGCAATTACAAATGCAAACATTATAACAAAATAATGTGCAGAATCAATTGAACCATTCTCATCAAAATTTAGAGAATGTTCAAGTGTCATCATTGTCTATCAATAATCAACCACATTCAGATAGTTTGTTGAAAGGAGTGAAATTGGAATTTCTGAAGTTTGAGGATGAAGGTCCAATGGGATGGTTACATAAGGTAGAGCAATTTTTTAACTTTCATGGCATTTCTAATGAATAAAGAATTATAGTGGCATCATTTTCTTTAGAAGGAAAAGCTCTAGATTGATATTAGTGGATGTATAAAAATAAATAGTTGAGTTCATGGGAAATTTTCAAAAGATCCATTGAAGCTCAATTTGGTCCATGGGAATATGAAGACATTAAAGGGGCATTCTCTAAACTCACTCAAACTAAATCTATTAAAAAATATCAATCTAGCTTTAAATCTCTTTCTAATAAAGTAATGGGACTTCTTGAAACCTTTCTTATTAGTTATTGGATATCAAGTCTTAAACCTTAAATCTATTAAGATGTTCGAATAGCCAAAACCAAAATCTTTAATGCAAGCTATTTCTCTTGCTAAGATGTATGAAAGTAAATTTTTTGATCAATTTGCTTAGAATTCTTTATCCTCTATTTTTCCATCATTGTATCTTAAACCAACATCTCAATTTTCTAAACCACCTAATTCTCTTCAATTTTCTAAACCACTTTCCATAATACAATCATCAAATAATTCTTCCACTACTATTTCTTCTAGTTCTTTTAAACCACTACCTATTAAAAGATTGACAGCGAGAGAAATGTTTACTTGATGTGAGCAAAAGACTTTGTTACAATTGCAAGTGTAAATCAAAGTTTTACTGTTGTTGATGAAGGAAAATGAGGAGAATCAAGTTGATGAAGTGGAAAATGTTGAAATAGAGAATAAGGAGGAAATAGATCTCATTCTTATTAGTTATCATGCTTTATTAGGAACATTAGTGCAAAAAATATTATGATTTCAAGGATCTATAAATGGACAATGTGTTTCAACGTTGGTAGATACAAGTAATACTCATAATTTTGTTTAAAGTAGGTTGGTGAAACATTTAAATCTTGTGGCTACTCCTGCTCTGAAGTTTTTAGTGATAATTGGCAATGGAGCAACTCTTCAATATTTATAATTAGTTAAATATTAAAAATAAGCATAAAGTATTTAGATAAAATTCACAAACATATGGATTAAAATAGTTATAAGCCTTCAGTTTTTTAATCCCATCTACATTTCATATGCCTACTTTTATTATCTAATTAATGTTCAAAAAAAAGAATTTTTTTTTATTTTAATTAAGGGGGAATCAATCCCAAATTTATTACAACATTGAAGAAGTATACAATGAGAGATGGTCCTTACCTCATCAAAATAGAGTAAAGCCTAAAATTGAAAGCAATACTACAACCTAAGCAGTTAAAACACAAGAATAACATAATACTGCTAAGCATATTTAAAAAGGTTACAAGTAAATACTTAATCCTTTTCAATCTTGACACCTTTTCCTTTACAACACTCTTTTCTCGATGCCTCTTTCATGTCATCCAAATATATTGGAAGGTCATGATGTAGAGATGAGAATGCCAAAGAGGCCCCATCATCTTCATTCCTAACCCCTCCCATCATAATCTTATCATCTACATTAAGATTACAATTATCTTCAAGAGACTAAGATAGTGTTTAGATTTTAATACTACACATAACAGGGAAAACGAGATAGTATAACTTTATAGTACTGTGTTTAGTGTATATAATATTGGATAAAGATTTTTATAATATCTATTATTTTGATATACAAAGTGCCATATTAAATATAATATATAAAGTATTGACCAATAATTTTTGTGCTTTTGCATAGTAAATTTAATTTTTGTACTATATTTTAGATTATACAAAATATAAGTATTTTATGTAGTATTTTAAAATCATTTTTTTTTCAATAACCAAGAAAATATGCAAACTAAATAAATGATTAAATATTTTGTCTAGTTTAATACTACAAATTTTTGACAACCAAATCAAACCTAAACATGAGAATTAATACCTAAGTTGTCACTAGGGAACCCATTCACATTTGGCACTTAAATGTTAAGTACATAGGAATCCCTAGAAGAAACAGATTTGTTTTTATCCTTACATGTAACCATCCTAAATGATTCAATAGTTTCCTTTCTAAGAAAGCTAACATCTCCCTCACGTAATCCAAAATTTATTGCAATAAGAGAGGCAATAGCCATATCTTCCTTGATAGAGTCAATAGCTAAAGCATCATCTTTAGCTTCCAACAAAAAATCTACAAATTGTTCTCTAGAAGTTCTACTTCCCGCCATGTATCCCATAACATTCTAAATAGGGGGCGATGCTAACAATAGGAATATATGTATAATTGCTATGAAAAAAATGTTTTTGTGATTGCTCACATCAAGTTTGCACATAAAAGGACCTATTTATTGACACTTCTAACATGGTTAGTAATGGTAGGTGGTAACAACCTTAGTAACTACTACACCTACCATACATCTAGAAAAAATCTCAACTAATAAATCTATAAAAATATCAACAAATATATTAGGAAAATTTTCATATTCTAACACTCCTTAAGAATTTTCTTAGGGACTTAAAGCCTTGATCTTAGCTCTTCAAACTTAGCCTTTGAAAGTGCCTTAATGAGTATGTTAACAATTTGGTCTTTTAAATGACAATGCACTAAATTGACTTCACTACTCTTCTCAACTTCTTTGATTGCATGAAACTTCACATTTATATGTTTTGTTCTTCCATGTTGCACAAGATTCTTTGTAATAGCAATGTTTAACTTGTTGTCAAGCATATTGTAGTAGCATTGCCTTCACTTTATCAAAAGTTTGTCAACAATTTTCTTAACCAAATAGCTTGGTTTGTTGCTACTATATAAAGATATACTCAACTTTTGTGGAAGATTGGGCTACCACCTCGTACTTCTTTGAATTCCATGAAAAAATAGCACTTCTAAATGAGAAAGCATAGCTAGAAGTACTTTTAAAATAATCTCTACTTTCAATCTAGTCACTATTTACATATCTTTGAAATTTTTTGCTTTCTTTCTTAGCAAACCACAAACTATAGTCAAAAGTGCCTTTGATGTACCTCAAAACTCTCTTACATACACCAAGATGAGTTTAACTTGGTGATTTCATGGACCTTTAAAGGAGTCTTACAGCGAACATTGAGTTTGGACTTATAGTAGATGAGCAGGACAAGCTACTAATTAAGCTTCTATAAGTACAAGCAGCTACTTTACTGCCTTGTTCATCCTTTGGTAGTTTCTTATTCACAACCAATGGACTAACTACTAGTTTGCATCTATCCAAGTGAAACTTCTTTAGAATATAGAAGATTTCACCCTTATATCAGTGAATTTCCATGCCTAAAAGGTATTTCATCTCACCTAAATTAGACATTTTGAAATTACTTTCCATCTTTAGCATGAATTGCTTCAAGATTTTGGAGTTATAACCTGTAACCAACAACCCATTTGCATATAAAGAGATAGTAAGCTATACTTTATCTTGAACCTTTAATGCATATAGACTAGCTTCAGTCTCACTTCTTTCAAAACCTAGCTACAATAAATAAGCATCTATTTTGTTGTTCCATGTTCTTAGTGCTTATTTCAAGCTATAGAGAGCTTTGTGAAGCTTATAAACCTTATCTTCATAACCTAAAACCTAAAATCCTTCTAGTTGCTCAACATATACCCTCTTCAAGCATACAATTAAGAAAAGCTAACTTTACATCAAGATGATGTATTTTCCAACCCATCTTTGCTACTAAGGCCACTAAAAGCCTTATGGTACCATGCCTAGCCACTAAAGCAAAGGTGTTAGAGAAATCAACACCATATTCTTAAGAATAACTCTTTACATCTAATCTAGCCATAAGTTTGTTTACAGAACCTTTTGAATTATGTCTTATTTTAAAAACCTACTTAACACCAATTACTTTTTTATCTTCGGCCTATCAACCAGCTCCCAAGTTCCATTCATATTTATCATTTTTAGCTCCTCCATTACAACTCTCCACCAATTTTCTTTAGCAACTTCATTCAGCAAGTGGGATCCCACAATGCTACATCACATCTTTTATATATTTCATTGAGTGATCTCACTCTTCTTATCGGAACATCATTAAAGTTATCAACATCAGCTTTAGCTTCTTCTTTTTTTTTTTTTTTTAGGTACGATTACCTTAGTTTGATTAACATCTACATCTTTTATCTCATTTTTCTCCCAATTCCACACAACTACTTCATCAAATTTGATGTATTTGCTAATCATCAATTTTTTTGTCTTTAAATTGAAAACTTAATGCCCCTTAAAGGTAGACCTATATTCTAAAAATGTTCTCATCTCAGCTTTGCAATCTAATTTGTCTCTTTTCACATTTAGCACATGAGTGTAGCACAAACTCCCAAATACTTTAAGGTGCTCCACATTGGTTTAACTCCATACCACGCTTCAAATGGAGTCTCATTCTTCATAGCCTTAGCAAAAAGTCAATTCAACAAATATACATCCATGTCTATAGCTTCTACTTAAAAATGTTTGGGCATCTTCTTTTCAAATAGTGAACACCTTGCCATCTCCATAATAGTTTTGTTCTTCCTCTCACTCACTCCATTTTGTTAAAGAGAGTAAGTGACAATCAATTGATGCTCCATTCCAACTTCAACATACTAGTTAAACTTATATGATGTGTATTCGGTCCTATCATTTGTTCTTATTACCTTGATTTTGCAATTTGGTTAATTTTCTACCAAGACCTTGAAATTTTGAAACACATCGGTTACTTCTACCTTTTGCTTTATAAAATAGACTCACACATTCTTCTATAATCATCTATAAATAAGATGAAATACTTATTACCACTTAGCGAAGGTGTCTTCATTGGTCCACATACATTAGTATTGATCAACCGCAACCTTTTAAAAGCTCTCCAAGCCTTGCTGGTAGGGAATGGCAATCTACCCTACTTTCTAAATTGACAAACTAGGCACACATTTCTCAAAAATCATAGGTAAGTCTTGAGTTAAATCTTTATGATGCAAGCATTTGAGTGCGGCATAATGAAAATGGCTAAATTTCTTATCCTGCAACACATACCCATCAATAATAGCAATATAAGCATGTAGTTGAAAAATGTTATCTCTCATTTTTACTGTCATCAATTCACAACTAGCATTATCAACAATGATGCATTGTTTATTTTAAAAATGTAATGAATAATTCTTCTCTGGCATTTATCCCACACTTAATAAACTTTGATTAATTTCAAGCACAAACAACACATCTATAATATATTTGATACCTGCTGGAGTCTCAACAATAGCAACTCACTTCTTGTATGTTGATTGAGGAGATACTAATTTTAATCAGGTTTTATAAAAGTAGTGGAAGGATGGTAAAGGAGCTTTATTAATAGGAAAATATCCATTGTTTTTCTAAAAACACTTATTAATGGCAAAAGTTTCGTTTACATCTTTTCATTGTATTTCTTTTCTTTTTTTCCCCATAAGTGTACAATTTGTTTTAATAAGATGCAATTTCTTAGTTAGTACATTCTATGATCAAGTTAAAGAGGGATTTTTTTTTTTCAAATAAATGAGGAATATTTTTAAAATGGTGCAAATAGAAAAGAACACTATGTTGAAATAGATAATAAAAACTACAAGTCAAAGAATGAATATTTTATGTATTTAATATGCTATATCACCACAATCTAATGGTGTTATGCTTAAATGTATTTGCACCACTTTATATAATATTTATTTTAATCCTCCATTTAAATTTGATCCTAAATATTAATCCTTCCACTTATGATTTTCCCTTAAGTAATTAAAGGTTTCATCTTTAATTAAGTTATGAAAAAATTTCATCTCTATTGAAACATGTACCACCATACAAATTACAAAACATTCATCTTAGTGACTTTTTGTAAAATTCACAAAAATTTAGTTACGTATAACATTGGAATGATTAAAAGATTATACTAAAAGCCTTAAAGATACCCCGCGTAAGATTTTATTAAAAGAAATAATTACACAAAAAGCAAACCGTAAAGAATTATTGAATAAAAAATAAAATAAATTAAAATCATAGACTTAGGATAGTCGAATAGAAATTTGGAGCGAATAATCACGCTCAGGATAATTTAATTAGTTTAGTCGTAAAGTTTCATAATAAAATATTAAAGTTATTAAGTTTACATAAATTACTGCATACAACAAACATACCCGAAGCTTAGAACCCACCTCAATCAAATAGAAAAAGAAAAAGTGGAAGATAGAAGATAGGGACAAGAGAGTGTAAGATGAGTAAAGAGGAAAAGAAGAAAAGGAAAAGTGAAGAAAAAAAAATCATAACTTCCACATACAACCTCCCAATCAGAAATCGGGATCACCAACACAATCCTCAAGGTGAGCTCTATGAAACTAGACTAATTTTGCATGTAACAAGCTTTATTTTCGAAATTTAAATATAATTTTAATGTGTAAAAAAATAAGATTTAACTTAAGAAATCGTTAGAATAACTAGAAATACACTAAATGGAATAATATTTTCCATGAATAGAGTATAATAGTATGATTTTCTTGTGTTTTTAGAAGAAGAAAATTATCCCACAAATTTACCTAAAGATTACTACAAGTAATTAGAAATGAGAACCAAATAAGTAGGAATCCATGATGTACTGTTATTCGTGTATGATGTGAATGTTGCTACGAATATATAAATGATTTTGATTGCATTGGTTCCTGCATTTCATATGTCTTAATTATATATATATATGGAATGTGTAATGCTATGCATGAAGGGAATATAGGATGGTGTGTAAAGCGTGAGAGGAGGGAGGGCATCCGGCAAGTGGAATTGGAAACGGTGAAGGAAAAAAAAAAGAAAAAGAAGATCGGCGAGAGAGATAAGAGAATTTGGCGAGAGGGAAGTCCGACAAGGAAAAGGAAAAAGATGTCTGGTAGGGAAAGGGAGAAGGCATCCAGTGTGGGGGAAAGGAATAGGAGTCGGCGGGAGAGGAAGGAAAAGAATGGGAAATTGGATGTAAATGAGAGTGTGTGGGGTTATGCATGTATTTCGTGTGTGATAATGTTGGTTGTGTGTGGGGGGGTGTAGATTAATAAGTATAAGTGCATGTGTGTATATGCTGGTGAGACAAGGAACTTAGGGACAAGGGAACAATGATAACAAAAGAAGAAAAGGGAGCCATATGATGTACATATGATATAAATGTTGTGTGCATGAAAGGAGAAAGGTTAGGAGGGCATAATGGCCGGTAACAAGTATCTTTGGTCACAAATGGGGGACAGGACACCAATGGAAAGGAAGGAAGGAGAAACGAAGGAAAGATAAGGAATGAAAGTTACACACACACACACACACACACACACATATATATATATATATATATTTACTATATACATATAGATTTAAGGAATGGAATAAAGAGCCAAATGGAGAAAGAGAAAGAGGTGTATATGATATATATGTATATATTATAAAGAGAGAAGGGATAAATGAAAATCTAAATGTCTTCGAGCAAAACCCGATGTTGGGAAACTATCCTTCTAATATTTAGATTATGGTTTTATGATTATGATTGAGTGATTGCTCCCTTTGTCTGCATTGGATGTGATTGAAATTGGTGTGTGTCTGACTCCTGCGTGATCGTCATGAAATATTAAATAATTATTACAACTTAAATAAAAATTTACATGCATTGCACAAGACATTACATATTGAAGGCTATCACTGCTACAAGGCACATCGGAAGTAATAAGAGGATTATTGTTCTGCTAAGTGCGAACTAAGTGATAAGAGGATTATCGTGCCTTGACGGTTTTGAGTTTGGTTTGTCCTTAAGGGTGTTAATCCTCGGTGTGTGAAGCTAAATTTATAACATTAATATTGTATAGTAGTAAGAGATAATATCTAATCAAGAAATAAGGCAAATTGATTAAGAGTGAGACCAGGGCACTGATGGTATGATTCAAATCCCTAACCTAAGGTTAAGGGGGCACAAACCCTAAACTTCACACTGTTTACCAAAAGACCGCGTGTGATGTTGCATTCATATGGTTGTTCATGCATAAGATATGTTTTAAAAACTTGCTTGAAATTAATTGTGTTTGTAAACAGTATTGAGATATTGCACTCCTATCTCACTAGGCTATTAGCTCACCCTTCTACAGATTTTGCCTTACAGGACGTGATTATATAAACTTCCTTAAAGGATATTGTACTATGGTATGTATAATCACTTCAAACTCGAGGAACAGAGGTAAGATGAAGAGATAGTGAGAATATTGTATTTAACTTGATAGATGTTGAGATTTAGAGGGTTGTAAATATTTAATATGATTTCAAGAAGTTTTAATGATATCTATGTATATGGGACTCAGACGAGGCCCTCTCTGAGACATATATAATGTATCCGTTGAACACAGAATGGGTTTTGTTTGAAATGAAAGATAGCTAGAGGCATTTGAATTGTTAATTATTATGTTTTGTACAAGTTGAATTGTATTGATCTACGACACTTCACGATTGCATAATAGAGGTTGAGCAGTCGTAGTGGGTTGTCACGAATTGAGTACTCCGTGGGGCGTGACACTTTTTTTATCCTTTATTTGTTCCTAAGGGGTTCCTTCACCCTTTGCTATATCCAACATGTCATATTTTATTTTATTATAGTTTTTTTCCCTTTGATGAAAGGTCACATGTAATTCAATCAACATCATTCATCTTCATCATCTATCGCACTGCGTCTATAGTTCAAGATGATGGAGAAGTGCCTATCCTAAACGCTATACGGCATAAATAATTCTCTCTACAGCAACCATTCATTCATTTATTTATTTATTGTTTTTATCCTCAGGCTTTGGCACTTTTAATATTTAAATTTTAAGATTTTTTTTATTTGAATTCTCAATATTTTTAAAAGCTTTCATATAAGGATTTTTTTTAACACTATTAATTTTTTTGTTAAAGTTTGATACATGAAGTGATTTAATTGGTCAAAATAATTAATTTAATTAAATAATATAATTATACATATATTCTTTTAGTAAATTAATTAAAAATCAAAAAATAAAAAAACAAGAAAAAATTGGAAATTAAAGAAAACTTGTTCCAACCACTTAGCCTTAAGGTAGCCAGAACGATAGCAAATTGCAAGATGGGTTGTGACCCATCCATAGTGATAGGTGGTTGCTCACTACTACAAAATCTTAAAAAAAGAAGAAGAAGAAGAAGATAAAATGCAAAAATATAATCATATTTTCACATGAAAAAGCTTTTTTTTTTTTTTTTCGATGAGTGATCCACCGGTGGTAGGTTAAACAACCAACTTTTTTTAGTGGGTCATGACCCTTGCAATTTATGGCCATTCCATCCCTCCACAAGTGATCACTAAGCACCCCCACCCTTGGGGTAGTCGGAAATTTTTTTTTTAATTTCTAGTTTTGCTTTTTTTTTTTATTTTTTCTAATTATTTTTTAATTTTTCTATTGTTTTAGTAAATTTGTTAAATTTAATTATATTATTTACCTAATTTAACTTTTGAACCAATAAAGTTGTACCACGTGGCAATTGCAGATAAAAAAAAACTAATTGGTGTTAGAAAGGTTTTCATTTGAAAACTTTGTAAATGTGGAGAACTAAAAAAAAGAAAAGATTTATAACTCAAATAGAAAAAATAAAATTGATAATTAAATGTGCAGTTTTTCTTCTTCTTCTTCTTCTTCTTTTCAATAATTACAAGCAAGTTCAGATGTCATTCAAGCATAAAGTCAAGTTACTAGATATTGATTCATTTGTCGATTGCAATTATAAAAGTTTTGTGCACTTTTATGAAACAAGTTAGTTACTAGATTTCCTTCTTTCATAAGTAATTATGGATACAAGTGGGTAGATAAATGGTAAATATGATAACAAGCTTTACCTACATCCCACCTTATAAATACACAAGCCCTTACTCTGCTAACCAAGTCAAAATAAAAAGAGGAAGAAGAGAACGAAAGGAGAGTGATACCATAAAGGCCTTATCATATTACTTCTCAAATCTTAAAATCAAAATTTATATTATAACATGTAGAAACCACATTAAAATATATATTCTATAAAACCTACAATCATGTACCTTAAGAATTTTTTTTATTATACTTTTTATAATATAGAATTTTTTAGATAAGTTGTTCAACAACCTACCAATTTTCCACATACTTATAACCAATATATTCATTAATCCAACAATCTCCAACAATGCAATCATATACTTTTCAATTACATATTTTTCATAAAATGAGAGTCAAGAGAGTATGGCTAGTCCATCAAAGGAAGCAAAGAAATGAAGATTATAATATATACTTTCAGGTTTTTACTTTCTACAATAAGCAAATAGATTTATTTACAACATCTAGTGTACTTTCTAAAACTACATCATTAAACTACTTTCTTAAACTACTTGGTTAAATTATAGCAAGTTTTCCAATTTAGATGATATTTTGTTTTTGAATAACTATATCCCTAATGTAATTTTGAATGTTAATATTCTATTATAATCGCTCAATAGCTACGGGTGGATGAAACCATAGACCTCTTTAGGCTATTTGTGTCTGACTTATGATATTTTTGTTAGATAGATCCTTTATTGCTATTTTCTATTTGCCCCCTAATAATAATATCTAATAAAAAAAAAAAGGACTAGATAGAATAACCATGGTTTACTTACTAAGCTCACAATCCATCCTTACTTTGATATTTTTCATATATTAATTTAGATGATAAAGACTTGATTGGTTGAAAGCTAAACAATTGTTGGAATATTAGGATTTGGTTGTGTTAGAGGATCTTTTATTTCTATGTATATCTTGTGTCAGATCTTTGACTTGATCTTTAGCATTATAATCATGGAAATTATTGATATGCTATAATTAATTACAATTGCTAATATTTAGAAACAATATTAGGTGTTTCAATATATATAAACCTGTATTAAGTGCCATGAATAATAGATACACCTTCTGTTTCAATTGTGTCTCTTTCTCAAATTTTTACATGGTATCAGAGCGAGGTTTCTAAAACCTTTGATTTCCCTAAACATGGTCGGGATTAGAATGAAGGAGATTGCCAAAAACACCATTGATACTTCATCACCTTATTACCTTCATCCTAGTTTGATTTTTGTGACGCATCCTCTAAGTGAAAATGGAGATACTTATTTCACTTGGAGACACAAACTTCTTAATGCTCTCCATTCTAAAAACAAAGCTAGCTTTGTAGATGGAACAATTGAAAAACTAGATGATGTTTCTTCTGATTTACAAGCATGATTCTAACGTAATGTTGTAGTTCTTACTTAGATTACAAATGCGCTTGCAAAAGAACTTCAAGGGAACACTACATATGCTAAAACAGCATGAGAAGTGTGGAAAGATTTAGAAGAGCGATTTACTCAAGGAATAGCTCCAAGAGTTTATGAGTTTAAACATGCCATAGCTCTCCTGTAACAAGAGAAGGCTTCAATTGCATCATACTATGGTAAACTAAAGAGTGTTTGGGGGGAATCACAAGGCATGAATCCAACACCAAAGTGCACATGCGGGTGTACCTGTGGTGTAGCAAAGAAGATGCAAATTATGTGAGAAGAAGAGAAAGTTTTTTACTTTCTGATGGGACTTGATGATGCATACACAATAGTGCGATCTCAAATACTAAGCATCGACCCTTTACCAAATATTGGAAAGGCTATGCTATTGTTGCACAAGAAGAGAAGTAACATTCCAATACAGCAAGTCGCACTCCCACATTGAAGCTACTGCATTACTCACCAAAAGGAATGATTCACAAATGAAAGGGATTGGTGGTGAAAAACGAAATCAACTTCCACCATGTCCACACTGTGGGAAAACAGACCATAATCAAGAGTACTATTTCAAGGTGATTGGCTATCCATCAAATTGGCACAAACTCGGAAAAGAGAATGAGAGCCAAAATAATTCACAAACATACCATAAATAAACAAGTTCTTCCAAAACTGCATTTATAGCAAAGATGGATGGAGATAAATTGCTGATTCCAGGATTAAAACCTACTCAACAAAAAAAATTGATGGCTTTATTGAATGAACAAGAAGCACCTATCAACAGTCTATCCATAAATATGGCAACATCAAATTTTTCTGGTAAGACAAAAAATAGGTAAATTGTTGACATTGGAGCAACAAACCACATAACTCATGATGCTAACTCTTTATCTAAGGTTGAACAATAGCATAATATACCACCTGTTCAAATACCTAATGAAAAAACAATACCTATCCATGCTTTAAGGCAAATCACTCTTGGGAAAAGATTGACTCTTCACCAAGTTCTTGGAATTCCATATTTTTGTTTCAATTTATCGTCAGTTAGTAAATTAACACGTGATCCAAATTGTACACTAACATTCTAGAAAAAAAAAATTATGATCCAAGACTTACACTCAAGGAAGCTAATTAGAATGGGTAGGGAGCGTGATGGACACTACTATTTGGAGCCAATAAAAGGGGGAACGTCATTAATAACAAGAAGCACGATCTCTACTAACATGTGGCACTTGCAGTTAGGCCATCTCCGAATTGATCAACTTTCTTTAATTCCAGATTTGTCAGTTAATTTTGATTGGAAGAAAACTTCATTATGTGATACTTGTTATAAAGCAAAACAAACAAGAATATCTTTTCCTCTCGGTATGAATAAAACTCAATAGGTTTTTTATTTGGTTCATTGTAACATATGGGGTCCATATAAGACAAAATCAATCTCTAGATGTCATTTTTTCTTAACTATAGTAGATGATTTCGGTCGAGCAACCTAGTTATTTCTCATGAAACATAAGTCTGAAACTAAGGAATATCTATTGCAATTTTTCAACTAGGTTCGCACACATTTTCACATGGATGTAAAAAGTCTCTAAACTAACAATGGTTTAGAGTTTTCTCATCATGATTTAATAACTTATTACATTAATCATGGCATGGAACATCAAACTAGTTGCACAAACACTCCACAACAAAATGGAGTAGTTGAACACAAACATCAACATCTTTTAGAATTAGCTCGTGCGCTATGATTTCAAGCAAATCTTCCCATTTTGTTTTTGAGAGAATGTGTTCTTATTGCTGCATATTTAATCAATTGAATGCCACTTTCAACTCTGAAGGACAAAACTCCATATGAGATTTTACTTGGGAGGAAACTAACATACGAGCATTTAAGGAACTTTGGGTGTCTTTGTTATGGCCATGTGAACAACAAACCTCGTAATAAGTTTGCTCATTATGCTAAGCCAAGAATTTTCATTGGATATCCTAAAGTGCAAAAAGGGTATAGGATATGTGATCTCGAAAGCAAAAGGATTTACATTTCTAGAGATGTTCAATTCCAAGAGGAAGTATATCCTTATACCAAGTCCACTTTGGATCAATCAAAACAATTAAACAATGAAGACCTAGTTGCTAGTTATAATCTCTTGAATGCTGACTTATGCATTGATCCCATTGCAGAGCCAATTATAGATTCTATCATAACTGAATCTACCTCGCTAGATATTGAGGTTAGGCTAAATGAAGCAAGTCCTACAACTGAGAATCATCAAGTTAGCACTCTTCTTATCAAAAGGCAATGAGAAGTGTCATGTTCTTTGTCAAGTTATTAGTATGTTTTACCCCCCTCCCTTACTCTTGTAGAGAATAACACGCTTCCATCCTCTCCTTAAGCTAACTTGATGGTATATCCTTTATCGAACTTTATTTCATACTCTAAGTTTTCTCTTAATCATACTATCTTCTTAACGAAGATCTCATCCAATGATAAGCCAAAGTTCTTTTCTCAAGCTGTTAGACATGAACATTGGAGAACTGCGATGATGAAGGAAATTGCTGCTTTAGAAGAAAATCAAACCTGGAGTTTAGAACCATTGCCTCTTGGGAAAAGAGCCATGATTCCAAATGGGTCTATAAAATC
This sequence comes from Laguncularia racemosa, assembly GCA_037954665.1. NCBI lineage: Eukaryota > Viridiplantae > Streptophyta > Magnoliopsida > Myrtales > Combretaceae > Laguncularia > Laguncularia racemosa. The sequence goes on from JBBMOL010000056.1 coordinate 512,459, forward strand.
AAATATAGACTAAATGTAAGCATTGAACGCTACAAAGCGCATCTCATTGCAAAAGGTTATACTCAAATTAAGGGAATGGATTTTCAGGAGACTTTTGCTCCTGTTGTAAAATTAGTCACTGTCCATAACATGTTGACAATTGCTTTTGTAAAAATTGGGAAATACATCAATTAGATGTAAACAACACCTTTTTACATGGCAATTTGGAGGAAGAGGTGTATATGAAGATTCCACAAGGGTTTGCCAAAAGGAGGGAGCAACATGTCTGCAGATTAAGAAAATCTATCTATGGTCTTCACCAGGCATCTAGAAATTGGTATCAAAATTTTACTATTGCTCTTCTCACCATTGGTTTTTGACAATCCACCATAGATTACTCTTTGTTCACTTTCACTTATGGAGGATCTTTTATTGTTGTTCTTGTCTACGTTGATGATGTTATTATCACAGGAATAGATCTAGATCGTATTTACAAGTTGAAGATTTACTTGGTTTCACATCAAAAATCTTAGGAAGCTTAAGTATTTTCTAGGGATCGAAGTGGCATGCTCTCTAATAGGAATATTTTTTAGTCAACGTAAATATTTCCTTAACATATTGACCGAATGTGGTCTAACTGGATGAAAACCAACTTCTTTTCCAATGGAACATCAACATAAGCTTTCTAATTACTCAAGTGAAATATACAAAAATCTAGAAGAAAATTGTCATTTAGTAGGTTGACTATTGTATCTTAATGTTACACATCTAGACATCAACTATGCAATCCACATTCTTAGTCAATTTATGCATAACCCGTGATAACCTCATCTCAATGCTGCTTATAAAGTACTTCGTTATTTGAAAGAGTTACTAAGTCAAGGTATTTTACTTCCTTCAAATAATACCTTATCTTTGCGAGGATTTTGTGATGCTAATTGGGTAGGATGCATCACGACACACAAGTCAACTACTGGTTACATCATATTTCTTAGTTCTTCACCAATTTCATGGCAAGCTAAGAAACAAATTGTGGTTTCCCGCTTTTCTGCAAAGGCAGAATATCAAATAATGGCAACCACCACTAGTGAAATTATTTGGCCCAAACAACTATTACATGACCTTCAAGCATCGTGTACAACTCATGTTCCCTTGTTTTGTGATGATCGAGTGGCTATTCACATTGCAACTAATCCTGTATTCTTTGAGTGAACAAAACACATCGAGATAGATTGTCATTTTATTAAACAACATATTCAGTCATAAACCATTACCACTAAATCAATTTCTTCACAAGATCAATGGGCAAATATCTTCACCAAAGCTCTTGGACATAATCAATTTCATCAACTAGTTGATCAATTGTCTCTCTTTCTCAAATTTTTACAAGTTGTGCTTGTGTTGGGATTCATATTATTCAACTATAAGAAATACCAATTTCTCAATGGATAATTAGATTCAATTAAAAAATTTATAAATAGTTGTAATTACTACTTGGAAAAAGGAAAAAAAGAAACATATATGAAATATTGGAATTAGCTAAATGGGAATAAAACGAATTCAAATAATGGTCTGATTGCATTATATTAAACGCCCTATCTGATCAGATGGGTTAAGACGTTACTTTCGACGTCTTCAAGCAAGTAGCTTCCTTTTTGTGTACATGTACACTGCATACTTTATTTATATCACATAAAAGTCAACGAAAATATAAAATTCCACAAACATATATAATGATGATAATATCTTAGAAGGTGCCTTGTGAAAAGGGACATCATTGGCTGTACTGGATAAATATGTTACTACTCACGTACAACCAAAAATCGAGTAATTATATTTTGTACTTAGATAAATATGACAAGGACCACAATCAAACTTTCTCATATTCAACAAAAAAATTGAGTAATTATGTTCTGCACTTGGATTACCAAAAATCAAGTAGTTATGTTCTACACTTAGACAAATATAATAAGGGCCACAATCGGACTTTCTCACACATCACCAAAAATTGAGTAGTTAAAATATAGCAAGGACCACGCTCTAACCTTCTCACATACAACCAAAAATCAAATAATTGTGTTCTACACTTGTACAAATATGACAAAGGCTACAATCCGACTTTCTCACAAGACTCACAATCTAACTTTCTCACAAACAATAAAAAATCAAGCAATTACGATATGCACTTAGACAAATGTGACAAGGGCCACAATCTAACTTTCTTATATACAACTAAAAATCAATTAGTTATGCTCTGTACTTAGACAAATATGATAAGGGCCACGATCTAACTTTCTCCAATACAATGAAAAATCAAGTAGTTATGTTCTGCACTTAAACAAATATGACAAGGGTCACGGTCTGACTTTCTCACATACAACCAAAAATTAAGTAGTTAAAATACAACAACGACCATGATCTGACTTTCTCACATACAACCAAAAGTCGAGTAGTTTTGTTCTACACTTAAACAAATATGACAAGGGCCATGATCTAACCTTTTCACATACAACCAAAAATCGAGTAATTATGTTATGCACTTAGACAAATATGACAAGGGCCACGATCTGACTTTCTCACATATAACCAAAAATTGAGTAGTTATATTCTTTACTTTGACAAATATGACAAGGGCTACAACCTGACTTTCTCACATACAACCAAAAATTGAGTTGTTATATTCTACGGTGGGACAAATATGACAAGGATCACGATTTGACTTTCTCACAAGGTCATGATCTAACTTTCTCATATACAACAAAAAATCGAGTAGTTATGTTCTACACTTAGACAAATATAACAGGGACCACAATTTAACTTTCTCACATACAACAAAAAATCAAGCAATTATAATCTGCACTTGGACAAATATGACAAGGGCCACAATCTGACTTTCTCACACACACAACCAAAAATCAAGTAGTTAAAATATAACAAGGCCCACAGTTTGACTTTCTCACATACAACCAAAAATCGAATAGTTCTATCCTACACTTAGACAAATATAACAAGGCTCACAATCTAACTATCTCGGATACAACAAAAAATCGAATAGTAATGTTCTATATTTAGACAAATATGACAAGGGCCACAACTTGACTTTCTCACAGACAACCAAAAATCAATAGTTACTGTGGAGTCTATTTTTTGAATTTCACATTCCTAATCCGATCTAGACTAGACCCTATGCTCATCTAATATAGATCCTCGACTTGAGTTAGGAATTTCATTTAGTTTTGGAGTCGCCACCCAACTGTTGTTGGGAAAGATTGAATTAAGACTAATGGAGCGGATTAGTCCTAATTTGGACCACTAGTCGTCGTGATTTCCTCTTTTCGTTTTTGTGAAAAGAGGAAATGAGAAAACCAGAGTTTCTAAGTTCGAAGGCTAACCTATTAAAACCCTAAGGTTACCACCTAATCTCCTAAAATTTACTCCATCTAGAAATGTCTTTTATTTTATTTTTATTGTCTTTTATTGTGTTCTTGAGTGAATTATTCTAAGAAAATGATTTTTATTCCTTTTTAGGGTTGCCCTAAATGGGTGCCTACGTACCTGCTATTCAGGATCAAACAAGCCGTAGTTCGCTTTTCCTGAAAAATTTTAATATGTTTGTGAATTTTAAGTGTGAAATCTCTTTTGATTTATGTTTTTACCATTTTAGGATTTTTCTAAAAAATCTAAGCCTAAGCTTAATAATTTGACTTTTTGAAAATAATAATTTTAAGGAAAAACATCAATTTTGGATTTATTTGAGAAAATGATTTTTTTAAGTGATAAAACTCATTTTTTTCCATTTTTCAACTCATTTATACTATTATAAATTTTTATTGATTTTTTATAATTTTTTATAATTTTCATAAATTTTTATAATTTTTTATTAATTTTAATTAACTTTTATAATTTTTATTAATTTTTATGAATTTTTTTTATTGAAAAATTTTCTCCTAGATTTTTATCTATCCTATTTAAATTTTATTAATTTTTTTCTAATATTTTTATTGTTTTCTTTATAAATTTTCTACATTTTTATTATTTATTATTATAATAATTATTATTATTATTTTATTTTATCATTAAATCCTAATCCTAAAAAAAGAAAATCTAATTCCTAACATTTTTCTATTTATTGAAATATAAATAACAAATAAATAAATTCAAAATAAATAACATAACTAAATAAATAAAATCAAATAAAATAATTAAAAAATAAAAAAATCCGACTTACCTGGATCCGGGTCGGCGCGCGGATCGGGTCGGTAGGGTCGAAGCGAGTCGGGTCGGATCGATCGAATGCAGCGCTTAGGAGTGCTCGTTAACGGCGTTCCAGCGGCCTTTTGCAGCAGTTGGGGTGTCGATTCCTAGGTTCTCGGGGGTGAAGAACTCAACTGTGGCGGTGGTTTACTTCAGAAATGCCTCCTGGTGGCTGCCCAACATTTGATCGGTGGTTGCGGTTTTGAACAACTCCGACGAGCTTCGATTCTCTCCTTTTTCTCGCCCAACACTTGATCGGTGGTCGCGGTTTTGAACAACTCCGACGAGCTTTGATTCTCTCCTTTTTCTCTCTTTCTCTCACTTTTTATTCATGATCCTACTTCTCCACTTCATCCTCTATTTATAGGCGTTCAAAATCGAGTTGGATAAGCTCGGATTTCCACCGATCAAAGCAAATCGGATTTGCGGTTAAAAAAAACCAACTCCGATTTGTGTAAATCCATTGATTTGTTGAGATTTGATTCTAATTGGATGATGTTTATCGTATTTCTGTTGAAGATCTGTTGGATTTGTGCAAAAATCGAATCAAAATGGCCAAAATTCGGATTTTTCTCCTCGCCGACGATCTCGGACAGAGGTTGAAGATGATCACGCGCCCGACGCGTGCGTTCGCTCCAGCCAATCAAATGCTGCCACGTGTCCCAAGTAAAATAAAAATTTGCAAAACGCAGATTCTGCTTCCCCCGCATTTCGAACCCCTAACCTCGCACCCCTGTACGCACGCCTGACCCTGGTCTGGACCAGCTAAGCTAGCTCACTTTCGCAATTTTATTTATTTCGCAAATTGCATATATGCAATGCGATTTTTTTTTTTTTTGAAATTTCAAAAAATTGTAAAAATCATTTAATCCTTATTATTGCCATTTCTGAAATTATTTTCCAAAATTGATGTATCTTCCTATTTATTTTTATTTTTTGAATATTTTTCCTATTTTTGCCAAATTCGAGAAAATATGAAAAAGATTGAGAAAATTGGAAATTAATTGCGGTTGATTATTATTGATTATTAGGGAAAAAATGAGGTGTTTACAATTATGTTCTACACTTAGACAAATGTGACAAGGGCGATGATCTAATTTTCTCGCATATAACAAAAAATCGAGTAGTTATGTTCTACACTTACACAAAAATGACATGGGCCACAATCTGACTTTCTTACATACAACAAAAAATTGAGTAATTATATTCTATACTTGGACAAATATGACAAGGGCCACGATCTTACTTTCTCACATACAACCAAAAATCAAGTAATTAAAATATGATAAGGGCCACAATTTGACTTTTTCACATACGACAAAAAATCGAGTAGTTATGTTCTACACTTAGGCAACTATGACAAGGGTTATGATCTAACTTTCTCACATACAACCAAAAATCAAGTAGTTATATTATGCACTTGGATAAATATGACAAGGGACACGATCTAACTTTCTCACATTACAACCAAAAATCGAATAATTAAAATATAACAAGGACCACGATCTAACTTTCTAGCATACAACAAAAAATCGAGTAGTTATGTTCTGCACTTAAACAAATATGATAAGGGCCACAATCAAACTTTCTCACATACATCCAAAAATCAAGTAGTTATGTTCTACACTTGGATAAATATGACAAGGGCCACGATATGACTTTCTTACATACAACCAAAAATTGAGTAGCTAAATTATAGCAAGGGCCATGATCTGACTTTCTCACATGCAACTAACAAATGAGTAATTATATTTTGCACTTAGACTAATATGACAAGTGTCATGATGTGACTTTCTCTTACAACCAAAAATCGAGTAGTTATGTTCTACACTTTAACAAATATGATAAGGACCACGATTTGACTTTCCCATAAACAACCAAAAATCAAGTAATTATCTTTTGCACTTAGATAAATATGATAAGGGCACGATCTAACTTTCTAACATACAACAAAAAATCGAGTAGTTATATTCTACACATGGACAAAATTTGTACAAAATTATACCTCAGTAGAATTGTAGTCTCAATAATGTAACAAAATTTTAGAGTAGAAATCGAAAAGACAAAAGTTGATTCTAGTTTCGTATTGCTAAGTAATAAAAATTTCATTTTAGTGAAATCTATAATTATCTAAGTAAATATACTTTAGTAGTATATTTATTTCTTATGTTACAACATATTTAATGTTGTAAATAGGAATTATTTTTTTTATTTTGTATGAAATTAGTTTTAAGCCTTTATTATTATTTTTTTTAGTTTCATTAATTATATTTTTTTAAAAAAAAAAAATTAATCCTAACAAACGGGTTTGGATCCATCGATTTTGTGGGTTCGGTGGGTGAAGCTACTTAGAACTTGTATACCCGATAGATCTAAAACTGGCCATATAGATTGGTTCGAAGCCTAGTCCAACTCGGGGCCTAGCGCATGATAGTGTTTACTCTTAGAGTTGCCTATCAAAAGTACATATACTACTACTACTCTATAACTATACTACAACCAGTAGTTTTATTGATACATGTCGATATACAGTGTTATACGACCTCTTGGGCTCATAGCATTATACACTCATAATCTATCCCAACCCATAGTACCAAGCATGAATGCACCTGTGGTAAGCAAACCCTCAATATGATCACCTTGAATACTTGAAAATGGAAATTGTATGGGTGCAACCGTGCAAGCATACCAACGGTTCGGTGTGGAAACTTGCATTATACATCCTATAATATCAGGTAAGTTATCAAACAATTTATATGAATTATGTACTTCCACACAGACTTGCATGAACAAACAATTTATGTCCATAAGTAGTTGGGTCCCATGTTTAGCCGTATTTTCATATTGTACCAAGGTGATTGGAAAAGGACAAAATTGCCCTTAACCATCACAAGCCTTACAACAGTTCTTAGGAGTGTCCAAATTTTATGAATTTGATTTCGATGGACTCGGCATCCATCAACTCAAAACACAAAAACCACCTTTATGACAAGAACCAAAATATCTTAAATCTTTGGCAATTGGGAATTTTTTATAATTTATGTTTTGAATTACTTTTAAAATTGATTGTATAATTGTGAAATTAAGTTTAAATTTCACTTGCTTGTAAATTTTAGTCAATTTGGATGTTCGGTTCATTAGTGAATTGGTAAAAAAAACGAAGCTGAGATAAACAAGTGCGTTCAACTAGCCTTACATGGTGCCAATCCCATGGCCGTAGAAGATTGTTAGAGGTCAAAAGAGATCGGGAGAGAATTTCCACAGAATGATGAGGTTTAGAGATAGTTCAAATTAGGGTTTAGATGCAAAATAAGGAAGAATTTTGAAATTTGAGGATTATACAATCTATATGGACTGATCGCCCATTTACGCTTTAGGGTCCTTAGTGCAATTTTTCTTTATTCCATTCATTGCTAGGAATTTTTATGAATATTTAGGTATCACCGGTAATTTTGTTATTAATTAGGTTTGAAAATCAAATTTTCAAAGTAATTATACCTTAAACACACAAACTGCATTTATGCATTTAATCCCGCAATTATAAGGCCCCATTTTGAATTGTTTAATCCATACCTTCTATAGTTTTATGGCTTAATTTACTGTTTTTGAGGTTAATGTCTAGAAACTTCTATAATCTCATCAACTATTTTAATAGTATTGATTCAATTTTCAATTTTATTATTAACTTATGTATATTAAATCTTTATTATTAATATGTAAATTAACTGTGAGATTGAAAGTGGATTGGTTCCATTATAAACATAAGCAAGACCATAAAAAAATTCTAATATCTAGAGTCCAATTGTAGTAGGGTTTATAAATATATTTGTTATTTATATTTATAAATTATAATGATTAGTGATATAATGTTGTATCCATTTCGATTTCTATTTATGGACATTTCTTTTGAGTCTGTCACATTTCATTTAGAAATATAATTCTTGTGTTCAACTTACTATTAAAATTACCCAAAAAAATTAATATTAAAATACGGTATATAAAAATTTTATAATTTCAAAAGCATTACTACTTTGAGTTCACATTGCAACTTGTATTGAATTCGGGTCTATGCAAAATCCTATTGGGTTGTTTCAGTATTCTATTTAGTTCATTTATTCTATTATTATATCAATTTGTGAACTGCATGAAACATATAAGGATTAGGCGATTAATCAATATTTATTTTGAATTTTTTTCTTATCAATCTCCTTTCCATGATATACCTGTTAAAAATGTGACATTTTTATTCAGATTTCGAAATGTTAAAATGGTCGAAATGGTTTAACACTTTGTGTCAAATACAAAATTGTATAAAGATACTGTTTTTTTTTTTTTGTCACTATAATTTTATATTACATAACTTATTTACATATAATAATTTATCAATTCAATATGAAAATAGCACATACATACATTTAACATTTAACTGTATCATTGTAAATATATTATACATATATAGCTTTGTTATCTGACATAACCACATGTTATAAGTATGTATATAATCATATGCAGATGTTTTATACACATGCGAAATAGCAAAGGAAAAATATTATTGAAAAAAAAAAAAGACTAAACTATTGTGATATTTTTTTAAGGAATCGATTGAGAAGATTTTATTGATCGCACAAAATTGTTTTTTCATTCCAATTTACCGGACAGTAAAGTTGCAGTCAGTGTTTAGAAATAAGTGTGAAATCTGATCGGGAAACAAAAAGTATTGACAAATAACTGGAAGGGAATGCCTAAAGTCCTAAACGTTTATGTCAAAATCAAATAAATTAACTCTTTTAGATTATAAATTTATAGAATGTTAAATTTTTAACCTTTCATTATGGTTTTTCTGATCACTTTAAAAAAGAAAAGAAATTACAACTTAATTGTTTATCACATTTTCCATCAATGTGAAATTGTAGAGGCCTTATTAGTGTTTTCACCATCATATAAGAGAGTAACAACTTATTTGATGTTGGGATATAAACGTGGAAGATTTAAACAAATCGATAGTCTAATAGAAGATTTTTACTAGCACTTATCCCAAGGGACAGCACATATGCAAAAAAGTGAGTTTACTATTATGGTTGGACTGAGCGGACAAACGAAGAAGGGGAGGAAGAAGGCTAATTGGCAGGTAAGGATCCGAAAGAAGAGAGGCTATAAGAGACTGCAATCGCAATATTTAAGTTTTCAACAACTTTGATTATAGCAATTGTTTAAAAAATTATACGGGAAAGAAACACACTTTAAACAATTAATCTATTGTAAGAATTTCAATAAATGGAAATAATAGTAATATGCCTAGTAACATTGTTATATCATAAAAGATGTATAATGTCATGTCCCATGGAAAACTTCAAACATAACAACCCATCATGATTACCTAACTCCTATTAGATAACCACAAAACGTCTTAATCATTTTATTAAATTATCCTATCAAAATTTAACATTAAAAGAAAACAGCCTTATATAGGCTCTCATTACATATTTCCTTGCTTGAAATCTAAACACCGAGATTCAAAACACATTCGAGGTTTTTCATTACCTGTTTAACATACACATTATCCCAAAATAGACCTTATCCAGGTCATATTACGGAGCAGGCTAAAATTACATTTAGTTGATTAAAATCTTTATCACATAATACAATACAATCTTCCAAAATAATTTAAAGGGATTCTACTCTATCTCTTGGTCCTTGCTCTCGATACCCATCTTTTCCTATCGGAGAATTACTTATTTAAGTAATAAGTTTATCTAAAAAGTTCACATAATTGCAACTTGCATCATAAAGTCTAAAGAGGGGTGAGCAATTATCCACTCAATAAGACAAGAGTGCAATCTCTCAATACTATACACGCACAAGCAAGTCAAACAAGTTTGTTAAACAAATGCTATGCATGAATAATCCATATGTAATGCAATATCATGTTAGTAACCAACATGAAGTCTAGGGTTTAACACCCCCCTTAACCTTATATTGGAGATTCTCATATCCATCGATGCTCGAATATCTCAATTTACTTATTTTTCATCTTATCTCTTTATTAATTGTCTTATGATTTTAAAAGTTTTAAGCTCTAGATATCCGATTAGCACACCGAGCACACACCTTTAAGGACATGTAAGACTCTCCCATTCGGTTTCGTCAAAGGCACAACAATCCCTTAGCCATGCCATTGGCAGAGTAGTAATCTCTACACAATTACTTCTTATGTGTCATATATAGTTGTGATGGCCTTCAATTTAAATATAATGTGTCGTGCAATGCATATTAAGTTTTATTTAAGCCTTATTAATTAATTAATTGTTTTAAGGTGATTAAACAATGAATATTTGCAAACCAATTAGCAAGGCACACTACTTAATAGGTATTTAAGATATACAATGAAATTTAAATTCAAAGACACGTTACAAAAACCAAATCACTCAATGAGGAATACTCTTCATTATATATATATATATAGCACACACGCAAATAGCACATCCAGACACAACAATGCAGCAACAAAACGCACACGCATTCGCATGTCGATGAACACATACACTCATGCACACATTGATGAACTCACGCACATGGGGATACACACAAAACGCACACATAGTCGCACACCAATGAACACGTACACTCATGCACATGCCGATGAACAGCACACACGAAGACACATACACACCCGAAGAAGCACACACATAGCAATACACACATATACGCAGAAACATGCACGCACTCACAAGCCTAACAACTGTGGAACACACACACCTTCACACGCACATAGATGGACACATACACACTCGCACAAATAGACACTAACGCCTACACACAAGTAATCACCCATACACATGGAAGGCACCCGCTTCGCACCACACCAGAGTAAGACACTCATGCACATACACCACAATACCACTAACATACTTTCGAATGATCACAATGAAACACACACCAAAACATGTGCATGGTCACCAACAAACACTTGCACGACCACAACAAAACACACACATTCACACAGCAGACACCTCAACTATAATTATATAGTTTATAAGCAATAGAATATAACCATTATAGTAAATCATTAAGTTCCCACTTACCTCAGGCTCATTTTCTCTTAAGGTGTGAAATAATTGTCGGATTGTTGAGTTAAGTTGATTTATTCATCTAAAATTTAAGAAAAAAGGTGTTATTACTTAATATTTATATTAGAGTTACCTTAACCCTTATATTTCTTGCTTTTCCCACCATTTCCTAGACTTAAAAGCTTTGGTATTATGCTATTAAAATTGTACCTAAATTTTGGAGCTGAAAATTTACCATTCAGGTGGGGTTTATTTTCGTAGAGTTCACTTTAAGTATTGCATTGTTCATCCTAGATTGAAATTTTGAGTTTATATGTGGAAGTCACGGAGTTTTTTTCGTTTTCTGTTTTGAATTTTTTTTTATTCGGTTGACTTTTTGCATGATAACAAAAGGAAAGGAAGAAAAGAAGGACGACAAGGGAAAAATGTTGAAATTTATATGATGGGAAATATTTTAGATTTTTTGGTTTGTTCAACTCGTGTGAGATAGTTTTAGTTAAAGATGTTAAGTAAAAATATTTTTCTATGAAACTTTATAACTAAACTAAATGAATTATCTTAATTTTAAATATTTATTCGAAATTTTCATTTAACTACCATATATCTATAGTTTTAATTTATTTTATTTTATATTTTATAATTTACTTATTTAGCGTCTTAAACTATTATTTTCTTTAATTTAAAATAATAAAGATTAAAAATAAAATTTTATAGATAATTATTAAACTAATTTGATATTAAATTTTAGTTAAATTACGAAATTTCACATATAAAATATTCACAAACTCTACTTTCTAACAGCAATATGTTTTTTAATATCATCATAGAGGCGTACTTAAAGTAATAAAAGCCAATTCTTTTTTGTCCTTTTGGTCTCGGCAGATCCTCAGTATAGCTTAGCAAAAATTCGACACCTAAAATTGAATTTCGTCGCTTTCCTCTCAGCTCCTCTATAAATATGTTTCTTTCGCAGTACTCCTCATTCCACCGCCCACACAAAAAAACCATAAGGTCTTCAATTCGTATGTTGTTCACCAATTCCTATTAAAACTTTCTCAGTCAACCAAAACACCCCCCCTCCCCAAAACCCAAAAAAAAAAAAAAAAATGTTTAGTGTCATGTTTACATACATAAGTACTCCACTTTAGAGACTACATTCTTGATTAAACTTTCTCAGTCAATCAATCCCAAAACAAAAAAAAACAAAAAAAGTTTTGTATCATGTTTACTGAGATAAGTGCTCCACTTCAGACACTACATTCTTCATTCACCACTTTGAAGTGAAAAAGCATGAGAAGTTCTTAAAAACCTTCTTCTCTCCATATTAAAATCGTTTTCCTCCTTCAGTGTTAGTCAGCTCCATAGTTCTACTGTTGTATTCATTCTACTGTTTTATACCATCTACTAGCTTTCCTTCCTACACGTTTGTGAAGAGTTGCTTGTATATACTCCACCAAAAAAAAAAAAAAGAATAAGGAGCCATGGTTTTTCTCTCACCCGTCCTAGAGTGGCCTGCAAAGGCAGCAGAAAATGGTCTCCGTTGGTTGTTTCGTGTACTCGTCAAAGAGTGCACTTTCGTATTGCAGTGTAGAAAAAATGTTGACGAGCTTGAAAAGGTGCGCCAGAAGTACGTAAGCCCATTTGAAGGTCATATTTATCATGCTAGATATGATTACGAGAGACCTGATGATGAAACAATAGAACGTTTGAAGCAAGAAGAAGACGCAACTACAGGTGCAGCCGATAAGCTGTTGAAGGGCTACAAAGATGCAAATGAAAAAAACCACCTTCGCTTCTGCGGATATGTTCCCAACCCCTTCTTGCGACACAAGTATGGCAAACAGGCAAGAATCAAGACAATGGCTATTGAAAGGCTTCAAAACACGAAGCCAGATAGACTTACTAGACCCAATGTACCTCCAGGAATGATCATTCCACCAGATACCGAGGATGATTATCTGCCCGAATCAAGGGCTGAGATTCTGAATCGCATCATAAAGGCCTTAGAAGATCCAAATATCCAGAAGATAGGGGTGTGGGTTGCACCGCACATGGGCAGGACCATCCTGAGGAAAAAATTGGTCCAAAGAGTTCTCCGGGAAGGGCATTTTCATATAAGAGCCGAATCAGAAAACCCTGACGATGTTCAGAAAATTCAGCATGACATAGCGGATTACATGGCCCTTGAGAAATTCAGCCAAATAGAGGGAGCTAGAAAAAAGCAGAATGCTATTAGAACAAGGCTTACGAAGAAGGATGAAAAAGTCCTCATAATTCTTGACGGGCTTTCGAAGAGAATTGACTTAATTAACAAGGTCGGCATCCCTCTTGATGACAAAAAAAAGGTATGCAAGGTTATTTTGATCTCTGCTGATCAAAATTTACTGCTCAAGGAGATGGATGTTCCTTCAAAACACCTATTCCGACTGGGTGTGTTACCTGACACCGATTCGGAAGCTCTGTTTCAAGCGATTGTGGGGGAAATGCATGGCGACGACCCGGAGAAGAAAGCTATTGCGAGAGAGATAGTAGAAGAGTCTGCAGGTTTCCCTGATTTAATTGCGGACCAAGCCCGTCATCTCAAGAATCAACCCAGTCTAGGCTCGTGGAAGGACGCTCGGGAACGCATAAGATCAGAAGGTCCCCAGCACATACGGACCCACGTAGAAGAAATTCTCGAATTGAACTCGGATGCTAAGGAACTCAGGACGCTCATTCCCCTATGCAGTCACTTCGGAGGTCCTGTTATTTCAGTTCAAGATTTGACCATTCACGGGAAGGGATTGGGATTGTTTGATCATATTGATACATTGGAAGCAACTAGAAACCGAGTGAAGTATTTGATCGACATCCTCTGTGACTATCAACTGGTGGACGAGGACAAAGAGCATGTCAAGGTAAAAAATCTTATTCGTAGAGTTTCCCTGTCTCAGGAAGAGAAGCGCAAGTGCACCAAAATGTCCATTGATAAAGCTAATACTCAAGATAGCCAATGGCCTGAACTGAAGATGCTCCTACTTCACGCTGAAGCAGGTTCATGGGGTCAGTATCTACAAATCCCTACTAAATTTTTCACCAACATGAAGGAACTTACAGTTTTGCGCTTGACAAACATTAACTTTGCATCCTCACCCATTCCTTCATCAATTAAAGATTTAGTGAAACTCCAGACTCTGTATCTGGACTGCTGCAAGTTAAACGACGTGCGCATCATTGGAAACCTTGTAACTTTACAGCACCTCAGTTTCTCAGGGTCCGACATTGCTCGACTTCCCAAAGAATTGGGGGAATTAACTGAATTGAGATTGCTAGACTTGCGCAGGTGCCACAAGATTCGAGTCATTAAAGCTGGTGTGCTTAATAGGTTAACCAGATTAGAGGAACTCTATCTGGACGACAGTTTTGATCATCGGGAGGTGCTGCACCCTGAAGCAAATCTGCATGGAGAAGACACAAAAAAAGCAAGCCTTGATGAGCTGAGTGTGATAAATAAGCTGTCTACTCTTCATATCAATGTTACTGACGCCACCAGGCTCCCCCAAAAGATGACTTTCGAGAATCTGAAGAGCTACAAAATCCTTTTGGGTGACATTCGGGACTTATCCAAGGACGAAAACGAACAATCAAGAACCCTAAAGCTTAGCTTACCAACCACAGCGAAAGGTGATTTCCTTTCCAGAAAGTGGATGAGAAAAATTCTGGAAAGGAGTGAATATCTCTACCTAAAGGGAAACATAGACGATATCAGAAGAGTCGATGAGTTATCTTCGGAAGGTTTTCCAGTTTTAAAGCATCTACATGTGCAAGACATCAGGAATATCGAATGCGTTCTTGTGGGAAAATCAAACCCTACCTTCACAACCCTGGAGTCTCTTACACTCGCGAACTTGGCGAAGTTGAAGAAAATATGCTTTGACAATCTAGATTCTGGATCCTTCAAAAAGCTAAAAGTTTTAAAAATCCAGCACTGTGATGAGTTAGAGCATTTGTTTAAGCTTACGCTCGTTCGTGTCACTTCAAATATAGAGAAGATTGAAGTGAGCGAATGCAAGAAGATGAAAGGAATTGTTACTGATGAAACGGATGACGAGATGGAACATAAAGGCCACACAGCAACAGAAGAGAAAGTTGAATGGCGCAATTTGAAGCATTTGACTCTCCGAGGATTGCCTGAGATGACGAGCTTCATTACTGTAGAAAGGACAGCTAGTAAGTCCTCTGAGACCACGAGACCAGACACTCCAACTGCATTTTTTGACGGTAAACAGGTAACAAAGGTTTACTGCACACTTCTTTCAGTAATTGTTGGAATTTCCAGAACTAATATCACAAGCTTAGTTGACAAAATGTTGTTGCCTATTTTGTAGATTTCGCTTCCAAGATTGGAGTCCTTGGCACTAATTAAACTTCCGCGGGTAAAGGAGATTTGGTTGCCGACAATACCTTCAGATGTGTTAGACAACCTGCAGCATCTCAAGGTGGAGGACTGTGAATCGCTTGAGAGTGTTACCAAACAGAGTCAGCTGACGATGCTCGAGAATTTGAGGTGTGTCACCATTAAAAACTGTCCCTTAGTAGAGGAAGCTTTCCAGCTTGGCTCCAACTTGTCCGAAACTTCAAAGCCTTCAACCCCTCCTCAACACAAGTCACGCTCGCGAAAACCAATTCCAGGTGCCATTTTTCTTTTGAAATATGGATTTTTTTGTTTGAGTTACCGCAACATGTCAAATGCTTAAACCAGTGGGAAACTTTTAAGTCCCACGGACCTAAATGGAGCCTAGCCATATATTAACCGTCTTACAAATTAAAGTAGGAAAAACTCGATTTAATTATCTAATCGTTACAACTAAATAATGTAAAAACATAATATCAAATGATATAGAAATTAATATTCTCATGGCCTGCCGCAGAGAATCGTAATAGCCACACCACACATGCCATATGCACCTATTGTTTGAATGCAACAAACAGGTTTCATTGAGCTTCAATTTAGTGTGTCAAATTGGAGTACTCATGACTCCAAAACACTCCCAAGGACAAAGGTCTACTTAGTTTTAGAACTAAACTGGCCTACTAATTAATCAGGCATTTCATTAGTTAATTAAATCATTATTATCAACTAATTCCTTAATCAATTACTATTTATTTCATTAATAATTTTTATTACATGATTCCCTTGGCTCATTCAATTGAACTAGTTCAATTGGGTTTTGAATCGATGACAGGGGTTCAAACTAGTTTAGGGAATCTTTTGAGCCAGTTCATCCCAATAAGGGTTTTAGCCTTAATTGATTTCTTTTAACATAATTTTTATTTAAATAAATCCTCTAAGTTGAAATTTGTTTAAAGCAAATCAATTGGAATTGAACCAGGTTCAATTTAGTATGGATTAGTGCGGGCCCATTTGGTTCCTAAGGATCATGTTGCTTATATTTTATTTAATTAATTAATTCTTAATATTTTTCTTATGTTTATTAATATTGTTATCTATATATTTAATGAATACACTTATAGCATGTGTTACCCCTTTGACCAATAGTTATCACTTGGTTACCACAAACATAATTTCTACACATGGCAATCAATTAAAAGATTAAACATATTTTATCTAAAATTTGATTCAAAACTTCAATTCAATTTCAAAAGTAAATGTGTTCTTTATGATTAAAGCTTTCAAATATGTGAACATCCAAAATTGTGTTTTTAACACATTTTTTATGATTTTTTATAGCATAAAACGGAATTTTTAGTTGAATATGGTTAAATATTTATGATGGACATGGGAACATTCAACTAAAAATTAGGAAAAATTAATAAATATAAACAACTAATATCTAAATCCGCTCAACCATAATGAATCAAAAGTTTCATATGCAACTAACATAATAAAGCATTCATTAAAATTTAACACACATCAAGAACACATTCAAAGACATTATTACCATCATGAGCATGATTCAATTTTCCCAAAATTTTCTGAACTAAAATTCAATTAAACTTAACCATTTATATCATATCACACTCCAAGGCATCATTAACTACTTCTAATTCAAAAACATAGCAGCACCCATTATCTAACTACTCTAAGAATCATATATCATCACCCACTTCACACCATGTACTCTTCTAATCAAAATTTCCAGCAACCTAGTAAATCCTTCAACGTGCACCTAATCATGTCCACATGCCCAAATTATTTTCAAATGTGTTCTAAAACTCACTACTTCAACCAATACTCAATAGAATAACTAAATTAATTAACATATCATCAATTCAACACAATTAAATCATCAAATACCCATTTTCTCATATATATATATATATAACTAACATACCAATTTGATGACAAAACACATAAATCTCAATAAGTTCTCACTAGATCCCACGTCAAGGAAGAAAGAAGGACCATTACACATATTTCAACTTCAAATTGATCATACAACCAAATCTATGTCATCAACTAACGCTATTATCATCATTAATTGCTCCATTATACATGAACCAACCACCCTCTTTCGAACTCTCAAAAACATCAATCTAATATTTATACCATCTATTTATCAGATTCAACATTAAAAATAAAATCAAATAAGATTGAAATCGCAAAACAGAACAATAATTATTAGATGTGATAGGCTGCTTTACAATTAAACTGCTACTAACAAACACAATCGAGTAGTGAATTATTGGATTGTTCACTCACTTCAGCCACGTTTTCTAATCGTAATAATATTTCAATTTCTTGATAAATTTGTATTATTATACGTATGAAAGAACAGTATGTCGGTATGTTATTTTTAAAATCTAATGATCATAGACGAAAATCTGAAGCATCATCTGCAGTTTGTAAAGTTTTAGTGCAAAATTAGTCATTGATCTTTCTCCTTAAACTGTCATGATTGTCTAAGAAGCAGTATGCAAAGAAAGATCGAATACTTCAAAAGCACCAAAATGATGTAAATTTTTTTTCTTTCATACAAACATCGTATTGACTTTTTTCCCCTACTTAGGTCGGCCTCGTAGCAGAAATGGCAAAGAAAAGCAGAAGACTCTGAATGGCGATCCTGAAACCGATGTATTACCGCGCTTGGACAAACTGAACTTGATTGAATTGCATAGTCTAAAATGCTTGTGGAAAAGTAGTCCAAAAAGGATTATGAGATTCCAAGATTTGAGCCACTTAACAGTGCATGGATGTCACAAGCTAGAACATCTATTCTCTGCATCCATGGCCAGAGCATTACCGCGAATGAATCATTTGTGCATTAAGAATTGTGACATGTTAGCAGTAATAATTCACACGGACATGGCTGATGAAGAGTCAGAACCCCAAGGACATGATGCAATGACAAGCAACTCCGTGGATTTGAAGTTGACATCTCTGTCTCTTGAAAATCTGAAAAATCTAGCAACATTTTCACGTGGAATCGGTTCCCTTAGTTTTCCTTCATTGAAAAGATTGAAGATATCCAATTGTTCCGCATTGACTGCATTGTTCAATGCATCAGAGCAACAGCTAATGACAGCGTCCAGCGACGATGATCCGTTATCTGGGTTAGTGGAACTCCTATTTGGATTACAAGGATTACTCGAAGAGAATGAAGCACCGGAAGTGGAAGATGGGAACGCAGTGCAGGTTGGCGATGCTGATTTCCTGGGCGGCTCCCTCTTCAATCAAACGGTAGGCACTCTAACAGCCACTTTTATTTCTAACAAGATAGGTAAGAATTGCGTTATTACTCTCGTTTACCACTAAATCTTCAAGTGACATATCACTTCCGCTGAATCTTTTTAGTTTCATGGATAGTGATTTCACCTTCCACATGCGGTAGGCGGACATCAAGCATTTCATCACCATAATCAAATAGTGTAGGATGTAGATGTAGGGTGGTGAAATACTACAATAAAGTTCCACTTCATTGATGACGCCAACCATCACTAAAAATTGCAAATCACAGGTCGTGATTGAGTTTTGAAGTTTGTTGCCAAGTTTGTCGCCTTAGGTGATGGAATTTATTTCTTCACAAACAGATGGTCCTTCTTCACGTAATATAGAACAATGGACGGCAATATGCATTTTATAACAATGATTACAGGGGAAACTCTACTGCATACTCTTTAGTTTTATATTTTAACAATAACAAAGTTAAAGGAAAAATTACACAAAAGAGAATTAAGCCTAAAATTAAAAGCAAATAAAGAATCGAACTTTCAAATGCTTAAAATATATATTTATATAATCATCTTATCTAAAAGCTTAAACCAGTAAATATGATGTGTACTATTATATTTGTTACTTAATACACCCTCTTATATGTGAGCTGAAAGTTTGATTAAAATCCATTAAGTAAACAATTTAATTAAATTAGGGTAAAATGACTATACAAGTGTTTAAACCCAAAAACCTCCTGCTCCGATCATGTTATGACTAACACTACAATCATCTTATTTAAATACTTAAACTTATAAGTATAATGTAATTAATTATATTTGTTACTTAATATAGATAAATAGTTTAAATAAACTATCAAACTTTCAATTGGTTAAAATAGATAATTATATGATAAACAATTTAAATAGATGATTTAAAACCTAATTTTTCTATATTTTTAATCTTTATTTGAATCACTTATCATAAGATCAATATTTTATTTTAATCAATTAAAAATTCAACTCTCTATTTGATGTATTTATATTACATTGATACTTTATTGTAACTATTTAAAAATCCAATTCTTTATTTAAATTTGACTTCAAAAGATAATTTTCTCATACATAACTTTCCCCATTATAAAAGGAAAAACATATGAATGCATTCATTGCCTATCTCTATGTGGCCACTAAAATTGCTAATAATCAACCGATGTTTTGTTGCAAGTGACACTATTATTGAAAATTCAATCTTTTATTTAAACTTAACTTCAAACATTGATATTCTCGTTTCTTATTTTCCCTAAAGTAAAAGAAAAAAACATATGAGTGCATTCATTACCTTCCCGTGTGTGAACATTGAAAATGTTGATAGTCAACAAATGTTCTGTTGCAGGTAACACCATCATTCCCTTTGTTAGAGGAGTTGGCTATCTCCGACATGAATTTTAGAAATATATGGCAAGGTCAAGGCTTCCAAGAATCCTTCCCAAAGCTATTGGAAGTTTCCGTGGAAGCATGTCAAAATTTGTCCCATATTTTCCCACAGGACATGCTCAAATCATTCTGCAACATCAAGAAGCTATGCATTAGCAGTTGCAGTTCACTGAAAAATATCTCTGCTGTTGACGGGGAGACCATTGAGAGCATTAATGCTCACGAAGTTGTTGCTCGGCTGAGAGAAATATGCCTTGAGGGATTGGAAAAACTGGAGCACATATGGCCGACAGTGGATCCAGAAGGAAGAATCATTCGCTTTACAAAGCTACAAGTGGTATCTGTTCATAAGTGCAAGACCGTTGAGTATCTTTTTCCACTGTCATTGACCAAAGATCTTTCGGAACTTAAAAGACTAGAAGTGAACATGTGTGATGGGCTAGAGCAAATCATCAAAGATGATGAACCAACAACAGCCGATGATGCCCCTATATTTAAGTTCCGTGATCTGAAGTTTCTGGAGCTTCGGAGACTAAAGAATCTCAAGAACCTCTATGCAAAACCGCACATTTCGCGCTGGCCCTCATTGACACGATTGATGGTCGTTGAATGTGGAAGCGTTGAGATATTTTGCTCAACAGATAACTTCTCTCCATCTCAACGATGTCTCTTCTGGGTAGACCAGGTCTGCTACGTTCTTTGGCTGAAAGCGTTTCTTCCTAAAACATCTCACAACTTCATGCCAAGATTTTTCTCTGATATTTCACATGAATTATCTATAGCTATGTCAGCACATCCTCCAAATAGCACTACACCCCATGTCAAATTTACGGGGCTCACCTCCTTTGGTTTCCACACCACATTGTCATTCAAATAAGCCCCCCTAAATTGAGAAATTCGGGGTAGAAACAACTATTTGAAGTTCGGACTTGGAGCAAGCTGCATCGATAGAAAAACGCAAAGAAAAGTAGAGAAAGGAAGCACAAGGAGGATTTTTACAAGATCAGCAATGTGCTTCTCCCTCAGGGAGCAGAGTGACTGATGGTTTTGTTTTTTCATTGATTGAATAGTTAGGATTACATCAACATATATATAAACCATAACCCTCACCCAGTACAATTTAAAACATTACCCCCATGCATATATATGAGCCATATACAACAGTTCTCTTCTTTTTGTGTCTAATTCATCATTACTGCCTTTTCTGGCATTCCCCTGAGCCTTAAAACTGAAGACAGTTGCCTGATGTTTGGAAATAGGTATCTATCATATTTTTGGGATTATCACCTTGTCTTTTGAGTCATGGTCCTGTTTGATTTTTCTCAGATCTCCTATTAGTTCATAAGATTGCTTGGCTGTACTTTCAATTCGCGCCTTATATTTTCAAGGAACCACAAAGAATGTCACAAGCTATCTCTTGTTTTGCTGCACCTTGTTGCTCTTAAAGGCTTTAGGGAATAACTAGGATCTCAGATCCTAAATATGCAGGATGCAATTATAGCATGGAGGCAAATGCATTTTCAGAACCGGAGGGGGTGTTAGCATAATTTATTGCCATGACTTTTCCTAGATGTGACTGGTGGAAACAGTATCTTGTTTTCTTTTCTCCAAAAAAAGCATTATAATCCAAATATTAATGATATTTTTATAAAGCTGAAAGTCTAAGCTTATCATGTGTTACCCTTTTTTTTCCTAACTCCTTCCTACTCTGGTCCCCAGAATCCATTCGGTGAACTGGAAATATTGGAACTGAATCAGAATCAACTTATGGGAAAGATATTGCAAGGACAGTTGCCACCGGTGGAACTGTTTTGCAACTTGAAGGTCTTCAAGCTAATGAGCCCTAAAGAGAAACCAGCCAATTTCCCTCAGGGATTTCTGCAGTGTTCGGCCAATCTGGAAGCACTTGAAGTCAGCAATTGTCGATTTCCTAAGTACAGGTCACCGGACGAACAACCCACGGGTGATCCAGAATCAGAATCACCACTACTTATGTCATCAACTTTTAGATATGGGATGTCTTTGTTCCACTTGATAAAAGCATCTCCAACAGTTCACGAAGAAGAAACTCAGCGAAATGAGCTCATGATCGCAAGCAATGAAGAACGAATACCCCAGGGCCACACTTCTGTTTTGCAAGAACTAAAGCTTAATATGTTGCCTGAAGTGAAATATTTTTCTGAAGGATTGAAATATATGGGCACATCACCAGATTCTTTCCGAAGCTTGAAGGGTCTGGAAGTATCAGAATGCAACAAGCTGACACACTTGTTGACAATATCCATGGCCAAAAGTCTACCTCACCTCACTAGACTGACCGTGACTAAATGCAAAATTATGGAGGAAATAGTGGCAAGGAAGAATAAAGATGAACGGGAAAATGTTGCTTACAACTTTTTGAAATGCTTGACACTTGATTCCTTACCAGAAATCAAAAGCTTCGGTGCAGGAAATACCAGCTTCCACTTGTCATCCCTCGAAGAAGTGATTGTGAGACAATGCCCGAGAATGAAGAAATTCACTGCACTCCACTCAAGGGCTCCGAATCTAAATAAAGTGAAAATTGAAGGAGAAGAAAAGACATTGTCTGATTATGATGGCAATCTTAATGCTGTGATTGAAAAATCATATGCAGAAATGGTATGCACCACTCAGATCTCATACAGATCACGTTTTTCTCCACTTGATCAATGATTTGTTCTGAAATAACTGATCCTCATCTTCAGCCAATTCAGATGTTTAATTCTTCCATTTATCAACTGCAACGATGTAGGTCATCTCTGTAATAGATCGAAACATGTATTAAATGTTAATTGACTGTCTTTGTATCTGCAGGCTGCATTCCCTGGCATGAAGCATGTGAAACTTTCTGAATTTCCAGAATGGATAGAACAATGGGGAAAAGTTCGCGTAAAGACCTCCTGCCTTGTGACAAACTTGGAGATCTCCAATTGTCACTCTCTTTTGATAGCTGTTCCATCCAAGTTGATAGATCTTCTGGGACGGTTAGAAAAGCTAGCAGTAAAGAACTGCAATAGAATAACAGAAGTATTTGATCTTTCTCCGCGTGGAGACCAAAATGGAGGAGAGCTTCTCTCCGAGATATGTGAGATTCACCTGGAAAAACTTGATGAATTAGACCATATATGGAAGCCAGGACACTCCCTAGCTGCACTCAGCTTCAGAAGTCTTACAAGTCTTGAAGTGATAAAATGCAACAGATTGAAGAGCATCTTTTCCATACAAATAGCTTTGAGACTTCAATCACTCGAACACATGGCAATTGAGCAATGCGCAGATCTAAAGTACATTATCAGCAGTGATGACGAGTTGAAAGAGGAAAGAACCGTTTTCCCTCAGTTAGAAAGCCTTGTTCTCTACGATCTACAAAACCTGGAAGGTTTCCACGCTGACCACCTTAACCTCCGTTTCCGACCTTTGAAACGTAAACCAAAGGTGTATCGCTGCCCCAAAGTCAAGGGAATCAACAAGATGTACTCCACTTCTGATGCAGGCTACGCTGGTGACAGACTCGACCATTTGCGCACTTTTCCTTCGGAGATATATCGTTCACTGGCTCTTTACGTGATCATTTGTCTTCTTTTCTTCTCCTTTTGGATCAATGGTCATGCATTCATCCGAGGCAGCACCATTGATCCTTTCCAAGCTTAGTGTCTGCTTGTTGTGCTATGCTTTTTTCCACCGCATTTTGTATCAAGGTGAACTTATGTGTGATAATAAAGCTGTTGTTCTTTCCATCTTTTTACGATCAATTTTTACGTAAATTGCAAACACGTCTCTTCTCGTTTTTTCTACATGAACCCTTAACCACCTTACCCTTGAAATTGTATCTAGACTGAAAGCCATAACTTAAATACAAACACAGAAAATGCAGCGGAAATAAGGAAATCACTAACCTCTTGCCATTGCTTAATACGGAGAGGAACAAAACCGTCAAGTCTCGGAACCTTCAAGATCTTCAGAGCATTAAAAAAACTCACAAGATGGTAATGTATTTTTATA
Source organism: Laguncularia racemosa (assembly GCA_037954665.1). Lineage (NCBI taxonomy): Eukaryota > Viridiplantae > Streptophyta > Magnoliopsida > Myrtales > Combretaceae > Laguncularia > Laguncularia racemosa. The sequence goes on from JBBMOL010000056.1 coordinate 536,869, forward strand.
GAATTTTTCATGCTCTGGAACCTTGAATCCAATAGCTATTCATAGAGAAACTTTCCATCAAAGTTTCCTAAAATCATGCTAATGGGTTAGTGGGTAATATGGTTGATTAGGATTAAGTGGATAGTGGGAACATGGGAATTGTAGTTAGTGGAAGTTGTGGTTTGTGGTTCCTAAAAAATAGAACCATACTTCCACCATTCCAACATTCTCCCACTTGGTCCGTATATTTTACTTTAATACCACAAATCCTTAGACTTTAAGAAAACACAATACACGAATCATGGCGATATTTTCCCTTTATTACTCAAGTAGTATCTTCCATGTATTACAATGTATTAAGTTTTCAAACCTCTTTCCCAACAGCTTAATGAATAAACCCAACTTTTATTCTAAGTCCAAACTTTATTGATATTTCTCTAAATAAACAAAATGTGCACAACAAATATGAGAAATATCTACTCTATAGAGTTTCACTAACACATAATGGAACCAAGTCCCATACTGACAACATGATCCTTAAATCTTTGTGGTGGCATGCCTTTAGTCAAAGGATCGGCTAACATCAGCTCTGTGTTAATATACTGAATGACCACTTTCTTATCTTTAACACGTTCCCTTATGGCCAAATATTTTATGTCAATATGTTTGCTTCGACTTCCACTCTTATTATTTTTAGCCATAAAGACTGCAGCTAAATTGTCACAATACATCCTCAGTGGCTTAGATATAGAATCCACAAGTCTAAGCCCTTCGATGAAACTCTTCAACCATACACCTTGTGAGGTAGCCTCAAAACACGAAACGAACTCAGCTTCCATAGTAGAAGTAGCAGTTAAAGTTTGCTTGGCACTTCTCCATGAAATGGCTCCACCGGCTAACATGAAAATGTAACCTGATGTTGATTTTCGAGAATCAACGCATCCGGCGAAGTCTGAATCAGAGTAACCAATTACTTCCAAATCATCTGACCGTTTGTACATAAGCATGTAATCTTTTGTCCCTTGAAGATATCTCAAGACTTTCTTTGCAGCTTTCCAATGGTCAAGTCCCGGATTTGACTGATATCTTCCTAACATTCCAACAGCAAATGCAATGTCAGGTCTAGTACAAACCTGAGCATACATTAAGCTTCCAACAGCCGAAGCATAAGGAATGTTCTTCATTTGCTCTCTTTCAAACTCGTTTTTAGGGCATTGGTCCAAATGAAGCTTATCACCCTTCATGATAGGAGCAACGCTAGGTGAACAATTTTTCATCCGAAATCTTTCTAAAATTTTGTTAATATATGTTTCTTGAGATAGACCTAAGATTCCTCTATGTCTATCTCGATGAATCTTAATCCCAATGACATGAGATGCATCACCCATATCCTTCATATCAAAATTTTTAGAAAGAAATTATTTCACCTCATGTAACATACCCTTATCATTTGATGCAAGTAGGATATCATCCACATATAGGATAAGAAAACAAATCTTACTCCCACTAACCTTTTTGTATATACATTGATCCATGATATTCTCAACGAAACCAAATGAAGAGATAACATCATGAAATTTTAAATACCATTGACGGGAGGCTTGTTTTAATCCATAAATGGATTTCTTTAGCTTGCAAACCAAGTGATCACCATCACTAGAGGAAAATCCTTCAGGTTGTTTCATATAAACCTCTTCCTCTAGATTACCATTTAGGAAAGCTGTTTTCACATCCATTTGTTGTAACTCAAGATCAAATTGAGCTACTAATGCTAATATTATGCGTAAGGAGTCTTTCCTGGATACAGGACTGAAGGTCTCTGTGTAATCAATTCCTTCACGTTGAGTGAACCCTTTAGCAACAAGTCTAGCCTTATATCTTTCAATGTTGCCCAATGAGTCTCTTTTAGTTTTAAAAACCCATTTATTACCTATGGCTTTTACACCGTTGGGCAACGGGATAAGATCCCAGACTTCATTACTCTTCATAGAATTCATCTCATCTAACATAGCATTATACCATAAATTTGACTCATCACAATTCATAGCTTCCTTGAAAGACTCGGGATCATTTTCAGCTCCAATATTGTACTCAGATTCTTGTAAATACACAATATAATCACTAGGGATTGCTGATCTCCTTTCTCTAGTAGATCTCCTTAAAATTGGGACAACATTTTCTTGTGGATCATGTTGCTCAATCATTTCTTGATTTTGATCTACTATGATTTCCTCAGCAATTTGTGGATTTTCATTGATTGGTTGTTCAACACCTATTTGAACTCGAGGAGTGTTGTGAACAACAACCAATCTCTCACATGATGTGGAAGGTAGATCTTGCTCATGAACTATGTCTTGAGATAGATCACTCCCACTTATTGAGTCATATTCAAGAAATTTTGCATTTCTTGATTCCACAATCCTAGTAGTGTGAGATGGACAATAAAATCTGTATCCTTTGGACTTTTCGACATATCCAATGAAATACCCACTTATAGTCCGAGGATCCAGTTTCTTTTCTTGTGGGTTGTAAACTCTAACTTCAGACGGGCATCCCCATACACGCATATGACGCAAACTCGATTTCCAACCTTTGAACAACTCAAATGGTGTTTTAGAAACAGCCTTGGTTGGAACTCTGTTTAATATATACGCAGCCGTCTTTAATGCTTCAATCCATAAGGATTTAGGCAGTTTAGAGCCACTAAACATACTTCGCACCATTTCCATTAATGTTCGGTTTCTTCTTTCCGCAACACCATTCTGATCAGGTGAACCTGGCATGGTGTATTGGGCAACTATACCGTTATCTTGAAGAAACTTAGCAAAAGGACCTGGTGCTTGTCCATCTTCAGTGTATCTACCATAATACTCACCACCTCTATCGGTTCTCACAATCTTGATTTGCTTACCGCATTGTTTCTCTACTTCAGCTTTGAAAACCTTAAAGGCTTCCAACGCTTCACTTTTATGATGAAGCATGTAGAGATACATATATCGTGAGTAATCATCTATAAATGTGATAAAGTATTTCTGACCTTGATTATCCATATCTGGACAACAAATATCAGAATGGATAATTTCTAATATGGCCGAACTCCTTTTGGCACCTTTCTTTGACTTGTTAGTCTGCTTTCCCTTTATGCAGTCTATATAAGTACCAAAATCAGTGAAATCTAAATGACTAAGTATACCATCATTCACCAATCTTTTAACTCTCTCTATAGAGATATGACCTAATCTACGGTGCCATAAGGTAAAAGAATCCTCATTCATAACACATCATTTAGTACCAGCTTGTACATGCATAACATCATGAGTAGCATTATTATGTAAATTTAATAAATAAAGACCATCCACTGAAGAACCATCTCCAATATGATTGGATTTATAAAATAAATCAAAACCATTGTTTGAAAAGTTAAAAGTAAATTCCGAGGGTACAAGTTTTGAAACTGAAATCAAATTCCTAGAAAAACTAGGAACATAAAAGGTCTTTTCAAGAATTAAATTAAAGCCACTCTTAAGTACTAATATGCATGTCCCAATAGCTTCCACATGCGATTCTATCTTGTTTCCAGAATAGATAAATCGCTCAGCTCTCACTGGTTTCTGCAAGTTTTGTATACCCTGCATGGAATTGGAAATATGGATCGTAGATCCAGAATCAATCCACCATGTGTTACAATTCACATCAACCATGTTAGACTCAAAACAAACATATGAGACTAAGTTACCTTTCTTTTCAAGCCAATTTTTATGCTTGACACAGTCTTTCTTTATGTGTCCCTTCTTTTTACAGAAAAAACACTTGGACTCTTTCTTGATGTCAGCATTGGGTTGGATTTTACCCTTCCCTTTTCCTTTGACTTTGCCGGTTTTCTTTCCTTGAGTAACCATCATTGCATTTTCTCCCATCTCCAGAGTTAATCGGGCTTCCTCTTCTTCACACATGGTCAATAGATCATCTATTGTCCATTTGTCCTTATGTGTGTTGTAAGAGATCTTAAAAGGTCCATACTGTGATGGAAGGGTCGTCAGAATAAAATGCACTAGGAAAGCATCCGACATCTCAATCTCTAGAGCCTTCAAGCGATTTGCTAAATCACGCATTTTGTTGATGTGTTCTCTAACGCCTTTCATAGAAGTCAACTTAGCAGATGTGAACTTCATAATCAGGGTGCTAGCTAGAGACTTCTTAGAAGTCTTAAATTGCCTTTCAAGGGCATCTAGCAACTCTTTGACATTTTTATATTGATCCACTGAGCCACGAACATCCGCAGTGAGTTTGTTCTTAATGAACATGATACTAAGTCGGTTAGACCGTTCCCATTTCTCATAAAGATCAAACTCAGCTTGAGTGCTTTCTTCACTCAGAAGTGGCTCATCCTTAATAGTGGCATAGTCAATGTCTAAACACCCCAAATGAAGAAGTATATTATCTCTCCAAGTCTTAAAGTTTTCACTTGTTAAAATAGGGATTTCTACTTTAGTATCAGTCAAAGGTTGCATAGCTGCAAACACAAACATGCTTAATTCTTAATTTGAGACTATAACATAAATCATAATTTACCAATGCAAATCATGCAATAATGAATCTAGCGACATAAAAATTGCCTGTGGGCTAAATTTTTAATTCAATAAGATTCATTCCTTATAATAGACATTATATTTCTTTTACTTCATAATCACTTTATGAGATCCGTCCTTAATAAGGCTGCTGTGGCTATACCTCAATGCTTTATGGATCATCAAACAAAATAAATGTAAAGTCTAAACATTTCTTATGTGATACCGTATAAATAACTTCGTTCAATAGAGGCTACTTTGGCTAAACCTCAATCAAACAAAATTATTTTTATCACTTGAGATCAAATAAATTTCCAGGAAAGACACGTAGGTTAAACAAAAGGTCCCACTTAAAATCCAGCCTCCTTAGACAGAATTCGTTCGAATTCCCAGGAAAGACGTGGAGGGATCACATTTGTCCCACGATAATGTCTCCTTAGACAAAATTAATCTGACTCAATTTAGACTTTTAACTTAATGTTTTATGAAGTTATTTAATGTCTATAATACTAAATGTGATTTCTAATAAATAATACAATCTAAATAAGGCTACTGTGGCTACGCCAAAATTTATTAGAATTATTTAATCACAAGACAACAATAATTGCTATTACTAAACATCATGCAATAACTCTAAATGTACTTAAACATGAACAATATATTGCATGCATAATAAATTCGAAACATACATACAATCACATACCAATTTAAGCACCTTGAACAAATACTAAAATTGCAAAATCCTAATGCAATTTCATTAATGATATTTTAAATAATTAACAAGCTAGTGTATATAAACCATAAATTTATATATACACAAATTATTTAAAATAAATACAGAATTTAATACAAAATAAATTCCACAAAAGTTTTTCACAAAACTGTAAGTGAAAATGTTAAATAAAATTGACATGTTAAATTTCAAGAAAAAATTATTTAAGAAAAATACTAAATAATTTTATTTCCAATTTAACATGTCATAAATTTTTATTAAAAAAAAAGAATAATACTTGATGTTGGCAAATAAAATCTAACATTATTACTCAATTATTATACTTGAAAATTGAGTAAAATTAAGTACAAAATTAATAAAAAATTAATTTGCACCATAAAACTCTAATTTAAAAAATTAATTTTCTCCAGAAAATTAATACAAATAAATGTATCATAAATTTGATAAAAATTTATCAAAACCAATTAAAATTGAATTGAAAAAGGAGAAAAATTAATTTTTCCGAAATCGCAAGGCAGAGGTTTAATTACGGCTCTGATACCAAATGAAAGCCGTAACTTAAATACAAACACAGAAAATGCAGCGGAAATAGGGAAATCACTAACCTCTTGCCATTGCTTAATACGGAGAGGAACAAAACCGTCAAGTCCCGGAACCTTCAAGATCTTCAGAGCATTAAAAAAACTCACAAGATGGTAATGTGTTTTTATAGAATTTTTCATGCTCTGGGACCTTGAATCCAATAGCTATTTATAGAGAAACTTTCCATCAAAGTTTCCTAAAATCATGCTAATGGGTTAGTGGGTAATATGGTTGATTAGGATTAAGTGGATAGTGGGAACATGGGAATTGTAGTTAGTGGAAGTTGTGGTTTGTGGTTCCTAAAAAATAGGACCATACTTCCACAATTCCAACATAGACGACTATTTTGCCATCAGAAAATAATAAAAAATAATTTATAGTAAAATAAAGTGTTATCCAATGGCAAAATAATAAAAGAGTTTGAATATGGATTTTTTAAACTATTAGGCGTCTAAATGCTAATTTCTAAGTTTACGATAGCCATAATCTAATTCTTAACTTAACCTCTGAAAAATCTAACGAGGAGTCACAAGGTTCTCCATACACACGTTTGCAGTATTGTAACCTAAGATTGCGATTGGATGCTTTTTAGGATTTCAACAAAAATATATATACAGAAAACTCTATGAAATTACACTAAAAAATTTTACCCCTTTCCATTGATAACATGCCAATTTTCTTAGCTAATAAATGAAAAATTTAAGGACAAAATGATCTGACCAAAATCAATCGGATTAAGCCCCGAAATTGCAGGAACATAACCCAAATTCTAAAATTAGGTTTAGGAACGCAGGAAGAGCAGCAGCAACATCACAGCAGTTGCTTGATCCCTATTTTGAGTCGGTGGAGTCGGCGACATGCTCCCAGGCTTCTTGCAATCTTACCCCAATTTTCATTTATCATTCAAGCATTTAGTTTGACTTCTGCATCAGCATCCAGAAGATTCTCGGCCATACGAGTATGACACTCTAATATGCATATGCTCGAAAGAAAAATTAGGGACACAACTATTCCTCCGTCACCAGCATCTTTATTGAAACATAGAACACTATACCAAGAATGGGTCATAAGAACCTTTTTAGCGGAAGCAACGGAAGTGTAATAAGAAAGTCCAATTAACACTGTAATTGGATCGGTAGTAACGAATGGAAACGGAAAGAAAAAGAATAAAAATGTTACGTTTGGTGACTTAAATAAAGGTGGAAATGAATAGAAAAGAAAAGAATAGAAAACTTTTTATTTTAAGATTAGTTCTTTTCTTTTTAAAATTAGAGGGAAATAGATAAAAATACAATACAATTATTAAGTTATTCTTTTATATATCAAAATAATAATAAAAATAATTTTATTAGATATTAACTTTATTTTTTTATTTTATTCTATTTTTTATATATTATCAAATACAAAATAATAATTATATTTCATTTTATTTTTCACTCTTTTATTTTCTTTCCGTTTCTCACCAATATCTTAACTAGAGGTAAGAAACTATAATATGATACTAGAGAGGAGCCTACACTTATTTAATTCATATTCTTATCAATACTTTTACACCATTTCGAGATGAGGACATAGGTGAGGCAGAGTGGGGAGAGGAAGAAAGGGAAGGGAAAAGTTTCGAATCCATTATTTGGTCAAAGAGGGAAAATAAAGGGAAAAGGAATATGACACAAAATTTTCCTTGGATTCTTTTGTTCTATGAAAAAAAAAAAAAAACAAAACCACACACACACACAACTTCATAATCTATCTTCACCTTTACTTGTCCTTTCTTTTTTATTCCCAAATAAATATTATTATTTTTGAATCACAGTCTTCCACCTTTACCTTTTATAGCGGTTGAGATTTTTTTTTTCTTCTTCTTCTTTTTCATTATTCAAGCATATTAGATGTGTCAAATACTTTTATGATTATATGTTTTTATGCCTTTTCTTTCAATATTTTTTTCTTCCTAATTCCTTCCCTCATATTAACATAAGACTACTTTGTGTTTTTTATTTGATTATATTATTTTAGTATTATATCACAAGTAATATTAATCCATAATAGATTAAGAAATGTAACACAATGAAAAAAAATAAGATTGAGACTTGCAATTAAATAGAATTCAATGGAGAAAAACAAATTCATTAGATATGATTAAAAATAGCAACTAAAAAAGTAACACCAAAGGAATACATGAATCATAATTTTTTAATGTTATATTTGAAATTTAAATTTATTAAATATCATATTTAATCGAACTTTTACTCATCAAACTTACTATCTTATTTCTAATTATACTCTTTAACCAATAAGTGTATATAAAGTCACTAAATTTAATTAGTAGAAGTTTAATTAGGTATACCATTAAGCATATTAAAATTAGATTTATATCAATTATCTTAATGATATCCCAATCAATAGTGATTAAACATATAATAGTTTAGATAATAAATTCTAGTACCATGTTGTTTAATTTGCTCAAGTGTTAAATTATAATTGGTGAAAATACAATTGAGATGCCAACTTTGGATAGCAAATATCAAATTCAAACTTCAAGTATAAATTGAGCCAAAAAAAAAAAACTTTATGAATGAAATTTAATAAGTATAAGTTCAATTAAGTATAAAATTTAACTATTTCAAACTTCAAATGTAATTTTGAACAAATAAATAGCATACAAGCAGTAATTTTAACATTATTTCAATAAACAAGGATAAGTAAAAAAAATAGTTTTCCTTTTTGAGTCATTTATATTTATTTATTTATTTTAATTTGAGTACTCCACCTTTATTTTATTTTAAAAAAAGAATAAAAACAAAACAAAAACAGAAAAAATCACTCAATCGCTTCATCATTAATAATATATATATATATATTAATTGATGAAACATCCTCCTTTTTCTCCATAAGAGTTATGAGCGTATTTAAGATGACCTTGCCAATTGCTAGCAATATCATTAATAGCATCATGAATAGCTCAATCTTGAATCTTGTGATTATAGGTGGAAATGTTGGCCAAACAAGCCCGCTTGCCCCGACCCACATCAACTCGTGGGTTGAAGCAAGCCGACCTTTGTTAGCTCGCACCTTATGCAGACTCCCTAAACCCCACACCATAACACATCTTCATTAAATAATAAAAAAAAGGTCAATTGGAGGTGGAGTGACTAATGAATGGCCGAGAGACCATTAGATCAAGGATGACAAGCGAGGAGTGACTAATGAGAGGACAACGACAAGTGAAGAGGAGTAGAGAACGAGGAGGTCATTTGGGACCCAAACGCTAGGTGGAGTTGGACTAGTCATCTAGGTGTGTGGTCTCGAACTCTCGATTTGTCGTGATTTCGAGTTTGTGACTCGCAGCCATGGTGACTAGTGGGTGGGTGTGCAAGCCTGAGGTGTATGATGTGAATGTGAGTTGTCTATTGTAATTGTGAGGTGTGTAAGTCTAAGCTCATGGTGGTAGGTGAGTGTGTAAGTCTACTTGTTGTGACTGTGAGTTATGTGTGTCATGAGTTATCTTGTTGTTTGTTTTCATTTTTTTTTAAGAGGGACAACCCACCCCACAATGAGTTGACCCACCCCAACCCACAGGCCATGCAAGATAAGCTAAAAAGCCCACATTTCATGCAAGCCAAATTTTTTTTAACGCAACCCACAAAAACTTGCAAGTTGGGCGAGCTAGCTCGCTAAGCCCGCCCTTCATTCCCAACCATACTTGTGATGAATGATCAACGATAACAGTTGTACTGAGCAATTGATTGCCTACTTCCATCACCTTTAGATTACAAAGCCAACAAGCCGCATTGAGAAAGGGACAAATTAGGTCATGTTAAGTAAACTTTTAATTTTAAAGCTCAAGCTTAATTCAAACAAAATCAAGCTTGCAATTTTAAGTTCAAACTCAACTCAATATAATACTTAACGAGCTTAAACTCGAATCGATTAATCTAGTTTATGCTTGATTATGTAAAAAATAATTTTTTTTCCTATAAATAAAAATAAAATAAGTATTCAAACTCAACTTACAATCGAATCTTTACTTAAATAATTTTATGAGTTAACTAAACTAAGTATTATAAAACTCAAACTCAACTTGATAAATTATACACATAGTTCAAGCTCCAAATTTGCTCTTCTAATGTCAAGGCAAACTAAAATAATTTATCAAGTCAAACTTAAATAATTTACAAATAAACTTAATTTGCTTACACTCCTATCCCATCATGCATGGCCTCTCCATAAGTTGTGGATAACAAAAGAAGAGGCAAAAGGACCCAACGATGGAAATGAAATAAAAATTTAGGTTAGCTACAGATAACATTTGACTTCACCTAATTCATTTCAAAGCTTGACACTTCACATATTTTTACTTCAAAATATGTAGAAAAAATCCATAAACACATGGATTAAAATAGTGTTGGGCCTTGTGTTTTTTAATCCCTTCGCATGTACCTTTCACAAACCTACTTTTATCATAATTAAGGGGAAGTCAGTCCCAATCTTATTATAATATTGAATAAGTCTGCGGGATATAGTTCTTATCTCAATAGAATAGATTGCAAAACTCAAAAGCAGTACTACAACCCACAGTAAAGACACAGGGTAACAAAATACCGCCAGGGGTGGGGGGGTGGTGTAGATCGTCCCATATATATTTCACAAGCCAACTTTATTTTAATTAAGGGGGAATCACTTCCGATTTTATTATAATATTAAAGGACACGATCGAGCGGGAGATTGTTCTTACCACATCAAAATAAAGTAGTCAAAAATTAAAAAGTAGTACTACAATTCAAACAATTAAGACACCCAAAAAAAAAAAAAAGGGGGGCAAAGCACTCTCAAGTAGAGGATAAAAAGAGGACGCTAAATCCATTTCAACCTTCGACACTCCACATATGTGGCGCTCTTGAATTTTCTTGACGGTTTTCGCAATGCCTCTTTAGTTGCGTCTAAATATTCTGCAAAGCCATTACATAGAGAATGGAAGACCAAAGAGTCCCCTATCAAGATCCCCAACCCATTAGTAACAATTATCCTCGACAGACTAAATGAGTTTCAGTACCTAAATTCCAGAGAACCCAATCGCATTAGATGTTTCAGTACACAAGAATCCTGATAAGAAAGAACTTCATTTGTATCCATACATAAAACTACGTCACTACGGCTCAATGCTTCATTCTTTACAATAGAACGACCATGTCTTCGATCATCAAAAACCGGCAAAAAGGAAATAGAACGTCTCAAAAGCATGGGATGAAACGACAAAGGAAAGCACAAATCGGGGGGTAGAGAGGTGGAGACTCAGGCGTTCACCAAATGCGGTGCTACTCTAACTTCAAATCTAAATTGTTCTAATGATAGAATGCCATAATTATACGAAGCTTAAGAGAAAACCCATGTAAAATTGAGATTAAAGAGTAATTGACGAGGATTACATCGACCAATAGACCATGAAAACTTTGAAATATGTGTGCTAATAGCTTCGCTAGCCTTCGGACATGGAACAACGCTCGAGATTCACTTCACTAGAGAAAAACTCTTTTTTGGCAAACCCGCACGTTGAAAGAAGCAGGAAATCGATTCAAAAAAGAACCTTTAATTTCAATTCAAAACCTTCCAACAGAAAAAGCATCATATGAAATCCAAACGAAATATATATAATACAACCCTTTTGCATCATCTAAAGCTAATTTGGAGAAGGGAAAAAGAAAAATCAAAGATACATCCTAAAACTCCTGAGAAACAGACCCAATTTCGCCTTTTCCCTTGCCAACTTTCTTGGGCAACAAAGTTTGATGAATGTTCGGCAAAACACCACCATTTGCAATCGTGACAGAACCTAAAAGCTTGCTCAATTCCTCATCATTTCTAACTGCAAGCTGTATGTGTCTCGGGACAATCCTGTTCTTCTTGTTGTCTCTTGCTGCATTTCCCGCTAGCTCCAGCACCTAGTCATAAATTAAAATAATAAAAAATAAACAATAATAAGTATCAAATATCATTTCCATAATAGCTTTCTCATATTCAATTAAAAATTGAAAGTGAACATTGAAGTCCACTCAAAACCCTAAAGGAAAGGATAATACTGCCTTTGTCAAAAGAAATTTATGTGCAGAACGTTTTAATATAAAATAACATTAAGATGACATGAAAAGCACAACAACATATTATTCTCACACAATCTTCCTCCTAAATATTTTAGGAGGAAAATCCGATCAAAACCCCTAAAGGACCAAGTCTAAGGCTTGATCCACTAAAAACCACAAAATGAGTACAAACAAACCTCAGCAGCGAGATACTCGAGGACAGCAGAAAGATAGACGGGAGCTCCGGCGCCAACACGCTCAGCATACTTCCCAGCTTTCAAAAACCGAGCAATCCTCCCAACCGGAAACTGAAGCCCCGCCTTCTGTGACCGCGACACAGACTTTGATGCCTTTGGCTTTCCTCTCCCTCCTTTACCTGCTTCCTTCGAACTCATCTTTAAGGATTTTATGAACTTTATAAAACCCCGATTGATGGAAATAAACAGAAATCAAAAGTAAGGCACGGATTAGGGTTTTGGTTTTGGAGAACCTTGGACGCTTGTAAAAAGAAGGGAAGCGAGTTTGCTTATATAGATGTTGAGGACGTGATTTGATTGGTTGATAGGTGTGAGGCGCGGATTGCCAGCGTGGCGTTTTTGTTGTTTCGTGATTTTCCGTCTTCGCGGGAAACGTAAAATTGGGTTTTTCTGCCCTTTCTTTAATTTTCATCAGCATCGTTGCAACGTCGTCGTTTAACATATAATAGACGTCTGTGAGTTTTCATATGGGCCCGGCCCACCAGGTGCAAGAAGAGGAGTATCGATGTTCAGGGTGAGATCCACCTAAATTGCGTTAAGATGTGATGACTTGCAAAACCTAGATAGTGTTTGGTTACTAGTATTAGATATGACAAAAAGTATAAAATAAGAAGGACTGAATAAAAAAAAAAAAATTATACCACATTTGATTTGTTCAATAGTAGACAAGGATTTTTGTGCTGTTCAGTGTTTGGAATTGCAAAGTACCGGACTGAATATAGTAAATTTGATAGTTTTACCCTTTTGTTATAGTAAACTTGTTTTTTTGCCTTCTATTATTATTTTTTTCTCATTTTGGTTGTACATACAGCCCCAATCTTTTCTGTAAGATAAAAGATTCATCTCCTCTTATCATCATATTCTTCTAGGCCTCATTTTTGTTTGGTCTATAATAGTTTCCAAGCGTTCAAACAAAAACAGATTAGCATTAAAGATGCAAAAGCAATCCTCACCATCTTGCAAGCATAGTGTACAACTTGGTTTGATGAGGAAATCACGTTTATATTCCAAACATGGGGATTCCATATAACTTATATGCGACCAAAAGGGTGTGCCTTAAGTTGCCAACCTATAAGCAAAAGAAGAGTGGCCAAACTCATCATCACAATTACTTGAGTTGTCACCCAACTCCTCGACAAAGCCATGAGAAACTTCCAAGGCATCAGGAAGGGCAGATGGCTCGCCACCATCATTGTTAGCTTGGTAGTTGTCATAGCTACTGAAAGTTGTCATAACCTACGGATAGACATGGAAGCGGAGCAGATCTAAGTGCCCGGATTTCCTCAAGGCATCAAGAACAGAGTGACGACGGCGACTAGAAGTTGTCCAAGGCATCGGGAACGGTGTGACGACAACAACTAGAAGTTGTCCAATGCATCAGGAATGGTGTGACGATGGCGACGTTCAAACTTGCGGCCGATTCCATGATAAACGTCGATGAAGGAGTGGCGCCAATGGGTTTAGCAACAGCTAAACAAGCAAAAGAGAAGTATGAAGTGCAAGTTGGGGATTTCGAAAAAAATAAGTTTTCGTTCAGTACCGTATTTTTTATATCGAATTCATACGGTACAAAAATTTGCCATTTTATCCAATACTTGCTTCATGAATGGCAACCAAACAGAGGACAAAAAAATTTGTCTTGTCCAGTACTGGATTTTGATGTCAACCAAATGCAACCCTAAACCGTAAAACTATAGGGGTAACCTCTCATTACTAGTCGCACTCAAAACCTTTTCCACCTATATTTCCCTTGCCAATCCCAATAAAGAGCCACGCCCTCGCTTCACCGCAAGCACTCTTCTTCTCCATCGCAATTTTCCTTACTATTGTTGCTATCCTCATTACAACCGCCCTCTCCACCATCATCGATTTTCCTACCATAGTCACTACTTCTTATTAATGTCTTCTCTTCATCGCTACTCTTTCCAATATGAGAGGGCATAGTTTCTCTCTTTTAGCATACAAGTAGGCGAGTGGGTTTACTTGTTCTTTTTTTTATGTAGTTTTCTTATTTTTATTATTTATTTTACTCTATTCAGGAGATTTTTTTCAAATAGAGTGCTGATTTTCATTCTCAACACAAGAATTTGCTTGTTAAAGTGATGTTGTTAATCATTAGTTGTTAAAGAGAAGCATTATTTACGGATTGAGTTATTTAACCTAATCACTTTATCAAACCTTTTTTTTTTTCACTATATGAATTATCTTTTGATTGAAGTTGTGTTTTTCTGGCTAAAAAAAAATTAGTTCTTTTTAATGAATTTGTACAAAGAATCAAATACAACCCTCATCAAATACCTAAAAAATAGTAATAATAAATAAATAAAATCAAAACTTACATGGTTCCTTTTTCTCTACATGTGTATTCCGATGGAGAAGCACCATGATTGCTCTTCTATGGTTAAGATCAATATTCATGGCCTTTTTATCATGAGTGAGTAGCCATGGCTATAACAATCTTAAAGGCAACATAATAGAACTACCTTAAATTTATCATATCATATGTACATTTGTAATATAAAAACTATCTTATAAGTTAAAATTTGCAAGACTCTATTTAATTATTCTTCCTTCACTTTAAATAATAATACATATAATTAATTAGTATGAAAATAATTATAGAAATAAGTATATTACATATTACAAATTACCAAAATCGCAAAGAATTAATACCCCCTACCAAATTATAAAATTGGATGGTTAAAACTTTGAAAAACAAAAGTTTAAATGAGTTTTAAAATACTAAAGATTTTGAAATGAAAGAGAATATAAATCTTAATATTTTATCTTTCAATTTAAGTTCATTTTAAATATACTCTAAAAGCTACACCTATCCTTCATGACCTAAGCTTCAAACACTCATCATCTTGATCTTAGCCCATTCCTAACTTTAAAATAATATATAAGAAAAACTATTAGGAGATGAGTAAAACCATAACTCAATGAGTTTGTCCCTCATTACTACCATTATAGCAAATTATGAAGCATGAATTAGCACAACATTAAATCTATTTACACACAAAATGAATGCACATGCAATAAATGCAAGCAACACATCTATAGAAGTCTAAAAAGATGGAAGGTATAAATTTACGTTATCTACATGTCAATTATCCTTCATTCTTAATAACATGGAGCAGCTCACCTTAATAATATAAGGTTATCCACAAGATTGGTCCCGCCATTTAAACTCAACAATTACCCTCAACTAAAAAATAGTTGCTATAAAGGCCAAACTAGGTAATTCCAACCCTAAGGTATACATCATCAATTAATCAATCAATAATGCCACGTAGGCATCAATTGAGGAATCATTTGATAATTTTGCTCACATAAAATCAATTTTGATAAAATTACGATTGGCGAGCTCAAGAATACTTCCCAAAGTTTCAATTAAAATTCCCATTAGTGGCCTTAAGAGCATAAACTAAGGTTTTGGATAAAATTTCCATTGATGACTTCAAAAACATACATCAAGGTACAAACAGTAGCTTCTAAAAGCATAAGCCAGAATTTTAGATAAAATATATATAATAACATTTCAAAAAAGTTTTAAAAATGCTTACCAAAACTTAAATACTCTACACTCCTTTTTATGTACTTGTTGGGTTATAGATATGCAACATATACATTCGATTATTTTGGCTAATAATTTAAATTTGCATATTAATAAGGCAATTACATGAATAATAGCATACAAGGTAGTCGGTCATCCAATTAAACAATCAATAGCAATAGCAAAACAACACATAATTTGGAAAGAACAAGTAGATAGTAGATCATTAGAACTCCATCACATAGACATAATTGCTCACTTGATAGTCATTAGACTATCTCGATATAACAATTGAACCACCTAAAAATTTAATAAAACCTAATGAGTATTCTAAAAAGTTAAGTTGCTCGAAAAAACTAAATATCCACCATAGCCTACCTAGTTTTTGAGTATGATTCAAACTTTCATTTATCGTAATGTATTCTTTTCTACTTCTTCATTGATGTGTGAGTATAAAGCTTCGGAAAGCAAGTTTGTTATTTATGAATGTTATAATTTCGAAATCTGAGTTATTCACTTGCTATAGGTCGAGTCGAGTTTATAATGAGCATTTAGTCGAACTTTTCACTCCATCGACTATAAGGTTAGTTCCTAAATTTATTATATAGTTAATCAACTAAATTAACTGTGAGTTAAACATAATTTATTAAATTTAAAGGTTAATTAATCAAATCAAAGGGAGTGTGGGTTAGGGGTATTATATTTTATATTATTTGTTCTATATTATTATTATTATTATTTGATTACTAATTGTTAATTAACCAACTTAAATAACCTAAAGAGTCGATAAGTTTAATCTTTCTCCATCATGGCCCTCGGCATTCAAGCATATAAATGTACATATATTTATCCAGTTTGTTAATCATGAGTAACATATATAGTAAGGATCAAAATTTACACTCCTGCATGCATCTTAGAGGGCTAAGGTAGGGTACATATCTAAAATCTATAGATTAGTGTCTTTTTAATCTCATGGGCCTTCCACTTATGCATATCCCCATAAAAGTGACTTTTATAAAATGAAATATATGAAAATTTGCAGATTAATGTCTTTCCATTATCTTTTATAATTTACATGCTACAACTATTAAAAATAAAAATGTTATGATACATGAGTACAAATATATACTTTGCTC
The DNA here is from genome assembly GCA_037954665.1 of Laguncularia racemosa. Taxonomy (NCBI): domain Eukaryota; kingdom Viridiplantae; phylum Streptophyta; class Magnoliopsida; order Myrtales; family Combretaceae; genus Laguncularia; species Laguncularia racemosa. The sequence goes on from JBBMOL010000056.1 coordinate 553,757, forward strand.
ACTTGCTTGATGCTTCTCGACACACTCCACAACTCCTCCTCTTAACTCATTTATTAACCGTAACTTTTTTTCAAAGGTTAGTGTCCAACGGTGGTTTGGTTTTGACTGTAAATGTGGTATTCGAAGACGAGCAACCACGCTTTGTTTCACATTTCGAAAATGAAGGAAACTAGCGGACATGAAAAAGGAAGAAGAAGGCCATTAGTTCGACCATATAGCAGCCTTAATCGGGTCCATAATGAAGTTAGGAGCTAATCTTATTTTCATGCTAGTTCAATGTAGCTCCTTACGACGAGTTTGATAGAGCTTTTATTTGTTGAAAACGCAACAACACTTTGTTCTACTCTATGCAAACAAAACAAAACAGAGCAGCAATAACAACTAATTCAACCTACAAAACAAAGCAAACAACAGCAACAACAATCGACAACAAATTAAGACAGCAACAATGCTGCGGCAAACATCAACAGCAATGAGAGAAAGATTACCCTAATAGAATTCGCAAAGTACCACACATGCACACAATAGCAACCGATAAATTCAGATGGCCAAAACATAAAATTCAGATAACTTATTTCCAGATCAAATCATATCCAATAAAGATTACAATCTAATTTTTAGGTAGTAAAAACTTAGAATAAACTAAATGATTTTAAGATAACATGTTTATCATTTATTCCATTGTATTTATCCAATCCTACAATATAGAATTTTGTCTAATCACTAATTAAATAAAACAAATAAGGAAATAAAATTAGAATTAATTTTCAACATTATTGAAGGGAGTTGCTGCCTTGGTTTTGTTTTTTAGAACAAGGGTTATGCATCCGGTTGAAAAATGAAAGAAGGAAAGGAAATATGAGGAGGAGGTTAATGGTAATAAGTGAGTGGAATGTTATGGAGTTGTGTGGTAGTGGTGTTAGGTTATTGTTACTTTATGGAAAGGAAAGGAAAAAGAGGAAATGGGGCTAGGTAGTGGTCGACGATTTGAAGAGGAAGGAGTTTAAACGGCTATTATGATAACTAAAGGAACGAGATGAAGAATGAGAAAGCTTTTGCCCTAAGAAGGAAGATGGATCAGGAGCAATCGACCCAGGTGGTCATTTGGAAGGGACTTTAGTTTGCATTATTTTATCTTTTTCGAATAAATGGGATATTGGTGGATTATATCCTTAGATTTGCTCTTACAAGGACATATTTTACTATCCTTATTTCCTTAAAATGAAAAAAAAAAGTATACAGGTATTTCTATTTTTAAATTTTGATAATTCTTTATAAATTTAGTAATACTATATTATACATTATTTCTAAGTATATATATTAAATTTATAAAAAATAAAATTTTAAATATTAAATTATTCAAATTTAAAAATAAAAATACTTCATATACTTTTATTCCTTAAAATGGGGGATATTTTGAGATATACGTGGGATAATTTAGGAGGGTAACCAACAAGTTGATTTGTAGCAATTTGGTTAATGCAGTCCAAAGGCTGTTTTTGTAACCAAATGTGTTACACGTAAAAGTTATAATTAATATTTATTAAAAATATGTTTCAAATTGAAGTTTTGATAAAATTGAAATATAGTTATCATACTAAAACTAACAATAATGTATAATTGTTTTTTCTTTTTTTTTTAATACCCATTGAAAATTTGGGATTTCACAGTGGGCATACTCTTATCTTGTCGGTTCAAAAATTCTATCCTTGGTCGCATGATCAATGGGTTTGTTTTGCAATGCAAACTTAATTTAATGTCAACTCGTAGGGTTTTGGTGGTATTTCGTGGGGGTAGAATGTGGTGACAGGGGCAATTAATGTAGCATGCGGTTAATCATAAACGTGGAATATTGATTGAAGACTTAATATCCCAATCAAATGAAAAAAAAATCTTAGAAGTGTTATATTCCTTACAATCTAATTAATATTATGATAACAAGATTCTTGTAGTCCAATGATATAAATATTGATATTTAACAGAATAAAGGTAAAGGAAAGTATCGAAAGAGATAAAATTAGAGAGGATTTAAATCATTTTCCATTGTTTGGTCCAAGAGAAGATTAGGCAGGAAAGAAATTGGGGTGGAGTGGAAACAAATCCATAGGCCTCACCAAAATGTGTTCAGTGGAAAGAAAGTGGAAGGAATTAAAAAGAAGAAGAAGAAGAAGAAGATCATTTTCCATTTTTACCCCTTAAAATTAAGTAAATTATTCATTCTTATAGGTATTTTAGTAATCTGATATTATATTACCCTTTTGTCCTTATGAATAATTATTTTTTTTCATCTTCTTTCCCTCCTCTAAATAAACATGTATGAAAAAAAATTAGATACTCCAATCATTATCCTCCTTTCAATTCTTTCTTTCTACTTTCCTTCTTTTCTAATTCATTCTCTTTTCTCAAACATGGTGTATGTTTGGGAACAAGGAAAAGGAGGGAAAAAAATGGGAAGAACAAAGAAGTATTTAATTTCTCCTCTCTATTATCCAAACACATAAGAAAAAAATTAAATACTCCTTTAATTCTTTCCTTACATCTTCTTTCTTCCTATATTCTTTCTTTTATGAGTCCTTCCTCCATGCCAAACATGGTGTAAAGGCCTTAGCAATAAATGTGTTTCACTAACGGGTGCCCTTACCCTTAGGGCAATTATTAATGACTAATTTACTTTTCAAAATACAATAGATAAAATAGTAGAAAAGTACTTTCTTACAAATGACTATTATCAAGAATATGATTGTTTACTTAATGTTATTCAAAAAGTATATTTTTTTAGTGTGTGTTTTATCTTATTAATTGTAGTAAGATAGAAACATAACAAAAAAAAAAAAAAAAAAAAAAACTAAAATGCCATGTTTGATCTTTTTGGACTACATCCAAAAGTTGTTTAACTATTTTTTTTAATCCCAATATATAGCATGTGCAATTTCTTAAACCCCTCTTTTTTCCCTTCTCCCTTTTTTTTCCTCCTCAATCCTTGGATGCTATATGTGTTATATTTATGTGTCAGCCTTATTTTTTTCTTTTTTCTTTTTAACATAGACAAACACATACATAGAGATATATATTACATACCAGTAAATAGACACCCACAATATATATACAAAAATTAAATATAATTATATATTAATTTGTTGAGTTATGCATCATAGTTGCGTTGTGAAGCCTCTAAAATTTTTTTGAATAGAAAGAAAAGAAATATTTCTTAAATAAAAACTTAATAACCGATTTCCATGGCACATATAGAAAAATAAAATCTTAAAAGCTAAAAACTCTATTGATTAGTACTTAATTATATGGACATTTAATATCATATCATTTCATATTTTACCGTTTTTATCTAATGATATATTTTCAAATAATCTTAATGTAAACATGCAGTGACGTCAATTTAAGATCATGGGCATAACTAAAAGTGTTGAATGATACAAACAGAAAACATTTTTTTTTTTAAGTTAATAAACAAATCATCCTTTCAACTTCATTAATAAAATTAAAATTTTAGTATTCATCGTAGTTTTTTTATCAAATCAGAAGAAATCCTCATATATATAGTATATATTTATTACCCTAAACTAATATATATATAATTGGAATTCATATACTTTCCATTATCTCATGAATCTAAATAACAAAAATCAAAAGTTAGGTTTAGATTTTTATTTATTTATTTATTAGAAAAAAAAATTAGATGATTTCGTCTCTAATCATTACCTGAAAACAATGGAGCATCACCCCTCAACTTTAACGGATCTCTATGATAATCTACTAATAAATGTTAACATTCACAGCGAGAATCGAATCTTGTTATTCAAATAGACCTAGATCCGTTCTTATCAACCAAGTCAATTAGGCTTGGATTGGGGTTTGGAGAATCTTGTACGCTTGTAAAAGAAGGGAATGCGGGTTTGCTCATAAAGACGTTGAGAACGTGATTTGACTGGTTGATAGGTGTGAGGCGCGGATTGCCAGCGTGGCGTTTGTGTTGTCTCGTGATTTTACGTCTTCGCGGGAAACGTAAAATTGGTTTTTTTTTTTAATTTTCTTTTTCCTTTCTCATCGTGATTGTTGCGACGTCGTCGTTTAATCGTTTATGCGTTTCGTATGGGCCCGGCCCACCAGGTGGAAGATGGGGTGTATTGATGTTAAGATGTGATGATAAGTTCCAATTCCATTCCGGTATAGTTTATGTTAATTTTTAAGTGTTTAAAAAATAATTAGCTTTTACAGAAATTTTCTTTAAGAAATTAACAGTTTGTTAAGAGATATTTATATGGATCTATGAAAATTTTGTATCGTCTTTATAGAAGTATACTTTTGTTCATCTTTAATCTAAGTTTCTCAAGATTTACGGATCACATAATGATCAATATAGTAAGAACAATTCTTTTTAATGCTTTTAATATATGATACAAATTGATTTTTTTTTTCATTTTTTCTCATAGTAGCTTAACTTTTCTCTTATTTATGACATAATGGATTAATCTAAAGAGCAACTAAAATCTAATCAATGTGTCAATATTTATTGTTGCCACACTGTTGCACTCACATCTTGATTAATATGTTCCTTAGATAGATATTTAAATAAAATGTCTTACAAAGTTCAATCGAATGCCACCTTGATTTATTGTTGTCACCTTGCAGATTTATACTGTAATGGAGACACAATTCTATGCTTTTTTTATTCTCCAGTTCAATCAAATGCCATGCAAATAGTGTTCCTTTTGTTTCCTCTTTTGTCGTGGAGTTAAGAGTGTTGAGAATATCAGGAGACTTTGTTGTTGGTTTAGAAAGTGATGATTACTATTGGGATTTTAGTTTCTTTTTATGATTCAATTAGTAGACTATTATCGAACTTTAATGCAATGACTATATGTTGGTAATGATATCTATGAGCCAATTGCACTTTTTCTTGATATTTTTGTGGCTTTTGAAAAAATGTGTGAAATATTTTCTGATAAAAAATTTTGTCATTTAGTAGATTTTGTATATAAAAAAAGTAACGATAACATTGAAATAAAGTGATAATAAATAACAATATTAGTACATTTATGCATAACAAAACTAGTGATATTGCTCTACCAAAATAGCTGGAGGTAGCTATTTATCTTTAGCAACTAGTATTTAATTTTTTACCACCATTCTATTTGATCTTTAGTTAGCTACCTTAGTTTGGTAGCAATAAGTATTGGTTTTAGTTATTAAATCATAATTGATGGTTTATACCCTTTAGCAACTTCTATTATACTTTTGATAGCAAAAACTTTTTACTATCAAATTTGATGCATTAACTGCTAATTCTATTCGTAGCTAAATATTAAATTTGTTTTAGTGTCAATATTAGTTGTTACTTTATAATTATTATGATAAAGTATGTAGCGTAATATTAATATAAAGTTATTGTATACATCATATAACAAATTAGTTACAAATTCTACTAAACTATTGTATAAATGTATTACTTCATAACCTAATACTTTTAGATATAAAAATAAGTAATTACTTAGTATAATAGAACTAAGTTACGTAAAATTGTTACAAATTGTAATAAGACTTCATTATAATATATACAAGTTATTGACACAACAACATAAAACTATTATACATGTACTTCTTAATAGAATATAATACGTTATTTGATTTATTACATATAGTTATTTTGTATACTATTTAGGTAAAATAAGTAAATATATAATTTATTCTAAACTACTACATACATAATATATAACACAGATGATATATAATAAACCTTATATATTTTAATTATTTTATAAAATAGCACTCATAAAATTAAAGGTTTAAGAGATAACATTAACAAATAAGCAATCCAAGAATGAATGAACAAGTTAGTTCTTCATGATAAAGCTCAATTGAAAAGGAAAAATTAATTAAGTGCTAAACAAAATTATTCTTCATTTTATAGACCCAATAAAAATTCTATAAGTACGTTAGATTTAAATAACATACTAGATACTAATAAAATTGGCCTAGTATACTAGGAGTAAAATAACATTTGAATAAACAGCTATCAATGACTAATTTCAACAATTGAAGTAAATGGAATACTTAAATCAATGGAACTTCATTGCAATGAAGATAACAATTGCAATTATAAAAATGAAAGTTTAATCATCAATTTCCATGATAGATGTAGAAAATAAAATCCTAAAGGCAAAAAACTCTATGGATTTGTGCTTAAATATATGGGCATTAGATATTATATCATTTCATGTTCTCCCTTTTTATCTAAAGATACGTTTTCAAATTTTCTCAATATAAACATGCAATGATATCAATTTAAGATCATGAATTGAAATAAAAATGTTGAATGATATAAACAAAAAAATATTTCTTTTTAAGTCAGTAAACAAATCATGCATTTAGCTTCATTAATAAAATCAAAATTTTAGTGTCCATTGTAGTTTTTCTATCAAATTAGATGGAATCCGCATAGATATTAATAAAAATTAAATTAAAAAAAAAACCAAATATATAGTATATATAAACCCTAAACTAATATATATACATATAATTGGAATTCATATACTTCCATTCTCTCTATTTTCTTTACTATTTCAATCAAACAGCATAAAAAATAAATAAACAAAAACAATATTTCCTTTCTTTTCCTTTTATTTTTATTTATTTTTTTCCTTTGCATCGATTTCTATACATTTCCATTCTTCTCAAAATTGCCAAATATGAAATATGGTGTGTTAGTGCTTAGTAGGTGCCCATGGTGGGCTTTTAGTTTATTGCTGAACGATATATTAGGGCTTCACAATTTCCAGACGTGTGGCTTGATGGCAATTGCAATTGGACATGAGCATGGTCTTCTTTATTTGATCTGGGCTGATTCCTTCCTTTGCGTTGTGTTGACTACAATTTGGGATGGGCCTTGGACGGTCGGCATCTTCACTTGGAAATCTAGCATCACTTTTTCTGGATGAGTGTGATTCGGCTTGGATGCGTTCAAACGAATCAGCCTTAGGCCTGTGGTGTGAACTCCTTGGAGTTTAATTGCGTGGGCTTTTTTCTTTTTTATTTTCCATCACATTTTCATATAATTCTTTTACTTGAGTTAATCTTTATGTGTATTTTTCGAATCTACCGATTTTGGCTATCAGAAGTACAAAAAAAATACAAACATAACTTTTGTATAAAATTAGGATAAAATATATATAATTATTACACTTATCAATATCCTCCTCACACAAATCCGAAGATATCTTTATTGGTTGCTATTGTTATCAGGCAAGGTGACATTAGAACACTCATCCAAGCTGGCAAATACCCAAAAGGAGTAGAGACAATCCAGACCAAAATGCCCTAAGAAGGTTAGCCCGCCGCCAACTTCTTGCTTAATGACACCAAGTCTCTTTGAGGGTTGTGAACAAAGTGGCGGATGAACTAATGAAGGAGTCCACAAATGGGTATGTAGGCCCCTCGTAGCTACATATTGGCCCAAAACATTTATGAAAGGCAGCTATTTATCACTAGATGCCCATGGAGCTGGACTCCATCAAACATGAGCGATTCTCCCACCACTCCACTCCTCTGCCAAGTGTGGGAACAAGATAAATGCTCCTTACCAAGAATTTATGTATTATCAGCAACCTGACCCTTTTCCATATGGGGGAATATGCATAGAAGATATGTTATATGTGTAAAGCTACTAAACTTACCAAATTTATATACACATATACAAGGATTTCCCTCTTGTTTGTTGTTTGTGTATCTAGAACCTACAGTATGATGCAATAAAAATATTTATACATATTTATATTATTAACAATCATTCGCTCATACAATATATACTCACTATCAATAATTGTTATTTTTATTTATTTATAGCCATACATATTGTATATGGACCATGCATTTATGAGTATTAATAATATCATTTTAAGCATAAATAGATTACACATGTATATGTTTAAATACAATGTATCACATAATAAATGTGTTAAAACTACTATTTGAGGTTTACAAGTTTTTCCAATTTTACACATGAACTTTGAAATTTAAAATCGCTAAATATTATCTCTAATCAAACTTTTAGTTATTAAATGTGACACTTAAAATTAAGATTGTTAATTGTTATATTAAATTAAACTTTTACTTGTTAAATTTACTATCTTATTTATTAAATGTTTGATAAAGGAACTTAGACCAATGATGTGTTTGCCTACATATAAAAAAGTTCAAATTATGTCTACCATCCATTAAGTCATAGATAATATTATTATATATTGAGCAACATGTATATTAGCAATTAGATCATCAATCTAACTTATACATATTAAATCTATTTATATAATAATATATTCCTCTAATATAGTATTTGAATTTTCTTTTTTTGTTATTTCATTTTATTTTTATTGTTCTCTCTCTCTCTCTCTGCCCCTCCCCATAGCCCTATCCCTTCACCCCATCTCCGTCTGTCTGTCTTTCCCCCCTTCTTCTTTTCCTTGTAACAATTGACATCTATTGATCTCCTCTAAAAAATTCAACTTTTACAGTCTATAAGATGAGATTTTCATAAGTAGGAGTAAGTAGTTATGTAAAACAAAGCAAAAAAACGTAAATGGCAAAAAATTAAAGGGTATTTGAAACAATAATACATTTTTGAGTATTTCTCCATGTAGAATTCACAATCTAAAGCAAATGATTGTACTAGTACAGTCCACTGTGTACGGATGGATAATGGTGGGGAAACTGGAGAAAGATTACAAATGAGAACAAGGCAAGAAGAGGAGAGAAGGGTGTGGAAGTAGAGTAAAGAAAGAGGGATGATGTGTTTGGTTCTAGTCCAAACAAAGTAAAAAAAGAAGCCTTACCCTATCGGGTGGTTGGGGGTTGATATTTTTGCTGGTTAAGAAGATGCCAATTCGCAAGCTTCCAAAACCAAGCAATGCAACAGACGAATGATAGCTAAGTTGTTGACCCATTTGCTCTTATTGAATATAGATCCACCGTGGACTCCACAATAATGGCGAAGTCCCCACGCAATGGACCTTTCTCATGGAGTCTAGACTATTCTTATGTGTCCTATTCTATTCAGAAAAAAAGAAAGAAAGAAAGAAAGAAAATGGCTTCTCTTATGTTATGTCCATGGAAAAATTGACCATGCTTTGCTTGAGGTTTTGTTTGGTTTGGTACCCTCATTAGATAATGTCTTAAGGGAACGAGAGAAGCCGGTGCTCATATTTGCATTAAAATTTAATTGAGTATTTCGTATTTTAAATGAGTCATTAAGTTCTTTATTTATATGATTTAATTAAATCAAATTCTTTATGTCTTTATTGAGTTAATTGAGAATTTTATGTTTATGCTAAGACCCAAATTATTTATATTGTAAACGAGTTATTTAAGTACTTTGAGTTTTATTTTTTATATTATGTAAATCTTTTATATCTATAGTTATATATTATTGAAATATCTAAAAAAAAGACTTGATTGATATAATGGAACACCTATAAAAGACAACTTAATCCATATATGAAAGGTCAAATTGAATTTGTGCATAAATTTAAGAGACCTTAAATGATTGAATTAAAATATGGATGGTTTGATTGATTCTTGATATAATATAGAGAACTTGTGTACTTTTTCTTGATATCACTAAATGATGTGATAATTCCATTTATACCACTTAAGCTAACTCATTACGTGTTTTTTTCCTCCAATATATCAGTTAACGTACAAGAAAGCTTTTCATTATTAGTTTTCCTATATTTGAATCCTCAGTGATATGGCATATATTTTATTATTCTTGTGATTATTATTTTTATTAGGTATTAACTTTGGCTTGCAAATAGATAATGATAAACTATTTTCTAAGAGTTTTATAAATTGAGTTTGATGTGCATGTGCACGTAAAAATAGAAACCTAGGTTAATGAGACATGTTATAGGAGATGACTATGACTTAACTCCGATACGAATGCTGTCTAAGGGGGTTTTCCTTTGTAATAATAAAAAGGGGGAATCAAATAATTATTTTCAATATTATCAATTTTAAATTTATCTCTACAATTTGATTCGATTCAATCTTGATTTAACTTCGGTTCAATTTTTTATCAAACCTGATTTTTCCTCTTAATTCTTAAACCCCTTACATGTCTAAGTCAACCACTCCAATCGGTTATGATAATATTTGTTATTCTCCAAATACTTTTTATTACTAGGTTTACTCATAAATGAGTCGAGAATTTTTATTTTAAGTAATATTTCTACTCCCTCTATATTGAGAATAGTTATTACGTCTCAATATATAATTACTAATTATATGTCAAAATGACCAAATAAGGACACATTTGTACTTTTATTAATAATTCCAATTTAATGTTACAATTAATGAGGTAAGATAAATATCGAAATAAGTATTTATTATAATAAAAATTTATATAAAATAAATAATATATATATTTCTAATCTATCATCAACAATAGTTATTCTCAAGAAATAATTTTTTCATTTCTTATCAATTTCATTTACAAAGTAATTAGGTCATAAAGGAATAACGACACGAAACAACTTATAGAAAGTGTAAGCATTGATTTAAGAAGGAATAACTCACTTATCTTAATAACGCCCTTGATTGGTAATGTGACATATAGGAAAGTGGTTCAATATATGAGTCCCAATGCATGACCACTTTTTATATATATTATATTTCAAATGGAGGTTTAAGATAGGTATCTATGATTTTCTTTTCTTGAAATGACTACAACATTTTTAGTTCATTTAGATTGCCTTTATGACATTTTGATACGAATAAAATTGTAATTTCGAGTTTCATTCTCTTTCTCATGTTTGAAAATGTTTTTAGAAGCCAAAATTGCAAGGGATAAACCAATTCTACTTTTAACGAGACAAAATCGATTCAATTTTACCCTCATTAATATAAAATTACAAAAATAGATTGTATATTTGTTTCAACTATGAATCAAGGGCATTTTTTATAAATACCATTTTAATACATAAATGAAATCAATAATTTTGTGGACGTTTCCAAATATAGGAATGAATTTATTATTCCATTTCCAATTTTATTCCATTATATATTATTCTTACATGCTAAACGTGCCTTAGGAATAAATGAGTACATAATGAGTTGGATGTGATGCTCTATCTACATTCTATTTTGTAAATATTAGTTCCCATATTTTGAAACTAAAACTCATGCTAAACATCTTTAATTCATCCTAAAATTTGTATTTTATGAAACTTATAGATTTTTTATTACATTTTTTATAATATTAAAATATTGAGGTAAATTTACTAACAACCTATCAATACTTCCATAATTTTGTAATTAATGTATTCATCAATTTATCATATGATATTATCACAGTATTGCAATCTACCATATAGTTATTTTAATGTAAATGGATTTGCAATTAAAGGTAGGTTAATTCTTGTAAAATTAAGTAATTTAGGGAATAGATGTATCTTATCATCCTACTATCCTCACAAACAGTAAAAGATGCATAATGCCATCTCATTGTAGAGGGTAATTGTTTATACAATGATAAAGTTATCCTTTGGCTTAAATATAGCATTAACCAAAACAATACTTACTATAATGGATTAAATCAAATTCAACCAACACAAAGAGAAGAAAATAGAAACTAGGTAGTCTAAAATAATATTAGAGTTTTCAATCGATAAATATAGTCATTGGGCCGGTTTAGAATTGTCTCGGGCTCAGCCTTGACTCGCCGGTTCACAGATTGGGAGGAGAATGAATCAACATCGAGCCAGTTCATGTGAACTGGCCCTTAATTTTTTTTTAGATTATTTGTTTTTTTTGTCGATTTTCATTTTTTATTTTTCAGTTTATTTGTTATTTATTCATTTGTATTTTTTAGATTTTTTTTCTTAAATTTATTTATTGGAAAAATAATCCACCATTTTTGCAGCAGTATGTGATGTTTGCTTTGTTAATTGGTGGCAATACCCTATACACTTGGGGGGACATCAGCTTCAAATTTTATTGATTAATTAAAAACATTACAGAAAATGAATGAGATACTTGACCTTACCTCTAGTAAATGATTATAAGACTCTGCAAATAAATAACAAAATTCTTACAAATTATCTCTAACTTAGTATAAAAAATAAATAAGATAATACTACTATCCTTACAAATTAATTTAGCTTATCTGATATCAAGATCTAAACCAGCAGAGCTTCCTCTTAATGGGATGAAGCCATTGAAGTATTCATCTTTTTCATTAGAAGTTCTGTATGACTCTTATGTTATATTCCTTGTCTTGAATCAATCATCTACGTAAGCCGGTACCTCAACGTTGACAGGTGACGGTCTTGACTACCGTTGGGATAAGACAAGGCTCGTTGTGTTGAAAGCTTATTCAATAGCTATCATTGATGTAGGAGTAGCAAGAACCTGACGAGTCATTCGAAAGAGGATCGAATATGTCTTCATATGCCTCATCCACCAGTCTAAGATGTTGAAATCCGTGATATTATTGTCATAAAATTCAAAGTTTGTGTTAAAGTAGTGGTTAAGTTCCATGTACTCACTCGACTTAGCATGGTGCCGCTTCAACCTTTGCACCATCATTTGTTGCGTGGGGGAGGGTATGACCATGCGTGGCACCGTATGAACCGGGGGACGATGAGGGAATCGTGGGAACTTGATCACCATATGCAGTAAAAAAGTTAGAAAATAAGTTTTCCGTTACCTAGATTGCTTGTCGTAGTTCTTGTGAGGAGGTAACAACATAGGTGTCTTGAGTCTTGGAAAATATGTCAATAATTTGCTAATATAAATTAAGATATTATAAAAGCATGTCTTTCTTATGATATGGATCTAAAATAGAAGTAACAAGATAAATTGTAGGAATTTATCTATAATAAAGCAACCATTTTGTAGCCATTTCATTAACCACTTAAAAAAATGGGTCGTCTCAGGCTTCAAGCGGCACTGACAATATCTTTATGACATTCATTAGGAAAAAGTGAACATTAGCTTGGTATACTTGAGAAAATGTCAGAGTACACTCATGAAAAACTCTTAGAACATTCAGCATTTTGCTGCGTCCATCCCAATCACTTGGGAGTAGTGGAATGTTTAGGATATTTATCGTAGCAAAAGTACACAACGCATCTTTATAGCAAATCATACTTTCCAAAAGTCAATATGTGGAATTTCACTTATGCTTAACATCTTTTCTAAGTTTTTTAAGTCGTATTTCGTTATCAATACAAAATTTTCACTATGTCTTATTTACAAATGGATGTTCAATTAAAAAGACAACTAGTTGTCATATTGGGAACATCTTAAAATCTAAACAATCGATATCATCTTTAACACAAAGATTTAAAATATAGCAGACACATCGTATGTGGAAAAAAGTTCCACCTAGCTTGAGTTAACATAATGTTTAAAGTTCATCAATTGATATTGTGTTAATGGATGTATTGTTAAAACTGATTGAAAATATATTTTTTTTGTCATGAGTATTCACCTAAAATAATACTTATTATATAAAAAATATTTTGCATTATATAACATTCGTTCAAAATCCTAAGCACTATTATTCTCTTTTGTACTTATCATGAATCATTTATCCAGTGATATGTAATTCTCATGTATGAATTATCCTACTGTGAATCGATCAATGTATCCGCACAAATAGAAACATGTGTGTTAAGAGAATTAGATAAAGTGGCTAATTCATGCTTCTCATTGTGATACAGCTTCACGGTGGTTTGTTGTATCGTTTCAGGTTGTAACTTTGTAAGCTTGGATTCAAAACTTTCCATTCATACTTAAATCGATGCATGGGAGGTGCATGGTTTAATGACAAGTGATATTTAGCTAAGTATTTTACTAGGGCAACTTTTTGCCTCTTAGTAGAATGCTGAATAGGCTTGCTGATTGTGATCCATATGATTGGGAAATTTGTTGATACGACTTGTTTATGTTGAACTCCATGAGGTGCTTTGATTGCATGTGCACCCCCCCCCCCCCTCTTATTTCACGCGTAACTTGATCGACAATAGTTGCAATACGCATGGGTACTCTCACATACTCTTGCAATTTTATGAAAATATTTAGTAAAAAGTTAGATTTAAGTAGTGCGGGTAGCTTACCCATAGAGTTGGATGGGCCACGTATATGGCCCGATACTTGTTCTTTCGGTACTTCATAGGCACCGTCTTTCTCTTCTTCTTTCGCCTCCTCTTTGTTGCCTTATTGTGGTTGCAATTGGCTTTGTCCATCGAGAGTCGTGTGCTTAAAGCTTGGGGATTGCATCATCAAAGGCTCCAGTCTCTCGTTGGTGAAATCATAGATATCGTAATCTTTTACTTCAAAAAATTGCTCAGGTGTAGATTGCATAGATTTTTCCTTATCACCTTTTTTAGAACCTCCCTTCTTACCCAAAGATGAACCATGAAAGAAACTTGCTATTTTTCAAATTAGTATAAAAAAGAAAATACTTATATGGAAAATCGTAACTCGATGATCTAATAACTGGGAAAAAAAATTCAGTAGATTTCACTTAAATATAGGAGGATAATAATTTATATAACAGAAGTATTCGCAAGTTAAATAAATTGAAGAGCTGAGTAGATGAGAGCAAAAAAAATATTAAATGCACAAGAGATTGAGTATAAATTTTTTTGTAGAAAATTCCCATGAATGTAGAGGTATGAATTTACATAATATTCTTGCACTGTTTTAATTTTTCTGCTCCTTTACAATGTTCAAATTAAAAAATTTGAATGCGATCTGATAAAGCTTACTTGTAAACCTATTGCATTGCCTACAAACCTATTTCTAACTTCAAACATGAAAATTCAAATTTCTCTAGCCGTGTGCACCTACACTTGGAAGCCTATAATATTCGTTATGTTGCTTTTTCCTCCACTACTTTCTATACTTTGCATCATGCCTTCTCTCCACGCTCATTTTTTCAAAAATTCCGTTACTCTTTTGTAGATATTTGTCTGTTTCTACCTATCCTCTTTTGTCAATTTTTTTTTCTCCACTAATAGCTTGTATTGTTATTCTTTCTTTCTATTTTCTTTGCCCACCGGTAGGTTACGGCTTTAGCTTTGACCTTTTTCTTTTTTTATGGTAGGCTGACCTGCCGATTCAGAAATGGCTAAACTAGCAAGTTGTGAATTGGCTTAACATCCGATTTACAAGTAGCCAGTTTGGACATGTTACATCCCTTCAAAAACCGCTAACCTAGTGGTTTGGGGGATGGGTTGAACTAGCCTTCACGGGTTGGTTTACGTTCAAGGCGGGTCAATGGGTTGATTTGGCCCTTTCCTATATCTAGATAGATGGACTTGGGTTGTATATATTTCAATAGAGGCAACAACCATATGTTTACGTCAAAATACAATATTATATTATATTTAATTTTATTAGTTAATAATTTTTACAGTGTAACTTATATCTTATATATTTTAGAGTATATGTTATAAGGTGAGTATAAGTATGGAGATATTATATTAATATCTTATCTTATGGGAGTAAGTTAAAAAAAAAATGGTAATCAGAGCTTATCTTATAACTTTTAATATTTACTTAGAACTTATCCTATCAAATATTATAGAATAGGATACATGTTTTAATAAAGATCACCTACTTAACCCTATTTGGTTTTTTTATGTTTATATCTTATATGCATTTTATTTGTATGATTGTGTTTATATTTGATTAGTATTTAATAGAAACTTCATATTCGAGAAACTATTGTATATGTATTTTAAAAGTTTTCATTTTGAATATATATAAAAGTATCAATAGAGATGGGGATTGGGAACATATAAATTTTGGAAAATTTTTATTGAAGATACTTTATTGAAACAAAGCGAAGATTTTACCATTAAGCAAAGACAATTGTCCATTTGAAGAAGCATTTTTTTTTCTTTTTTTTTTAAGTTTTAATTAATTATTTTCTTTACTTTTGTTTAAGCACGAAAATACTAGCTCAACTCTTTTTATGCTATCAACTAATTTCCCTTTGAAAGTATCAATATTAGTTTCATTTTTTATATTTTTGCATGGAGTGTGTGCATATCTCATACTTAATCTCATCACTAAATTTTGAATTAAATTTAGTTTGACATTTCTAAATATAATCTGTAACACTTTAGATAAAAAATAATTAAATGAGCCTTTTTTTCAATCAAACTTCTATTCACAAGGAGTATCATAATTTCCTTCTCCTCTTCTCCCCCCAAAAAACACGTAGATATTTGTAATGCTTTAGGTCAAAAGGAGTTAGTAATGCAGCCAACAAATATTAATGGATCCTTTTCAATTATTTGGCTTGAAATTTTTAGTATTAATATATTATTTACTATTTAACCTTATATATTATTATTAAAAAATTCTCCATAATTAATGTGAGATTTCTATTCAAATAAAATACCACAGTCTTCTTCTTAAATATACAAAGTATTAAATAATCTTTTTGATCTAAAAGACGATATTACTTTCCTTAAGGCATTGCCCAATCCTATACGGGCTTGACCACCTCCTCCTAGATATACTTTTGTCGGATGGCTAAGTTAATTAGCCTTCAAATCCCGTTTCTTAAGACTCACTTCCACTCCTGCTCTACCCAAAGAAATCCCCAAGGAATGCTCGTGGTTTACAACGACGTCAGGGTCCAACTAACATAAATGGCTTGAGCCCTCCAACGTCTTTATCATAAGAGGGGACCGGCTCTATACTAATTTGTTCAAGTCGGCGACATACAGGTTTGATATGAAGAAAGAGTTTGGAATAGAGTGGGTAGAAATGGAGTAGAATGAGATATAATGGAATCAATAACGAAATGATAATTTTAATTTTATGTTTGGTACTGATAATCTAATTTTAGTAATTTGTTTGATTTTTAGCATATTCGAAATGGAATAAAATGGTATCAAACCATATTTGTCAAATGTATCCTATGTGTCTTCAATATGTATTAGTATAATATAACATATGTATAATCACTAATGATATGAGATTATCAAATATATCAACTTCCATCATCCTATATTACCTATCTTTTACACGATATACCATTAAATGTGTTAATGTGCAATTAGTCATATATTTAATACATGCCATACATATATAATATATTATAATTATCAATATCATAAATTTATTGATAAAATGTGTATATATTTGTCTTTTATCTGTACGAGTGTATATGTGAATGTTTATATGTATGTAAATGCATATGAGTTTCAACTTTTTACTTAAGAATATAGTTAAAAATGTAATTTCCTTTTTTAATAGCAGAAATAGAATCATGCTGTCTAAAGTCTAGAAATTAAAATTCGGATTTCACTTTTCAAAACTGCATTGGGATGTAGGAATTGAAATAAAGCCTGTATGATTCATTTTTATCTTCCAAAAATGCCATTAGACACTCCATTTGGACTCTTGCAATAAATCAGCCAAACCATCAAGCCAGCTGTCCAAATTGACCTAACCCATTAATCTCCTATGTTCACCAAGTGACAGATGGTGCGATTAGATTTAGATGTACCTGGCATGTTATCATCCCAAAGAGTTATCGCCCTACCAAAAGCTTTCCATTCCTTGCAATAGGTTGTTGTACGTGCTTGTTGGAGATAAGACAAGGCACACCTCGGAATGGTTATAAGGTAGATTTAGGCAGCTATCAGCATTACTTTTGTTACCTTACTATAATGAAAGTTAGTACCAAATATATTTTTAAAATATAAAGCTTTATATAAGTAAAACAATGAAAAAGAAAGCATCAAAGCATGGCAAGGCAAAATACTAGCACTAGTACCGTATTGCATGTATTTTGATCAATTTTCTCCTCACTCACTAGCATAGTCATGGGGTGAGAAAATTTTGATTATCGCAATTTCTTGCACTAGATGAAAGTATTATGATGTGAGGTAAGATAATCATGGTAGAAAAAAAATAATTTATAGAGTAATATAGTCAATACGTAGTATATTATTTACAATATATATAAAATTATTTCTATCTCCTTGTTGGACTCCACCATAATATATATATATATATATATATTTATTTATTTTATAATCTTTTAATGCTAAAATATAGATAGTAATTGAAAAAACTTAGTGGGCAATTGCTTCTTCACCAACTAACCCATTTAACTCCAACTTACTCTTGAGCACATGTATTAGGTGTATCTGATTCAATTTTTTTTTTCTTTTTTCCCCTCTTCACTTTGACATCCAACAAATAATATAAAAGCTTCATTTTGATTATTTTTTTTCCTTCATCGAACTCTTCGACCTTTTTTTCTTTCTTTTTTCCTTTTAATGCATAATGTTAATCAACAGTACTTAAATGATAGAGAGCATGTGATCTTAGCTTGGTATTAATAAATTTCTTTTTTTTTGGGTTATTTTAAAAATAAATTACTGTTTGCAATTACAAAATTACCACCCCCACACAGGCACAGCTGCTGTCGGATATTCCCGCTTTCTCATCCTTATGTACATGGATATAAAAATTAAAAACTTTTACCAAGTGGGCCCCACACAAAAAACAGTTGTTATCTTCGGCCCTTCTCTCGCTGTCTTCTCTTTCATCACTCAAATCAACCCCCGCGCACATCAGCAACCCTTTCCTTCCCTTCACTATAATGCGCCACACGCTTATCCTTCGCCTCTTCCGTCCATCCATCCATCCATCCATTCATTCCCAATACCCACTCGCCACTTTCTTCTCTCTCCTCTCTCTCGGGATATGCACAGTGTGCAGTTTATTTATTTAACTCTCTTTTTTTTGGCTTCTTTTGTACGATCCCATACTGCACACTTCACACGGAGATTTATCGCTTTATTATCATGTTACCGTGTACCTTTTACTTCCTAAGCTGTTTATGGTGAGAACAAGTGACTTTTTTTCACGCCCCCACATGAAACTCGAGAGCAAAGACTGAAACTTTAGTGTTTTTACCTGTTATTTGGGATGATATCGTCTCTGGGTCATTGAGTTCTAAGGATTTTTCGCTGGGTTTGGATCGAAGGCTTGATGGGCTTGTAAGTTGGTGTCTGTGTGGAGTTAGGATCTGAAACGAGTTAGGGTTCGGGTTTTGTGTGTTTGGTTCTTGGAGGGAGGTTTTAATGGCTGGAAGTAACGGAGTCAATCTCAATGAGTCCAGGGTAATGATTTGTGTTTAAGTTTTTTTCCTTGTACGTTATGTTTGATGTGGTTTTGTTTTGCTTCTGAAGTATGAATTTTTTCGGTCTGTGCTTATTATGCTCGGTTTGGAATGTTTAGTAAGTTAAATGATTTGTGGTCGGTGTTTGTCTCTTGTTGTCTATATTTAGTTAGTGGGAATGATCAGCTAGTCTAGATTAATTTATCTATATTTTGGGCGCGAAGTGAAATAACGATTGGTCTCTGTGCAACTTCGTTTGGTCCTTTCTGTTTTGTTCTTTTTGATCTTTGCTTGATATCATTGGAAGTTGGAAATGGATTAGCCAATTTGCTTTGCGGTGGTATTAGGTTCTTTATATTGGGATTATGATTTGTAGTGGGACCCTTCTAAAGGCTTGAAGCTTGGAACTTCATATTTGATCAGTGATAGTTGTACCATTTATTGGCTTTTAAGTTGCTGTTTTGTCTATGAGCAGTTTTGTTTTAAACTTCTAGATTTGAACTTCTACTTGTTTTTGCCTTCCATTTTTTTTTCTATGTTTATGCGGTTTTGATCTTGATGCTTTTCTGTTGAGTTATAAACTTGAGTTAAACCGTATTTTCTTGAGCGATTTTATCGGTTAGGATTATCTGATCTAGCCATCTAGGATGGGTTGGATTTATTGGATGATGTATTCATTTACTTGGAATTGTAATGTGGGTTGTTGAATAAATGGACTTTACTGGTGTTTGTTACTTACCTTTATTAGCAACTGTCGCAGTTGTCTTTCTAGATATTACGAACGAGGTAGAAGTCTAATCCCTTTCAGCATTTTTCTTTATAGATGGTTGTTCCATTGAATACATGGGTCCTCATTTCCAATTTCAAGTTGTCCTATAATCTTCTCCGGCGTCCTGATGGAACATTTAACCGCGATTTGGCGGAGTACCTTGATCGGAAAGTTCAAGCAAATGCCAATCCTGTCGATGGCGTCTTCTCATTTGATGTTATTATTGACCGTGCAACAGGCCTCCTTTGCCGAATCTATCGACCAGCTTTTGAAGAGGAGTTTCTGCTTAATATGACCAACCTTGAAAGGCCAGTTGAAGCTGACGTTGTTCCTGTAATCATCTTTTTTCATGGTGGAAGTTTTGCACATTCCTCTGCAAATAGTAGGATATACGATATCCTTTGTAGGAGATTGGTTGGAGCTTGCAAGGCAATTGTGGTTTCTGTTAATTACCGCCGTGCACCTGAGAATCGATACCCCTGTGCCTATGATGATGGGTGGATGGCTTTGGAATGGGTGAACTCAAGATCCTGGCTTCAGAGTAAGAGTGATTCTAAAGTTCATATATATCTAGCTGGTGATAGTTCTGGGGGCAACATCGTGCACAATGTTGCTTTAAGGGCAGTGGATTCCAAAATTGAAGTGCTAGGTAACATCCTTCTCAATCCGATGTTTAGTGGAGAGAAGAGAACTGAATCTGAGAGAAAACTAGATGGAAAGTACTTTGTCACAGTACAGGACCGAGACTGGTACTGGAGAGCTTTTCTTCCTGAAGGGGAGGATAGGGATCATCCTGCGTGTAATCCATTTGGCCCCAGGGCAGAAAGCCTTGAAGGAGTAAAATTCCCAAAGAGCCTTGTTGTTGTGGCTGGTTTAGACCTTGTTCAGGACTGGCAAATGGCTTATTACAAGGGCCTAGAAAAAGCTGGTCAAAAGGTTAAACTATTGTTTTTGGAGAAGGCGACCATTGGATTCTACCTGTTGCCAAATAATGACCATTTCTATACAGTCATGGATGAAATAAATAGCTTCGTGAATCCTACCAGCAGATAGTCTTTCATGTAGAAATAGCCATCAGGGCATCGGAAGCTTCCATTTCTGCCTTGCCATAATAGTGATATTTCCAATTTCCAAGAATGTGTACTCATAATACTACCTGGGGCTCTAATCGTCTGTTTCCTTATCTCCCACCGGGTCTGGTTCTGAGGAGGTGGACGGACTCAGTTTTCAGGGTGCACGTGATATCTAGCACTTAGCTGGATCACGTTGTTTTGTTCTATTGACTTTCAAGCCTCCTGCAGCAGATATATATCTAACAAATCCGCCAGATTCAAGACGACGGTTCAAGGTGTTCAGTCGTAGCTTTTGGTGGCGAAACTAACTGGGTTCAATTCCCAGCTAATGTTATATATAGGTTAATATCAAAGCTTTGGATGCAGAAAGCATCCTTGGTTCTGCTATAGTATGTGTATACAATTGTTAATATATATATAAAGAGATGTTTTGGTAATGTTGTCACTTTTTCCTTTTCAGTTTGCGGGCTGAATGTCTTGTTGCTCTTTTGAACTTTTTATGTTTGCGAGTGTATATAGGATATATTTTAGTTGTAGCACTAAAAAAGGAGTTGTTTCTAATGGTTTTTTCAAACTTGGCTAGAAATGGAAATTGGGAACCTTTTATTTCAACCACTTAGGTACCTACGTTTTGATTGTTGTGATACTATCAGCTGTCTTGAGTGGACTTTGGAAAGAAAGAAAAAGCGTAAGAACAAAATTGTCTAGATCAATCTCATTCAGAAATTAAAGTTTTTAACACTTACAGGAGTTTCTACTGACATCATGCCTTATACTTGATTTCTATTATTTTAGCCGCTCGCATCATTGATGTATGACTGTCTACTAGTGTATTTAGTTTTACACACGCAAAAAAGATTTATATGTAGATGTTTTTTTCATCTATAGTAAATTATCAATGGAAATAATGTCTATTTAGACTTGCTATTTTTTCCCCCTATAGTTGAGAGTTGCATCCCACATTTTGTTTTCATTATTTTAACGCTGCCTTACTAAATAGGATCATAAGTGATAAGCCTGCGAAATTCGTGAAGGATGAAAATTTCCCATCTAAACCTTACAAGTGCCAAGTTGCATTCATTGTCTTCACTCAGGATTACATTCTCCTTGCTCCACCAACTACTAAAGACACCGTAAAGCACTACTTCCATCTAGACACCGGATTGGTTCAAACCTAGCCTTAACTCATCAGGTCACGGGGTCAGAGAATGAGTGAACCGACATTGGTTTGGAATAGAAAGAGTCAGACCGGTTCATGTGAGTCATTTTTTTTTTCTTTATCTATCTATAATTTTTATCGGTTTTTCCATTTTTTTCTTTTTTATTAGTAATTTTTTGGTGGTCTTTTTTCTTTTTTAAATTTTATTCACGTAGAAAATTAATCCGTCATTTGATTAATTAAAAATATTATAGAAAAAAGATGAAAACATTTAACCTTATTTCCTATACATGATACTTAAATTTTGTAAGTAAATAACAAAAATAAATAAAAGAGTATTACTCTCCTTATAAATTATTTCTAACCAACTGCAAAACATAAATAAGATAGTACTACTACCCTTACAAATTAATTTTGTTTATAGTACAGTTGTATATTATTCAACTCGTTATGTCTTACCTGAGATCAAGAGTTGAGGCAGCGAAGCTTTCCCTCGACGTGAGAAAATTGTTGAAATATTCATTTTCTTCACTAATCGTTCTATATGACTCTTGTATTCTACTTCTTGCCTTCAACCAATTCTCTACATACGCCAGCGTCTTAACATTAATGGGTGATAGTCTTAATTGCCATTGTGTTTGGATAAGGCTCACTGTGTTGGAAGCTTGTTCAATAGCTACCATTGATGCAGGAGTAGCAAGAACTTGGTGAGCCATTTAAGAGAGAATTAGATAAATCTTCCTCTATCTCCTCTACCAGTCCAAAATGTTGAAATCTATGATACTACTGTCAACAAATCCAAAGTTCGTGTTGAAATAGTAGTCAAGTTTTGTGTATTCACTCGAACTAGCATAATGCCACTTTAACCTTTATGCCATCATTCGTTGCTCGGGAAGAGTATGAACATATGTGACACCACGTAAGCCGAGAGACGGCAAGGGGGTTGTGAAAACTTGACAATCATATATAATAAAAAAGTTGAAAAATATGTCTTTTGTTACTTGAATCGCTTATAGTAATTTTTGTGTCATAGTAATGACATAAGTGTCTTGTATCTTAGAAAATGTGTCAACAATTTGGTAATATAAATTGAGATATTCTAAAAATATGATTTTCTTACAATGTAGATCTAAAATAGAAATAATGAGATAAATCGTGGAAATTTGTCTATAATATAATAACTACTTTATAGGAATTTCATTAACAATTACCTGAAAAAATGAGTCGTTCTGGGCTTCAAGCAGCACTAACAGTATATTTACAGCATTCATTTGAAAAAAGTGAATACTAACTTGATATACTTAAGAAAATGTTAGAGTATACTCATGAAAAGCTTTAAGCACATTTAGCATTCTAATGCATATATCCCAATTGCTAGGGTGCAACAGAATGTTCACGACGTTTGTCATATCAAAATAACACAACACATTTTTAGAGGGAACTGTACTTCTTAGAAGTTGATAAGTTGAATTTCACATATGCTTAACGTCTTTTCTAAACTTTTTAGGTCACATTCCATTATCAATATAAAATTTCCTTCATGTCTTATTTATAGATGGATGGTCAATTAAAAAGCCAATTACTTATCTTGTAAGGAACATCTTAATATCTAAACAATTTAAACTATCTCTAACATAAAGATTTAAAATATGGTAAGCATATTGTATGTGAAAAAAAAGTCCCACCTAGCGTGAATTGATATAACACTTCAAATTTATCAATGGATTCAGTATTTGCAACAACATTGTCAAAATCGATTAAAAAAATAATTTTCATTAATGAGTATTTACCTAAAATAATACTTATTATATGGAAAATATTTTGTGCCATATGACATTCATTAACAATCCTAAGCATTATCAATTTTTTTTTATTTGCCATGCATTATTTATCTAATGACATGTAATTACCATGTAAGAATCACCTTACCATAGATCGGTCCATATATTTGCACAAATAGAAACTTGCATATAAAAAGAAATTAAATATAACAACTAATTTACACTTACCATTGTATTATAGTTTCACAGTGATTTGTTACATCATTTTTAGCTCATGCCTTTGTGAGCTTAGATTTAAAGCTTCTCGTTCGTATTCTAAATAGTGAACGAAAGATGCATAACTCCATGATAGGTGACATTTGGCTAAGTATTCTATTATGGCAATTTTTTACCTCTAAGTAGAATACCGAAATAGGCTTGATGATCGCAAACCATTGAACTGGAATATTTATTGCTACGACTTATCTATGCTAAACTCCGTTGAGTGCTTCAATTGTATGTGCCTATTCAAAGTCCTATAGCCCTTCCCATTCTTCCATGTGTAACTTGACTGACAATAGTTATAATATGCACCGGTATTCTTATCTTCTCTTATAATTTTACAAAAATGTTTAGTAAAAATATCAAATTTAAGCGGTATAAGTGGTTTACCCATAAAGCTGGCTTTGCCATGTACATGGATTGGTACTTTTTCCTCTGACGCTTCCTGGACAATGTCTTCCTCTTCTTCTTTTGCCTTTTCCTCGCTACTCTCTTGTAGCAGCGGTTCACTTTGCCTACTGAGAGTCATGTGCTCAAAGTTTGGGGTGGCATCATTAAATTCTCCTAATGCTTGTTGGTGAAGTTGTGGAGATCATAATCCTCCATGTCAAAAAATTTCTCAGGTTTACACTGAATAGATTTTTCCTTATCACGTTTTTCCAAAACCCTCATTCTTATTAGAAGATGAACCACAGAAAAAACTTATCATTTTATAGATTAGTATAAAAAGGAAATACTGATATGGAAAAAGCGTAACTTGATAATCTGGTTATTGGAATATATATATATATATTTGGTGGAAGACACTTTAATATAGGCAGTAAAAATAATTTAGATAACAAAAGTACTTGCAAGCGAAATTAATTGAAGAATTTAAAAGTACATAAAGGAGTTGAATGAAGAGTTAAGCAAATGAGAGCACAAAAACAAAGTGAATATATAAGAAAATGACAAGATTTTTTGTTTGCATAGAGAATTGAATGAATGCATATGCACAAATATATACAACTTTTTTAAAAATGTTAAAATATTTTTGAGTGTTTGAATTTTTCTCTTGTCTCACAATGCTCAAATTTAAATTCTTCCATACATAACATTACCAAAATTTTGCAAACTCTCCATTTTGTTTTGTTGAATGCTTCAAAAGTTAAATTTCAAAAATTTTCACACATACATTAGTCAAAGGCTGATATTATATTTTCTACTTCCTCACTTCTGCATTGAAAATAGTGACCCTATTTTGTAGGCCTCTACAATCTTACTTTGCTTTTGAAAATATTAACCTATGTTTATTTTTTTTTTTTTTGTGGGGATTATTGATTGACTCACTAGTTTGAGCCGAGCCTAAGTTGGCAAGTTGTTGAATAAGCTGAACCACCGGTTTAGCTGGGTTGACAAATCTAACTCGGTTGAAACTTGCTTAATTGGTAGGTTTTAAGCCATTTCACGGTTCATGAATTGGCCAGGCTAAGTTGGCAATTTGACTTGGCCTATTCCCATGTCTACCTCAACCAACCACTAAGAATACCATCAACCACCATGAACACCAACAATCTAGGCAATTTAATTGCATTATGGCTTGAAAACCCAAATGTTATTGGTGTGTTGAGAACCTACCTTTGAGGCTTACGAGCACAAGCTACCACTCTAGTCACCATTGCACCGCTATTAGTACCATGATCCTATAACATCTACACCACCACTCTAGTCACCATCATTATCACTACTGTCATAAACCCACTTCTATACTACACCATCTTACCTTAACACTATAATATCTACCACATCCACAACACTACCAAAACTTATGCACCATTAGCACCTTCATTGTTATTGCTATTGTTACCACCACCATCATCATTATAAACCCCATTGCTACTGTTGCCAACACCTATTGCTATTGTCATCCCACTAGCATCCTTTAACTGCTATCACTAGATCACTATTACTGTTATTATCGCTATAGCACTATCACTATCACTATTACATCACCACCAAATACACACATAGATGCTACCACCATTAATGCTACCTTTACATTGCTACTAACATCATATTGCCATTTGCAACACTATCACCATGCACACCATGTTTGCCACCACTATCTTTACCACCACTTTTTTCACTGTTACCATCAACACCATTATTACTATCATTGCACAATCAAAATTGTTGCTACCTTGCATTACTACCCTACTCATGTTTTGACAACACCAACAATACCACCAGCACCACAATCCCTTAGCCTCCACACAAATATCATTGCACCGCGTTTAATACCATTAAGGTGTTAAAGGTGATATCAATTTGACATCAATTGTAATAGTAGTAGCGAAGTAAGTAGTGGTGATGGTGACATCAATTTGGTGTTATAGTGATGACAATTGTGGGGATAGTATAGCAGGGGTAGCAATAATGATAATGGAGGGTCCGGTGGTAATGATAATAGTGTTAGTGGGATAGGGAAGATGATGTGGTGCTAGTGATATCATGTATGAGTGGTGGCAATTGCGACAATGATAGTAATAGCATTTTCACCTATTAGGGCGTATTTGTGCTTATGTTCCTAACTCAATAGTGTAAATAATGGAATAATAATTTCATATAAAAAGACTCATGACAAGTAACTAATGGAATAAAACAAATAATTTCTTACAATAAAAATAATTTCTTAAAATAAAACAAATCCTTGAAATATTTATGTTTACATAAACACATCCATAGTCTTGATTTTGTGGCAATAGACTAAAAAGCACATGGCAACTGATAAAAATACTCTTATGTGCGGTGATATAAAGTATTGTGAACACCTCCCTATAGTCGTGGGAGAATACACTAAAGTACATTTGAAAGACAAAATTGTCCAAAATCCAACAGAAGGAAAGTTTGGAAAAGAGTTGTATATATATATAAAGAATGGAATAGAATAGTTCTCTTTTGATTAGTTAAACCACGATGAATGTTAAAGATATTTATAGTCAAATAGTATAAATATTAGTGGGGATAGATAAGTTCGATTTTCATTCTCCACGTATTTTAATGCATAATGTAGTTTATGACTGTCAAATTTATGATTTTACCTATAATTTCCAAAGGATCTATGGAATTAAAATATAAAATTGAAATGTAAAAATGAAAGTTTCTACAACTTATATAAATTAGTTTTAAAAAACTATGGATATGTTTACTGTAGTCATAAAAACATGAAATGTAAGATGAAAAAAAATTTTATAATATAAAAAACTATCACTTATGCTACAAATAAATTATGCATAAGTTGTTAAGCTAATATAAAAAATTATAATATAAATAACAATGCTAGCATAAAATACATCATAATATAAATTATAATAATAAAACATAGTGTTAACAAAAATCATCTAACTCCCTTTTAATAATGAAAAGTCAAAAGTATCACCGGCCCTCTCATCATCATCACTATTATTATTTTCATCTTTATTGTTAATGCAAATATCATTATTAGCACTACTACTAATAACATTCTTATATTTTAATTCTAATTCTTTCAACGAACTAAAATTATTCATATTTTCTAAAAGCTAAGTTGTATTTTCCATTTTTTAATCCATTTGACTTAAATAAGTAGAATAAGTAAATTTGGTTTAAAACGTAGATTAAGAACTTAAATACAAAAAATTAAAAGTTTAGAGCTGGAATAGAAAATGTGTCAAATGTTGAGGACTAAATTTATACTTTTTCTTAGGTTATATCAAAATCATATTACAAAGAAATATCAATTAATGGAGTCATTACATTGAGATAAGTAAATTACTAAATTAATTTGATGTTATTTAGCCCATTTCTAGAATTTATTATTATTAAATTACTATGTTGAGACGAGAATGGAATATAATTTTAGAAAATTTTTATATGTAGGTTTCCATTAATTGAAACATGATTTTTTTTTTTATTTATTATAACAAGGGAGAAGGAATTCAAACTTGATCAATCTCATTGAAAAATTAGCATTCATATCATTAGGGTATAAAGACCTTAGTATTGAGATTTGAATTTTTTATTTTGTTAAAAGATAATAGTAAAACAATTCGTTAAAGCCCACTATGGTGATATGATCAACTAAAGTAATTGGGTTTTATATATCTTAATAAGGTAACGTGGTTATATATCTCGGTGTAGGCCTAAAGTGTTTATTGAAAACACTCTATAAATAGGGCTTATTAGTAAAAGGTTATTAACATAAATATATCAACTTCTTCACCTATCCTCAATAATGATGCCACAATTGTTGAATATATTGCCAATTATATATAAGACTGGACAAAAAAATCAATCGAAGTATAAAATGGATCAGATTAAACTATAAATTAAGTTTAAATCGCCTTTTTAGATTTGAAAAAATTATGCAAGGAACTGAATCTTTTTTTTTTTAGGTTAAAAAAAATTGTGAATCAAATCGAATTGTAAGAACTAAAAAAAAAACAGTAGTGAAAATTTAGATAATAATGACCAAAAAAGAAGATTTAATGTTGTTTATTCAATTTCTGTTCTTATTTGGTTTTTATCGATTAACTCACTATTTTTTAATTTTGTATTTTTATTTATTAATTGATACAGAAAACAGAATTATCTAGAAAAAGATAATAAAATCTCTTTAAATATATCAAGTGAGTATTGAAAGTGGTGAGTGATATTAGAAAAATGATGATGAATTACATCATTTTTATGTCTAGTATAATTTTTTATGATTTACTAATTTGTATATATATATATATATATATATATATATATATAACTCGATAACACATGTAATAATGGTTCAAACTGTGTATTGAACTGAACCATTTTTTTTAAGTTTGAAAAATTTATGAATTAACCATAATATATGATTTGGAGAAGTTAACCCTATTGAACCAAACCGTGTCCACCCCTAATTATATACTATAAACCTCAAAAGTATATAAGATAATCTGGGAACATTTGGGAGCATAATATTCAACTAAAAGAGGTACCAAGGATGAACATTAAATGGGAAATTCATATAATTAAATAGTACGGGAATTGAATGATACTAAGACATAGTTAGTTTGGATCTTATGAGCCTAATCTAGATAAAGTGGTAATCCCATATTTTCCCATGTCTTGTAAATGATGAGAACATAATTTCCATGCCATGTGAATAAGATAATTAAATTAAAATTCAATAGGAATTGAATAAATATGTAATAGTTATTATATGTTGATTATTTTTTTTAGTTAGCATAAAAATGAATAATGAATAACGTAAAAATAAAATACAAATTACCGATTATACCCTTAAAATCCCTACCCTTTTATATTTTTTATAATTTTAACACATCGTATTTATGATAAAGATAATAAATAAATCAGTTGAGGACATGAATTATCATTGATATTTTAAGTAATTACAATTTATTAAGAATGACTATTCAATAAAGTAAATACTGCAATAACAATTTTATATGAAATAAAAAAATAAATAAAATAACTAATAAATGAAAAGTATAAAAGTTTATCGTACCAATTTGAATATAATTTTACATTTTTTTATTGGCGGAAATGATTTTGCATTTATTAGTTAAAATATAATGCAACATGATACCCATCACATGGAATGCAAATGTCTTTCCATTTAGACGAACACTCAAATGACAGCTGATGTACAGGAACAAAGAACGGTATGAAATGGAGATTGAAGTTACATGACAACCTCAAACTTACACAACCATGACCCCTCTTAACATTACAATCCAAAATGAGCACAGAGCCAGGCTGGTGGAACATTATTATTTGCTTGGCTTGTCAAACCCATCAGACAATAATTATATTTACCAGGCAATTCAATCAAAACACATAGAGACTTGCATGTTGGATTTTTATTATTTATAATATTAAAGTGTAAGAGATCCATTTTGATATTATATCTTCTAAAAATTAAAATTTTATAAATAA
Organism: Laguncularia racemosa; assembly: GCA_037954665.1. Classification (NCBI taxonomy): domain Eukaryota; kingdom Viridiplantae; phylum Streptophyta; class Magnoliopsida; order Myrtales; family Combretaceae; genus Laguncularia; species Laguncularia racemosa. The sequence continues at coordinate 583,920 of JBBMOL010000056.1, forward strand.
ATCACTTCAATTGTTTTTAAAAATAGTTGAAGATTAGTTTCAGTAACCAATAAATTTTCTCACTTTAACTGATTTTATTTTCCTATAAATCATATTCTTCATTTTCAATTTAAAAAAAAGAACTAAATTTTATTCGACAGTGATATAATATATTCTATCATCTTAAACTAATTATAAACAAATTAATATGACCTTTTACTTGCCTCACCAAACTTTCATTCGCAACATTAATTTACCTTTCTGGTACTTAAATGTGAATTGATTAAACCAAAATGAAATGTGCCATGAATGATAAATGTAGTGGATGAGAATTAATAACAAATGTAATGAAAAATAATTTACCCCATAAACTAATATAATAGATGAAAATTTAAGAACATCAAATAATGATATAATGCTTGACAAGATAGAATATGAAAAGATGAAAAAATTTTAAAACTATATATTATAATAGATGTAAAATACCAAATGCATAATTTTATCTGAAATTAGAACATATATAATTATATAATTATATACAATTGTTAGATTTCTAAGCTTATAAAATTATATTAACCTCATAATTCTATTAAGAGTTTCCATTTAAACGATTTTATATTACTTTAATTGAGAAAAATCTCATAAAACCATAAATTTATAGAATGTAAAGTTAAACTTAACTTATGATTTAAACAACAATGTATCAACATTTCTTTTCAAGCTATTGCCATTTATTAACCATGCTAAAAGGTAACAGATTTTTTTTCTTCAGCTAGAATGGCTTCTTAGAGGACTATAAAGCACTGATTTGAGTGAAGAACCATCAGATGGAGGAAAGTGGCCAGCAATAGTCCTAGAAAAGGGGGAAAAAGAGCTTAAATCATGCCCACAGAATATGTAAATGATTGAAGGATCTCCAAATGATTGCTTGTTTCCATAAGTTGGTGGTTGATTTGAACCATTCTTGTCATCTCTTTGGGATGAGTATACCCGGGATTATTATAAAAAACAAAGATGATACAAAAATTGGCTCGTTTTAAAAGCGTAGACAGAACAGATGGTGCACAGAATTGTAGCTGGTTCGCTCATGGATTCATTGGGAAAGGGACCCCTTCAATGAAAAAGTGATGGAATGTGCTTCTCAATTATTTAAAAACAACAGCAAGTTGGGCCACAATGTTAAAAAAGAAAAACTAATAGACTAGGATTTGGTGAGGACATGGCTGGACCTGACTACTGTTGGGATGGACTAGACTGGACTGGACTCCTCCACTCCGCAAAAAACAGGGATGAAGTGGCCTGATTTTCTTTTTTGTTTCGGCCACAAGTGGCCTAATAGTCATAATTCACAATTTACATGGGCTACTTAATGCTTAGAGCTGTTTACAAAACCGAAACCAAATTGGTCACGCCTTTAAAGCTACTCAAATTCAACCGTTTAAAATCAAACGACACCATATTGCTAAGGGCAAATTATAAAAAAAAAAAAAAGTGGCTCATGCTTATAAAGAAGGTTTTAAATCAAACCATAAAATGTGATTCTATTGATCTGGGCATACAAGCAAGTCAAACATACTTACAAATTACTTGAATTCAACTCGATAAACACTAAACTTCAATTGAACATCAATCGAGTCTACCTCGAGTTCAAGTCAAATCTAATTAAAACCTTTTTTATAATATTTGACTAGATTAGTTCATAAGTCAAGTTAAGATTCAAACTGAATTTAAATATTAATATTCTTTATATTAAAAAATAATTTTTATATATTCAAACTTAAACAAGTTTAATTAAACCAAGTTTGTACTCATCAAGTACCACTTTAAGTCAAACTCAAGTTTAAAATTATAAGTTTGATCAAACTCAAATTGAGCTCCACTTTGAAATTCCAAATCAAACTCAAGTTCAGCACTATATAGCCCTAATACCAAATCGTATTTTGCTTCGTGTGTTTTAAATTTTCTTATGATTTATTTCCCCCCAATGCTGCAGTGGTTAAGCTCATAAGCTTTTGAGCAAGAGTCATAGGATAGTGCCTTCATCAAAGTATCTTTGTACTCAAATTTCAGCATAGACAATGTTTGTTTAGCTCTTATCTCGCTTTGAAACATCTATCCTCCTAAATCGACCACAAATTAAAAGGTTGAAAGTAAAAAATACACATTTAACAGACACGACAGAAATAGACAATCCAAGTAGATATCATCCACCTATGTCAACAATATAAAAAATAAAAACCATTATATTTCTTTTAATTTGAAAATTTTCACTATTTCCGGCATCCTAGTTTCAGCATAATTTTATCTGTTGCCTACACATCCACAATAGGAGAAAAAAAAGCAAACAAAGGCTATCCTGGGACACAATCCTTACAACACGGATTGAGGATTTGACACATGATGAAAAAAGGAATCGCATCTTGTAAGCAGTTGGCATAACATTCTGATATCAGCCTAACCGCGTACAATACCTCAAATTTGGCTCGACCTAAGGTTCAAGATCAAGGACTGTGCCAGTAAATGATACTACAGAAAAATGGTAATGCAGTTGCAATATGATGGAAAGGATTATATATGAGAAATGCAAAGAAAGTAAGATGCAGTTGCATCAACATTGAGAGAAAGAAGCTTGTCATAAAACTACAGCAAAAAGGATAGCGAACATAGAATTTCTAGAAAACTGAAGTATGCATTCCAATATTGTCTTTATTTGGAACATGCGATACCCGAATTTCAAAAACATTCGTCCACAATACTCACAGGAGCAACAACATACGGCACAAAACCCGCCCGTCTCCTGGAAATTTCATCAGTTCATCTGAACAGGGAACAAAGTCAGCTCTTATTAGTAGTAATGAGTATTACTAAACTCTAATATCTCAGCGTCCCCGTGCTATGTATGCTACAGACATGGCAGCGAACAATGTTGTTGCTGAAGACAACAAAGTCCAAAACCCCTTCTTCCTCTCTGCTTTTATAACTGAATCCTGAAGATATTCGAGCTGTCTCTTCAAGTCTTTGACTAAAGACTCCTTGACTTGGAAAGCATTCTTGATGGCTTCCAACTCCTTCACATATGCTTCGTAATCTTCTTCAAGGTTCTCTCCATTAATCACATCATTTTTAATGTCCCTACTGGCCTCATTAGATACCCTTAACAAAGCTGCGGTATCCTTCAAAATGCTCAGAGTTCGCTCTGATTTAGTGCCTAACAATTCAATCTTAGCTTTCATTGCTTCAACCACTTCTTGTGCGTCCAACAACTTCTTTTCCACCAATTCCTTTTCCTTGGCTAGAGACGCAAGTCTACCATCGATTTCTTTGCATTCCCTCATCAAAATCTCCCTCTCATTCTTCACTTGCCCCAATTCCTCCACAACCACTTCCTTTTGCTTGTCCATTTCATCGGCCTTTGATCTAATATTCATCAAATCCTCCCTTACCACCTCTAAGCATCTCTGAGCACTGTCCTTCTCCTGTGTCACCTGATCCAAAGCCTCTTGATACGAACTAATCTCACTGACTAAATCCTTATTCTTATTCCTTTGCTTTTCACATGACAATTCCAATTCTGATATAGCACCCCTTAAATCAGCAACCTCCTTACAAAGCCCCGCAATTTCATTCTCCTTACAACAGTTTGCCTCCTCAACCTCAAGTTTCTTTTTAGCTATCGATGCCAGAAACTGCTCCTTCTCCTCCAATTTTTCCTCTGCAATCTTCAAAAGCTTCTTGACTGAATCCTTCTCTTCCTCCAACATCTGAATATTGGATTCTTTCTGTTCTTTCTCTTCAGTCAATCTACTAATCTCTGTAACCATATCCCTTTCCTTAACTGTTGCATCTTCACATCTCTTCTCCATCTCAAAGACCTTATCTCTCAGTTTTTCCTCTTCATTTCTCGATCCGGTTACAATTTCATTCAACACGCCCACTTCCTCTTCAAGCTTACTTATTTTCACTTCTTTGCCCCTCTTCTCACTCTCAATATCCCTCTTCTCTCTCACCAACTCCTCAACCTTCCTCTTCAACTTATCGATCTCCTCCAACGCCCGCACTAAATTATCTCTAACACCATCTCTTTCCTTCGCCACCTCCTGCGCTGCTCTCTCTCCATCCACTTTTTCACCAACCAACTTTTCATATTCCTTCTCTACCTTATTGAACCTCGCTTCGAGATTGCTCCTCACATTCTCCATGTCATTCAAATTCTCCTTCAACCCTTTTGCCTTCACAACCCAAGAATCACACTCACTCTTTAACAAATCTTTCTCTTTCCTCACATCACTCAAAATCACTCTCTCTCTCTCAACAATCCCAACAACTTCATCTAATCTCTTTCTCAACTCACTACACTCCAAAACCTTCACATCCTTAACCTTCCCAAGTTCAACACACATTCTACTTAAATCCCTAATACCACTACACATATCTCTAAACTGGGTCTCCATAAAAACACTAAAAACACTTTTCTCCAACTCCAAGCTTAGATTTTTAACCCCCTCCCGAGACAACTCATTCTCAAGACCCTTTTTTTCTTGATGAAACCGAGCCAACTTATTCTCCAAAGCTTGTTTTGCTTGTTCAAGAGACTCCACTTGTTGCCTCTTCTCTATTGTCTCTTTGAGAAGCAAAGCATTGAGGGATTTCAAGCTTTGAAGCTTCTCATTGGGGTCTTGGTCCATATTTGGTTTGGAAACAGTAATGTGGGTTTCTCCCTTTTCTTGATTATTATGGTTGTTAGGGCTCTCAGTGTTAAAGATCTTATCCTTAACGTCTTGGCGCAAATGGGTCACTTTCTTCTTAGTCATTTTCGAGATGGGCGGTGGTGAAATGGGATTCGTGAAATTTTATTTGAGAGGCTAGGGTTTTGCTAGGGTTTTCCTTTTTTAAAGGTGGAGAAATGAGATATGGAATGAAAGGAGAAGATAAAAGAGGAAGCGTGGGTGGTGGCGTTGGGATTTAAATGGAGAGACCAGTGGAGGTTTTGCTTCGCAATTCAAATTCTGCGGGGCCCACAATTTTTGAGAGATTCTAGGTTTCTCCTTACTTTAATATTCCCTTTAGGAGACTTGAAATTTTGGATTTGAAGGTTAGGTTTTTTGTATGTGCGTGTGTTCATGATGTGGTGGGTCAAATGGTTGAAATCAATTTAATTTGTATTTAAATGAATTTATATCTTTAAAATTTTAATTTATAACTTTATTTATTATTATATATATATAAATTTAAATTTGTAATTCAATTTATTTAATAATATTATTTTGTATTCATATTTAACCCATTCATTTATTAAAATGCTATAAATAAATCTATAAAATAATTATAAATATATAAAAAAATGAGCGATCATAAAATTAATATTTATAAGTAAAAATAATATAATTAAAAATAAAATTATAATATAAAAAATTTTCAATAAAATAAAGTTTTATTATACATATATAATAAACACACACATATATAATGTATATATGTTATGGTTATATAATTTATATACATATTATATATATATAACATATATATATTATGCATAATATAATATGTATATAATTAATTATTTTACTATTAAACGAGTTTGTAAATTAAACCTAATTTATACATAAATTTTACTGTATGTAAATAGGTTTAATTTTTTTGTGTTTCGAATCGATTTTTTTCTTGTACAAACTAATTTATAATCATGTTGTATCTAATCTAAGTTTATGAATCGTGTCCCAAATTAATAGCGCTAATTACTGTCTACCCTTCTAAAATCACAATGTTTTACTGTTTGCGCCTAAACTCTTCTTAATGAAAAAAAAAAAAGAAGGCATTTAATTTTCATCTATTTACTGGTGGAAAAATTATAAAGACGTGATATACATATTTGACATTCTTGCAGAGTGTTTTGATTTTTAATAGACTCTAACTGATATTCCGTTCTTATATAATAATGTTGTTTATACAACGCTTTTAAATTCACTCAAGGGTTATTTGGATGCCTAAGGGCCACTCGAATGGACCCATGTGGAATGTTGCAATCATTTTTTTCTTTTTTTCCTTCACTAAGTTGGCTTCCATTGACTTAATTCTTTGTGGGTGTCTATATGAGGGCTCTTTCTTAAAAAAAAAAAAAAACTATAAAAAACAAAACATACATTTAATTTAAAAATTATTTTATCTCATCAAAAATATAATTAAACTCTAAAATTCAACAATAAAATGGATCACACAACTCACTACTCACCCTAAATCGATAGCTAGAAAAAAGGGTTTCATCTTTTAAACTAATTCTTTTCTTCTTTTCTTTCCTTTCTTTTATTTTAACATTATGTAGTCTTTACTAATTTTTATTATATAATTTAATTAGATATATTTTAATAATATTTTGTTATTAACTAACATTAATAGATAGTGATGAATCATGATTTTGTTAAAAACCAAAATACAATTTATGAGTTTTAAAAACAATAAAATACGGATAATGTTGTTATAATTTTTCTTCTCTCTTTCATTTTATACCGTTGCAAAGCCTTCCTAAGTCCAAACTCTTAAGAGAATGGAATTCCGGCTAACATGGGATAGGGAGCAGGGACAATGGTGCAAGGTGTTCATTGTGCTAGCTTTGTCGGATTCACTTCTTTCCATTTCCACATGATCACTATATTTAGCAAGGAGGGAAGTGGGAGGAAGTTGAAAGGGAAGTGATGGAAAATTTGGTTTTTGGTTATTAAAAGAGAAAGGGTAAGTTCTAAGTAGAGAGGTTAAGGGGTCAATATTGCCCTAAAATTTGAGGTAGTGAGGGAAATGTCAGGAGTTTACACATTCATATCCTTGCTCAATAATAGAAAATTATAAAATATATATATAATAATAATTTTATTTTCCTTTATTTCCTCATAATAATATTATCCAAATATGAAAAAAAAAATTCCTTCATTTTTCTCCATTTCCCTTCAATTTCCTTTAAGTTCCTCTCATTTTCCTTTTTATCTAATTTACCAAGCAAAGCATATATGAAGGCCCATAGAATTTGGAAATGTTTATGAGGGTTTTCTTCTGGGAAAAAAAATTTCTCCTCCATTTTAATAACATTTGAAAATTTTCTTAAAGAGATGATTTACAATTGAAGTCATTTTGCAAATTCAGCAACTGATTCATTTATGCAATTACAATTTTTTTTAAAAAAAAAATTGAAACTAAAGTTATTATTATTTTTAATTTGAAAATAAAGGTCATGGTTGAATGTGTGGTATAAATTTCGTATTTAGTTTGTCAACAAGTGTGGTGGATAATTATTTTGTATATTTAATAATTTTAATGATAGATATAATTAATTTGGCAATACATATTAGAGCAGCATGATGACTCTTGAAAATATAGCTCATCAATTAGCTGTCCGCAGGAAAGCTTGAAATTCCCTCACTTTCAGGTAGACAAACAATAAAACTTTGAGGAGAAGCTCCTCATATTGTGTTTGATCACATGTGGTTACAGCCCAAAAATGATACAAAAAAACTATCGTAAAATTGTATCATAAAGGTAAGTGTGAATTAGTCGTTCTTTTCAATTTTTTTGAGATGCATATTTCTATTTGCGTAGATACATGGACCGATCTATAATAGGAAGATCCATACATGAGAGTTACATGCCTTTGGATAGATGATGCATGGCAAAAACAAAAAAGATTAATAGTGCTAAGGGTTTAAAACGAATACCATATGGCACAAAATTTCGTATTGTAAGTATTATTTTAGGTGGATACAATTTAACAAAAAATATTTTTAATAGCTAATACGATATCCATTGACGAACTTCAAGCTTTATATCAACTTACACTAGGTGGGACATTTTTTTATGTTCAAAGTGCCTGCCACATTTTAAATTTTTATATTAAGGATGGTATAAACTATTTAGATTTTAAAATATCCTCAATAAGATAACTAGTTTGTTTTTCAATTGACTATCCTTCCATAAATAAAGTATGTTGGAGATTTTATATTGAAAACACATGCGACCAAAAAAATTAAAAAATGATGTTAAATATAGGTGAAATTTCATATATCGACTTTTAAAAAGTACAGTTACTTATAAAGATACATTATGTTCTTTTACTACTACAAATATCCTAAACATTTCATTGCACTTTAGCATAGGGATGTATATAGTAAAATGTTGAATATTTTAAGAGTTTCATGAGTGTATACTAACATTTTCTCAAGTGTACCGAGCTATTGTTCACTTTTTTTTCTTTTTTTTTTTATGAAGGTCGTAAACATATTGCCAATTTTGCTTGAAGCTCAAAGCAACCATTTTCTTAAGGGGGCTGTTAATAACATGGCTGAAAAGTGATTCACAGTATTATAAACAAATTTCAACAATTTTTCTTCTTGTTTATATTTTAGATCTTCATTGTAAAAAAGACATGCTATTAAAGTATCCTAATTTGTATTATTTCATTATTAACATCTCCAATACGAAATACACTTATGTCGTTACCGCCACGTAAGAACTACGTCGAGCAATCTAGGTAATAAAAGAATTATATTCTAACTTTTTCACTGCATTTGGTGTTTAAGTTTTCGAAACTCCCTCACCATCTCCTGACCCACATGGTACCATGCATGGTCACACCATCCGTGCGGAACGAATGATGCTACAATAGTTAAAGCGGCACCGTTCTAAGTCAAGTGAGTACACTGAGCTTAACGATTATTTTAATGCACACTTCAAATTTGATAACAGTAGTATCACAAATTTCAATATCTTGAACCAGTAGAAGAGGCACAAGAAAACGTATCCAATTCTCTCTTAAATGGGTCGCTAAGTTTTGACTGTTCCCACATCAACGGTAGCTGTTGAACAAGTATTCAACAAAGTGGACCTTATACTATTTCAACAATGATCAAGACTGTCACCTATCTACGTTAAAGCATTAGCTTACATAGAGAATTGGTCAAAAGTAAAAAGTCAAACACCAATTGTACGAGACATCCAATGAAGAAGATGAATACTTAAACGATTTCATCGCATCGAATGGAAGCTCCATTGGTTTGGATCCTAATATTGGGTAAGTCAAATAATTTTGTAAGAGAGATAATACTATCTTATTTATTTTTTACACTAGATTAAAAATATTTTGTAAATGAAGTAGCATTTTCTTTATTTATATCTGTCATTTACGTACATAAACTTTATTATCGTATATAATAGGTAAGGTCAAATATCCACTTATTTTTCTGTAATATTTTTATTCAATCAATAAAATTCAAGACTAGCATACCCCAAGTCCCTCGTCTCCCATGTACAAGGTATTGTCGCCAATTAATTTTTCAAACATCGTATATTGCCCCAAAAAAAGTGGATTAAATTTCAAAGTTAATAAATCCAAGGAAACTACACAAACCAACTCAAAAAATACATAGTGATAAATAACAAATAGCCTCAAAGAACATAAAAAATATATAATAAAAAACGGACCGATTCCGATTCCCCCTCTCACTGCCCGTGACCCAATAGGTCCAGATCAATTTCAAACCAGCCCTATGCCTACCCTAAATCAACCCCAATCCGATATTATAGCTCTCTGGCCGTAAGGACTACTGACAAATTAAATGTGTGCCCTTCACGAGAAGAAGACTCATAATAGGTAGAGTGGAGTGACTCCAATCCTTGGTGGCACAATGTCCAATGACTCTTGCGACTACTATTTTTATAATATGGCCGTGAATGTTTACATCTTCATGACACATATCTTTTACATTGTAATTTTCATTTTTATCTCATTTCATCGTTCAGATAAAAAATAAAAATAAAAATGCTAACCATTATCATGCAAGGAAAAAAAGACAAAGAAGAAGAAGAAAAAACTTCAAACATTTCCATACAGCAAGAGTAGTCGTACCGAAAAAATGCCATCGGGAAGTGTAACCCCAAAGTACGTGGACAAATCTTAAATGTTGGTCTAAAACACTACCGGACTTACTTATCGAACCACACCACTGCTACCAAGTTCAAGAATCAAGTAACAGTTCTCAATTCCTTCCTGGGCATGAGCAGATAAGGTGGGTCTGAACTGTACAGTGCATTCTATCATAAATGTGAAATTTCATAACAGGCACATGTCAATAATGTCACTTTCGGCAATATCATTGTTTAACATAGCCGTGTTCCTCAAGGAAAAGTTATACAACCAGACATTGTCATTAATTAGGTCACTGCCCAGCCTTTTCAACCTCCTGGACTTTAAGCCATCCGACAAGCATAAGCAACTACTAACTTGACTTGGGCTACATTACGGCTCATGCAGAGGAAGCTGACCCTAATTTCCTGCCTTGGTGTGTTTGCACTTAATGACACACCATCCATTAGAAATTTTAACCTATATTTCTGAAAACAGCTAAAGAAAAGAACATCATAGAAGATAGAGGACTGTCATCGACCATAAGAAACCCTAGTAAAAATTATAAATGCTTCATCATTAAAAAGACAAAAAGAAAAAAATTAATTTAAAAAAACCCTTTAATTCCCTCTTATTCATTTTTTTCCCTTTTTTTCACTTGAAGAATGAATAATGTTACAAAGCACAAGAAAAAAACTGTCTGCACAAATAATTTTCAATGTTTAGTTTTCAATTTACAACATTTACAAGAGAATTAGAAGAATTGAACCAGGGGTCTTACCCTATCAGCTGTACCATAGGTCAAGGCCTGTCCCTTCGTATCAGTAAGTCAGAATAATCGTAGAAATGCAATCGGTGGTTGGGCTTGTGGCAAATGTAATAGTGACCCTCTTTTACCGGCCTAACTTTAATCTAGTCTGAAAGAAAAAGTAGAGGAACTTTAGTATTAGTGCTACCAGATGCATGATAGAACATCAAACTGCAATGCAAAAGAGCATATATAGTGAAATAACCATACACAGAACTAGATTCAATTGCCCCTCAAGAAATATACAATAAGGAAGTGGGCCACATCAATGTTTGTATCGTAAAGAGCTATCAGTGTCTCATACATTTGCAGCTAAAATGCCCGCAAAAATACAGGCCTATGAATGCAAATTTGCATGCGCTTATGCTTTACATGTACAACTCCATATATGATTACTTTAGGAACAAGCACAAGGTGCACATAGACTAGACATCCACAAGATCACACTCCAAGAACGTTTGAAAAAACCGAAAGGAACAATGTTATCAGAGAACAAAAATGTTAATTAAGGAATGAAAACTAGCTAAGCAGTTGATATAAAACCACAGGATAAAGACGGATGTCATTCCTCAGTACAGAATTTAGGAAATATCATGTATCTACCAAAGTAGTAGTGCAATAAACAAGCAAATAAAAGATACTCCATCAAATACCTTCTTCAGAGAAAGCAAAAACTCCAAGCATGTTATCATTGTCACCATCTTCCTCAGACTTCTCTCTACCACAAGGACTACTGGCATCAGGATCAGGAACAGGTTTTAATGTATCATGGCCTTCCTTAATAGATGATGCTTGGCAGTATTCCTCTTGAAAATATTGCTCAAAATCCAAAGGTTCATTTACCGGTTCCTCATCAATGGCATTCATACTGGAATTGGAATGATTGGAACTTGTGTTAGAAGCTTCACTGGGCCCCCCATTATTTGATATCTGAAATTCCTTTCCCATAATTTGAGCAGAAAGTGAAACACTGGTCAAAGTTGGTGCGCTGGTGGACAAATTGCAATCCTCAGCAGGAAAACGCAGCATATACTGCTTGGAAGAAATTGAAAAAGCATCTTCTATTGCAGAGCCCTGCTTCAGTGGTGCCGGTGCCAGACCAGAATATCCTCTCTTCTCAACATTATTTTCATGCCCACAATGAACATTAGGAAGGAAAGAGTTCTGATATGATCCTGCTAAACAACAAAACAAAGATAATTTAGTTACATCAGCAAACCATTCATACAATTCTGGGAAATTCATCAAATGCCATCTCACCATGATCAGAATCTTCAACTGAACTATCCAACTTAGGATAGGATATAAGACCATCTTCAGATGATTTCTCCCCAGTCGTGCTAGAATATGAGGATGAACATACTCTACTCAAAGGACCCCTGACATAAAAAAAGAAACGACTATAAATTATTAGCAATCTAAAGGTATCCTGAGAATCATTCATGCATTTTCCCATTAATATTGCGGGCACACAACAGGATTTACCATTGCATTAATTATGCAATTCCACTATTGTCAATATCTATCCCACATGGAGATGGAAAACAAAAAGCATTTGGACATCTAAAACATGTTTCCATAAATGGATATAGAAGATCCAATAACTTCTTTTTCTTGTTTTTTTTTCTTTTTCTTTTTTAGTTAATAAATGATTGCAACCATAACTAAATAAGCAATTTCCGCATGTACAAACTGCCTACAAAAACCCATGTACCAATGTAGAATATGAAATATGCATTTAGCTGCTAGAGTCCTCATTAGGATATGAGTGTACGAAACCACCTTACTGGACCCATGAATCAGTGTAGAATATAAATTATATAGATGGCCCAAGAAGAGCCCTTACTAGGCTGAAAACACATGACCTAAAGTGAACCACTAGGCTACCCCTTGATCAAATAAACTAGAGGGAGAGAAGCAGGGAGACATACCCTCAATGCCTATCATTGAAGAATTTGATCCTCTCTTAACTAGCATAAATAATTTTAGCAATTACATTATTCTGTCTCCTTCGACCAGAAGCCCCCATACTGAAATGCATTCATGTCAGTCATCCAGAATGAGAGAGAAAAGAGATCCATTGTTACTTCAGCAAAAAGAGCAAGCCCTCCACAGCAAAGCACTTCCTAATCAGCTGGGGGCACGGTGGAGCGAGGTTACATGTGTACATGGCCTTGCCATTGCACTTTTTGTTATTCAGTGAAGAAGTTGTTTTTGCACCTTGAATTCGTGACTTTCAGTCATTAAGCAAGCAATTTAATTAGCTGCACCAAGGCTCACCCTCTCATCAGTATCCCTAGTGGACCACCGATTGAAACGCATGCTCTACATTTTTCACCTTAAAATAATATCTTGAGAAAGACCCCTTATTAAGCAAGGAAATGCTTTTTTTACATGCTTATTTCTTTAAACAATATCACCTAGTTCTCTTCTCTTTGGAACTAAACGCAATTAGCGGAAAGAACAAAAACCATTTGCCTAAGATTTCCTACTCTACCAACTCTCCATCTACTTCCCATATTGATAAAGGTATCTACTCCCAGATGACAATGAAGCACAATAATAGAGTTAAATTCAGGTGGCCAAATTACATGCACAAGTTGATGTTATTACCTTTCACTCCAACGATATTGATTTCTGTGAAAATGGTCAAAAACAGGCAATAAATCCTTCCGTCTTATTTCAATCTCATGGACAGAAAGCTTCTCAATTTCAAATTCTCCAGCAAGGTCATCTTCAACAAACTTATGTTCTTCTACGCTGAGAGAACTCATTGTGAAGAAATATATCTATCAAACATGAAAAGCATAGCACCATCACAAATTTTTTTATTAAAAAAAAAAAAAAAAGAAAGAAGAAGAAAAAGAAAAGGCTTTTAGTAGTATAATGATAATGTCAAAAAGATCCAACATATAGTGATAGATACAAACCTTAGATTGCTGCCATATAGATGCCCTCCCAAAGCCCATCTGAACTTCTGCATTGGCAAGATAAAGGTGAGAACGCTCAGAAGATCTTTCTAATTCTTTGTTTTCAGAGTTGCTGTCCTCAGATACAGATCCATTGACTAGCATCTCAGCCACTTCCTTCCTATCAAAAGTTATTCCAGAAATACATTCTTCTCTTTCAGGCCAATCAGTTCTTCGGCAAACATCCCACCATTGAAGAGGTTCAACTTTTACCCGTAATTCTTCATCCGGCATCTGTAATGAAGAAGCAGGAGCACTTCTTGAAACATTTTCACTTGACTCCCCACCTACTGAAGGTAGAAGCTCGTATTGGATGACATGTCCCGAAGGGGTGTAAACCAACAGGTTTTCCAAAGCATGAGGTTTTAGGTATGAGTGCTGCTGCACATTCTGTAGCAATGACCTATGAAATACTGTGGCCACAGCACCAGAAGGGACAGAGACTTTTCCAATTGCAGAAGATGCAGCATTACTAACCGTATTGAGCAACCCAGTATTGCAATTTTTTAATCTGCTTACTACATGTAGGGTAACTGGTGGTGGTGGAGGCATTGCAGAGGATTGCTGATTGACCATGAATGATGAAGTCGACCACCACGGCAAGGACAAAACTGGTGCTAGGGTAGGTTGGCCAACATGAGAATTCTGCACTTGAAGAAGAGTCTCTCCACCAAAAGGGGATAGAAGAAATATATGACAAGTCCCCTTGGATGATACAATAGCAATCCATTGACTGTAGGGACTGAAGCATATGTCTTGAATGACCTGTTTTGAGAATAACAAACAAAATTATTAAATGGTCAACATAATCATATTAAAATGTAGAAGAGGAAGAACCTACCGCTGAAGTCATGCCACGATGGAGCTTATAGAGATGAACATGTGAAGAGCTCCAATCATAACTTTCAGTGCTTGATCCAGCTTTTGGGCTAGATGGCATAATACGAAAAATATTGATGCTGTTTCCGTGTACCGAAGCAGTGACCAGCAGTGTACCACTAGGGTCAAAACATAGAGCAGAAATTGCACTGCTATGGGCCCTAAATTGTGATACAATAGCTCGGGATCCAACGTCTTTCACAACCACCTGCAAAAAGCCACTTTGACAGTCAAGAGGCTAACATGTAAAAAGCACTACACCTACAGATACTGAAACTTATAATCTACTATGGACAAGGTGAGAAAACAAATCTTCCAAAATAAAAATGAGCAAAGCAAGACAATATATCTCATAGCATAACTAGTAAAATTATTCAAGAGCATTGACGTCATTCATGGTTGGCAATGTGAGAACAAACCATTCCAGCTGTGTCCGTTTCAGTTGAAAGAGAATGAGCACGGGCAGCTTTCCAGCCGGAAGTTGATGATACTGGAGAACTGGACCCTTCTTGGTAGTACCTGGACAGAGTTTTGTAGCCCACGTCACCAAGGTTGATCAATCCAGCTGCCAACTGTTTACTGGATTCCATGGCATAACGAGCCATCAGACTTCCACTACTGGGTGATGTGGAAGGACTAACACCTGGAGAAGGAGTGAGACTTTTGGGACTAAGTCGGCCTGTATTTGACATCAATGGAATGTTTGGAGCATAAGCTAACCACCTGGGACCAACATCCATAGGACCATAGCCAACATTAACCCCAACAATTCCATGTCCTCCCAGCTGTGGCACTGGATAAGTTAGAACACTAAACTTATTCTCCAGGGTCACAGCATCAAAGCAGTATATCTGCCACCAGTATAGATAAGGAAGTTAGCCAGGATACACCAATTGAAGAAAATTAATAATAAGAAAACAGATTCCAGTTGGAGACCCTTTCATTCCTGTTTAATATATTTTCTCAATGATCCTTTAATATAAAAAATATCTTCATCCTTGTCTTGTTTTGAAGATTCCAGCATCAACACTTCTTCTCTTTAGAAGTTTTGAAAGGAAAAAATAAATAAATAAATAAAACAAATGGTACAATGGTGGCTAAAAAGGGAATGATCTAGCAGTTTAACGAATTAAAAAGATTAGTAGTTTTGAAGATTCCAGCATTAAAGCTTCTTCTCTTTAGAAGTTTTGAAAGGAAAAAATAAATAAATAAATAAAGCACATGCTACAATGGTGGCTAAAAAGGGAATGATCTGGCAGTTTAATGAATTAAAAAGATTAGTAGTTATGCATCAAAAGAAATGTTGATTGTGCACCTATATTGCAGATCATTCCAGAGAAATATTTCCAATTTGTAATATCCAGGCTTCATCAGTACTATGATAAGAAGAGGCGATGATAAGTAGATAATCCCATGAAAGAAAAAGAAAATGATCCAGCAAGATTTGAACAGCAACTTGAAAAAAATAAAAAATAAAATAAAAAGAGCTGCACATAATCTTCCTTTTGAGTAATCTTCTAGAGAAGGTAACAGAAGATATGACATTATATAGAGCACAGAGATTAATTAAATGATTATAGCTGATCAAGTCAAAGTAATGTTGTTTCAATAGTTGCTAATGTATGAAAGCTAATAGGAAAATCATATCCAACAACTGACAACCTTACAACCAAAAATGAAAAACTGCTAGAAGTTCAAGTTCAAAATAGAAGTACAAAATCATGCTTACTTGTGCTGCAAGGCCCACAGCAACAATTCGAGGACTGGATCTAACCATATAAACAGTGGAGCGGAATCTTAGAACATGAACATAGTTGTGGGATCTAAGGGAATAAAATTGAACTGCCATTGGCGATAACACTGAGTTCCCATTTTGAGCCTCATGACAGACATCTCTAAGTAGACTTTCTCTCCCATTTTGCACATGACCTGAGCTCTTTGATTCATCGCATGCAACCACTGAGAGCAAGGGGTGCGATGCCCTAAATCCTTCATGGCCTTCAGACTTCGCAGGGAGGGGCTGCATCCGTAGAAATGTAACTGGACCATCTCGCCTGGAAACAAGTTCAATGACATTGGAGCCATCTTCAACATCTAACACTTGGAAACCATTTGAGTAACCAAGCAATAGAACACGCTTGAAGTAAGATGGGCTAAGCTCTATCCTGTCATAGGAAGCCCAAAGTACCTGCAGGATGCAAAGTAAAAAATCCGTGATTTCAATAACATTTTCTGGAAAAGGAAAAAAAAGAAATGATCGTGACAGTACCGTTCTAATCATGCAGCAACACAGCAAAGGAATTTTTGTGATCAGCTAGTCCTAACCATATAAAAGAGCAGTCCACAATCTCATGACTAAAGATTACATCAGTGGCCAAAACAAATCTCTATATCTGATATATGTGATTAACTAAAAAGATTATTGGCCAAAAAGGGGTGAAAAAAAAAGACATAAAAAAGGTTGCATTAAGCATTAGTTCTGACTCGAGGAAATCAAATGCAGGAATCTGAAGACCTTCTGATATAGAAGGTGATCATAACATATATTCATCACTGTAGCAAAATTGTTCATTTGCTTTATTAAACATTTTATGCTCTATATTGACAGCAACCCTACTACTTAAACAATCAAATGAACTGCTTATGATAATTTTGTGATACCATTATAGGAATCAGCAGATGCACAAAATAAAAGTCACTAAGAAAATCTCACATTTCAGAATATATCTATAATACTTAACCATCCTTTATCTAATTCCCAACCTCAAGCAAAAGATGCTGAATCAGGGAAAGAACAGGAAAGAAAAGTTTTCCAAGAGAAAATCTCTAAGCCATTACCCGATTTTTTCTGGGCAGGGAATTGGGGGGGGTGGTGTTGCAGAAAAGGCACCTTGACCCTAATTTGTGACCATTGCCCTACAATAGATGAGAACCCCCATCCCATTTTTGATATCTTTCAGAAGAAAATCTTCAATCAGGCATTCAAAAATGAGGATTTTAAATGATAGCTCCCATTTTATTTTATTGCCAGAAGAGAAAACCAAGCTGGCAGCTCCCCAGTATTTCAACAAGAGGACCCAAAGTTCCAAAATCAATCGAAAAAATATATGGTACAAATGCTATCATCAGCAATCAAACACTCCCATCAATTCCCACCAACAAAGAACTCCTTGACATCACACATCATAATCATCATTCCACTTACTCTTCAACAGTCAAAACATCACAGTTGATTACCATTAACCTGTTTCTCACTGATGATGATAATCTAAACTGCACGAGCAAACTATCCATAGATTATAATGGAAAAAGAAAACATGCTCAAACTGCAAAAAGCCACAGTTGAAACTAACCCACACTTTTATAAACAGACAAGCTCCATAAATTCAACCCAACTCCCTCCTAACCAAAATAGGGGAAAAAACGCAACACCCTTTCTTTACTTTCTAAAAATAACCAAATACCCTCAGACCAAATTCAAAACCAAAACTAACCAATTACCACAAAAGTGAGATATAATTGTAATCTCAACTAGAACTAAAGTGCTTGGACTAGAGCCGATATGCTCTTAACGATTTGTGCTCCCTGAACTCCAATTAACTCAAAGTCCTTACTATTATGGGCAAGCACACAAGGCTATAAAATTTATGGGTATAAAGTCTCAATGCCCACGTAAATCAAGTACTAAAAAAACTTCATTCCTCAAATCCAACAAATTGAACCTAACGAAACAACCAAAACCACACTTTCTTAAGCACTCAAACACCACATTTCAATTCAATCTGATACCCCCTAACTTTTAACCATCACCAAAAATTAAACTACGATTCCGCAAGATCAGAGCAAATGAAGTTCCAAAACTAATTACCCAAAAAAAGAACGAAAATCTAAATCATTCAATATTCCAACTTTATTTCCTCCACCCAAAAAAAACCCCTAAATTCCACAATACAAATTAATCAACGACCAAAACAAGCTCATTCCTCAAACTTCATAAACCAACTCAACGGTAAAAAATTCAAACCTCAACTTCAAATTCAAAAAATAAATAAATAAATAAATTCCACTAGGACTTAAACGAACAAACTCAACAGATCATCACCACAACACAATAACCCAAAATAATGATAATCTTAGGTAATAAACCAATCGGTGAAGCAAACAATAAAAAACCTGGTCTTTAAGTTCATGAGAGTCGCCGGAGATAGAAGCGGCAACGGAAGCACTTGCTGACCGGACACCGGACGAAGCGGTCTTGATACAAGACGAAATGAATTTCAAGGAATTCGGAAAAAAACCATTCAAATGATGATTACTGTGATTACGATGAAGACTGTGATTATCAAAGGAACTACTTTTGTGATGATTGTTACCAACAAAATTATGGTTGTTGCTGCTGCTATTATTTGTCTTAGTTCGATAACTCTTCATAATCAAAAAAGAGTTAATTGAAAAAAAAAAAACGAAAGTTCTAATGAAACTGGTGTGCAGTTATAGGTTGTCACCGGTGACCGGAGAGTTGCCGGAAAAGAGAGAGAGAGAGTAAGTTAAGGTTAGGGTTTTTTTGTTATTGTGGTGGTGGCGGTGATGGTGATGGTAAATTGGGGTTGTGGTGGTGGTGGTTTTGGGTTTGACCTGTAAGCCGAGACGGTTGCTTTTTCTTCTGGTGTGTGTCTATTGAAATGTTTCTTTCTTCTCAGTTTTTTTTTCTTACTTTCTCTTTTCTTTTCTTTTTTTCTTTTTTCTTTTTCCCTCTTTTGGCTTGGCTTGGCTTGGCTTGGAGTTTCGGTATTTGTTTGTTTAATTGTAGTGCAAGTAAGTCTGGGGGGAAGTCAATTTGAAAGTAGCTTTCCTAATTTTTGGGTATTGTAAGTTTTGCCCTAGTTTTTAGTCTTGATTTTTTTTTTCATTTATTTTTTTAATATATTGATCTATTTATTAAGAAATTAATATTTATGCTACTAAACTATAAATCTTAATTTTAGCTTTTGATTTTATCTTATGAAATTAGACTTTAATAAAACAAAACAATAATATGATATTTATGAATTAAATTCTCTCTCTATATTTGTTTTATCAATTTCTTGTTAATCACATTCGTGAAATATAGGGGAAATTTCAAACTTACTTAATTGATTATTATTATTTTTTCTTTCAATTTGAATATATATATATATTCAATGGATATATATATCCTTTAACAAAACAACGAGTGTTAATCATGGGATGGGATGAAATTTTCTCTCTATTGTTTTTATATATATTCCATTCAATTACATATGGTTAAAGAAAAGGGAAAGTATATATTTAGCTATACATATTTGATTGCTTTTATATTTAAATCTTTAATCCATTTTTTTCTAATTGAATCTTTGACATTTTAAAACATAATCATTATGTAGACTTTGATGAAAAATATATATATTTTTGATAGACTTAGAGTACTTAATTAAATTAAAAATATAATCGAGATTACAAAAACTAAATAAAATAACACACAAACTCTTAAGGACAAGGTGATAGTTTCACCTATGGCCACACCAACATGAAATTCATATTGCCTCATGACCCATCCTCATTGGATAGATCATGCAACCTATCTATAGTAGTGAGTGACATGACCAACTTGGAGTATTAGGCCACCACCCACCACCATCAAAACTTGAAAAATCGAAAACAAATGAAATTTTATTAAGGATCCATTAGGCTGTAATCTTATCATGAGACTCAATTATGATCCAATGAAAAATTTTGTTATTTCCCCTTTATTTGTTAGTTTTTAGTTATAAATGTAGGTAGTCTTCAAACAAGAATTTCATGTTAGCTTGGCTATCACAAGACTGGGGGTAAGCAACCACCACTTTGGGAGGATTGTTGTAGCTATCTTAGTTGCCTAAGTGTTTGTGCAAATTTTTTTTATTTAGGATACTTTTATTATATAATTTAATTCTACACATTCAAAAATATATTCCATTAAATTAATTATATTGAACCTATCATAAAATGGTACATATTAACTCTTAAAGGACATTTCAACAAATTTAATACAATGACTTGAGTAGAATAGTATAAAATTGCTAAGAATTCAAATAAAAAACAACATTGATGACTAGATTTATTCTTTTTTCACATGAGAAATACAAAGCAATAACAATATATATATATATATATATATATATGTATATATAAACTCATGTAATTAGATGAGACAGCTATAGAAATGCCATTTAAGAACATGGAAGTTTCTCATTTATGGAAAGTTTAGTGGCCATCAAGGCCATGTGCACTTGACGTCTCCATTCATGTTATGCTTCCAAAAAATTTAGGCCCACATCAAATCCATGTACTTGACTATTAGGATTCGAACTCATACATTGATAAAACATATTTTTCCATTGTGATATAGTTCAAGCACATGTTAATACATTTATGGCCTATTCATCTCACTAAATAAAGGGAAAATAGTTATTTCATTTCCCATCTATTTACCGTGTATACATTGAATGGGTGCTCCTCATAAAGGGGGACACAACAACAAGGCCTAGGTGACTATTTACCGAATCATATGAATTCACAAAGTTATAATACTATATATGGGGGTTGATGCCTACTCATACTAAAAATGAATTGCAATTACAACAAGTGGGAACATGACATAAATAGCAAATAACAAATTCATTACTAAGACTCTATTAATTGCTATTCCTTCTCTATTCACTCTTATATTCCCTATATGCTTTGGTGCTTAGAAGCCTAACCACACCATAACTTCGCCTACACTAGACCCTTTGCTATACCCACTACCTTCACCAACTAAGCCCAACCCATAGGCTCAAGATCTATGAACTATAAACCTAACCACTAGAGTTACAAAACTTTAACCACCAGATCTCAAACATATGAACCATTAGACCCTAAGCCCATGAATCACAAACTCTATGACCCATGAATAATTATACCTAAGTTGCATAAGACTAATTCATTTGGTTTTATTTGTGGACATCCACAAACCACTACACCCTACTTGCATTCCACCATATTGAAGTTACGTTCTAGTTGTGTATGCACATTGTTTGCACCATAGTTTAAGTCACATTCAAGTTAAAGATCGCTTGATCATCACTTTTTAGTTGTGTTTGCACCATAATGCCCATTTGCTGAAGCTATAGGTGATAGTGTAACAACCTTGGTAGTTTGCAAGCTTACTCGTGCAATGGTTTAAAAGCCTTGTTGGTTGGTGGTAATAGCAGTTTTATGGTATGGTGGTTGCTAACATTTAGGTTGGGAATAGTTGCTAGGATTTGGGTTTTGGCTTTTAAAGAATTTATATGCTTTTGTGATTTTAATTCCATTCATAATTTATTCTATACTGTATTTTTCATTTTAATTGAATAGAATAATAGATGATTACTTGTCTATTACATTCTTAATGAATAAAAATTTATCGTGGATCTATTACATTCGACGAAGAGAACACATAGAATGCAATTAATATCAAACTTTATTGTTTATGCATAGAAACAAAATGGAGGGAAAAAAAATCCATACTAATTGATAACATGATTGAAAGTGTGCATTTGCAACTCCATTTGTGCCTTTAAGGAAGCTAGGTCCTCGTTAGCCTTTAGATGTACTCTTTCCCATATATGCTACATATCCTCTTACATAATGCCTAACTTAGAATCCCAAATCTCCTTGCCTATAGGCTTTAAGACATTAGCTAAGGTAAAGGTCTTCACACCTTATCCCTTTAACAAATCCTTTTGATCATATCCATTATTGCCTCCAAATTCATATATATTCCTTAGCCTCCCTAGGGTTCCTATTAGCCACATGAAGCATCATCAAATTATTGTTGTTTACTCTCAATAAATGCGATTATATCCATAAATACACTACATTCGACAAATGATCTTGTTGTCTTATTTTTCCTTGTAAATTCAATACACTTAAATGTATCTTATTTATTCATGTGAAATAGCATCTCGATAAAAAGAAAAAGAAAAAGAAAAGATAACAAGAGATTCCAGCATGTGTCATCCTCCAAGTTCATCAAAGGCACGTGGCCAACATGCCAAGATGATGTAAAACTTAAACCTAGTTGCAACTAACTTATTTTAATAGAAATGGGCATAGTTGGACCTATCATTTGAAAGACAATTTTATGGTATAGTAATTCAAAAAAAAAAAAAGGTTAACATTTTTTGTAAAAGCTATCGATAATCTATTTTATTATTAATAAGTCTTATTTTAATTATAATTGAAAAGATTTTATTATAATAAAGAAATTAATTATATAGTACAGTCACTTTTAAGTTTTTAAGTTGATGTATTATAAAATTCTTTACCATGTGAATATCAATAATTATTTGCTAAAGGGAGATGCCATTGTTATGCTAATGCCACACGATAAGGGAAACGATTTCCATGTTAGTGCGTGATTACATTTTAAAAGTTGAATTGGTGATTATAAAATGTTTTGTAACTCAATTGTCAAAATTGAAGTTTTTATAACTCTATTGTAAGAATTAAAACTTTTCATGAGTTCTTTTCTAGTAAATTAAATTTGATATAGATACATGATAAATTTGTTTCATAACTTAAAAAAAAAAATAAAATAAAATCACACGAGTGGAGTCCTACTCTATATTTTCAAGGTACATAAATAAAGTTTTGTAAATTGAAGTACCTAATTATAATCTCCCGAATGTCTAGGCGTGAATGTTGGCGAAGTACTGTTTTCAGCATGTATGGTAATTTTTACAGTGATAACAAAGTTACATCAAGGTTTTTTTAAAAAAAAAATCATGAATGAGACGAATCTAGTTGATGGAAACAAGATTTGAAATAAAGAATATCATAACTTTGGAGACTCCTAGGGAAATTTTCGTTCCAAAGGTTGTAGCATATCATGTATTGCATGTATATAACAGATGTGTTTATGTTTACTTTTTATTTTTATATATATTTACTGCTCTACCACGATTGGAAAGCGCTTAACTGGTAATTTATTGTAAGTATATAAAACTGGTAGTTTTTTTTAAAAAATATTTACTATTACTATCATATATTAAAATATTATTAATTTTTATTTAATTAATAAACAACTACTAATAAATCTTTTTGTACTTGGAGAAAGGCCTCGCATTGCCTTATCAAACATTATGTTATGAGAGACCATTGCCTTTTACATTTTACTTAGGTGAAAGCTTTCATTATAGGCATACATTAGTTTAGAGCATACCTTACTAGTCAAAACAATAAATTAACTCCAAAGATTATTACACAATACAAATTTATATATTTTTATAAACATGAGGTAAATATTAGCCTCCATGTGAAAATGTTTATCACTTACTTCTTAACATTTTCTTTCTTTCTTTTTTCTTTTTTTCCCCAAAATATTATCATAGCAATATTTGGAGTGATGATAGTCATTCGTAGCTTTAAGTTATAGGAGGTAGTTGGCTGCAACTTAGCTGTCGATAACTATTAGCAGTAGCTAAACTACTATTAACTATGCTGAATTGTCAATGGAAGTTGAGCAAAATGATTTTCAATTCGAAAAGAGGGAAACAAATCCCTCATTTTTCGTCAAATTTTTTTGGTGGCAATTATACACCATCATCGGAAACCTGCTGACTCCAACCAACAACTATAGGAAAAAAAAACCACTTGTACACAGAAATTCTTGACATTACTATAATAAAATTAAATAATTTTACATTATATTATAGCATATGCTAAAGATATTAAAAAGTAATTTTTGGCAAATCAAATACACCCAAAAAGTTGGATGAAAAGAATATTAGTTAAGTTAAAAATGTATATCAAATCGAAATAAGCCACCTAATTGAACTCATAGATGAAATAAGTTAAGTATCATAATATATATATAAAATCCTACGTTGTATTATTGATTTTGTCTATTCATTCACGAGCCTTTTATTCCTAGGGCAAATGGGGAGAACAATAGGGTATATTTAATTGAGTTAATAATGTTAACACGTTATATTAACGAATTAATGGTGTATAAATATCAATAAAATTTTAATATATAACACTGATAATAACATTTTTTTTATAAAATATTACTATTTATATTTTCATATATTAATATTTACATGTAAAAATCTTTCTTGTGGAAGGATAGGGTTTCATGAAACTCAAGAAGGTCGTGGAATGAAGCAAAATAAAGAGGAAAACAAAACAGGGAAACGTTGTTGTACTACGTCACGACAATGGACGAGAATATCTTAATAGGAGATGCCGAAGCCAGAAATTTGATTTCATGGGGGATGTTGTCATACAGGTAAAGCTACTTCCTGTCACCGCAATGCCCCAATACCATGACAACTCATCCTGTTCCGGAACATGTGGAAAATTCCTAGAAAAATTTTTCTTCCACCTTCGGTATTAGTATTACGTGCCTCCTTCTGCTACTTTGTTTTGTCAACTTTCAAAATTACATTCGATAGATCAGAATTTATTTCAATGCACGCAACTTATATTTGGTTTATCTTTATATAAATCATGAGGAGTGTCTACGTATTTCTTTAAACCTGCAAGAATACCCAATGTTATGTAATGAGGGTGGAATATAAGTGTAGAATAAAAAATAAATAAAAATAGATATTGATGTAATTTGAAAATTTTTAAAATTATGCTGATATATTAAAATCTATATATATTTTTTATTACAATAGGATGGGAGATTCGAACTTGATTTATACTTATTAAAAAATTAATATCTATACCATAGACAATAAGGTTTTTGGTATTAAATTTTGTTTTAGTATGCCCAATTTATATCTTTTTATCATGTATTTCATCTCCCTTTATATCTATATCTATATTATTAGAACAATGGATCTTGCTATTTTGGTTTTAGATATTAGTAGGATTGTTTTCTTTCAAAATTATAATTTATCTATTTGTAGCCATAAAATAATTCATAAAAAGATAATATTGAAAAATTCATCTCTTTTGGTTATTGCACCTTCAATCCTACTTTTTAGAAGTGGTTTATCTCTTTACATGGTGACAGTTTTTTATAATATCAAAGGAGGTACGGCATCCTTTAATTTAGCTAAAGTGAACATCAAACCAGGGTAAAGAAGTCTATACAAAACACGATTGTTTATTATGATTGCAAATACAAATTTGTGCAGAAAAATCAACAGTTTTGTAATTCTAACTAATTTCATAATATACAGCTATTCTTGTAGGGATTTCAGGATTTTGATGCTTTTGTTTTATGTGGTAACGATTTCACCAGTATGAAGCATTGATGATTGATTAAAGAATATTATTAAGTATCAATCATGGAGCTAAAGTTCAAATCAGCCTATTTTTAGAACTGACAATTTTATTAAGTAGATTGGGGTGGAACAATTACAGTATAGAGGTCTGAATTTGTAATTTGTGCTAGAGACTATGAGCTCACTGGCATACGATGGATGAATTTTGGCACAAAATGTACACAAACATTCCTCGAAGGGTTTATATTTTTATATGCATATCAAATATGACCTCTATATATATATATATACAGCAAATACATTAAAATGTATGGTAAGTGCAAAATAGAAGATGTACTTATTACAGAGTTAATGCTGCTATAAAAACTAGTCAACAACATCCATTAAATTTTGTTTGCATCACTTAAAAATGTACATCTTTTATTTGCATTTAACAATAAATGTATGTTATCATCATCATTGTAATTATTTCACCCAAAAAAAAACATATAATTGATCACTACTTTGTCTTTGTTCCATGAAAATATATTTTTCATTTTTTTTATATATCTACTATAGCAAAACTTTACATTTGTCAAAAATATTATGTTAATAATTTTAAGAAATTACTTTGTAAATGGTTTGTAATAATAAGCGATGGTCGGAGACAAATGTGATAGTCGAGAACTATTGTAGGTTAACCATCATGGAAAATTGAGGAAACTAATCTTTGTTTTTAGAAAGACGAAAACATTTTTCATATCATTTCCCACCATTATTTTCTAAGGTTACCCACCACCTCTAGGGAAGGTTGACTACTACCATTATTTATCACTATTTGTCGATAAAAGCCATTAACACTGGTATGTTGAGATGAGATTTAGATTTTTGTATTATAGATCATGTAATTAATGTAAAAATATAAAGGGTATGACAAGTAACCGCAAAAAAAGAGGCACAATGAATTTAAGTGGAAAGCCTAAAAAAAAAAAAAAGACTAAAAACTATGCATATGACTGAATCAATTGACTATAGTGTAATAATAGTGGTATGATGATTCTCTCACATTCTTAAAGTACTCAATTTCTTCAACAAGTCTCTAGGGTTTTCCACTCTCTTAGTTACTTCACTTAATATGTACAATGACATGTATATAAAGTTACAAGAAGTCAAGCTCTAATACATATATAACAAATAATTTAGATACCACAAAATACAAAATAAAAATCTTTTAAAGGCATAACAAACTTGATATAGCCATTTGCCCATTTTGTTGCTCAAATGCTCTTCCATATAGCAACATCTCATGTAAATTGAAGACATAAACTTAACAAATATCTAACTTAGCTTGAATTCACAACTTAACGCACCTGCTAATAAACCTAGTAGTATAGCTCTTTTGATTTGGTCTTACTAACTATCCATCTCTAGACTATCTAATGAAGTGCACATATGCATGAGTTTCCATCACCTTATGCCTAATGACATTGTCTATCTACTCTGGCAAGCATGCACAACTGTGATGATTGATACACATGACTCCTTTTTGCTTCACCTAGTATAGTTTAAGTCAACAAGTACTTTTTGGACCATTTAAGCTCTACTTGCCTCTAAACTATCTTTGTCTTGAAATGGGCTTTTCCATCCAAATCAACCCACATCTTCCCATCCTAGACAACAACATAAGTACCAAGATCCTCCTATTGTTAGCACTATACCTTTATGGAATATTCCCACATTATTAGATCTCACTACACTATGATAAATCAACAATATCGATTAATCGAAAAGATAAAATATTACAAGATAACTCTAGTATACACCTTACATTAAATATTGTACATATCCGCTTATCGTATAGTCCGACCTAGATTATACATAAACCAATAATCCTTCACTTTTAGCTATTACCCATCTATATAGGATGTAGGCTTAGATCAAACATCTCTTGCAATATATATGGAAAAGCACTCCTAAAGTCTAAAATTGAACTAGCAAATTTTCTCTAGCCATCATATACTAGTGATAGTTTTCGATCCTCTAACTTAGCAACTATCATATTTACAACAACTTTACCCTTGTCATCCTACATCTAGCCCTAGTTTTGCCTTTTAAAGCACTCTGTCTTTGCATGACTTTTCTATTTACAACGATAGTAGAATATATCTCACCCTCTGCATTTCCTTTTGAAATTGTGCGGTAACTAAACCATCGATTTTAGCAATTAGATTGTCTATAGCCTTACTACTTGTAGATCTCATCTCGCATTCTAGGTTTATGCTCAAAAGATTGCTTTTCACTTCTTCCATGAACAAGTTGTCCTTGCTAAAAAGTATTATCTCCTTATTCTCTTATGAATGATCTGTCACTTGTCCATAATGAACATAATCTCTAATTCAACACCAATCGATTTGCAAGAGACTTTGCCATATAGAGCTTTTGCAATTTATTCCACAATCTTGTTGTTGTTTTCTTTGCCAATACTTCATATAAAACGTTATTTGTTAGACTTAGCTAGATAATCATTAAGGCCTTCTCAAATGTTTTAACCATCCATCCTCCTCCATGGACTCAAGTTTCCAATGTAAAGCCTTCTTTAAGCTTGACAACATCATTTCCCCCCACCATTGAACTTACCCCAACCCAAAATTGATGCAATCGTCAAATTTTTTAATATCATACTTGGTGACCATCTATTTAGTGTATAAATTACAAGCTTTTAAAATTCTTGATCTCTCAACCCTACTACGATACAATTTGTTATGATAAATTTTGGATTTTTGGTCACATGTAGAACACAAAGAGATAGAAGATGTAACAAGCAAAGAGAGAAGAAGAGACATGTAGGATTTATGTGGCATGAGTAAGAGCAAATCAATTCACTAGTGTAATAAAATTGTACAACAACTTTCTCACAATCTTAGAGTGCTCAACCCTATAATAACTTCTTAAGATTTTCTACTCTCTTACCTATGTACCCAATATACATAACAACATAACATTTTTACATGAAGTTGAACCATATAGTAGGAAGTAATATAGACACGAAAAAAATATAGAAGAGGAAACTATTAATGGTATAACTACTACGCTTTAGCCTTTTACTCATGTTATCGCCTAAATGTTCATTCATGATAAAATCTCATGTAAATTTAAGATATAAACATAATACAACAGTCCCTTAAGATTATAGTAAAAATATTTAATGGTTCATAAAACTTGAAGAATGTTTTTTCAAGAAACAAACACTCTTGCAGTCGTCTTAAATTCTTCCAATTAATTCTTTTTTAGTCCCACATTTTCAACAGGCTATAGCACTAAGCAAACTAAACAGCAAGAATGGTTTTTTTTTTTTTTTTCGGTTCAACTACCTATTAAATTATATGCTAAATCTGGAGGTTTGATGAACAAATTTATATAATAAAATAACATCAATCCCATTACAACAGCTCTACAGCATATGCTACCCTTGAGATGTATATGGAGATACTGGTGACTGCCAAATGTTTGGTGATGGTAGGCCTATTTCATAGCCTCACATCACATGGCTATCTTTTCTAATTTTCACTTTCAGTCGCATCCTTATTCCAAACAAGAAAAATAAATTAACCCACCCACCCCCATCATCAGCTCATATGGCAATATGGCGTATGGGCCACGCCTCGACTTTAAAGACCCACCATAATCTTATCGATATTTGGTATGATATTGATCCCTGATAAAACATAGCATATAATAGCGAATATATATTATATATCACATAATTTATGATTAGATGGTTAGATTTTTTATCATCTGTTATAACAACTTCGACGACGAATCATATTTAATTTA
Source organism: Laguncularia racemosa (assembly GCA_037954665.1). Lineage (NCBI taxonomy): Eukaryota > Viridiplantae > Streptophyta > Magnoliopsida > Myrtales > Combretaceae > Laguncularia > Laguncularia racemosa. Next base: position 613,512 of record JBBMOL010000056.1, read on the forward strand.
TTTTGTTTAATAAAGGTAATTTTTTTTAAATTACCCATTCAATCGTCATATACCCTTTTAGATGATTTATCCTTGAAGTAATTAGTCAAAGATCTATAAAATGCCATTTTTGTCAATAAAGTCTCAATTCATGTTATATATATATGCGTGTGTTTTTCCACTAATTTTTATACATATTGTGAGAGAAAAATTCTCTATAAATAGTTTTTTTGTTTTAATTTTTTTAAAAAAATTAAACAAACACTCCAATATGCTTGATAGAAGGTTATATAAGTTAACTTTTATATCTTTTTTTTATTTGTTTATTTAAATAAAATATACCATCAATATTGATAAATGTAAAAAGTTTATCTTTTGGACTTATAGAAACCCTTGTTTTTATATTTGGGGAATACAAAATTAGTTTTATAGAATTTTTGAACACAAATATATGTATATTTCCCATTAATTTTTATACATATCGTGAGAGAAAAATCCCCCATAAATAGTCTTTTTGTTTTAATTTTTAGAAAAAAATATTAAACTGATGCTCCAATATGTTTGATAGAAGGTTATATAAGTTAACTTTTATATTTATATATATATATATATATATATTTAAATAAATTATACCATCAATATTGATAAGTGTAAAAGTTTTATCTTTTGTACTTATGGAAACCCTTGTTTTTAAATTTGGGGAATACAAATTAGTTTGGTTAAGAACCTTGTCCGTTCAAATTTCAGAATGATAAGGACAATTTTTTAAATATATTAACGAAACACTTTGAAGTTTTGGATTGTATTATACCTTTAGTTTGACATCATTTCAATTCCAATATGCGAAAAATGGATAAGAGGAATTTTACTGAAATTGACTTCCTTGTGAATCATATTTATCCTTTTTGCTATATTTCGAATATGGAGGAAGGAATGAAGACACAAACTTAAGAGGAGAAATTGCTTTTTCTTATTTGAAAGAAAAATAAAACATAGAAAATGGGTTGAATGATTCAAGAGAAAAATTTTCCTATTCATCCGCAAAAATCATTGCTTAAATACACTTTAATTTCAAATTTCAATAACTTTTTAGTATTTCAATAAACTTTAAAAAATGAATTTTTTATTATATTTTTTTTATTTTCTTTCCTTTTATTAACACGAACTCAAGAAAAAAAATCTTTTTTTGGAACATGGGAAAACCACTATTTCAATATCCTTTAAATATTTGGTAAAAAATCCTTTGAATAAAAGGTAATTTCATATCTGATGAAATTTTCTTTTTCTTTTTTTTTTTTATGGTATTGCAGTAAACTTAAAAAAAATGTATATAATTAATTTTCCCTACATGCCACTGCCTTTTTATTTAAGCAAAGTTTTCTCCTTACTTTTTTTTTTTTTCCCCAATATACAAGCAAGAGCAAGTTTGTAATCATTTTTATGATATCAAATGGATTTCCCCAATAAAGTGAAAACTGGATAGGATTAAGGCTGTTTTGATAGGATTCCTGCAGAAATTGAATTCCTCGTCAGCATATTTTGTTGGTTCAACTTGAAAATTAAAAACTGGATAAGGCCAACAAGTACCTAGGAATTTTGCCAAATTTGAGCTCTTTATAAGCAACTTCTCGTTTTACAATGAGCAGCATTTTGGCTACTTTACATGCAGTGGAGTTGAATCTGGTCCACCATTGTGGGCAGCTTTTAGCTTTTTATAATTTAATTTAACACGATAGCCGATAGGCTGCTGCCCTGTTCAATCAACGGCCGGAGTGGCCACATGGCTTGGAAGTTCTAAGTCGAGAGAAAATTGATTGCATTTGCGTACAAGTAATTACGTCCCAAAATACAACGTTGTATATAATATATATAGATAGATCACACGGTTTTTCCTTTTTTTTTTTTGGTTTATGCTAAATTCAAGATGTTATTATATTATCTGTTTAATACCTTGTTTTGCATAGTCAATGTACGTCGATTGATTTTAGAATAAAATAGATTGAATTGTAATTTAATATAAATTAAATAGATATATAATATATTTTATTTAAATTTTATTAAATAAAATAAGAGAGAATTGAATTATAATTTAATAAAAATCGAATAAATATGTAATAACTATTACATATCTATTATTTTGTTTAGTTGATACAAAAATAAATAATTAATAAAAAATAAAATCTCAATTATATCTCTAAAATTTTTATTTTTTATAATCATTATATATTTAACACATTTTACGATGATAGAATATTTATGATAAAAATTGTAAATAAGTCATTAAATAATAATTTATAGGTTGGAAATATGAATTATTATTAAATGTTTTTAATAATAGAAATTCATTAATAATTACTATTTGGTGATGAGGAAATGGAAATGCCATTTTTTTTTTTTCGAATTATTAACATTCATTGAGTATCAATCCAAAAACAATATAATTGTTAGGATGGGGTATTGGATCTATATTGATTTCACCCGTTTTAATTGACAGTGCTCCAACAAAGGATAAATGGTTAGGTGGTGGTCGGCGTTATGGTAGAAGTAAAATGGAGAGGATATGGAAAGGGGGAAAGCCTATGAAAGAAGGCTTTATTTTCATTTTCAATTTCTTATGAAATGCCTTTAGCCCCGTTATCTCTTATTTTTTACTAGTATTGCTAGGTTTTTTTTTTTTTTTTTTTTCTATCTAGATATAATATTTATCTAATTTGATAACTATTTCTAATGTTGTAACAAATTCTTTCATTCATATAAAATGAACCTTGTCTTCAGGGTTTCAAAGAAATAAAGTAGTAGAACAAAAACAAACTAATGCAATTTAAGAAAAATAATTTTTTTTTTTCAACTTTTTCAATCTTCTCTTGCATCTACAACATTATAAGAACCATATACACCATTTATCAAAAAAAAAAAAAAAAAAAGGTTCGTAGCAGGCTCTTCATCTACTTCCCCATGGATTCGTCGGTGGTTGCCACCGAATTAATTGCCATGGATTTTCATGTCTTGTTTGTCGTTCTCACCAGGAACGTTAAGTGCAAGTGCAATCATTCAATCACCAAAATTGTCAAAAATGTTCTCAACTTCAAGATTGTCAGGTGCCACAACATCCTGAGAATGTTCGTATCGGGGCATCTCTGGGTGGTTTGGTTGTTGATATCTACCACGTTTGCTTCTTACGCTCCATTGAACGGCATACGCCATGGAAAATTATGGAAAGATCATCAAGCATCATGAAATAAAGAGCATCAAATATTGTAGTCCAACCATAGTTTTAGATTATATAGCTCCCTTTGCATCAACTTGCCCATCATGTCCTCTTATCTATTCTCCATCGTTTAATTTAAATTTTCACTCATTCTATTGAGAACTTATCAGGATATTCCTTAAGGCATCAAAAAATTTATATATTTAGTTCTTTGCTCAATTATAGCCAATTAGTTCAGATTTTATACATAAGGTTCCTGATTTTTATACTTCGAAAGTTTATATTTTCTTATATCTATGACTTTTAATGGATTGATATTTAAATTTGTTTATGGTGTAATTGGATCCCACACTCATCCCATCAAAAGCTTTGTTTAAATGGGGTGATAAAACTTTGTATTACAAGGGTTAAGGGTTGTACTCTAGCATTTATAGTGCTTCTTGTGTATTTGCTTGAGCTTAATTTAATTCTGTTGACGAACACGAAAAAGGGACAAATACTTAAAATTACCCCCCTAAGCTATGGTAAGTATTAGTTTATCCCCACTAATCTTTATGATTTATGTCTTGTACGAGGACAAGTAACATTTAAGGTTGGGAAAAGCTTGATAAATGTAAGTGTTGATATATTTTGACTTGACTTTAATCTACGCTTATGCTTGTAATCATGTGTTTTTGTCAATATTTAAGTGGATTCCGAGAATACTAGAGGAGGACTCCAGTGCAATAGTCGTTTAAATCCAGAACGCTGAAGAATAAAATAGTCAAATAAGGTGTTCTAATAACATGATAATTTTGTACCGATAACTCAATATATGCCATTTTTCTACTTCATTGGTTTTTTCTATTAGCCATTAGGTGCTGGAATCCACTCCCTTTTATTTTTTATTAGATTTTAGGAAATAATTTTTTTAAAAACAAATTTTTTTGATGGGCTAGATGTAAGCAATTATTGATATAGTTGATAGCCAGCACCATAATCCTTTATTATCATATATACAATTCAATGTACTTGAAAACGGTTTTAAAAAGATAACATATGTTAGTATTCCTTAAAATAATTAGCCATTTTAATGATTAGTATATACTTATTTGATAGTTATTTTTATAATATTAAAGGTGTTATTTTATGATTTTAATAAATAAAATGTTTTATGTATTGTAATTACAAATAGAAGTAAATTTGTTATATGAATAATTGTAATATAGACTTACTTAAATAAAGATTTTTGTAATTTAGTAGTATAAACATTAATTTATTAATTAGATGGATTAAATTTTGTAATTATCATATAAAAAAAATTACTTAATCCTTTTGAGGTATGGATCGTGTGTCTATTCTAAAGCACTTACTAAAAGCCAAACATAACTTCGGCCGTAACCTAACTTGTATTTGTAAATTGGATTTATTGGGAGAAGATTCATGGAATGGAGGCCCACGTGGAGTAAAATGGTCACCTAGCGGACCCGAAATCAGTGCCTTTTTGGTGTAGACATTCTCTTTTTTATTTTTATTCCCCTCTTTGATCTTCACGCATGCTATTTCAATTTTTACGCTTTTTGACCTCCTGGTCCGAGCAAACTAACTTCTAACTTCTAAGGAGATCTGCATTTTTTATTTGGATTCTAAGCATGCAAATATATTATTTACCAAAAAAAATAAAAATAAAAAAACTGCAGGTGAGACCTATTATTGTAAACAGAAAAAGACACATTTTTTAATGATTATATATATATATAAATTGTGTGTGTTAATAAATTAATGAAAAACATAGTTGAATTAGGTGAATCCGTTCCACGTACTTTTTTGTTTAGCGCTTTTAACAAACTTTGATCTTATTTGCTTGCTTACTTCTTGATGTTGCGTAGGAGGCCAACTCAGGTTGTTGTTGTTGTACTAAAGCTAATATATTAATGAACCTAATTAGCCAAGGAACAAAGTTTGATTTCGTACAAGAAATCCTGGAATCTGCAACTGCTTTATTATGTCTTCCAAATGTGAATTACTCAAACTTAATGAATGAAGGCAACCGATATGTAGATGATTGCTAATTGTGAAGAATACAAAGCCTACATGGATACGGTTTTCACACGTCCAGTTTTGTTTTGTTCATTTTTAGGGTAGGATTATACCCCACAGGAAATTGTATGTTAAAAGGACAGGGTTTGATGGCAATCTAAAGGGAAAGAGCAATACATGTGTTATAAAGCCCACAGCCCACCTCGCTTCTCAAGCCCACTCCATCTTCTCTTTATGGTGAAGCGCACCAAATTTATTTATAATACATGAATGGCAAAACTTTTCTAAACTCACAATTATTATTATTATTATACTGCTACACTTGAAGTGTAACCTCCATGCCATCAATTTGCAATTTTTTCAAATGCCACCGTTATTATTATTACTATTATATAAACTCAAAAAGTAATCGTTATATCATTAATTTATATATGATTTCTGCTTAGTTCATTCTAAAACATTCAAGCAAAAGGGAAAAATGACAAATAAAGTAAATTGAATAGTCAAGGAGATGCACTACTTAAGGCATTCTTTTGCTTATCATCTCGGATTGGAATGCCTCAAGTTAAAAGTAATCAATAATCAAATTAATAAATACTAATAGATCTTGTTTTGCTACTACTAGATCCAAAAATTTTTATCCATGTTATTTATTAGTTAGTTTTATAAACTAATATCAATTCTCTTCCATAATTTATATGAAACTACATTTCATATAAAGAATCATAATCTCCTTCCTTAAACATAGGGTATCACAATCTTCCATTCGTAAATATGCGGCATTCTCATCACAAGAGCTTAAAATTAGGCTTAAATCTTTTCTCTTTTGGTCATCCTCAAATCAAATACCTATTAATAGGAGGTTGGCCCTAATACCATTTGTAATACATTTGGCTAAAAGTAGTTAATAATCAAATCAACAAATACTAATGAGTCTTTTTTCAACTACTTCACTCAAAAGTTTTTAATTAGTATTGATGTATTATTCACTACTTGGTATTATAAATTATAATACCAATTTTCTTTCACAATCCATGTAGGATTATATTTTATATAGGATATCACAATCTCTATCTTAAACACAAGGTATTACAATCCCTACCTTAAACATGGGGTATCACACGGATCCTCTATAAAAGAAAGAAAAATGAATTATCTTGCATGTTTTAGAAATAGTTAATTTTGATTATTCCTTTAATTCATGTTTCTTGTTTTGGCTTTCTTCACCAACACGTAGGGTGCGTTTGCGTATGTATACGCACATGTGTGAACTAAATTGTAAGGGATATATAGTCATTGTGGTTTATTATAGCTATTATCAAATTAGCATTATGTATAACTTATTGTTTGATGCATTAATTTATGCACATTATCTAATGTGACATTTTAAAGAAATGCTCATTCATTTTACTAATGTTATGTAGCATTATGAAGAAATTATTTTATTAAAATAATCGCTTTTATGTTTTCTTAAGGACATTGATGATGCAATAATGCTATACAATATCATAGAATTGACATTTCTCTACCTTGATTGAAGAAAAATACTTAATAATTATCTATCCATGTTATTAAAGTCCAAGACACCTTTCATCTTGCACTTTACATGATGTCAAATGAGTAATGTGATGTAGGATGACAACTTTAACTAGGATAGGATAAAGAGAGGACTCAAAAGGAAGAATGAAAATTTTCAATTGAGTCGGATACCGTGTAAGAGCCAAAAGGGCTTAAATACTTCAATTTTGTTGCTCTTGATCTTTTATTCTTAAGTCTTGAACTCTAAGTTCTAAAGCTTGATCTCTGAAGATTAAAATACAAAAGCTTCTTGATTGAATTAGTCATCTCAAAAGTGAGAAGTCAAGTGATATTAATAGAACTTGACAATAGACAGCTATTGCAGGGTCATGCTTACAATGGACCATTGAGATTGACTGAGTCTTCTTATGTTTATCTATAGAATTTCTAGAAGATGTATTCTTCTTAGATGGACCTATTGAGCTAGTATTAAAGGACCATGTTTGAGCTTACCAAGTTAAAGCTTCTTTAGAAGTACCAAGATATAAGCTTAAACACTTTGATATTGTTACTAGTCAAAGTGATCAATCTATACTGGTGTTGGGCTTAGCACATTCTATTTAATATAATTGAAAAATCCTAAATTTTTAAATAAAATCAATGGAATTAAAAATGAAAATTTAGAATCAATTAAGAAAAGATTTATAAAATTTAAGGCTAAATTTTTCTAAAATAACTTTTTTTCCCTTGAACTTAATTTATTGAAAAAACTCTAAAATAGCCTGGTGACTCTAAATAGAATTCCAAGATCCTAATTAAGTGAATAAGATTAGTAAGGCAGTATCTGGAGTCAATTAGAAAAGAAAAATTAGAGGTTATAAATCAACTTTGCAAAATGACCATTTTACCCCTATAGTTGATTCGGAGTCATTTAATTTGACCAAAGTCGCTAAAATAGTTAATTAGATCCATTTGGAGTTATTTTAAGTTATTAGAAGTGATCTTTTAAAGTTAAAGAGACAAATTGTCAAAAAGTGACATTTTTACTTAAGAAATCAAATCTAATTTAGATATGAAATTTCTTAAAAATCTTAAATATAACTCTAAGATCCTAGTTAGGTAAATAAAATTAATTACAAATTATTTAGAGACAATTAGAAAAGAAAAATTTTAATTCGAAGGTCAATTGAGTAAAAATACCAAAATGTCTCTAAGCTTATTTTGTTGAAGGGTGACTAATAAAATGAATTTTTAAGGGGATTTTAGGGAAAAGGAAGTAACATATTTAAGCTAGAATAAGTAGTAGAAATTGAGGGAAATATAAAATAAAAATTAGATTAAAATGGATGACATATGTCACATTTAGGTTAGATTCACTAACTCCTATGGCCTCAATCACCTTTACCTTTAAACTATCACAAAACCCTACTATAAAACCCATTTTATTATAGAAATTAGTAGCCCCTTCCTCCTCTTTTTTTGAATATTCAAAGGGAAAAAATACCTGCAAACCTAAGCATATACCATAAACCTCCAATTTAGCTCAAAACCTACTTAATTTAGTTATTAACTCTACTTCTTTTCTTGCAAGTTTTAGGTGAAAAACCAAGTGGGAATCTTAGCTAAAGGGGCTCTAAATCACATGTAAGGAAGCTTGAAGATAAGTGATGTTAGTTCGATTTAGGTAAGCTTAAGCTTGTTAAACATGAGTCTAAGTGAAGCTTGATGTTCTATGTAAGGAAAATCATTTGGAAGTCAAGAAAAAAAAAACCATTTTTTAGGCTTTTTGTGGACAACCAAGAGAGGATTTGAAGACTTAATTGAATCTTCACCAAGGTGAGTTCAATATAATGGTTAATTTTATTATTTAAGGTGATTAAGTGTGATGATTTTATATTTTCTTGAATCTTGATAGTTAGTGCAAAATATCCATTAAAATTGTTACCTTTATGGATGTTATTGGAGTGTCATTTGATGATTTGGATGTTAATATATGATCTAGCATGTTAAAAATGTTATTAGGTGTTGCATTTGATAGTAAAAATCAAGTTTGATGCATAATAATTGGAGATATGTAAATTGTTATTCGTAACCGTCACTATGGAAGATGAATTGGGATTTTGTTTTCATTAGAAATTTGATTTTAATGTTAAAGATGATAATTTGATGATTGAACTATAAGTATGTGGGTTTTGAAACGATTTAAGTGATCAATTTTGCACATATGGTATGTTAGAAGTTAGAATTGATGGTATGATAAAACTAGTGAAAAAATAAGTTAATTTAATTGCTAAATTATGATTTTTCAGCATGTTAACATGTTTTCAAAGTGTTAAATTTGATGAAAATTGAAGTTACGTGATGGATATTAAGTTTGACAAAGTTTAGAGATGATTTTTATTGAAAGTGATATATTATGTTTATTTTAAGCAAATTTGGTGGAATTATGATTTAATTATAAATAGAAGATGTAAAATGAGATTTAGAAGTGAAAATTTGTTGAATTTGAACTTGTAGGATTGTAATTAAAAGTTAGGGCATTCCCTGTTTTATTTGCTTTGTTTTTGAGTCATTTTAGACTTAAAAATGAAAAATAAATGATGTTTTGGACTCTATAAAAAAATAGGAACAAGTGGGTTTTAGTTTGAAGTAATTTTGACTTAAATCAGATAAAATATGAGTTTGTAAAGTTAATAGATTATAACTTTGTGTAACCTGATACTCCAAGAGCTCTAAAATTAATAATATAAGGTTTTTATTATTAAAATGGGTAGTAGAAGTGATAAGGAATTAAGTGGTTTTGGTTTCACTTGATTTGAGTTTAAATTGAGCAAGTTATAACTTTTTTTTTAAATTAAGACTTTTAATTGTGATGAATTGAAATTAAATTGATGATTAATTTAATTAAATCAAGCTAAGGTCGACTCAACCTCAAGTTAGCCTAACTATATAGGCCTAAGGACTACTTTCTTATCCTTCCCTTGGGTGGCTTATATAATTAAGTACAATATGATTAATTAGGCTTAATTAAATTAACTATCCCAATTAGAATAAATTAAAGATTGACTTAATAATGTAAACTTAAATATCCCATGGCCTTAAGATCCAAAATTCAAAACATAAATGGACTTATTTCCTTATAAGGCTCATATCTTATATGAATCTTATTACGATAAATAATTCAAATTGGATCTCAAATCATTTTAAGATTTAAATTAAATTAAATAATTAAAATAAACTAAATGTAGGCTTAATATTGTAAAATGGACTTACAAGACTAAAATAAAACCTAAATAGGTCCAAGACTCAAACTATACTTAGACCTATTAATTTTTAGGGCCTATATTCTAAATTGACCTTAACAAATAAATCAAACCTAAATGGATCTTCAATCCTAAAAGGCATTAAATCAACTAAAGGTTAAAAATAGAATTAAAATTAGACATAACAATTGCTTAGACCTAAAACATAACAAATAGGACTAATTAATCATAACGAGTCTAGATTAATTAAAATATATAGAAGTAATCGAATTGGATTTAAAATAAACTTAATAATTATAACTAGACTTAACTAATTCAATTAGAGTTAATAGGCTTAATTCTAAACATAATTGAGCTTACTATTTTTAAACGACCTATATACCCTAATTGGACTTTAAATACAACTAAACTTAATATTTAAATGACATATTAGATTTAAATGAATAAACTCAAAGTAGTTTGGATTAAAAATCAGTTAAAAGCAAATTAGGCATAAATAACCTTAACCTAGTATGAGTCTTAAGTGAAATTATGTTTGATAAAGGGCATTATGAATGGAGAGAAGGTAATTCGGGAGTTATTTGTGGATTATGAGTTTTAGCAAGCAATATAATATAGTTGGACTATGATTAGTGAGGCCACATAATGATGAGGTCACTTAGATGAGAGTACTTTTGGTTTTGGTATCGGTTTTTGGTGACATGAGGTTTAGCTACTCTCGTTAACCCTTGTTGTCTGCTGTGTTGAGGTCAGATCCTAAGTCCTTTATCGTGAGGTTCGAAGTCATGAATACTTTTATACTGAATGTTTAAATAAGATAATTAAATGAATCGAATGATTGTTGATTATATTAGTACGTAGGTCTGTTTGATATGTGTGTATGTGTTTATGTTATTGTGTATTGAGCCTTTGTGACTCACTCCTTTGTTTTTTTTTTTTTTTGTAGGTGAAAACTATTTAATGAATCTACTTTATGAATTATTAGGTCCTGGCTCTGAGGAGGAATATAGGGATGGGTTTGAGGACATAAATTATGATGACTACAACCTTTTTTTTATTTTCTAATTTTCAAACTTAATTTCTATGTTTGGTTATGTACTTAGATTTTTGTTGAGTGTCGTTTGTGACTCTATGGTTAGTTTTTTTATATTTACATTTTGTGGACCTCTTAAGATTTAGATTTTTCTCTCACACCATTCATAGCGTTTTTTAAACTTAATGAATCTCTATTTTTTTTTTTTAAAATCAATTAACCATGAAATATTTTTCAATATTTAATCAATGATTTCAAAATCTTAAAACTAATTTAAAAATCTATTTAATAACCATAAATTTACACATTCTACTTAAATAGAATATATATATGACGGATTATTATCATTATAGTGAATTAGAAGTGTGATAATAGCTATGTTTATAGTCTTCCACCACCTATAGTAATTATAAGATGTAACTTATAATAAGTTTTTGAGGCTAATTATATTTCTTCTTTTCCAAAAAGAATTTTACAACCATGTTTCAAATTATTATTCGCGATTGCTACAAGTTATGAGATGATTTCAAACCCAATATCCCAAAGTTTTAAGAGCCCTTTTATAGACATTTTATCTTCTCTCCACTCTCACTGTGCAGTTATGAAGACTGAGCACCGCACAATTTCCATAAGACTGAATTTGCTAGTTATAAGTTGGAAGCTTTAATGCCTTTGCATGTAAAGAAGGATTTCGATCATTTATATTTCCACCATCTTAATTTTTACGAATTTTTAAATAATAGTTAAAATTATCTAAAATTTTAAATTATTTTTTAAACATATTACGATTTTTTTTTCAATAATTGATTCTACATAGTGAACTACGGAGAAAACAAAAAAAAAGAAAAAAAAAACAAGAAAGGGAAATCGCTGGAAGGTGAAGGGATTCAAAATAATTTAACTACTATGCTATCGCTAACACGAGACCCACGCGATATGTCATAAATGACATGAAAGGCGTCCATGGGCCTAACCCCCAACTCCCATTTATCACTAAAGACCTTCCGTTAATGGCGATGCACTCCCGTTTGTTAGTCTCAACTTGTACTACTTTATTCGTACTCGTGAAATTTCTTTGTACTACATCAAACTCACACTCACTTGTATTGCATCCACCTAAAATCAATCATACTACTACTAAATTTGACTGATCACATGTCCCAAATTGGAATAATCTAAACCGACATGGATACAGAGATTGCCGTGTCACAAGCGGCTTCATTGCTAGTCGAAGAAGATCGTGGGGAAGGAGCAAGTGGGAAACCCGATGCCGGTGATGTCGTGCCGGGTAGTTCTTCATCGGTTACTCTGGTTTTAGTCATGAGTACCTTGGTTGCTTCTTGTGGTTCTTACATGTTTGGGAACGCTGTATGTACTCTAAACCCTGAGATTTGACGTTAAACATTGGATTTAGGTGCAGAAAACCGGATTTCTTTTTCTATATTTATCATAATTAAAGATCTAGAATTGATAATTGATGCAGTAGGTATCCCAGGAGATTATGCTGTTAGCCACTTTTAGCTGCAAGTGACTCTGAAGAAAAAAAAAGCAGCCAATTGCAAACGGTGGTAGGAGAAAATGTCAATGGTAAACAGGGAAAACGGTTTTAATCCTTAAAACTTAAAAAGGAGGACATTTTCTCACCTTTTTATCGGTATTTTCTTCTGTGGTTATGGACCCACAATTAAAGTGGCTCGCCATTTTCCCCACCTTTCACCACCACTTTCCACTATAAACTACTGCTACTCACAAGCTATCGATATTATTACTGTAATGCTCGACAATTTTAAGATTTTGATTGTAACAAATAAAAAATAAAATTTTGGAAAACTGTTTTTACCGGAACAAGCACATTGTGTGGAGCTGTCTGATGAGGTATGTGTATGTGTAGATTGGGTTTTCTTCACCAGCAGAAAGTGAAATAAGAAGTGAGTTGGGCCTTTCTTCGGCAGAGGTATGATTGTGATTTTTATGTCTTAAATTTGAATCAGGTAGCAATGCTCTTGGCTTGACATAAATTGTTCCAACAGAAATACATTAACTCCTAAAGATTTAATCAATTATTTTTGCCCATTATCAGTGACATGTTAAAATTTTTTCATTCTTTCAATTGAGATAATTATAGGTCTGCCAATATGGCATGTGACCGAGTTGTGACTAAAATTGCACTTCTCTCACATGCTTTTGTTGCACTTCCAAGTTGACCGAATAAGACTTGTTAAGGGTTAAAAAGAGAAATTTAAACGTACCAGTTATAATACAATTGTTGTCGCAGATTATGATGTTAAGACCAGTTTAGTGAATATAATAGAGGTTTGATTTCTTCATCAACCGCAATGGATCTTGAGAACTTTAAGAAAAAAGAAATGAAATTGGATATAAAATTCACTTAAAAAAATCAATGTGCTTCACTAAAAACTTGATTGTCAATTCTAATTGTGAAAGCATATTATTTATACACGTGTCAGTCTTGTATTTGTTGTTGTACAGATGTCAGTTTTGTTCTTGCCCTTTCTCTTACCTTACCGAGCTCCCCTGCTCCTAGTATTAAAGGCTGCACTGTCACCATCTGATGAAAACACTGAAGTTACTTGCCTTTGTTTCTCAACTTGCTGCACCAAATAGAAGGCTTTATTGACAGTAGGCATCGGGTCCATAGAGAGAATTTGATTTCTCACTCCATCATATGCTTCATTCAAGCCCATAAGAAATTGCATCAGCTTGCTCTCTGATTGATGCTCCACAAATTTTTCTTTAAGACCACAAGTACAATACTCCATCCTCCCACAAGTACACTCGAGAAAACCATGTAACTACTGCAACTTGTCCCAACATTTCTTGAGTTTATTATGATAAACTCCTACACTTTGATTATTTTGTTTCAAATTACTAATTTCATGTTGTAATTGAAACATTAGAGGACCATTAGAGACACCATACTGCTCAGTAACTTCATCCCACAACTATTTTGCAGATTGTGCATAAAAAAAGCTTTGGGGCAATTTCACACAATATTGAGTTAAGAATCCAACATTGGACCATATAGTTGCATCTTAACCATCTCACTAAGTCTGATGATGTTTCAGGTGGTTTAACAATTGAACCATCAATGAAACCTAGTTTCAATTTCGCATCCAATTCCATCTTGACTGATCTACTCCAGCCTAAGTAGTTATTTCTGTTGAACATTAAAGCTCCAACAGACATAATTGGGTTATCTGACCCCAAAAGAAAAAGAGGATCCGTAACAGATGGATCTCCAACTACAACATTAGAAGTTCCTGACAAAATACTCATGATCGGAAAAGAAATTTGATCAGAATTGGTACCTTATGTGCTCTGATACCATGTGAATTGTCAAAGACATGCTGCAATTTACTTCAATACCATTGCTGTTCTTCTTCTGATACAACGTCGGCAACAAGATCAAATGGAGAACTAAGACTGCTAGTCTTTGCAGCATTAGCAAGTGCATTGTTAGCACTAGATCTGGAAACAGTTGGAGCTCTTCCCTTCTGGATTTTCTTTCCTTTAAACCAATCTAGATAGCCAATAATCTGAAAACAATTTTCTACTGTATGCCCTTCCTTTTTCCAATGTCAAAAAATGATAAGAGAAAGGGCAAGAACAAAACTGACATTTGTACAACAATAAATACAAGACTGACACGTGTATAAATAATATATTTTCACACTAATCTCCTCTAACATCAATATAAATGTCCTGATCATCCAGAGTTGTAGTTGAGCAATTGCAATTGAACCATCGATGAAACCTAGTTTCAATTTCGCATCCAATCCCATCTTGACTGATCTACTCCAGCCTAAGTAGTTATTTCTGTTGAACATTAAAGCTCCAACAGACATAATAGGGTTATCTGACCCCAAAAGAAAAAGAGGATCCATAACAGATGGATCTCCAACTACAACATTAGAAGTTCCTGACAAAATACTCATGATTGGAAAAGAAATTTGATCAGAATTGGTACCTTATGTGCTCTGATACCATGTGAATTGTCGAAGACATGCTGCAATTTTCTTCAATACCATTGCTGTTCTTCTGATATGACGTCAGCAACAAGATCAAATGGAGAACTAAGACTGCTAGTCTTTGCAGCATTAGCAAGTGCATTGTTAGCACTAGAACTGGAAGCAGTCGGAGCTCTTCCCTTCTGGATTTTCTTTCCTTTAAACCAATCTGGATAACCAATAATCTGAAAACAATTTTCTACTGTATGCCCTTCCGATTTCCAATGTCAACAAAAGATAAGAGAAAGGGCAAGAACAAAACTGACATTTGTACAACAATAAATACAAGGCTGACACGTGTATAAATAATATTTTCACGCTAATCTCCTCTAACATCAATATAAATGTCCTGATCATCCAGAGTTGTAGTTGAGCAATTGCAATTGATTCAACACAAGTCTAATAAGTATAGCTACTTTCTCTTGAAACATATTTGATCATTTTCCTTATTGTGTGTCCTCAATGCAGTATTCATTCTTTGGTTCGATATTGACTATTGGAGCCATGATAGGTGCACTGTTGAGTGGAAGACTAGCAAATTTGATAGGTCGGCGAGGTGTAAGTTTTATGATATCCTTATTTCTTGTAACTTCTTCTGTCTAGTATTAGACTACCTACATCGATGAGCTTATCTTTAAGCCAAATTAAGCTTTTTTGTTGATCAGGCAATGTGGACTTCGGATGTCTTGTGCATCTTCGGGTGGCTTTCAGTTGGATGTGCATCAGTAAGTCATTATGGTTCTTCAAGTTGTATAGATTGTTACTGTATACTTGTTTTGTAAAATTACATAATATGTTCTGTAAGTAGTGCCAATAGGAGGTGGATACATAATAGAATGTTTTTCGTAGAGCAAGGGCATGCTGATGTATCTGAAAGTTCTCACATGTAAATTATGTATTGCATTCAATTGACATTGAGTATTATGTGTCCAAAGGGAACTTTGTGGCTGGATCTTGGAAGGTTGCTAGTTGGATGTGCAATAGGAATTTCTAGTTATGCGGTGAGTGTCAACAATATCTTCCTAATTAGTTTCGTTGTAGTGTGTTTGTAATTTCTTTTGATACATCTCAAGTAGGTTCCAATCTACATTGCAGAGATAACTCCAAAGGATCTCAGGGGAAGTTTCACTGCATTTAACGAGGTTAGTGTGGCAAGTGCTCAATTGATTATGGTTGTTTACCACAGTAGACATTGATAAATTTTAGAACCACAACCATATGAACGAAAAGCTTAAGTCTATTAGACATAGTATGGTTTTATATTTATTCTCCTTGTATATCCACTTACAGTTCATTAATGGCTGTGGTACGGCATTGGCATTCTTGATTGGTTCTCTCACCTACTGGCGAGTCTTTGCTCTGGCAGGTACTTCCTCACATTTGTTGTATGTTGCAGTGCATCTTCTCTATGATTAACCATTAGCTCTTGGTTTTGATTCTAATGATTTTCAGGAGCTATTCCTGCTCTAATTCAGCTGGTGGGCCTGATTTTTATTCCGGAGTCCCCTAGGTGGCTGGTGAGCTTAGGTTTCCCTATGAAAAATCTCTGATCAAAATTGCTGATACAGCATATGTTTTGTACTGATATAATGTAGCTGCAGGCAAATGTTGGCCAGGAACCAGAATTTAGATTGGCTTTAAAACGTCTCAGGGGAAAAAATGTGGATATTTCCATGGAAGCATCTGATATCAAGGTAAATATGAAGGCCTCAGTGAATATAATAGACTTCTCCATCCTCAAAAAAAAAGTTTGAGGATTTGCTTTGGACTGGTTTCTGTGGCATGGAAGGAAAATGAGATGGCTTAGGCTTTTACAGGATTGCATAATGCAAATTCAGGGAATCCCCCGAAAAAGATTTACTGACATGTTTCAACATAAATATAGATATGCAATCACTGTAAGTATCTCTTGCATACTGTTTTGGTTGGTTCTTCTGTTTTGCTTACATGCTTATCTATATCTAACATTGTATTTAATTTCTTTAGGTTGGAGTTGGACTAATGGTACTCCAACAATTTGGGGGGCTCAAGGGGATTTCATTTTATGCAACGACGATTTTTGAATCTGCTGGTGACCCCTAAAATTATAATTCTGTCTTTAATTCTGGACCAGGACATCAAATTTTTTACCATTTAAAGCACATGGCAGGTTTTCCTGGCACAATTGGGAACATAGCTGTATCTATTGTCAAGGTCCTTGAACTCAGTGCATATTGTGTTCCTATCAAGTAATATCTACAAGTATAAATTATTAGATCAGATGATTGGTATGCTAAATTCAATGTTTCGCATGACAGAAGCTTAATTCCTGCAGATACCGATGAGTGCACTTGGCATAATACTAATGGACAGATCTGGAAGATATCCTCTATTACTTGTCGGTGCTAAAATTTCTTCTCTAGCTGTGGCACCAACATTTGTGTGGTTGCATCCTGATATTTTCTTTATTTTAGATCTCTGCAGCTGGAGCATGCTTGGGCTCTTTGCTTTCAGGAGTGTCATTCTTGTTGCAGGTACATTGTGTAAAATAATGGCTCTTGATTGTTCATTAGCGAATTTTGCCTCTTGAGGATGATTCATAAATGCACTTGATGCATTGTTGCACAGGATTTTCACTTCTGGAAGGAGCTAACTCCTGTTTTTACTCTCATTGGTGTCTTGGTAATGTATTTTTATTGAAATGAATTGTAATGATTGAACAAATTGGTGCTTATCCTGATCTTTCTTTTCCTCATTTTGGTCCCGGATCTCATAATCTCCAAACTGACTACCATGAGGACTAGGAGAATTTGAAGATCTAATCTTGTAGTTATCCCCTGATGCCGATTTGGACAATGAACAGCATATTTTTATTTAATTCCCCCTTCCTCTGATTCAACAGAATTTAAAATTGTCACCTTAGCTTATCTTCCTAGCTATTCCTTTGTGTATGTTCAGATTTATATTGCAGCTTATGAACTAGGCCTCACTGGCATACCGTGGATTATGATGTCAGAGGTATTTGAATATCTTCTCAGCGTATTTAGTTTTCTACGAGACACATGATAGAATTACAATGACAAAGGATAAGTTTTTCTTGTTCCTTCAGATATTCCCCATGGACATCAAAGGTTCAGCTGGAAGTCTTGTAGTTCTTGTCTGCTGGTTTGGTTCCTGGGTGATCTCCTATACCTTTAGCTATATGTTTGAGTGGAGTTCAGCTGGTAACACCTTACGAGCTCAAAAGTTTCTTACTTATAGATTTGGTCTGGGTGTTTAGATTTATTACTTTGAATAATTTTCTCACCTGTGGGTTGGGATTTTGACTACTTTAACTGGACAACCTAAGTAAACGGGTTTGGAACAAAATGCATGAGTTTGAATGTAGGACTTTTAGCTCTGATACCGTATTGAAATTTTTCTCATGGTCGAATTGATCTCAAAGCTTAATCCTATAGTTTTGGTGCGGGCTATCAAATTTATTTTCTATCAAATATATGATCCCATGACCAGTTTCTCTCATTTTCAGGTACACTATTCATCTATTCCTGTGTATGTGGTGCTGGAGTGCTCTTTGTTGCAAAGTTGGTTCCAGAGACCAAGGGCCGAACTTTAGAAGAAATACAAACGTCTATTACTGATGGTAGTTGGTGCCAAGACCGGCACACTGTTCTCTGTCAGTAGAAAGGGTTCCAAGGAGTAAACATGCTCCTTGGATCATTAGTGGCGTGTAAGAACAAATTAGTTTCGTTAACACTGCGTGATTTTTTTTTTATTTGTCCATGTCTATCACTAAAACTCGGAAAGTTATTCAACTCCCCTTTAATCTTTTTAACCATTACGGCCTTTTCCTTCTTTTATTTCTGCTTTGATTTTTTGAAGTGGGAGATTAGTAGTAGTGCCCTACCCTATGCAATAGCATATCCTGTAATGCTATGGATAAACGATGTCTATGGGCAGAGGCTCCTAAGCTGGTGTAATTTTTAGACCGAATGGTCATTTTGAGGTTGTCATAATTTTTGAGTATACATTTATCAATATGTTAGTTGTGATCATTTTAACACAAATGACCTATGATTTTCATCAATAAAAACATATTTTAAGTGAAATCCACACATTGTGTGGTGCTTTAACTAGTTGTAATAAATTTCTAAAATTGATCTATTGCTTGATTTAGGGGTAGGTGCTATTTGGTTTGGTATAGATGATTCCTTCGAATAAAATTAAATCAAATTTAATATATTGATTTAGTTCTTGTTTTTTTGTTCAAACACAACTTTATAATTCTGTTCATAATTTTGAATTCAAAAATACGTTCCGTTCTATTTGGTTCACTATTCGAATAAAAAATCTCAAAATGTTTAGGTGAAATATTTATATTTTTATGCATTTTTTTACTAAACATTAACAAAAAAAGATAAAAGGAGAGTATATTTTATGCGGTTCCAAGACCAGGAACTTGGAGCTTTCTTTAAAGGTAACGTTTTTCACATCATATATAATCTATAAAGACACTACACATTAAAAACAACTATTAAGACCTACTATAATTTAGTTAGCATTTTAAAAGTTAGATAGTGACCAAATCAACATAGGAAAAATGAAAAAAAAGTCATTCTTTACTTATTTCCAAAATCCATAGAATGTAAGTGAAATATTTGAAATATTTTGCTTCACATCATTCATTCACGTTCTTAGTTAGAGGTGAAAATATAGACATATAGACAAGAAATTTATATTATTTGGATAAAGACATTATTATTAAAATTTCATAATTAGCATAATGAATTTGTAGTATTTTTTTTTTCTCATGGTTTAATTTGGTTTGGTTCATAATTTTTTTTAAATCTTAAAAAGAGAGAGTTTAATTTAGTTTATCCTATTTGCCATATTTTCTTTTGATTCTAAACTTTAAAATTTTTCTCTTGAAACTTATCTTTTACTTATATAATTGCAACTAAATCTACAATTTTACAATCAATACATGATTTATATCTTTTTTTTTTTTTCTAATGTGATCATTATCCTAAGGTAATTCTAATCTCCCAATTATTGATTATTTTACTAAAGGGTAATTGGAAAAGAGGTGATTATAACTTAACTTAAGGGAATCGTGTAGAAAATCAACCCTTCTTTTTGAATCCTTTAAAAAAATATGGTTCTTTAAGACTAATGGTGTTTTGTTTATCCAAAAGATGTCGATAAAGTTCAATAGATTAATAGTCTATTAGAAAAAAAATGAAGTAATTTACATGGAATCTTTCTGTATTACTAATATCGTAGTGATTCTTTGCTACTCTTTATAGTAAAAACATAGCAAGGGTGTTTTATGTTAAAATATTATCGATTCGCATTGTACTATGTCAATGATTGAAAATTGTTAATTGTTTTACCCCAATTGAGCACACACCATGGTCCCATATTTGCGCAAGCACACGTCATTAGGATCTTCGAAAAAGACAAAGAGGTGGCAGCAAAGCTATGGTAAATGGTAAGGGGGTGGTGGAAGAAAGACAGGGAGAGAGGGCTTTTTTTTTTCCCTCTCATATGAAAAGTTCGTGTGGGTATGTAATTGACATGAAAGGGGAATGTTTCTCATCTAAAGAAAATCCAAAGGGTAAAATGACCTTCATGCCTTTATTTTTCAAATGATAATCTTTAGGATATTTCATTTGATCTTACGTACTCTTTTCCCCAAGCACAATAAATTTTGACTACCAGCACAGAGTTAGAGAAATATTTAGGGCCGGTAATGTGGGCCGTCTGGGCCAGCCCGCATCGACCCACGGGTCATCACGGGCTGGCCTGTAGTGGCCCGCAAGGCTGGCGGGTTGGAAAAGTCGACCAGCCCTACCCCGCGGGTTGGTTCGGGACGACCCGCAATTTTTTTTTCCTTGTGTAAATAATTAAAATTATAAGTTTATAACATATTAAATAATTTTTTTTTAGTTTTCCTTAGATAAACCTTTATTTCCTTTGCAAATATAATTTATATTACATATCGCTCAATTTTTCCATTCACTTTCCTTATATAACTTCAATTTATATGTACTTACTCTTAAATCCCATTTTTATATGATAAAAAAAAAACCTAAAACCAAATTGAATACATGAATTGATCTCATTTAAGCTAGCCACTACACGTGAATTAACCCTAATGAACATCTATGCCACACACACATATATATATTGTGCCCGCAATTTGTTAAATTTTTATTAGATTCATGCAAACATATAACTTAGAAATAAAAAAGATGCCCTTACATATATTTTTATAGTTTTTAATGCAATTCCCATTATGAATATTAAAAGATTGAAGACAATACCAAAAAGTTTTTAGTAGGTACAATTTCTCTATGGTGTTCACCCCCTCAATTATTTTTGGTACAAGTATGCATTCTTAATGACAATTCATTATATTGACCAATATTTGTAACAATAGTTTGTAAACAAAGTAAATTAGATTAGTTGACATTTAAGTTACTCTCTCTCTCTCTCTTTCTTACTATAAAAATGATGCTTAAATAGAGATTTGATAGTTATAATATACTTCAGTTTTTATGAGATTATGATAAAGTACTTTTCAGTTTTTACTAATTACATAGAAAAACAAATATAATAAAGAAGCAGATAAAATTACATATATAAATCAATCATCACTATCATAATCATCAATAACTAAATTGGAGTCTCTTTTCGATGAAGTAGTCGCAGTCCCACCCACACTCCCATTGTCTTCTTCTTGATCTACAATTTATGAGATTACACATATAATTAGGAATATATTATATTAGGGTGAATACATTAAAAGAAAATATTAGAAATAGAACAAAAAAAAATTACCTTCACATGCAAATCCTTGTAACCAATTTTGTGTACAAATGAGAGCTTCTACATTGGCTAGAAGCATAGAATTGCGCTACAGTAGTAATTGGAATGCTAAGCACATCGGAGGCCATGATAGATAAATCAGGATATCTCTGGCTTTGACTCTTCTAATGTTGTAACACATCCAATTCTGAGTAGAAGTCCATATCTATTATCGGCTCATCTAAATAAATATCTAAAGAAGATTTACCAGAACTTTGTACTTCTACTTGACGGTATCAGAATTCCTACATTATTAAGAAAAAACTATTTACATACCAATATATATTACAAAAAAAAAAATTTGAGGAAATAAAAAATTATTAAACTTACCATTAATGTAGCAAAATCAATCTCCAAGCCCTTTCCAGCTCTATGTGTTGCTGCTCCCTTATTGCTGCTACCTCCAGATGTGTCTTGTATTTGAGGAGATGATCCAACTTGATTGCTTCTACTTCTAGATATGTGATCCGTTTTGCTCTTCTCATATTCTCCATAAAGTTTATATAACTTTCTTTTTATATAAGCCATCTTCTCTTCACAAGTGAGGGGATCAAGTTTGTTAAAACAGAAGCTCAAAAAATCAAATTTCATTCGAGGATCAAAGATTACTCCAAGTGCAAGGATAACACTATAATCACTCCAATACTTATCAAACTTCTATTTCATTCTAATGGACATCTCCCTTATGACATGATCTTCACTATTTAAATTTTCATTGAACAAACATTCAATCCTCCATACTTGCAAAAAATAGTGGTTTGATGTTGGATATGATGATTCTGACATCAAATTGGTGATACTATGAAACGGGCTCAAAAACTTGCATATCTTTTCTGCTCTTTCCCACTCATCAATGGTTGGACAGTATTTATAATGACGATCATTCAATTGAAAGCAAGAAAAAGCACGTCGATACCTGAGTGCGCTATCAAGCATAAGATAAGTGGAATTCCATCTAGTAGTTACATCCAAGCGCAAACCGATATTTGTATCAATGTTGCCAACCTGTTCAACACACTCTAAAAAGTGTTTCATTCTACTCTCAGAACCCTTCACATACTTCACACTTTTCCTTACTTTGTGCAATGCTTCACTACTTACATCCAATCCTTCTTTAACGATCAAGTGAATAATATGAGCACAACATATAATATGAAAAAACTCACCACCACATAACAAACTATGTTGTAAATTCAATTGCTCTTTCAGAAAATCTTGCATACAATCATTTGCAGATGCATTATCCAATGTAAGGGAGAATATCTTCTTATCTATGCCCCAATCTTTCAAAAATTCAAATACTTTTTTCGACAACTCAAACCCTGAGTGAGGAGGGGGCATTTTAGAAAAAGCAAGAATTTTATTATTCAATTTCCAATTGGCATCCACATAATGCACAGTCAAACAAATATATTCCTCACTAGTAGAAGCAGTCCATACATCAGAGGTCAAGCATACTTTCCCTGGAATTTTTTGCAAAATTTGTTTCAAATTCTCCTTTTGAGTCAAATATAAATTCCAAATATCTGATGTAGCAGTTTTTCTACTAATTGGCTTATAATCAGGATTATATAGCCTTATAAACTATGCAATCCTCCTATATTCAACAAATGAAAATGGCAGATCATGCTCAATAATAGCCATAGCCATAACCTCACGAGCAAATTTAGGATCAGGTTTTCTTGATCTTAACTTCCCCACATGATCAATTATCATATCACCAACATCATGATATCTAGGAATTTGACTCAAACGACACTTCTCTATATGTCGACGAAAAGATGAAGTTCCATGTGAATGTGTTCCAATCACATATTCCTTCCCACATGCTTTACACTTAGCTCTATTTTTACCATCCTTCCCAATACCAATTTTTGTAAATAATTCCCAAACTTGAGAAGAAGAACTACCTACTCGAGCCTTCTTACCTGCATGTTCTTCAGATTGAGAAGATCCTGGTTGTGGATTGCTGTTATGCCCACCAACTTCAGATACATGATCCACATTAATATGTTTCATTAGTTCCATTGCAGCCTCGTTACTTAAAGGATCCATTCTGTAAATATAAAAAAAATGTTATTAGTAGTAGTTAAATATATGTAAATAATTAAATATATCCACCACACACCACACGGCCACCACCACCACCCCACTCTCCAATCTCCATTCTCCATTCACCAAGCCTCCACCACCATTGACGTCACTCACCCCCACCCCACACGACCCACCACCCCCTACGGCCACACTACACGGCCACCACCACCACCATACTATCTAATCTCCATTCACCAAGCCTCCACCACCATCGGTGTCACTCACCCCCACCCTACATGGCCCACCACCCCCCACGGCTACCACCACCACCCTACTCTCCAATCTCCAATCTCCATTCTCCATTCTCCATTCACCATGCCTCCACCACCACTGGTGTCACTCATCCCCAGCCCACACGACCCACCACCCCCTACGGCCACCACACCACACGGTCCACACCCCATAAGGCCCACACCCCACGCTGCCACACCACACGGCCACCACACCACACGACCACACCACACGGCTACCACACCACACGACCACACCGCACGACCACCACACTACACCACACCACACGGCCAAACCACCAGCTACACACAATACAGTAGAGGACAATAGTAGAGAATTGTTTTACCTTAATTAACGGCGTCTAAAAGGCGGCAGGCAGTAGTGGCGTGACGTCGGTCTAGCTGCGGAGTACAGGGGGTGCACGGACGGTGGGGTAGGCTGCCAACTGCGGTGGAACTTGTACACACGGCCGTGTGGGCTGTTGCTAGCTGCATGTGGGCTGCGGATGAGGTGCACGGACGGACGATGGTGCCACTGCGATTGCGAGCTGCGACTTTGCGATTTGCGAAGGACGAGGTGCACGGACGGCCGTGTGGTGTTTTGACTTCTGCGATTGCGATTTGCAAAGGAGAACTGTTGTGTGTGGAGTGTGGACTGTGCTGTGGTGTCTGGTGTGTGTGTTTGACTTATGGCTTTTGCGCACCGTGGGCCGTGGCCATTTCAATTTCAACCACAACTGCTGCAGCACCCGTCGGCAGCGTCATTTCAACTGGTCATCTTAGTCGGCGGCGGCGGTACAGGGCATGGCAGCTTGTCATGTCGTCCTCGTCAAGTCGTCATGTCCAACAGGTCGTGTCATGTCCAGCAGGTCCCTCCAGCCCACTGTTGTTGCTATGCAGAACTGCAGAAGTTCCGGCCGGTTGGCTCGCCGCCAGCGGGGATTGCCCGCCCCACCCCGCCCCGCAGGTCAAGCGGGCACTGGCCAAAATGGCCCGCACCCCTACGGGTCAAAATTTTTTTTGCCCGCCCCGCATATTTTTGCAGGCGGGGCGGGTCCACCCACCCCTAGAAATATTTGAGGAAAAAACTAAATAGTGTTGCTCCTCAAGTATACCATCCAAAACTAATAGTCATAGACATCCCTTTTTTTGGTTTACTGTATGTGCAAATATCATTGATTTATCCAAATATAATTGTTGTGATGTATAAGTAGAAGGCTCACCCTGAAAGTAAAGTAAACTATAAATTATTATCAAACTTTGTAGTTCAATTGGTGTGAATACTATTTTTTCTTTAAAATGAAAAATGTTTAAATTTTGTATTCTCATTATATAATATGTAGTTAAAAAAAAAAACTATAAAACATTCTAATGTGTTCTTCTTGCTTTAATGATGAAAGACAAGATAGAAGATTCAAAATGTTTTGCCATTTTTAATATATTGAGTAAGTGAGGAATTCTATTTTTACTGTGAATAATTCTTATTTTATTGTAATCGAGGTGATTTACTATTAAAAAAAATTATTAATAGCTCCCATGAAGTTACCAATGGTTTGAGAATGTAAGAGAATGTAAATGAGATCTAATTGAAAAAAAAAAAAAGTTTAAGAATTTCAGTAAAATCTTTTTTTTTTTTTTTTTAATGAAGTAATAAAAAATTATCTTCAAATTTTATTTATGTGTTTTTCTATTTGCAACTGAATTCTTTCAAAATTATAACAAATGTGGAGAAAATAATTACAATCAAGAAAACACAAGAGACAAGGTTCGGTTTAAACATGATCACAGGACGAAATTGTTTCGGACTTGATTTTGGGTCCTTGAAATGGGGAATTGGCCCTAGAACTGCAGGACTTGATTCCGAGCTAGGTTTGAGGACTCGTGAATCGGCCTTATTTTTTTTTTAAATTAAAAAAATTAAAAATTTAAAAAAATTATATGTCCAAAACTCTTCATAGTTTTTAATTTATTTTATAAAAACTTGAAAAAGATTTACATTTATTTATATAGAATCATACCTAAGTAAAAATAAATCTAACTTTGATGTTTTTAACGTATATAAAATTTGGATGTATTATCTAGTTTTATAGTTTTATATGGACGTAAATGTATTGAGTTTAATTTTAAGTTTAAATTTAAATTTGATATAATATTTCAAAGCTCATATTTAACTTAAATTTGATTGAACTTAACATTTCAAGCTCAAATTTGATTTGAAGTGACACCTCATAAGCTCGAATTAGATAAGATTAAGTTTATAATTCGTTTTATCTTTAATATATATATATATTTAATTATATAACAATATTAATATCTAATTTTAATTTAAGCTCAACTAACATTTATACTTGACTTTACTTTGATTACACACGTCAGTTAATTTACCTAAGTATTATGAAATTGAGCTCCATACAACTAATTGCTCAAGTAGTTTGAATCGAAGTTCTTACATCAAACTCAAATAATTGAAGTAGCTCGGGAATAGTTTTTTTTTTTTTTTCTAAGGACATTTCTCCATTTAACGCTCAACTACCGTTCTTTAGAAAAATCTTTCTCATTGTCCGCACTATGTCTACAACGCGAACTTCACCTAATATATTCACCAGTCACGTTTCCATGAACGAACCTAAAACCATCGGATTGATCAATAGCATTGTGTAAGTAGACACGCCAGACAGAACATAAACAATTGGTTTCCCAACATAGGAGAAAGCACCCGAACAAAATCAGAGGAATGGCGATAGAAAGAGAAAGCGAAGAAAATGTTGGATTGTCGACAAGCTCTTTGCTTCTTAAACCGGACGATTGCGAGCATGAAACTTCTGTAGGGTCCGAGAAATCCTCTGTCACGGCTGCACTTGTTTTTAGTACTGCCATTGCTGTCTGCGGAAGCTTCATCGCTGGCTGCGCAGTAAGTCCTGTTAGGTTGTTACTGATGTTGCTATTGCTTGGCATGGTATTTAATGGGTACACCTGCATATGAAATTTTCTTGTACTTTATTTTACTCTCTTGAAGCAATTGGGAGAAATGAAAAAATATTTATTATCACTTATACGTTACATGTTTAAATACGTGATGATAATATATATATATTTTTATAAATTAAAATTTAATAAATATTTATCCATTACTAATCCATTTATATAATATATTAATATAATTGAAGTTTAATTATAATATGCTAAGGATTAATCGTATTAGAAAAGACTAGAATGCAACTATGCGAGATTATCGTTAATAATTTTGCTAATAATTATCTATAAGACCCGTGTTTAGTATACATAAGAAAATAATTTGCCATTCCGAAATCACTAGTTCATTCCATAAAGTAGGTTAAAAGCTCTATTTATCAAATATTTTAGAAAACGCTTTGAAAAACTCGTAACGGGAATTTGTATTATTAAATTGTAATGCTCATAGGAAATAATTCTAAACGTTTTTGATGATTTCATAACGTTATATCTTATTTCACAACATTAGTTTCAGTTTAATTTTTCTTCTTTTTCACGATGAAGTATCATAAGTGCTAGATTTAGCATTTGGAGCACATAATCTTATAGTATATCCTGTGTGTATACTACTGGAGTCCCAGATATTAGCCTAACCCCCTGCCACTTGGTTCCCATCACCACAAGCTCAAACTAGCGATCTGGCCATGACCAGACCCACGCCACCACTCCACCACTTGATTACATGGTTGAAACCACCATGAACTACCATACTCAGCGGACCTACTGTAGCCATGCGATCTGAACCACTATATCCACGCAAACCAGCTAGTATTGAACCACCATATCCATGTGAAGTAAGCCATCGTTGAACAACTATATCTACACGACACGATCCATTGAACCACTATTGAGCGAGCTTAGTATAACATGCAACCCAAATGTGGCCTGTGTCCAGTCACTCTACTCAGAAGTGGCTGGGTTCGTTCACGTGCTCAAGGTGCACGACCTGGGCTCGGTGTAGAGGTTATGGGGTGGGTCTTGTAGTTACGTAAAGGCTGGGCGTTGGGGTTGCTCGGGCCAGCGTTTATTGTACTTCAAGGTAATTTTTAGGGGTAAGTGTTAATGATTTTGGAAATGCATGCTTAAGCTTTGCGAATATTTCTTCACAAGAATACTACAAGTAATACTTTTCATAGATAGTATTTAGCTAACTTTACCTGCAGATAAGTTATTCTTCACCTGCAGAGTCTGGCATAATGGAAGACCTGGGCCTCTCTCTAGTAGGGGTAAGTCAATTGAAATGGCTAAATTGTTCATTGATTAGTCCTATTATTCAAGTTAAAGTTTAGATTCATAACCTATTGGGTGTTTTTGTTTTGTAAAAAGCCTTTTGTGAAGTTGTGGCTTTTTTTTTTTTTTTTTTAGCAGCCATTATGATTCTCATCACCAAAAATTCCCATAGTAATCTCAAAATATTATTATAACTAGTGGCTTTTATATGATTGTAATTTTTGAAGATGACAATAGCGACGAGTGGTGGGGTGGTAGTATTTATTATCAACCCAAAATAATAGTAAAAGATGAGGAAAATGATTAGTACTTTTAAAAAGAGAATCATTTATTATTTAATCATATAGATTTTGCTCTAGTTTATCATTGTCATCAACTACCGGTTGCCACCGTCACGATGTCACCTCTTACCAATAGTCATCACTAAAAGCACCTAACTAAATGTGAGGAACTCTTGAGGTTAATAAGGTAAATTATGAGCATTGTAAACGTTTGATTAATGTAGAAAAAAAAGATGTTGGGGAAAAACGTTTTCCATGAAACAAATGCACCGAGGTTTACATTTTAAAACACATATACATGAAACGAAAGCAAGTTCTGTATGATTGACAAAATCTTCTTAATAAATTCATTATCATGAAAAGAAAAAGAAAAGACACCATTCTCAATTCTGCACATGGGAAATCCAAGTGCTCTCAAGTGCTATGATATAGACCCAGAAAAAATTTCCTTGGGGACAGATTACTCATACATATTGTTGCTGATTGCTCAATCCAATTATCCATCTTGAAATTGCTTGTGTTGCTGCAGCAACTATGAGTATCGGATTTATTTTGCTAGCATCCTTTCAGTGATTTATAATGGTGATGCAGTACTCAGTTTTTGGTTCTCTTCTAACCGTTGGAGAGGTGATAGGTGCTCTAGTGAATGGAAAGATGGCTGATATGATTGGCCGTAAACGTGTAAGAAAATTACCATAGAGCTGTTCATAAAAGGAATCCCTAATGCAGTATTGCCTGGATCAGATTCTTATAGATTCATGGAAGAGCTTATCAATTGTTTTTATCTTTTGATGCAGACAATGTGGCTTTCTGGAATATTTTCCCTTGTTGGATGGTTTTGCATTGTGTTCACCAAGGTCCTTATTATTTTCCAACTTCTCTATGTTAGCTCATCTATTGAAAAGATCATAAAACGGTTGATAAGATTATAACATTAGTCTTATTAGAGCGTTGATGCTTTCTAACATCATTATATACAATTAAAAGTTTCCATGATATAACAAAATTTTCGGAAGGGATAGCTTTTTCCCTTCCTCTTGGAGTTTTGGGGATCATTAAAGGCTGAAAACAAGAAGATCTGTAATAAGCCTCACCATTGTAACCTCTATGATGATTTCTATTGCAGAATGCTTGGTGGCTAGATATTGGAAGACTGCTTTTAGGGTTTGGCTTAGGAATTGTACTATATGTGGTATTTGCAAAAAAGTAAACTTCCTTTTTTAGTTTCATCGAAACTGAAAACTTAAATTGATGGCGGTGCAATGCTACTATAGGTACCTGTATATGTTGCAGAAATAACACCTACAGCACTAAGGGGAGCATTCACAGTGTCTAGTCAGGTACGATGGCCTACCGCAATTAAGATGATTTACAATCAAAACTATTACTTATCGGCGTCTATCTACTCGTAATGCAGGTCATGTTGGCTTGTGGATTTTCATTGACCTATTTTCTTGGAACGATTGTTTCCTGGCGCATATTGGCACTAACAGGTAATACAGGGTGCCATTTCTTTGAAATGGTCCATTTTTATCCTATGAAGTAAAACAACTACATCTTTCTTGTTTTGTTGATAGGTGGAATTCCTTGTGTGATTCAATTTTTCGGTTTATTCTTTATCCCGGAGTCTCCACGATGGCTGGTGAGTTGGTACTTGGTTCAACTAGCCTCCTGTGTATGGTACTGTTATGAGATTTCAAGTGTCAATACTATATGCTTGATAAATTTTCAAACTATAACCATCTAATCAAAATAGGGATGAAATGAGTGCAAGTGCTTCGAATTTAGGTCCTCTTTCTAATGACATGATGAATTTTAGATTCATAGCCATATAATTTAAAAAGTTTAAGCTATTAAGTTGGTATTTAAAAATTTTAGATTCATGACTTTATATTCATTGGTTTTGTTGGGGTGTGACTCATATTCCTGTACGACAGGAAAGCACGTGGATCTCGCTCCACGTTGAGCAGGCAGGGGTCTCAAGGGGGCAGCAACGCTCCCTAGACCTCAGGAAACTTTTAGTATTTAAGCCCATGTTTATTTATTAAAAGTTTGGGCTTTAGCTCATGAATAACTGTTTTATATATTCTCTTTTCACTTGTAATTGAATAACGAAAAAAAACAAGAGAATGAGGTGCTAATTTTAGTGGAATTCTCTACTGAACGTAGCCCTAAATAACAGGTGAACTAGGGTAAAATCTTGTATCATTATTTTCTTTCCTTTCTTAACTTACTTATACGGCCGACCCTAACAGGTTTAGATGACTTACTTTACAAATTTTGAATCTATTTGCAAACCATGGAGTACAACTATGCAATATGCATGGGTGATAAATTGTACAGCTAGTTGTCCATGTACTTGAGACTAGTGAGGTGCTAAGTATGATCCCTTGCAGGTGAAATGCGGTCGTGAAAAAGAGTTTCAAGATGCATTACAAAGCTTTAGGGGACAGAATGCTAACATTTCACAAGAAGCAGCCCTTATCAGAGTAATTATAACCTTTTGTATCCCATTTATAAAGGGTTGGTAGCAACATGCTTGTGCATATTTGGTCTCACAATCTCTAGAATTAGTTATGGAGATAACTAGAGTAGTCTCGACTCTTGAGCTTCGCTTATCATGGAAATATGTTGTTACTACAGAGTGCAACAACACAGTGATGGCAATCCAGCACCTTAAAGACAACATTTACAAATTATAAGCCAAAAACTATTATTGTTTCCTTTTCTTCAGGGAGTTTACTAAAATAATGGTTCATTTAAGATTTCCTAATGTTCCAAGCAAAAGCACTCACAAATTCAACAATGGCATTTGTTACCAGGATTATACAGAAACATTTGAGAGGGAGTCTCATGCCAAAATCACAGACTTATTTGAACGGAGATATGCTAATGCTCTCATAGTGAGTTTTAGCATTTTTTTTATTCTTTTCCTTCTGTAATTTTTGCATTCTTTTTTTTATAGATAATTTTTATGATTAGGTTGGAATAGGAATAATGCTGCTACAAAACTTTGGAGGGTCTACTGTATTTGCATTCTATGCGAGCTCCATTTTTGAATCAGCAGGTAAAATTGCAACCCTATTCATTTGCTTTTCTACTATATATGTATAAAACCACACCTTATAAGCTTATACATTCAGATTAGCTGGTTGAATTAAAATTTATCATGATATCAAAGCATGATAACATCTAAACATGTTATTAACAGGCTTTTCAAGTACTTTTGGTACTCGAGCCATGGCAATTGTCCAAGTACGTTTCTCTTGACGCTTGAAGAAAAAGTATTGTTATGTTTTCTAATTGCATTTATCAAGGGATAGATACATTTTTCCAGATCCCGGCAACTGCTCTTAGTGTCATCTTCATTGATAAAGTTGGAAGACGACCGCTTCTAATGGTTAGGCTATGATTCACTTTTCCTTTCTTTATTTTTTTTTTTCTAACTTTTCTCTTATGAACTCTTGAAAATACACTTAGCTGATAAATATTTAATTGCTCGAGATTTAATAGCCTTAAACTTTTAGATCGTGAATTTAATATTTTATCAAATACATCCCATTGCGAGTTGATATGGATCATTTGTTGACTAACAATTTCAGGTTGCTTCATCGGGAATGTGCTTAGGTTGTCTCCTTTCAGGAATATCATTTCTAATGCAGGTAGCTACATTATTGTAAACATTTCATTTTTGCCTCCCTTTTATATTAGGTTTTTCACAAATAGAAAGTAGAAAAAATAATAATGAATAAAGATAAATAAAAAATAATATACATATACGTATATAAATAATACTAAATGGAATTAAAGAAAGTATGCATATTAGGTTTGATTTTTAATGGATTTGGTTGGGTAGTTAGTTAAATGCTTGTTTCTGATTTAATATGAATTAGGTTAGGTTAAATATATTTTAGTTTCAATAAAAATGGGATGGGCCTATTAGTTTTGTGGACATGGAGTTGGTCATGCATGTTGAAGGCCAAACGTTTGAATCCTTCTTTTGTCAAAAAGGGAGGTTTTTAGTTTTGTTTTTATTTTTTAGTTCAAAATAATAAATAAATAAATAAAAGAAAATGAAAACGACGGAAATTAATAATCAAATTAAAAGATTAAGAAAATACTAAGAATATCCGTTTGTTTCAAGGTTTCTTATTGCATTCGCAGGTAATAATAATAAGATGAAGGAGAAGCAAGTAAAAAATAAATAAATAAAGTTAATAAGAATAAAATATGATGAAAAAGTTAGTTAGATTTCTTGCGATACCTTTAGGATTTCTAGGAATAATAATAATAATAATAATAATAATAATAATAATAATAATAGTTCTTTAGTTCTTTTTTCTTTTTAAAAGGTATATAATGATAACAATTAATAATTGATAATAATCCGTCTAAATTAATAATTTTCTCAAGACTTTCACGCAAATTTAGAAACTCTTGTTGCCTTTTCTTCGGATTAAAATGAATTGTTAATTGCTTAGATCCAAACCCCTCCAAATATAAAATAAACTAATCTACTAAAATGTTATAACATCATGCGAACTATGGTCGATCTAATTCCAATTAGCGGGTACATAGGTATTTATGGAGCGACTTCAATAATAAAAAGGTTTAATTTTTTTTCTAAAGAATATTTCATGCAATCTATATTTGATAAAATAAATACATAACAAGGTATATTGTAAAAAAAAAGTATATATGTAAGCAAAAAATAGAATTAAAAAAAGAAAATAAATAAATAAATCCTAACTTGAAATGTTTTAAGTGGTAACATTTTAGGTTCTAAATAAGTTAGCCCCCGAACCTTAAAATCTCTATCGTTTATAAATTTTCTAAGACCAATAGCTAAGTTAAGGTTAATTCATTCAATTAATCATAATTGAAACCCCTTTTTTCCAATCACGATTGGGTGGTGACTCTAATAAATTAGACTTTTCCTAATTCTTAGTGAAGGGTTCGTAATATATGAGTTTAGGGTTTATTATGAATTGAATTAGAAAAATTAAATCGAAATCTAGATTTAAAAACTACTTCTATATCTTTAATTACTCTTGGACTATATTCCCTTTCATTTCAATCATGCAAGATGGTTTCTGGAATTAGGACTTGCATCATTGGGAGAGCATTGATCCAATTTTGGTGTTGATTGGCATATTGGTATGGCCTTAAATCCCAGCTTCATGATTTTTATATTCATGCAATTTCTAAAAGTGGAATTAATGTCTATTCCACCTTTTGCTTTAATGGATCAACTTTTCCATGTTATTATCCATGCCTCTAAAATCACACACTACTATATATAAAGAATGTTTAATGTGTATCCTGTTTTTACTTTTTTACTCATACATGATAGCATGCGATTGGAGCGGACACAAATAAAGACAAGATTTAAGTAAAGAGAAATGCTGACTCTATACTATAATAGATCAACTTTCTCTATCCTTCATGTCCTTCATTACAGTTTTCCACGTACGAAGTGCCTTTAATAACATATACTACCTTTTTTTTTCCCCCCTATTTACTCATACATAAATGCATGTGATTGAAGGGAGCATGAAGAAGAAGATGGTGATTTTATATGTATGTTACATTGATGTAATTACATAATGACTTTTGAAGTATAGGGTTTTGTGTGCGGCATTGCAAGTGTCAATGTAAGATTGGGTTAGTGATAAAAAATATTGCTATGGATAGGTTTTTAGGGACGATATTAACACTCTAATAATGTGTAAAAACATATTAAACTAGAACCTAACCAATGGCAACTATTTCAAACACAACGTTATAACCAATATCAAAATTTGGTGTGATTATATTGAAAACAGGGTTGCTTGATAGATAGATAGTGCTACGGTTATCACATCATGGGATGATAGAATGTTAGATAGGAACTCCCATCTCATGAGCAATATTATAATTCTAAGTGGACTACGTTACAACATAGGCTAGTTGATGGGAATCGTGTTCTTGTTGGCCCTATTACAAGAGCTCAGGTAAAAGGGTTTCATAATTTAGCAGTGCGATACCTAGAAAATCAATTGACACATGCTGAGCTAGACATTATTGAAGGATTTAAAGTTCATTTAAAGCATTTTAGGGAAGCAATGCCAGTTGTTTAAATTATAGAAGGTAATGCAAATAATTAGATGTACATGGCTTGTTTCACGATTATGTTCCCTAAGTCGTGTTGATGGCATGAAGCAAGTTCAAGGATTCACAACCATGTTGATGGAAGATCAAGGTCTAAGAGGATCATAGTAAAAAACATGCTTGTGTTCTCTAATTGTATTCCTTGAGCTAAGATGACATGATTTTTATCATTTCTTATTTTAGCTATTTTATTTTGTTGTTTTGACCATTTTGTCCTTAGTAGCCCTAGAGATACATATAAAAGCATTGTAGACACACTATGTGACATCTTTCTTGGAAAAATCAATAATCTTGAGAATTTACTCAAATCCTTTTTGTTCTTATCAACCTATTAGTTGCGGCAAACCTTGTTTAATCTATTTGTGTGTAGTATCATCTAAGTAAAATGTTAGTTCGATTTCTTTTGGTGTGTAATATCATAAAGAGATTTGCCATATCCTTTTATTGTCTTAGTATCAGAGCCTTAGGTTTCGGTGAGGTATATGGTTGGTGGTAGTAGTGAGAGGAAGTGATATTTTTTGTGAAGTGTGAGTTGTTGAACATCATGAGTAACACTGAGTAGGGAGAGTTGAGTGCTATAACAAATGCAAGAAACACCCTTTGTAGACATGGTAAAGATGGGATCAAGGGTGAAGGGAATACATCAATGCAAGATTTAATGGTTTTAATGTAAACTTTTATGGAACAGTAGAATGCTAATTTCAAGGAATTAGGAGAGCGTTTGAAAATAATAGCAAGTGGTCAAGAGCGTGGCAATGCGTGTGATTCCATTGGGGTTAGGCAATGCGATTATGTACAAGGAAGAGGTTGTGGTTTGTTTGATGAGTAGGGTGAAGAAAGAGACAAAGGTGGAAGGATTGGTCACCCTAGAGCTAGAGGTTGGCATGCGAATAATTATAAGGAAGAAGACATTGACAATCATAACAATTGAAGACCTAAGTATAGCAAGGGCATTGATTATGTGGACTTGAATTTATCATCATTTGATTGTAAGGCCGATCTAGACAAATATTTCTATTGGGAAGATCGGATTGAAACTTTGTTTAATTATTGTGATTATGGTGACAAGTAATGAGTGAAGTTGGCTACCTTAGAACTTAAGGGGTATGTGGCAGTGTGGTGAAAGATTGTAGTGGAAAATAGGTAGTAAATAAGCGAAGGGAATGTAGTTATGTGGTGAGATATGAAAGTGATTTTGCATTGGCGGGTTAACACTTTGAATGAGGCTATACTCTTAGCTTATAAAGTAGAACGATAGAGAAATACGAACCTATATAAGCCATTGATTTCCACATCAAAGCTAGTTCATCCTAGAAAATCAGCTAACACAGGATGAACTAGACATTATTAAAGTTCATTTGAAGAGTTTTGGGAGAGTAAGATTAGTGGTGTAAATTATAGAAGGCAATAAAAATGATTGGAGGTGAAATAGAGAGATACACGGCTTAGTTCATAGCCGTGTCCATATTGATGGCATAAAGTAGGTTCAAGGATTCACAACCGTGTTGGTGAAAGATCAAGGTCCGAGAGGATCACAATTAGATATATGCCCATGAATTTGACTGTGTTCATGTAGTTTATCAATACGAGAGGATCACGATCAGAAACACACCCATGTTCTTTCATTGTGTTCTTTGTGTGAAGAAGACATGATTTTGATTATTTCCTATTTAAGCTATTTTACTATTTTATTTCGTTGTCTTAACGATTTCATCCTTATTAGCCCTAGAGATACATATAAAAGTGCTGTAAACACACTGTGACATCTTTTTGGAAAATTAATCATCTTCTTGTGAATTTACTCAAACCCTTTTTGTTCTTATCAACCTGTTGGTTGTGGTGATCACTTGTTTAATCTACTTGTGTGTAATATCGTCTAGTTTAAATGTTAGTTCAATTTCTCTTAGTGCATAATATCCTAGAGAGATTGTCCATATTCCATATCACTAATGCTTAATATTCTAGCTTTGTGGAGCATTCAAAATAGTAAGTTGTTTCTTTAAAGTGCTAAGGGTAAAGTTTGATCCTAAGAGAAACGGCATACTTTGTAGTGAATCAAAATGTTTCAAGACAACTAGCCTAGTACTCATCAACAAAAGTGTTTAAGGAGATTTAGATACTGGAAAGGCCTAAGGAAGGAGTGCCAAGAAAATATTGGAGAACTCATTTAGTTACCTATATGTGATTAGTATTTAGAAGATGCATATATTGATTCAACAAATTGACCGCAAATATGATGTCTAATATAGTACTGGTAAGGTATTGCAATATGCCCACAATCTCATCATAGGCTATAAGTTTAGGCAACAAGGGAAAGCCATGAGCATTAAGTTAACTTGAAGGTGATAAAGGGGTTTCAATGGGTCTGGAGAGGTCTAGGTTATGTTGCTTGAGAATATTATGGTTGAGAGTAACATAAATTAGAATTGAGACGGAAGAGAAGTAGATGACTAGTTGGATTTGTGGTGATAAAGTAGATGAGAGGGGTGAAGGTGGGTGGATGTCAAGGCATGGGAAAGGGTTATGTTGAAGGCTAGAAACATTAAATTTTGTTGTGAATAGGTTAAGTTGATGATGATGGTAGGTCACTATAAGTCATTCGGAAAGGGTGGCGAGTGATGGTTGGTATTATAGGGGTAGGCAATATTATGTAGAAGGTAACAAACATTGGTAATGGTGCCATGTATGATGAGAGCAAGTTGAGTTAGATTTAGGGAGGGGCAAGGTGGGGGGTGGTTTGGTTGACACTTAGGGTTAAATGGAGCATAATAACTCATATGAGTAAAATTCCACATGAATTCTTAAAGTGTATTAGTAGGGGTTTATAAGGCCAAGATAGTGAATAACAAGTTGACACTAATTAAAAAACTTTAAGTTTGATGGTTGAAAAAAACTCATTAGTCACTTGTTAGCTTGATTATTGGTTACTTACGAACTTATGCGTAATAAATGATATTAGAAGTGACCCCTTACCAACAAGTGGAGGATTTGGGAACGAGTAAGGGGGAAAGTGTTTTAACTTGATTTAGAGAAGAGGTTTGGAGAGGGGGAGAGTTTCTCTAGGGTGTGACTGTTAACATCTTTCTAAGATGACCAATAGGTAAAGGTTGATATAAATGAATAGAATTGCACACTTAAAAAGGGAAATAAATAGGCCTAATCAAAAGGTCCCATGACAAGGATATCATAGGTTTAAGGAGAGAGATTATGATAACCCATATAAGTAAAGAGTATTGGTATCGATTTATAAGGTTAAACTAGTGATTACCAAGTCAACACTAGTTAAAATTTTTTTAGTCTAGTAATTAACAAGGTCTGTTAATTACTTGTTAACTTAACTATTGACTATTTTTTGTGGGGCATTACTTGGAGGGCTATGAGTGAGTTTGATTATTAGTTAAGGCTGGTCAGGTCGGGATATGTATATTAGTGTTAGCTAAAGTCTAAGGAGTTGGGTTTTGTTGTCGGCCTATGCGGAGTTTGTTTGTGGGCACTGTTGGTTGGACCTGTTCGTAATGTTAGTCAAAATCCTTCCATGGTACTATCCATGCAATAGTATTTAACAAGAGAAGAAGGGGGTTGACAATGGTAAAGAAAGGATGGAGATTTTTTTTTTCCCTTTTCTTTTTAAGCAAGGATTTGCCCGAATTTATGGAGAGTTAGTTTTTTTGCCTTGTAACTTTGATATTATAATTGATTGAGTGTAAACTTAGCTGTAAATTTACATATACAGAATATTTAAACAAGATGATTAGTGTTTGTAATCCTAATATTGTATAAAATGAATATTCTATCGTTATTATAATAAAAATGGCAATGCAATTTGGTAAAATTGGCTATTGAGAGTTTGGAGTTAATCGAACAAGTCTAGTTAACCTATGATAGATGTAGTGATAGTCCTCTTCGTGTTATGGTTGGATTACTACAAACTCAATACACATAAGTATTTTTAAATGAGGACTTATTTCATTATTAAAAGTTTAAAATAGGGCTAATATTCGAACTCTTTGTGAAAGTGGCTAATTGAAAGTTATTGTTGTTAGACTTACTCTTTAGCTTATCAATTTGGGATGTCTGGATTGTCTTGGGTGCTAATATCAGAGGTACATATTGATTTTCAAGTTTCAAATTGTTTAGACCAATTTCAATCAATTTAAATAAAATTTTGGAAGAAATCTTTTAATTGATGCTTTTTTTTCCCCATATGGTATTGGAAGATTTTCCCAATAAGCGTGAAAGGTGCAGGAGGAAGCCTAGCTTCCTTTGTCAACTCATCCTGTGGTTGGATTGTTAGCTACTCATTCAACTTCATGTTTGAGTGGAGCCCCGCAGGTACATGTCTGTCTATAGCATTCGCAACATTCGGGTAAGATCAAAATGAGGGTTAATTATAGAAAACTTATACGTGGTTTTATCTTCTCTACTTTATATAGCCGTGTTTTGATTTTTGCATTTTATCTGATTTGAAAAATATTACTTTCATGTTAAATGCATATGGAGTAAAAGAAAGTATCTAAAAACTCTTCTCTTTGTCGTTTCTCTAACCTTAATGCTTTCTGTCTTAATTTTTTTTTTTTTAATCTACATGCGCCTCATGTACCTGTTTTTATCTATCTAACAAAACATAGTTATAACCTTGGTATGAAAGTGGAAAAAAAAAAGTGAAAATGTTTTTTTTTTTTTTAGTTCCTTAAAATAATAT
This sequence comes from Laguncularia racemosa, assembly GCA_037954665.1. Taxonomy (NCBI): domain Eukaryota; kingdom Viridiplantae; phylum Streptophyta; class Magnoliopsida; order Myrtales; family Combretaceae; genus Laguncularia; species Laguncularia racemosa. Next base: position 653,108 of record JBBMOL010000056.1, read on the forward strand.
ATAAGGTAAATTATAGTAATACCCTAAAACTATCAAAATTATAACAGTAATTGTTTTAAATCAATAAGAAAAATCCTAAATCAGCTAAAATTTAAGTGTATGTCAATATAAAAGACTAATTTATAATGCACTAGAAAGGAAGTTTATGTTGTCAATATTTTTCAAGTAATGTTAGTATAGTATTTTAGAATTATATTCTGTAGATCTCACTATAACATGCACAAATGGAAATCTAATAACCATTATCTTTTTCTATACAATGAAGATGAAAAATCTTCCCTGAGCAATCTACTATAACTTTCAAACATTGCGCAATCAAAACTTTTGTCCCGTTATACCTAGAGGGCTTTTTTTCAATTGTTTACATAGTACATGAAGGACAAACAAAGCATGTTGAATAGAAGGTGTCTGTAAAAATAAGAGCAGCTAGACCTATTTGTCTATTCTTGGGTTGGGATTGCATTAAAAGCTATCTAAACAGGAAAAAGACCGTATATTTAACCCTAATTTTCAGATGTGGTAGTTGCAAATCAAACTTATCAAAGCACGACCATAAAGTTTACGTGAATTCATCCCTAAACCATATCATACTATAATAATTTCAGGTACAATGTTCCTGTTCTCTGCCATTTCTGGTTCCATTATTTTGTTCGTTGCATTCCTTGTACCAGAGACAAAGGGAAGAACACTGGAAGAAGTTCAAGCATCAATCACGCATTTCCTGTAATAGGACTAGAAGAAGATGTTCATATGAGTATATTGAGCAGATGACTAGAAAAAATAAAAGACGGGTGACATATCTGTTCCTATTCATCTATGAGAATTTTATTCATGATATGATCAGTAAATAAATATGAAAAACATAGAAATTAATTCCGACTATATTATATATTGATAAATATTTTATATGGTAATGTTAGTAATAGTCCTAGCAGTAGTAACACTTGTTAAAAGAAAATATATATATATATATATTTCTATGCATGTATAAATCAACATTTGAAAATGTAAAGGTTGCTTTTTCAAACTTTAACATGCGATAATTAGAACAGTTTTAACATATCATATAAATAGATTAATGGTATGCAAGTAATAATAAAATTTTAATATATAAAAATATAATTAATAGATTTTTTTAAAAATACGTATTATTAATATCATGTGATTAAATACCATTAGTACTTATACGCCACTCATCCAAACACGTGATGTATTAATACTATTGAATCTTTTTTCTTAGGCATTACATGACTCCATTTTATATTATGAAGGCCCTTTCTTCTTTTGTCAGCAATTGTTGCTACTTTTTTTGCATTTATATATTTAATTTGAAGTCGCACTTTTCTCATTTTCTCTATCATTTTGTGGGATTTGAGAGGAACTTCCCATCCCCCGTGCGAAGTAGTTGTGTTTGCTACTTTCTCAAAAATGATACTATCCACGCATAGATGGATGGTTGAAAGAGCGTGTTTGTAAGGAAGTAGTAATTCCGCTTCCCCATAGATCAGCCTCTCAAAGCCTTGCTTGCTACCTACCATACACTGATAAAATAAAAACCATGGACCAATTATTAGCGCTGTTTTTGCAAGCAAGTAAACTTATTGAAACCTAAAACCAACTATTACATGATCAAATAAGTTTTAATGGATATCGAAGGTTATGGATTAGAGTCCAATTGAAATTTTCTAGATACTACTTAATATGATAAGATACGATTACATCATCTTTTTGAAGCCTATACTTTTAAATTATATAAGGTATAAGTTTTGTACTTACCCCATAATAGATTTTAATTAATAATATTAAATATTAACAAAGTATAATATTTTTAACCTAATCTATACACGAGTTTCAAGCCTATTTTCTCATTGGGAAGAGTAATTGTGTTTGAGTTAAAATTATTTGAATTTTTCATCAGATATTCTGGCTTGCAGTAACAAAAATATTGTGATGAATTTGGTGGTGTTAAACAAGTGAAACTAGACCCTATAATAAGCTACAATTTTATCTAGCATTTTGTGATAAATTATTTGGAACCCTATTATTAGGTTTTTTATGTATGCCTTCATGACAAATTGATTAGTATGTGATTAATTTGTTAGATTACTGGACTAATGAATGTATTAGTTACAAAACACATAAAAAAATTTAATAAGTCGTTAGTTAATTTACCTTTAAGATTTTATATTATAAAAATTCTAATAAAAAATTTTATTGATTATACAGAATACTCTATATTATATAAGTTTCATAGATACGGATTTATAATAGTTAGGGTTTTATATTCTATTTACCTTATATCTTCTTACCTTTAAATTTGTATTTTTAATTTGTTAAAAGTAAAATATAGTGGATGGTCACTAATTGATGAATGAATAGAATTATAAGGAGATACATTCTAATTCCAATAGGCATTTCGTCAAAGTGGCATCTGATAATGCATTGATAAAAGTGACAAAACCTTAATGCCTCCTAGTATCTTGATCTAACCTATGGTGACGATGTTGGATGCATTGTCATTTGTCAGCTGCCAACCTTAACTCCTCCACGATCACGGTGCATCGTTTACCCCAACTATATATAGTTAATGTCACTGGGAGTCACTATCTTTCTTCGTGGACAAAACCATCTCTTTTACTAGAAAATAGTAAATAAACGAAGACTATGGACATATTTATTTGGAAAGAATGGCTATTCTATTCTTTTTTTATTTTTTATGGAGTTATTATTGTGGCGTTTATTTTAATTTTGATTCGTAATAGCAATTCTACGAAGAATCATAATTCCTTATTTTGCTAAATTACAATTCTTCAATTGAAATTAAAAATTGCAATTTAGCGAACGAACCACCCGAACCCACCACCTAACCCACATGAACCCATCACCACGCTTAAACCCAAACCCATCAAACCTATAATCGAACCTGTAAACACCTCATTTTTGTCCCTTAATAATGCATAATTTTCATTTTTCAATTTTTTCTATTTTAGCATAAATAAAGAAAAAATATTCAAAACATAAAATAAATAGGAAAAGTATATCATTTTTAGAAAATAATAATAGAAATAACAACAAAAGATGTTAAATAATTTTTGTAAATTTTTTGAATTTTAAAATAATATAAAAATAATAAAATTGCATTGCATATATGTAATTTACGTTAAATAAAAAAACTGAGAAGTGCTAGCCTAGCTGGTTTGGACCATGGCTTTGTGCAGGGGAAGCAGATCCATGCGTTTTGCTTTTTCTTTTTTACCTAGGACATGTGTCAGCATCTGATTGGATGGAGAGAGCGCACACATTAGGCGCGTGATCATCTTCAACCTCCATCTGAAATGCCCGTCGGCCGCGGAAAATCTAAATCCGGCCATTTTGATGCGATTTTTTTGCACAAATATACTAAATCTTTAACTGAAATACGATAAACATCATTCAATTAAAATCAAATCATGACAAAATCGAAGATTTACTCAAATCAACCTAAATCGAAAAAGATTTCAATCGAAGATTTGATTCATCTCAATCGGAGGAAATCCAAGCTTATCTAGCTTGATTTCTGATGTCTATAAATAGAGCTCGACGTGGGAAAGTAAAGGCATCGATCATAAGAGAGAAAGAGAGTGAAAATACTTAAGATTCGAAGTTTGTTGAAGTTTCTAAGCCGCGACCGCCGATTGAGTGCAAAACCACAACTTGGAGGCGATTTCGAAGAAAACTACCACTGCCATTGGGTCTCTCATCATCGAGAGCTTTAGAAACACCCTTTGATTGACAAAAACGGACGTCGGAATGCCGCCTACGAGGACCTCCGACCGCTACCCGATTTGACTCGACCCGACCGACTCGCATCCAGGTAAGCCGATTTTTCTGATTTTTTATTTTATTTATTTATTTATTTATTTATAATCCAAAATAATAATAATAAAGATAAAAAAATGTTAGAATTTTGATTATTTTTTTTATATACTTAGTTTAATATTTAAATATAATTATATAAAAAATAATAAAAATATTGAAAAATATTTACAATAATGAAAATAATAAGGAAAAAATAATAAAATAAAAAATAAATCATAAAAAATAATAAAATATCTAAAAAATAGTAACAAATAAAAAATAAACAAAGAAAAATGATAAATAAAAGTAAAAATAATAAAAAATATAAAATAATAAAAACTTAAATTAAATAGAGGTAGATTAATAATATGGATAAAGAATAATGAATCATTTTTTATCAATTAGAAAAATTTCTTTTAAAAATAAATCCAAAATTGGTTTTTCTTAAATCAAAACTTCCTTTAGAAAATAAAATAATAAAGCTTAGGCTTAGATTTTTTTCTAAAATTTTGAAAATGATAATGAATTTAAACTCGAGGTATTTTCATAATTAAAATTAACAAACCCACTAAAGCTTTTCATAACAAGCGAATTACGACTTATTTGATCCTAAATACTATGTACGTAAGCATTCTTATTGGGCAACTCTAAAAAGAAATAAAAAATTATTTTCCAAATTAGTATGAGTTATTTCAATATCCTTTATATATATATGTATCCAAAATAAAAAAAATAAAAGAAAAGATATTAAAATATGATCTAAATTTCAGAATGATAAGGTGGTAACTTTAGGGTTTTAATAGGTTAGCTCCCGAGTCGAGAATATTTGGTTTTACTTTCTTCTTTTCAAAAATAAAGAGAAAAGATCTCGTCGACTAGTTGTCCAAATTAGAATTAAACTACACGATTAGTTCTAATTCAATAATTTTTCCCAATTTCAGTTGGTGGCGACACCAAATAAAATAAAATTCCCAGTTCAAGTCGATGATTTATATTAGATGAGCATAGAGTACAATATAAGTCGGATTAGGAATATAAATGAAAAAATAAAAATTAGACTTGACAGAACCCACCACCTAATCGGCTTAAACCCATCATCGAACCTACTAAACCCACCACTCAAACCATTGAACCCACCACCTAACCTTTATTATAGCTCAATTTATCACATCTAAGTAAATAATGTAACAACTATTCATTACATCTAAGTAAATAATATAATAACAATTCATCTTTTATTATACCTCTATTTCATTTGTCAGTAATAGCTATTCATTATAGCCTTATTCCATTTAACAAAGTAAACACACCACATAAGTATCTGAATCTTTGAGTCTCTTGTCTTCTTGAGCAAGTCTTATATATATAATTCTAAAATTGTCAAGTAGTTATTAATGGTAATGGTTGTTATTGTCTTGCAAAGCCTTGATTTATCACACAAATTGATAGTTATTTTACCATTTAAATACTTCTAGTTTTATTTAGATCTCATACTCAACTCATTTAGACTTAAGTTATGCAGTTGGTTTCTCGTAAAGTCTTTATTTATCATGTAAATTGATAGTTATTTCGGTGTTTAAATACTTTTGGTTTTATTTAGATTTTATACCTACAACATTTAGACTTGATTTTTGCTGTTAGTTCATTTTAGAGATAAAAAACTTGAGTTTATTGATTTCTCTTCAAGTGTTCCAAGTTGATGGCATGTTTTCTTTTCTTTTTTTCTTTTTGCTAACTACTATTACAACTATTAGAGAAGGGTAATTAAACTTGATGTATTCTATTAAGAGAACAATATTTATGCTGTTTGACTACAAGATCCTTGACATTTTCATATAGTTCATTGAACATAGTATGCCTCTATGCCCTCATGGTTGAGATATGCTTCCTTTTTAACTCTTGGCTTTCTTTAGTTAAGGCTCAACTTGCATAAAACAATAAATTAAGTGACTACATTATGCGGTTGTCCATTATTTTACTATATTCCTACTTTTTGGCCAATAATATTTCATTATTAAATCTAAGGACTAGTCCTTCACCTCTTTAAAACACTAATGCTACATAACCTAAACTAATTCCTTATTAAAGAGCTTCTCTTTCTATTTTGGAACTAGTTTAGATATACTATGAACTAAAACAACAAATTGGAAATTGCCTCGAAGTTAGCAAAAACCCATGTGTAAACACCAAATTTTTGTCCCTAATCATTAATAATGATAAATTTACAACTTTTTCCATTTTTTTAATTTTTTCTTCTATTTAGCATAAATAAGGAAAAAATATTCAAAAAATAAAATAAATAAGGAAAATATCCCAATTTTGGAAAATAATAGTAGAAATGATAATAAAAGAGGTTAAATAATTTTTAAAAATGTTTAGAATTTCAAAAAAATATAAAAATAATAAAAATTGCCACGCTTAAATACAAGTTACGTGCAATACAAAAACTGAGATTTGAGCAAGCTAAGCTGGCTTGTGCATTGGCCTGGGACACGTGTGGGGGAAGCGAGGTCGTGGGTTTGAAACCTGGGAATGGCACTTCGTGCCATTTTCATTTTTTTCCTAGCTACCATGTGGCAGCACGTGATAAGTCGACCCAGATCACATCTGAGGCACGTGATCGTCTTCTCCATCAGAATAGACGCGAGAGGAAGCCGGAGTGAGTCCGACAAAGCAGGGATCATTTTTTTCCTCGAATCTTTTGGGTTATCATCAAGCTTAAGCCAAATCAACTTGATAAATCACAAAAAACAACGGATTAATATCAAATCCCTAAGATAAGGCCGGATCTAAAACGAGAAAAAACGGGTCTCAACCGCACGACAGATCTGAGCTTATTAAGAGGATCTTTCACAAGTCTATAAATAGGAGGACTCGCCAGAAGAAGAGGGAAGAGGATTAGAAGGAAAAAAAAAAGAAAGAAAGGAAAAACACACGAGTCGAACTCTTGTCGGAGTTTTTCTCTCTCCCTCAAAACCCTCACTGTAGCTTCCGAACCACCACATAGGGTGGTTTTAGACGAAAACTACCACCACTATTAGAGTCATCATCTTCGGAAAGCTTGGAAACACCCCTCAATCGATGGAAACAGATGCCGGAACACCGCCGACAAGAATCTTTGATTATGTTAGACCCGACCCAACCCAATCAATTTGACCCGACCTGCAATCCACGACCCATACCCAAGTAAGTCAGTTTTCCAATTTTTTTATTTATTATTTATTCGTATTTATTTATTTATTTTATTAGAAATTTATAATCTTGAAAATAGAAATAATAAAATAATGATATTAGGATTTTAATTAGGTTTTTTAGGATTGATATGTTTAATTTAATATAAAAATAATAAAAAATGTAAATACTAAAAAAATAATAAAAAATATTTTAAATAATAAGTAAAAAATAATATATAAGAGATAAAAAATAAAAAATGATAAAAATAATAAAAAAATAAAATATATATAATTAAAAAAATAAAAAATAATAATAAAAGATAAATAATAACTAAATAATAAAAAAATAATAATAAAGATTAGGATTAAATAAAGGTAGATTAACAATATGGGTTAAAAATAATGAATTATTTTTATCACTTAGAAAAGTATTTTTTCAAAATAACTTCAAAATTGGTTTTCCTTAAATCAAAATTTTTTAGAAAACAAGATAATAAAGTTTAGGCTTAGATTTTTTTTCCAAAATTTTGAAAATGATAAAAAATGTAAACCCGAAGTATGTTCATAATTAAAACTTGAACTAATCCACTAAAGTTTTTATAAAAAAGTGAACTACGGCTTGTTTGATCCTGAATAGCAGGTACGTAGGCACCCTTATGGGGCAACTCTAAAAAGAATAAAAAAATCATTTTCCAAATTAGTATCAGTTGTTTTAATGTTTTTTTTTTAGAAATAAAAAATAAATAAAAATAATAAAATAAAATAAACAACAATAAACTAAAAGGAAGAGATATTAGAATATGGTTCATATTTCAGAAGGATAAGATGGTAACTTTAGGGTTAGCAACCCCCCCCCCGAGTCGAGAATTTCTGGTTTTTCTTTCTTCTTTTTTATTTATAAAAATAAAAGAGGAGATTCCATCGACCAGTTGTCCAAATTAAGATTAATCTACTCAATTAATTCTAATTCAATAATTTTTCCCAACTTTAGTTGAGTGGTGATTCCAAATAAAATAAAATTCCTAGTTCAAGTCGAGGATTTATAATAGGTGAGCATAGGGTCAAAAATTAGACTCGACACCATGTCTCTCCCCAATTCTCTTGTTATATATTGTTCTCTAATGCTCTATTTGCTCTTAAATTGATTGATTCTAGAATCATTATTAGAATTAAAATTTTAAAAAGTAATCAGTAGGTTACTTTGAGTTATTAAAAGTGCATTAGTTATCGATCAAGGGTTAAGGGTCTATTTACATATGATTAGGTTATGAATATGATAATAACTAAGTCATTAATAAATTAGGATATGGCTCAATCTTAGATCTAACTTGTTTTGCTTAAATGGGTTTAGCTAATACAAATGTAATATCATGAAGAGCTTAATTAATCTAATTGTTAAATGAAACCTAGGTTGAAACTAAGTTTATTTATTTATTTACTTATTTTAACCCAAAAAACTAAGGTTAAAAAGGATTACATAAATGAAAATCATATTAAGTCAAATGATAAGATGAGATTCGAACTTAAAAACTCGAAATCGAAACCTAAAAAACCTAGATGTCAATTAACCATGTCCTTATTTTAGTTGATTAAATATAGTAAAGAGAGAAAAAGTTCAAATTTAGACCAATTTGGTTAACCAAATTCCTATTATGTGATATAAAATTATTAATCATAAAATAATTACAACCAATATTTATTTATGCCCATTTGTATGAAAGCGTAATTCTAAGTTGTTAATTGCCATTGATTATGCATGTGGTAGGACACCTACTATTAGGCCTTGTTTACTTTACCGTAATAGGAATTCTATTACGGCCTTATTCTACATGGAAAAGGAATTACAATGTTTACTTCACCTGGAACACAAAATAGACATTCGCAAATGAATTGGAATTACTAAAATCGCTATATTAGAATTCCTGTTGGTAAGCTTTGAATCGGTATTTCTTAGAGGCCCCGTTTTCTTTTTCCCCATTTGTCTTTAGCAATGGTATCATTGTAGACATCATATTTGCAACAAAGGAGGGGAAAGTGGAGAGAGGAACGATGATCTCCATCGGAGACCTCGGAGTTGCTCACTAGACCTTTGGAGTTAGTTGATAGACCTGGGAGACTGCCATTGTGTTCTTTGTCGTCAACTGGAGTTTAGAACTTGCTAGACTTAGGAGGTCGCTACTATGTTCTTCGTTGTCGACTGGAGTTTAGAGCTCGCCAGATGTCGAAGACTACCACTGTGTTCTTCCTCATTTTTGCGATTCTTCCTTGTTGATGTGAAGTACGATGGTGCACTAGTGAGATTCGTGTCTTTTGTGTTCTGGATCATCTTCAACTATGACATCTAAGTTCGAAATTGTGGTTTTCTATTTTTTACATGTAATGGGCATTTTAGTCTTTTTATTAACTAATCAACACCTATTCATTTTTTTTAATTTTTCCAACTAAAAAAGTAATATTAATTCAATGATAGTAAAGTAAACACCATAATATGAATTATAATTCTATTTCATTTAGTAATAATTTTTATTTTATTATAATCTTATTCTATTCAACAAAGTAAATAAATTGTTAACGTTAAATATGCCAGTCATAGACTAACTTATAATGACTATTTAATAGAGTAAAAAGTTTGGAGGAAGTGATTTGGTTTGTTTTGGATATAGAACATTTATTTCTAATATAGGATTGGATAAATGTGTCATAACTCGATCAAAGATCTCCATTGATGTAGGGTACTAACTTGGGAAGAAGTGGTGGGATAAGACATGTGATTTATACTTTTTATGTTCTGTTTACTTCATTATAATTGGAATTCCATTATGGGTCTATTAGTATGGAATAACTATTGCATTGTTTACTTTACAGAATAGGAATTTGTCATCGAATTGAAATTACATAAATCATTGAATCACCATTCCTTAGCCAAAGAAACGTAATAGCAATTCAACATTCATTTTTTTTCCCCAAGCACATCCACACCAAAGAAGCAGGGAAAGGGGTTTTGTCGGATCTGTCATGGAGATCCCATCATCGGTTGCCATCAGTATTCGGTTGCTGTCCAGCGTTAAAGGTGCCATCGATTAGTCATTGTCGATGGAAACGTCATTAGTTGCCTTCGTCGATCTACAGGAAGGAGGCGTTTGTCACCGGATCTAGGCAATGCATCCCATCGTACAACAGCTGGCCATCGTTGCTTGCACACCATCATCGCTGGTGTATGTCTTAGCTTCTTTCGTTGATCACTGCTGTCGTCGATTTGTAGGAAGGAGGCTGATGTCACCAAGTCTCGCATTGTGCATCCAGTCATCAATGATCTCAGCTGTCGCTCGTCTTCGTCATCGTTGCTATCAGTCGAGTGGCATTAGATCTATTCATCAATTTGTCGGTGGTTGCTGGTGGTGGATTTGTAGGAAGGAGTTAAAGTCGTTGGCCATCACGAGGTGCCTGTGAACATCAGAGTTCAACAATATCGTCTCCTTCACACTGTGGTCAACCAAGGATTACGGTTTTTTGAAGACGTAATCTAATTTCGGGCTTTAATAATATGTATTAGCATTTAACTGTTCATTCTTTCATTAAATCATTTATTATTCCACCCTTTTTTTTTTATTCCCTTAAGTAAACAATGTAATCCAAATTCCATTACATTCAAGTAAACATCATCATACTAATTCACTGTATTCATTCAGTAAAGTAAATGGGTAGCTTATATTGTGCAGCGTATAAAAGTTATTGATAAGCCAATAGTGGCCAAGTAGGCCATTGAAACAAGAGAAAACGACTTTAGAGTTATGATTTTAACATTGAGACCCATACAAGATTTACCAAAAGTAATTACTTTGTATGCTTGTGGCGACCATAGATCGAGATACTAAGAGGAAGTGACCTCTATTTGTAAGGTCTTACTGGATAAAAGCAGTTAAGAAATTATTAGAATTCTTGTTGGTAAGCTTTGAATTGGAATTCTTTAAAGGCCTTGTTTTCTTTTTCCCTATTTGTCCTCAACAGTGGCATCACTGTATACATCAAATTTGTGACAGAGGAGGGGCAAGTGGTATGAGCGAAGGGGAAAGTGGAGAAAGCAATGATGATCTGCATTGAAGACCTCTGAGTTGCTCGTTAGACCTCAAACTTGCTCGCTAGACCTTGGAAACCAGACTTGGGAGATCGCTACTGTGTTCTTTATCGTCGGCCGAAGTTGCTCACTTGCTAGACCTGAGAGACCACCACTGTGTTCTTCGTCGTCGATCGGAGTTGCTCGTTCACTAGACCTAAGAGACCACCATCGTGTTCTTCGTTATCGATCGGAGTTGATTGCTCACTAGACCTCGAAGACCGCCATTGTTGATTGAAGTTGCTCACTTACCAGACCTCGAAGACCGCCGTTGTGTTCTTCATCATCAAGTGGAGTTTTGAGCTCGCTAAACCTTGAAGATCACTACTGTGTTCTTTGGTGTTGATCAAAGTTTAGAGCTTGCCAGACGTTGGAAACCGCTATTGTGTTCTTCCTCATTTTTGTGATTCCTCCTCATCAATGTGAAGTACAATGGTGAACTGATGAGATTTGTGTTTGTAATGTTCTGGATCATCTTCAACTGTAACATCTAAGTTCGGAACTATGGGTTTCCTATTTTCTACATGTAATGGGCATTTTGGTTTTTTTATTAACTAACCAATACCCATTCATTTTTTAATTTTTCTAACTAAACAAAGTAATACTAATTTAATGATAATAAAGTAAACACAATAATATAAATTACGGTTTTATTCTATTCAGTATTAATTCTTATTTCATTATAACATTATTCTATTAAATGAAATAAATAAATCGTTAATGTTAAATATGCTAGTTATAGACCAACTTATAATGACCATTTAATGGATTAAAAAGTTAGGAGGAAGTGATTTGGTTTGTGTTGGATGTAGAATGTCTATCTCTAATATAGGATTAGACAAATGTGACATAACTCGATTAAGGATCTCGATTGATGTAGGTAGGGATGTAAATGGGTTGAGTTTGGGACGGGTTTATTAAAATCCAAACCTGGCTCGACAAAGGATTTATATGCTTAAAATTTGCTTTGATTTGATAAGTTTTTTTTTTTTTTTCACTTGATCCGAATGGTAATTATTTTTTTTTTCAAACTTCAACTTATTTTTATATGTCATTTATTTATTTATTATTAATCTATTTGTAATAGAAATAAAAAAATTAAATATAAAAATTAAAAATATATTGTTTAAAAATATAAAAATAATAAAATAAAATATATTAATTATAAATTATAATATTAATTTATTATTTTTAAAAAATTAAATCTAATTTTTTTATTAATTTTTTTTTAAATTTTGTAACTTAATTCTAATTTTTATGAAGTTTTATTTCGTATTTCAAAATTTAATTTTAAATCTTATAAAGTTTAATTTTATAAAATATTTATTGGGTCGATGGATATGAATATTTTATTGTAACTTACCCTAATTGTATTCCTAGATGTAGGGTACTAACTGGGGAAGAAGCGGCGGGATAAGACATGTGATTTATGCTTTTAGTGTTGGGCAGCGGATAAAAGTTGTCGATAAGCCCCAAGTAGGCCATCGAAACAACTTTAGAATGATTCTGACCTTCGTACGCTTGTAGGGACCATAGATCGAGATACCAGAAGGAAGTGACCTCTATTTGTAAGGCCTACTGGATAAAGGCAATTAAGAAATTATTGAAATTGGTCTATATACTTTTCGTAGCATTGTTGGCAATTAAATTTTTCTTTTCTCATAAATTTCATATTGATGTAATATTAAAATTATATATATATATATATATGAGTTTTTTATATATTAAATTTATAAAACCTATACTTATATTATATCTTTAAAAAACTTTATTTAAAACTTATCTTATAATTTTTATTATTTATCCAAATTTATCCAATCACACACCATATAATAAGATTACCATTCATCCTTATCTATAGCATCATAGATATAGTAGCATATAAGCGAGTGCTGCTTCTGAGTTGAAGACAAGCATCACATGCCATCATTTACCACATCCTCGACCGTGTTATTGCCCTTTAATAATACCACCAAAACTTCACAAGAGGCAGGTATAGGAAGAAGAAGAAGAAGAGATAGAGAGAGTTTTTAAAGAGATTTGAAAAGAAAAGAAAAGAAAAGGGGATTTGACAGCCGGCGCCTAAGATTTTAGGTGAGTTTTAGTTCTTGTATGTTGAGAGAGGAGAGAGATATGGAGAGGGTTCTCCTTTTTCAATAAATAAGTTATTAGATATTGAACTTCCGACCTGTCATCAAGTGCATGATTATCAATTTCGTGAAAGAATAAATCAATCCACAACACCTTAATATAGATGTGCCACGGCAAATATTTCAAAGTTTCAATCGAGTAACTGACGAGGAGAAGATGGGTTGCATATTATTAATGCACTGATTAATTAGGTTGTAAAATAAAATAATTATGCTAGAATTTTATTTTCAAATCATAAAATGCACCTTAATGATTAAGATTCTATCCACAAGTATTAGAACATTTAGATTTAGAATAGAATAAGAAAAAAAAAGGTTTCTTTTTTATAAATTTCGAAATGAGCATATAACTTTTTATGGACAATAATCTTTCTATCTATCATCCTATTACCGTAAAAATCGAATAGATTTGGTTGGAGCATTTCAAGAGCATTTTTGTATAGGGAAATGTTTATGATACTGTTTATGTTTTTAATAAGATTACTTATTATGTTAATAATGAAGATTTAATATATATAAGTAAATAACAAAATTAAAAGTTAGGGCCGACACAGCAGTTTTGCTACCGGATAATCTGGTTCCACAGCATGCACGTTTCAGCCACCAAATTCGGACTGACCATTTCGTCTGACAGTCAAATCTGAGCATGCCTAAGGATTTTCCGTTCCGCTTCCAAAATAATCCAAAGCTTTTGTCTTTTATCACCCATGAAAAGCACCTACTTTTTTACTTTTACAAACTTCTGGAATCTGGATGCAGCCACCCTCCATTTGTTTATTTTAAAGTCTTTTGTTATATGTAGATGTAATAAAAAAATTTGTATTTTTAATTAATTTTTATTTACAAATTAAATTTACTGCCTATTCTTTCTAAATGTGGCTGCTATTAGTGGTGGCATTCAGTGGACATTAAACGAGAAAAACAGAATCGGTTTTCAATAGCCATTATTGTATTAGGGTTTATTTGGTTCATTTTATTTTTATTGTGTTTGGTTTTTGTTTTATATTTATTCGAATATAAGTATTTATTTGAAATTAGATAGAATTCAGATAAAAAAAAGATAAAGATATAATTATATATATACCCTTATTAAAAAAATCAAATCCTTAAATAATATTTTAAAATATAAATGAATTAGATATAGATCAAATAGTAATAATTTTATCCAAATGCCAGTTTTCGAATAAGTACAAATTAAATACATAACCGATACAAATAGAAAATAGATAAAATAAAAATAAAAATACACAATTCAAATAGACTCTTAAATTAGCATTAGATGAAAAAAATAGTAGTCTATACTATGCTAGTAGTAGTGTTAATAGTTTAATTTAGCTCCTATTTTCATATAAGGGATCATTGTGTTTCACATTTGTAGCAAATTTGTTTAAATTTACAAATTTGGGGAGTACATAAGTTGTATGCACTCAATTATTTCTGAAATTAATAATGCATTTACTTAAAGGTAATAGAAAGAAAATAAATTATCTATTATCTTACTTACTTGAAAAAATAAAAAAAATTTACTCGTTAGGGCTTTATTATTCTCACTCCTAAAAATAAAAATTCCAAATATTATAACTATTATATCCTTATTAATATTATAATTAATAACTAAACAGAGATAAATTAGTGATTTTGTTCGTATTTTTAATTTAATATTACGATTAATAAATTAAAATAAATATTTCATTAAAAATATATAAAATAAATACTAAAATTAAAATTTTCCATCTATTAACTATTTTATTCTCTATTTGTTTCATGTCCGAGAATAAATCGAACTTTAAAATTCACAAAGAAGACAGCAAGGTAACTATACTACATTACTAACGTCTGCAAAAAAAAAAAGGACACTGTACTAACGAAATGTCCTTATTATTATGCTGTCACTGACGTTAGTATAACGTCTGGCCTAAAAAAAAAAAAAAAGGACGCTATACTAACGAAATGTTCTTAATATTATACCTTCATCGACGTAGATTTGCTCATAACATACTCTCCTAATTGCAGCTTGTAGGTTCATTCTGGTACGTAAATTAATACCAAAACATGGCCGGGCACATAAGTTAAAACCTTTAGGAGTTAATATTATCCATATGGAGGACATTATGATATCAAGTATCTAGAGATATAAAGCTCTATCTATTATATAATATAACCCGCCAATAAAATAAGAGATATGATGTTGGTTACATTCATTAAGTCCATGTAGATGGTCCAACCTGATCCGTATCCTTCATTAGGGATGGATAAAAAGATGGACCAATTCGAACCAATTGAAACCACTGAATCAAGACAAATCAAATCGAAGAATATGGTTTGAAAAAATTTTAATGTGAATAAAATCAAAATTTTATAACTGATTTAGAGGGATATGTTAAATAAAATTGTAAAACCGAATCAAATCTTTTTTTAAAAAACATAACAATAATTTTTTTGGATATAATAAAGTTATTTTGTTATAATATAATATTTTAAAAAATAATTTATACTTATTGAAATGTATATATATTTAAATTTTATAATTGTAATTTTATAAATATATATACATGTAAATTGAAAAATTATACTATATGCTAGTTTTAGAAATAAAATTAGCTATTAACACATATTTGAAAATTTTTAGTTACTTTAATATTGACTTTATTAATCTCTTATATAATATTAGTATATGTTATTATTATTTTAATTTAATACTTTTAATATAAGATTAAATTTTAAGTAAATATATTTTCTTTGATAATAAAATAATATTTAATCTATAAATCAATGGTTAATATCATATTTGATATTTGAACTTTTATATTTTTACAATTAGGTACCTAATCTTTAAAAAGATCAATTTACTATCTAAATAAAATTTTCGATGTTATTTATACTGTCTCGCATAACTCTATTAAACTTTGTTAATTCAACTAGACCAAGAACCTACAGCCTTGCTTTTATTACTATTAAATTCTGATTCAGGTACAGACACTAGTTTTCTCCCAAAAATAACATTTTTTAACGTCAAAGTTTTGAACCGTAGGAATTTGCGTCCGAGTCAGATTTTGAATGAATGAAATCGGGATATGCACTTGAATATTGTGTTGTTTTTTTTTTTAATTTATGAAATTGTATATTCAAAAAAATTATTTCAAAAATAAGTTTCAAAAACACAAACTTAATATGCACCTTTAATTTTGCCAAATTTTACAAAATTAAAAATACGAAATTTATTTTGAAGATACAGACAATATTTGCACTTTTAGTAAATTATTGTGTGAAATATTTTTGCCTTTATCCCCCACTGTCTAGCTGCTCATGGTCTTTAATTTATGCATCACAACCGGGGGTGGCTTAATGCCGTACCCCTATGTCGCAGAGGTTAAGGTTAAGGTTGAGGCACAATCAATTGAAGTATTCCAACTGTAATCTATTCTTGAGCATCGTAGGATTGCGAGATCTTGACAACCCTGAAACTAGGGTGAGGTACAAGAAGATCCAATATAAGACCAATAATTTTCAATAGATTTTAATGTGATGTATGATAGCTCAAACCTGATTTTCAGCACATACGTCACACCATATCGTCATTTTGTCAATAATCCTATCTCTACACTGCCTGCTCCATACAAGAAATGCTTTGGTAAATAATTAAGTTATTAGAATGAATTATCACACCGTCTTACAAAGTGAAGTCCAGTGCCTTCCTGAGCTTTTGACGATATTCCCTAGTAGCATTTAACATAGAAGTCACAAGCTCCTCTTGCTTTACGTCAAAGGTCGTCAATAGAGCTTATGAATGCATTTACTTGGTTAGTTAGATGATTCACCAAGGGAAATAATAGGATAGGATAGGATAGGAATCTTGTTTTTGTTATTAATTATATGTGTATGTCTTCCATTTAAGGTTCTAGTTGATAAAAGTTAATATGTTAAGTAAAAAAAAATTCGATAGTGGGATTAGTTGGGAGTAGCATATATTGAAGGTACATATATTGTTCATACATTCAATACAATTTGTATTGAAGATATAGATAATATTTGTATTTTCAGTTTTGTAAAATTTAGCAAAACTGAAGATGTACACTAAATTTATGTTTTATAAATTTATTTTTAGAATAATTTTTTTAATATACTATTTCGTAATTTAATAAAAGAACAATAATATTTAAGTGGATAACCCAATGAAATCACTAATTGATGCAGGCATTGCTTAGTCTTTCCTTTCCATCTTCTAGTGTTCGATTGGTCATCTCGTGCGTTATTGACGAAAATAAGAGACAGTAGGAAGATAAAGAAAGATGGTAGATTTCATGATGACTGAAATTCCGAATTATTAAAATAAAAAATTATAGCAAAATTTATATGGAATCAAAACCATCACCACTAGTCTTCACCATCTTCTTCAAGTTTAATTAAAACCAATAAAGAGATTGGGGAAAAAAAAAAAAACCCAGAAGAGGGAGAATGAGAAAGAAAAATAAACAAAACTTAAGAGAGAAAATGAAACCTAAATCTAAACTAAATCAAACTCGTTACTTCACAGCTGCTACTGCTTCTCGTCCATCCGCTCTATAGCAACTGTCACTTCACAATCTTAGCCTTTGAATTTTGATCCCCTACCTCTACAGCCACCGTCGCTTCTCGTCAATCCACTCTCATCAATGCTAGTAGCCACAGACGTGTTAAGGACTTCCCCATGCTCAAAGTCTTGACTTTTTTATTTTTTTTAATTCTTCCCCTCTCCCAAGAAGGATTTCTCACCAACATGGGTTTGCGGTTCCTTTTCGTGTTTGACGATTTTGATTTTAAACTAGATTTTTAGATGAAAAAAATTCAATTAGGGTTTTAATGTCAATAGAGGTGTGATGGAACATATCGGGCTCACTCGTTAAGTTAACTTATTAAGTGTTTTTATAAATGATAAAGACTCTAATAGAAAAAAATAAATATTTACGATTCAAATAAAAAAAATCAAACATTAAAAATTAAATTCATATTTTTCCTTTTATTTAATTTTCAATCATGTGGCATTTTATTATCTATTTATTTATTTCCTAAATCCACTAGGCATCTTAGCTAGCATATATTAAATTGATTTTATGAACCATATGTTAGATCATGATTGGTTGAGTAATCCACATAATTTAATGGAGTTAAATAAAGTTATGCAAGGTATCAAAAGTAACATTGAAGTTTTACTAAATAGTAAATTGATATTTTTAAAGTTTAAATAATTAATTGTATTGATTTTTTTGAAGTTTAAATAATTAAATATAGAAATGGTAAAAATTGAAATACTGAACATAACATTACCTTATCAATCAAACCAAACCAAACCAAAGTTTTATAATATGAAAAAGTTTCCAAATCAAACCATACATTTAATTCAAAATAATAAAAAACCCAACAGCACTCTCAAGGTTTGGTTTAATTCAAATGGAAAGCTAAACCAATACCAACCACCCTAGTGAGTGTCTTAGGGCCGTCATGAGTCCCTTATATAGGTCCCCAGAAGTACGAGGTGCCAAATCTGTGGACCCTGCAGAGTCTAGACCCAACCCAGAACCTGCTCTGGACTCGACGGCCCAGTCTAGTGCCACTGAACTTCAGACAGAAAATGATACAAAAAGGGGTAATGAGTCAACCGGTAGATCGATTAAGTAAAATAATGACCGGTCGCAAAACGTGCTGGAGCCAAATCATTGTTTTTTCACAACCGAAGGTCCAATCGGCTCTTCCACCGCCCCCTCTCGCACCAACCTATCTCAGCGTCCTTACAACTACACTAAACTTCTGCTTGATATACTTGATATGGTACATATATTACTCTGTTTGACCGAGTTTCATGGATTTCTCCTTCCTTCTGTTCTCACCAAGAAAGTAAGAGCCAACAGGGCAAAGAGAAAAAGATATGGTGAGAGAAAGTGAAAACACAGAAAATTATGGACTCCCCACCAGCTCTTTGCTTCTCAAACCGGAATTCGACCACGATGACAGTAATGAACCGTCCTATGACGCCCCTGTCACGCCTCTGGTTGTGATTAGTACCCTGGTTGCTGTTTGCGGCTCCCTCGTCACTGGCTGTGCGGTAAGCTTCTTTTTTCCCTTCTTAATTCTATATTTTACGGGGAACATTGTATGCGGGAATAAGAATATGCTGCGATCTTGCTCCATCTTAATAAAAGGGCAGTGATTAATTCAGTAAAGGAAAATGTACAAGAAATATATATACATAAGCGCTAAACGACGAGTATTTGTAGTTGCGCTAGGCAAAAACAAAATAGTGCAAGGTTATATACTCCTACCTAATACAACTCTCATGCACAAGACCAATGTTTTAGAACTTTCCTAAGGAGTTCGACACACACTTTGGTCTTGATTTCACATTCTGCTGCATTTGCTATTCTCCAAATACGATAGAAAGTAGCTGCAAGGGCACAATGCAATTAAGTCATAGGGCCTTCCAAAAAATGTCTGGCGATGCATTTTTGGTTCAAGGAATCCATCACTTGTTCAATGCTTCCAAGCTGAGAATCCTGCTCTGACATCAAGGTACTCGATGCACTTGATTACATCCTTCAACATAGCTAAGCTATGCTTTCAGTCATAACCTGATTCTGCGCTTCAATAGAAGTATTTCATTCTCTAATAATTACTTCCGCATCATTTTCTGAAAGCGTCATGAAGTCATCCAAGAGGAAGGCAGGAGGAACTCATTAATCAAATGAGATTCGGCGATGAATCCCAGAGCAATGAGATGTCGCTCCTTTTTTCAGGAGGCTTTGAAACGACCAGGAATCCTCCCTGCCAATCCCAATGCTCGACACAACTTAGGAATCTGCCTACAATGAGCAACAGTCTCTGCATAATCTAAAAGCTCGTTTTCATCAAAAGCATCAGCCAGTCCATAAGCACAAACAAGTTCCAGAAATGCGACAACCTCCATGGATTGCTCAGCATCCACTTTCATTTGGGTTATCCAATCAAAAGACAATTTCATAGCCTCACCTTTTACATGAGGCTTGATTTTCGGACCAATTTCTATCAATTGCTCCAATAACAAAAGGCAACTATTCCTGACAACACTTGCTTCAAACTCACGATCTCCCTGCTTCAAATGTGGAGGATAAAACCCCACAATTGCATTCAAAACAAGCTTTGCAGGATCTGAACAAAATCTAAGCAAGGCAAACACTGCCTCTCGTTTTTTATTGTGCTCTGCCAAGTGCTCATTTAAGAAAATCTGCAATGCATTTCCATCCATAACCACACAATGTTGAACCACCAAACCAGCAGCAGAATCCACCCTGCGTTTACGTGGTTCCTCACTCCTTAACATAGCAAGCGCGGCAATGTTCAATCTGTTCTTTGCCACATCAATTTCTTGATTCCGTTCCTGAATTTGCTTTTCTCTAATTTCAAGCTCTTTGATCCCCTCAAACAATCTCCTCTCCCATACAATGCCTTCCCTGAACCTCTCTTCAAATTCCCTATTCTCAAGGGCGAACTCATACAACCGTTCCTCCAACCTCCGCTCCTTCAAATTAGTTTCCTTAACTCTCTCCTCAAGTTCTCTTTTAGCCAATTCAAGCTTTTCAGCCAACTCTTCTAACCCCTTCTCAGTTACATCAACTTCCTCAATTCTCTCACTCAATTTTCTCTCCCGTAATTCAATCTCTTCATACCGTCCCTTCAACTTCTCCTCATCCAACCGAACATTCGCCATCTTTTCCTCAACTTCCCTTTTCCTATTCTCAAGCATCACAAATTGCTCCTTATACTTAATTTCACTTTCCCTCTCTCTCCTCTCAGTTTCTCGTATTCTCTTCTCTAATTTCACCACATTCTCCTCGTAATCCTGTCGTCTCATTCCAAATTCCCTATCTTTACATTCAATTTCCTTCTCTCTCGTCTTGATTTTCTTCCTCAACTCCTCCAATTCCTTCTCTTTCTTCTCTAATTCCCTACCTCTACACACGATTTCCCCCTCTCCCAACTCGATTCTTCTCCATGACTCCTCCAATTCCTTCTGTTTCTTCTCAAATTCACTACCTCTAGACACGATTTCTCTCTCTCTCAACTCGATTCTCCTCCAAAACTGCTCCAATTCCTCCTGTTTCTTCTCAAACTCCCTGTCTTTACACTCAATTGATCTCTGTCTCATCTCAGTTTCCTTCCACAGCTCCTCCAATTCCTTGTCTTTCTTCTCTACCTCCCCATCTATCTCCTTAAAAACTCTCTCCACACGCCCCTCTCTCTCCTCAATCTCCATCAATCTCTCTGCAATCTCTCTCCTAACATTCTCCAGAACCTCCACTTTCTCCTCAATCTCTTTCCCTTTCACTTCGAGCACTAACCTCGCTCTCTCGCTAAACTCACACTCCCTCACGTCAATCTCCTTCCTCAAAACCTTCATCGACTCATCCAAAATACCTAACTCGCTCCGTTTCACTTCGAACTTACGACACCGCTCCTCTAAATAACGTAACCGACACCGTACTCTCCCCTCCAGCGCGCAGACTTCCTGCTCACGCTGTGAAAGCGCATTGCGTAGAGACGTGTAATGCTCTTCGAGATCTTTCCATTTGAGGGAAAACAGTAAAAGCGTAGACGAGCAATCTTGGAGTTGAGAAAGGGTTTCTCTTAGATTGTTCGTCTTGAAATCTGCAGTTTTTAGGCTTTCTTTGAATTCATCCATGGAAATAAGTTCAATTAAAAGCGCCCTAATTCTTGGCCAAACGGAAAAAAAGAAAAACACTCACTCAAAATCACGGGAACCCTAGAAGATGATGATTTTTCGGAACTCTACCAGTGCGTGTGCGCGTGTCTTGGGAATAACAGAAGAAGGAACCGCCTCCTGGTTTGCATGGGGGAAAAGGAAGAGAGAAGAACAAAGTGTAAAGAGAATATCGGAAACAATATTTATAGTATTTGCTAGGTTTGAGGCGGCAACCTATAATATATTTAAATAATATTATTTAAAAAAATTCGTGAAATAATATACTTACTAAAATTATTTAAAAAATAAATTTTGAAATCGCAAATTAAATTTATGCCTTATTTTTTTTTTTGAAAAATTATTTAAAGAAAATGGATTTTTTTTAATAAAAAAATTGAGTTACCTAAAGAATAACTAAAAAAAAAAGTAATGCTCATAAATTTAAACATTATAAAATAGGTAATAGTATATAAATTTATTAATTTTAATTAATTGTTTATATTATTTTTTAAAAAAGAAGAAAAGACATACATATTAAATAAATAAGAAAAAGTTGAATCTTATCTCCTAATTTTCATTCTCTTTTGAAAATGTTTAGCTAGTTGTGCAAATGCATTTGTCGACTCCCTCAACGACCCAAAATGTGGAGTTAAAGGAGCATGTAGTTCTCGTCAGATAGTGCTAGGGGGTTTCATCGAATTCTTGGGAAGGCATTAGACTTTACTTTTGTAGCTTGATTTTAAGATTCACCATAATATATTGGTTATTTACCACAGTGTCTCTTATGCGAGATAGATGGTGTTGGGATAAGACCATTAATGGAATAACTGTGTGGTGTGACGAATGTGCTCGACAATTGTGCCAACTTGTCGTACATCACACTGGAATCCGATTGGAACTGTTGCTCATGTATATTAGAAATTCTTATACCTTAACACAATTCCAAGGTTGTTGATGTCCTATGGTCTTGCGACACATAGGAATCTGCTATTGTTGCCATAAATGAATAAGTTGTGCCTCATTCTCATCATATGCGCCATGCTGCTACTATGCCTGTAGGACATTACACTGGAATGTGCTCGACAATTGTGCCAACTTGTCGTACATCACACTGGAATCCGGTTGGAACTATTGCTCTTGTATATTAGAACATTCTTATGCCTTAACACGATTTTAAGGTTATTGATGTCCTATGGTCTTGCGACACGTAGGAATATGCTATTGTTGCCATAAATGAATAGGTTGTGCCTCAGTCTCATCATATGCGCCATGCTGCTGCTATGCCTGTGGGTATAACATTACCTCTCATGGTCATGTAAGAATTGAAGACCATGACTAGCTACACTAATAGCCTTATCATGATCTAAGGATAAGTGAATTTGTCTTAAAATATCAGTATGCATGTTAGAACGCATCGTATAATATATTAAGCAACAGACATGCAATGGATCAATGAGAACGTGTTGATATTGTACTTACTAGATATCCAATAATTGCTTTCCTGCGTCATATATATTTGCGGCTGATGGATCTGTACGATCGCTTGTATGACTTATGCATACCTCGAGGGCCCTATATGTACACCACTTAAGACAATCTATCTTCCCATATGGATATTTATGTTGTATGTTGCACTAGTGAATCAATATTGACCCTCCCACACAAGTCGATCTAGTGGAACTCAGGTTGCGTGTTCACATCTTATGGAATCCCTTGATATCCCCCCAAGTTGCCTTACTATATGGTTAGGGTAATGCTACTCCACTATGTGGAAACTTACAAGTGACACTCATACGGTCTAAATGTGTATACTGCTTCTATAGAAAGTTGACGGGATGTGAATAAGAGTTCCAGCGTGCAGCTCCCATTCGACTTAAAGGGCATCAAGTTAGTTGTCATTGTCAACAAACCATATGATAAAATGGAGAAAAAAAAACCGGTTACCAAAATACCTAGTTATCATTTTGTTTATTGAATGCATCTCGATATATGCCAATCATATGGGTTGGGTGAGATTGAGTGTCATTTTGCGTGTTCCAGCATGAGGCCATCCAATGGAGCTCTAGCTTGTATAATTAGACTATGTTGGCTAAAGGGCACAATGTGTGAGAATCTATCTCATGCCCAAACTTGTAGCGATATTATAGCCCCTCCTATTTTGTTAGCCACTAGGTATGATGTAGCACACAACTTGCGATATAATCATACTAGATATGCTGATCCCTGGCTATACGTCATTGTAATATCAAAATGCTCCAATAGAGGTAAAAATATCATGTGGACGAGCAAATTGGATTTATCGGTAAAGATAAATCCTCCCAGTAGCTACAATATATACACATGAGTATGGCACTGCACTTGCTCTTCATCAGTGTGAGTTAAAAGGACCTAAAATAAGTCACAAAGCCACATCATGTTAATGTGGCCTCCCCTATCGTTGGATCTCGTCCTCACCTTCAACACTTTTTTACATTTTGCACCCCCATTCAAGGCAAGTACTTTTTGTAACTACATGGTTGTTGATTGAGAAGCCTAATTGCATCTCAATGTCTTGAAGTGATAATTTACGTTGTTGAACGACAAGTTAATTTTTCACGTGTTAACGACTAATTAATCACTAATTAGTGACTAATTAACAATAAATTAATTTCACAACAATTTTTATCCTAAAAAACCAAGCAAATACATTCACAGTCAACACGATTTTTTCTACTAATTAATTTTCTAACTAATAGTAAATCATGTATTAATGACTAATTAGTAATTAATTAATAATAAATTAATTTTACCATGATTTTTACCCTACTAAACCAAGCAAATACGTTCATAGTCGATATGAATTTTTTTACTAATTAATTTTCTAACTAATAGTTAATCACGTATCAACAACTAATTAATTACCAATTAATGATTAATTTTATGATAATTTTCACAACAAATCAACACATTTCACTTACAATCAATATGGAATTTTTCACTAATTATTTTTTAAATTTCAAATAATGACATATTAGTGACTAATTAACGATACGTTAACCATTAATTATCAACAATAACTATTACTTTAATAAAAATAGTATACTACGAATAATTGTTTTTAATTAAATGCGGATTCACGAAAAGTAACATAATAAGAAAAATTTTTTTTTTTACAGAAAAAAACTATTGAAAATATTTGTTCCAATCACGCTTTCTTATCGAACAATTTGAATAAATTTCCTCTTGCTATTCTCAAGCTCCAAATGTACAAGCTAAATCTATGTAAAATGAAAATTAAGAAAACATAAACTATGAAATGCAAAGGATAAAAAGAATAGAAGAAAAGATATAGTTGTGTGCAAATTAGATCGAGAAACTGAGGATTTATATTTATAATACAAACTGTTAGCGTAATTTTTTTTTTTTGTATATTCAGGTTCAAATGTTGTGAGATTGTGTAAATTTGTAGTGTTATTTTGTGAAAGTTTTTATAGGTTTATAATATTGGATGAAATTAGTCAAAAAAAAAATTCAAACTAATTTATTGAATGCAAACGCATGATTTGTGCTTTCAATATAAATTGTATTGAAAAAACCCTTTAATTTTGTAAAAATCTTATTTTTAGAATAATTTTTATAAGTATATTATTTTATGATTTTTTATAAAAATAATATTATTTAAGTATATCCCTCGTAAACCGGAAGACGAGAAAGTAATACATAAGCAAATAATTGCGAGTTACCGACTTTTATTCTAAAAACCCGATAGAAAAGGAAGGGAAGGTGAACAAAATGTTTAATTTTACTATTCTACGTCTACTTCACTGTCCCCTTTTTTATCTACCTTTTCAACTTTCCCAGGTATTGGTATTCGGTAATTTTATATTATATCACATTTTATTCTTCATAATTTTTAAAATAGTGATAGATATATTGAATATTTATTATAAAATTATAAGAGTATTTCTATTCTTGATTCTTAACACTACATTCAAAACTGAGAACTTCTTTTATTTTTTATCTTTTATTTTTTTTTTGAGGGATGGAAAAAAGATTTATATTCATGAAAGATTCCAAACTTGGACAGACTTTGTAAATTCTCCTACATCGTTTTAGGAATAAGGCAACAAAGGCATATTTTTTTCTTAGGATTGAAAGGGAGTTGAATTATCTTCGCATTAAATTGGGCTAGGTCAAAGTGTTCACTTGAACTAATACTTAGATTAAATAATAGGGTTTGAGTAATTAGGCCTAAAACTTCAGAAGATTTAGAAAGACTTCATTTAAAATACAATTGTCTGGATGACATCTTAACATTTCTCAATAGCTCATATACTCAACAGACTAGACAATTAGACTTTGACTCTTCAAAGCTCATAAAAGAGTTGACTCATCAAATCTACTCAAGGCAATCCAATGATAATCATTGTAGAGTATTAAAATTAATTTATGGTTTTAAATATAATAATTAAATAAATTTAATTATTTGGACTAAGATAATAGGGTTTAGAGAGTCAAGCTCATGACTTGAGATAATCAAGAGATTTGGCATAATAGACTTGAAGTAAAGCCCATTGAATTGGCTATTTTGATCCAATCATTCTTAAATTAAACTCACACATGAAAGACTTTAAATGGGCCTAAGCTCATGTAAGGATCCATACATTCATGACCGTTAATTGTTATCACCATCTAATGAGTAAGATACATGATCAAAACTCTACAAATACCCATGACTCTCTTATTTGAAAGGGGAAACTTTTGGAGAGAAACATCGTTACTCTGCTAGATTTTTGTCTTGAAAGATTAAAATCGCAAAATATTAAAGGATACCCACCTATCACCAAAGCACTTGAGCTCTCTTGAGATTGCTTACTCTTCCTCTCCATCCTATTCATCTCTGATCATCTTATACTTATCGTTTCTCTCATTTGGCCAATTGTAATGTGTTTTCATGTAGCACACATAACCCTCACGCTCGAACCTATACACTTACAATCATCAAACACCAAACTCTATGAATAAGAGATCAAGCAACTGAAAAATAAAATAGAGACAAGAAGCTCAAATTTCAATACATTCCTTCTCACATCTCAAGAATAGCAAAGTTGATGCTCTTGAGATTCTTTATCTAACACAAATGTATCAACTTTTTGAAACTCCACCACCTAGTTTGCCACCTCTTGGAGCCTTCTTCAAATCATTCCACTTGAAGTTGCCATACTAAGGCATGTCACTCCAATGAGGTTATGTGAAGCACTAAACTTATTTAATAAATACGTGATAATATTCAACGAACCATCGTAGTTCTAAAACATACTTGTATATGGACTTTTCTCTTTTTACACTTTGCGTATCGGTATTTGGTTAAATGTTAAATTTAGGTAGATGGGACAAATGTGGGATAGAAGATGAAAGAAAAAAAAAAATGATTTGAAGACATTAGTGTTAGAGAAATAAAAGAGGAGAGAATTATTAGATCTTTATTTATTTATTTTCATCCTACTACATTCTATGCACTAGCGTTTTCTAAAGGGTGAAAAGTAGGTTTATGTAGAAAGCAAAAAGTAAAAATACAAACACAAGTATACAAAGTGAAATAAATGTTGAAAAGATAGGCTTTTTTCTATAGTTTAACCATTTTACTTTTGATGTGAGAGTAGGATCGAGAAGATAAATTCAAATGTTCATTTCATAGGGAATGATTTCCTTCTATGTTTATTTATTATAGTAAATTGCAAATATACCTTTATGTTTATATCATGCATCCTTAACTCCATATTTTTAAAATTAAGTGTTTAGATTCGGAATCATTGGAAACAAGCTATCCTGACTCATGACCATTTTGCCCTTGAAAAAATATAATTTTTTTTTTTGTGTTTAAGAAGGATAAAAAAGATTATATAATAGCCAGAAAGTACATTTTTAAAGATGGATAGCTTAAACATTCAATATCAACGATAAGAATGAAAACACATGGAGTAAAATAATGGAATGTATTTGTAAGTTACTTTGCACGTTAACTAGTGACCATTTTGGAAATTCATGTTAAGCATAGTTGTTAATAAGAGTGCCCATTACTAATAAATTTGAGATTTTAGGTTAGATTATTGTTAATTTACAATTTATAATGATATAGGATATTTATTTGTTTGTTATTTTTGGGTATTCATGCTAATATCTATTTCATTGTTTTTATAAGGATACTCTTCACTCATAAGGATTTGGATCATCTAAAGTTACTTTTTCTAAAGTTTTCTAAAATTATCTCTTTAATATATTAACACGTATAATCAATGGTTAATATTATAAGAAAAAAGATGACATCATGATGATGTTATAAGATATTTTAAAAATTAAGATAATCCCAATTATTGATTTGTAATTTTAGGAAACTTAAAAAAAAAAAAAATTTAGAGAATCCATTTCTTACTTGTAAACTTATAAAGCTTTTAGAGTGGATGGCCGTGAATGTGAAATTTATGAACCCTTAAGTAATACTAGCTGTAAATAGTGCTTTAACTACATTGCTTGCAGTCAGGTTACTCATCTCCAGCTGAGTCTGGCATTATGGAAGACTTAGGCCTCTCGGTAGCAGGGGTAAGTCATAAATTAATAACTGCAATTTATCTTTTTGTTTTGGCATTATCCTGTCATATAGTCCATCATCATAGTACGTCCTAGTAAGTTTTCTTGTATATGGACTCATGGATGCCACTTGTTCATGATTAATGAAAATTGTTCATTCCATTGTAGTTTTTTAAAATGGAGGAATCATTCTCAAATTTACATTTGAAAGTTCATAGTGCTTTCAATCATTAAGGCGTATGTATGTTTTGCTGAAAACATTTCTTTGACTTTTTTTTTTTTCTAAATGTTTTTTATATTCAACACTTGAGAATCTTCAAATATCACAAACGGTGATTTGAAAAAGTTGTAAATGCTATTAGATTTTAGCAATAAGAGATGATGGAAGACAAAGATGGTAGCCGATGACTAGTGTTAGTAGTCACTAGTATTTTCGATGGTTGTTAACTATCACTTATATCTAAGATTAGTAATATTTGGAACCTTACGGTAATATTTGACAACTACGACAGACAATGAAAAAAGTGTGGAGAACATCTTTCGCTATAAAAACACATTTTACCTAGGGAGATGTATAAGAAACTCCCTATCTTAATTTGCTTTTCTTGGCATCCTCTTTAACTAATTCATAATGATGCAGTACTCTCTCTTTGGTTCTCTTGTGACTGTCGGAGGGGTAATAGGCTCTATAGTGAATGGAAGGATGACAGATGTCATTGGCCGCAGACGTGTGAGTAGAGCTCTCACTATTCAAAAAGGCTATCCTTTATAGAACATTGCCAATTGGACCCGCACTCATAGTTTATCAATGTATTATTTTTCACGCAGGCAATGTGGGTTTCTCAAATATTTTGTCTTGCCGGATGGCTTTCCATTGCATTCACCAAGGTATTATTTCTTAACTTTTTCTATGTTACTTCCGGTTGTGCACCGATGTCGAAGCTTAATGCAATCAAGTAACAGTTAAAGACAATAATACCAAACGATTACCAATAGTAAAAGCAACATAAAAATTTGCTTGGGAAACTCCGAGTGAAAAACTACAAGAGTGGAGCAGCAAATTAATTATACCAAAACAATCGTTTTGATACAAGAGTGGACTCTTTACTGGACTACCACTCGATTAAACCCTTTACTATTTGAGGTTGTCTCGAAAGTCCTGTTCGACTGCTAGCCACCAATGGTCGATTAGCCTGCTTATTGGACTACCACCCAGTTGGCTTATGTTACCCTTGTTTACTGGCCCGTAGCCTTGGTTGATTGCTCCACTTCACTCATCCATTTCTCTTCGAATTTTGACTTTGAATTTCAGAGACTTTGAGCACGTGCCATACCATGGAGTTTGGCCTACTCATCCCATCCTAATCAGTGGCTTGCACAAGTAGAAATTTCCTAAATTGTGTAGGTGCACTCGTTACATTATGTTGGGCTCTGCTCCACTTTGGCATCAACTTGGATTTAGAAGATGAACCATACTCCAACACTTCTAGATAAATACATCTAATGCTTTGCATATTATCTCTAATATAAAACATTTGCAAATGGTTATTAGTCTTATATTCAAAACATTATAGAGCATAGAATGTCTTGTAACAGCCACTTATACGACGATCTACATTGCAGAATGCTTGGGGCCTAGATATTGGGAGACTACTTATTGGATGTGGCATAGGCGTCATATGTTATGTGGTACTTGCAGAAAGTTTCATACATCCTAGTTGGCTTCATATAGACTCAAAGCTTGAACTTATAGATTACCTCTATACGTGTAGGTACCTGTATATATTGCTGAAATAACACCTCGAACAATAAGAGGAGCATTGACAACATTAAACCAGGCACAATACTTTAATTTGATTGATCATTTTCTTTGCTCTTTAAACCGCTTCTTATTGGTATATGTTCACTTGCATTTCAGTTCATGTTATGTTGTGGCCTTTCATTGACATATTTTATTGGGACGGTTGTTTCCTGGCGTGTATTGGCACTCATCGGTAATATATTTGTTTTCATTTCTTTGAAATTATCTGTTTTAATATTCTGAAATTAGATAAGTTCTTTCATTTTTCTTGTTCATTTCCATATTCAGGCGCAATCCCCTCTGCAATACAAATCATTGGTTTGTTCTTTATTCCTGAGTCTCCAAGGTGGCTGGTGAGTTGATTCTTATATTCACCAACTAGATTCATGCATATGGTGTAGTTGTGATATTTTAAGCATAAACTATGTATATCGAACCTTACTAGGTACAGAACTAAGTGTAATTAGAAGCCCATATCATATTTACAAACTCAAAACTTTTAAATTAGTTGGTCCTTAGTTAAATTTCAATATGATATGAAAGTAGTATGTTCTAAGTTTGAATCCCTTCATTGTCATTTCACCCACAATTCAATTAATTCATCCACTTGATGAGCTTTAATCAAAAGTCCCTGTTCACAAGTGGAGAGAAGCGTAAAGTTATACTAAAAGTTTACGCTACAAGTTTAAATTATTTTATTTGTTGATTGTGGAGCTAAAGTTCAATAATGTCCATGATCTAACCAAGAAAAATAAGTTGCTAAGTATAGTTGTATGCAGGTGAAAGTTGGTCGTGAGAAAGAGTTTGAAGATTCATTACAGAGATTTAGAGGACAGAATGTTGATATTTCACGAGAAGCAGCTGATATCAGAGTAACTTTTCATTTCACATCTATATATGAATTACATTTAAGATTTTGATAATGTTTTGAGAAACGATGTGATGAGTGCATCATTTACATTTGTGGGCAGGACTACACAGAAGAATTTGAGAGGGAGTCCCATGCCAAAATAACAGACTTATTTGAACGGAGATATGCTCATGCCCTCATAGTGAGCTTTAATTCAAAAATTGTTTCTTTTTTCCTGTCCCTTTGTGATCTCTACAATTTTACTAGCATTTGCGATGCTTAGATAGGAGTAGGAATAATGCTTCTACAACAATTTGGAGGGGTAAATGCATTTGCTTTCTATGCAAGCTCTATATTTGAATCAGCGGGTAAGTTGACTCATTTTCTTTTCTTTTCTTTTCTCCCTCCTTAGTAATATCATAGTAGACGTGTTGGTATAATTGCACAAGGGTTCAAACTCATGATCTCTTGCTCCAACCATAATGAACTTCAGATCCACAATCATCATCTAAGAAGCTTAGGCATAAGGTTTTATATTTATCGATTAACACTAACATCCAAACATGTCTGCTGCAGATGTTTCAAGTAGTTTTGGGACAATAGCCATGGCTATTATCCAGGTATATCTCTTTTGCATTCTGAAAGTAACGCACTTTTATGTTTTTGCATTCGTCAAGGGATGGATATAGTTTTGCAGATCCCAGCAACTGGTCTTAGTGTCATCTTGATAGATAAAGTAGGAAGACGACCACTTTTGATGGTTAGTCAAGCTATGATTGGGTTTTCCTCTTCTCTTTTCCTATCTCTAGAAATCCTTCTCCATGCGGTTGATGTTGATCATTTCAATCATTCAACATTTGTAGGTCTCTGCAACCGGAATGTGCTTCAGTTGCTTTCTCTTAGGACTAGCATTTTTAATGCAGGTAATTCTACTGCTACTGTAAAAGCACAAATAATTCTAGACCATATTCTTGTCTCAAGCCAAGAATGCTCTCTGTTATCAGGACCTGAATGAATGGGGGAATGTTACTCCAGCTATGGTACTCATCGGCATATTGGTAAGTCCTCAAAGCTTCATGATTTCTCTTGTAACGTGAATGTTGCAACTAGAAGGTAGAAGTTATCTAGCAAAAACAATTAGAGAGGTGCAATATGTTTGAAACCTTTTATTCAATTGATCCTTTATATCAACAAGATAAGCAAAAGTAGCAGTAATAGTTCACTAATCTCCTCTTTTCTTTCCTTTTTCCTTTTTTTTGGTCCAATATTTCACATAGTTTAGTGAACTTGTGAATGCAAATATAGGTTCCTATCATCATTTTCACCAACTTAGGCTATCTAGTTTTCAAAAAGTCTTTAATTAGGTAACTCCATCAATTTTCTATCAATGGGGATGAATGGAAAGCTAAATGTGCTTTAACAACATAGCAAAATTACTAATGTAGTACACACTGCAGACTAAAAAAGTGCTCATATGCACTAAATGGCCACTACCTTGGATCGTGTGGTTTTATGTTTATTGGTGTATAGTCATCAAGTAACCACTTAGTTTGAGCCCCAGCCCACCCCCCTCCAAAAAAAAAAAAAAAAAAACACACACACACACTTATTCAGGATTAAAATATTACGTTGAATTTATTGACTGTACAACTAGCTAATCTCAAAGCTGTAATCTGTTAGATCTAATGAGGTTTTATACTTATTAATTAACAGCATAATTTAGACCATTAGACTTATCTGAAATGCATTTTATAGGTCACATTTATAGCACACTACACATAAATTGGCTAAAAGGTTTATATAGAAAGCAACTGAAAGTCTGATTTTTAAAACTAACATTGAGTAATCTATGTGTGCATCATTTACGTAGTTAATTGTTCGATTTTCATGGCTAAATCTGACCTCGTCTTATTTCACAATAATCTTATTTCTCTGGTAAAGTGGCTAATCAAGCATGCTGCTATTAGGCTTATTCTTTTGCTTACCCAGTTGGGATGGCAGGACTCTCGTGGGTTCTAATGTCAGAGGTACATAGTTACTATAAAGCTTTGAATTTTTATACCTACTGAAGTCGACGTTGACAAAAATTTTTTGGGAAGAAATATATTCTTACAATTAATTCGATTATCCTTCTTCCATGTCGAAGATTTTTCCGATAAACGTGAAAGGCGCAGCAGGAAGCTTGGTGACTTTGGTTAACTGGGCGTGTTCTTGGATCGTTAGTTACTCTTTCAACTTCATGTTTGAGTGGAGCGCACCAGGTGATCTTGCTTTCGCTCTCCCTCTCTATTAAGATGCACTGTAGTGTGTTCTTTTATAGAGTCGGCTGTTATAACAAACTTATTGTGATATCAAAGTTGAAGGTTCTGACCCATAGTTCTTCATTATATGTGCCTTAATCAATGTTTCAGCATGTGACATGAATATCCAACTACACATGCAAAACCACACTTTTAGCATGTAATTTAAGCATTTTGATGACTTATTTATGGTATTTGTCATGCCTAAGGAAGCTCAAAAGTTTTCACTAAAAGACATCACATCACATCACATGTACACCTTATAAATCAAAAGTCGTAAGACTTTAAATAATTATTTAAACAATTACAACTAATTATATTACGTATAATCATATAATAAAAATATAACCATAGATTCCCATATTCCATGATCGACCAAAACCACAAAGAATTGGAATTCCCTTTTAAAACAATAAAATGGAAAAATAATTCTAAGTCTCATAATTTCAATTTCCACATCAAGCTCCTAAGAATAATATTATATCTAAATAATCTGTTAATCACAAATCTTACTCCATTGTTCTTGATTCCTAAAGCTCTCGTCATATCATATCTTATCTTATCCTAAGATTTTGTATTGCTTCTTACAAAACAGTTTATAGAGGAGTGAGCACATTATCACTTAGTGAGATAGGAGTGCAATACTTTCAATATTGCACACACACACAAAAACAATTTCAAACAAGTTTTTAAATCATATGCTATGCATAGATAACCATATGCAATGCAATATCGCTCGTAGTCTTCTGGTAATCAACGTGAAGTCTAAGGTTTACACTTCTCTTGACCTTAGGTTAGAGATTCGAATCATACTATCAATGCTCGAGTCTCAAGCTCAATTAATTACTGTTATCTATTTATTAGAAATTGTTTCTTAATTTCAATGTCATATGCTCTAATGTTACTCACATATTAAGCCAGCTAAAGTGTTACTCACACACCGAGTAATAAACACCTTCAAGGACAGATCATACTTGAAACCGTTAAGGCGCGATAATCACTTAATCACTTAGTTTACACTTGGTGGAACAGTAATCCTTTTATTACTTCTGATGAGTCCTATAGCAGTGATAGCCTTCAATTTTATGCAATGTATTGTGCAATGCATGTTGGATTTTTATTAGCCGAATATCATTATATTAATTTAGATTTAAGTGACCAATCAGATAAAACGAATCAGACAAGGTAAACAATTCATGAGGAAATAAATTTCACAATAACACAACATGCAAAACCAACTCGACAATAACACATTACAACCTAATTTCATCAACTATTTAATAAACCAGTCAAGAAACATCAATTGTTCACAACTCAGAAGGACAAATCACAAGATTTCGAATTTTTATCCAAATTTAATTAATCACAACTCCTTTCTCTTTCAACTCAAAATAATAATTTCACAAATATATATACACATCTTTCCATACTCATCATATCTAAAAAATGTTCGCACTTCCCGTATGTATTTATTGAATCATTCATATAAGACTTTTTGTAGTTCCCTCAATGGCTCCGCACTACCTTACACATCCAAAGTCCTAAGCCAACATGCTTGTGTCCCCATACGTACTCCCATTGTGCTACACTCTTTCCACCCTAGCATGCACCTACCGTACCAGACTAGCACATACACATACGCACTTATTATACTAGCCTACAAATAATGCACATACACACATAATCTAGCACACACTCTCTCACTATCCTATACCCCCTCCATGATAGATGCAACGACACGTACACATAATCACTCCCACACATAGTAACGTCACTCCATAGCGTACACCACCCATTCACACACCACATGCCTACAATAGCTGCACATCACAACACATTACCACATGCCTAATACCTATGCATACGCTCATGCACTACAGGACATTCGGCCCTAACCACCATTCATCCTACATCATCACTTCCATTCCTATGCACACACTGCTATAGATACAGAACATAGTGTCCACAAATAATCTAAGTAAAGTAGCATGCAATTTCCATGCTTACGTAGAAATCAACCATAGTAAATTTTCATATAAAGTTCACGATGACAATAAAACATGATATACTGTAATCTGTGTTGTGATGTGTTTTTTTTTTTAATGTAAAACATATATATATATATATATAGAGAGAGAGAGAGAGAGGAGAGAGAGCTATTCCTAGACAATAGCTCTAATACCATGAAAGTAGGATCCATGTGCCTACATATTGTGTAGGACATAGGGAATGTGAAATTATGAACAAAAATTAGGAAGAAATAGATAACAGAGCAGGAATGTAATTATGGAAGCATTAAAAAATTAAAGCATTAAATAGATAAAAAAATAAACATAAAACATTAAGTAAATATTTCTAATATCTTGATACGTGGCGTTGTGTATCAAGCCATATCGAGAACACCAACGATGTTAAACATCTTCCAAAGTGTCTCTTTCGGAAACCATTAGCTCTTCGAAGCGAGTTTCCAGCCCATATACCAAAGATCCTAGATAAACATAAATAAAACCACCAATGGTGGCTTAGCCAAACCGAGTGGGGTTTATAACATTAAGTAAAGAACATTAAATAAGGAACAAGAACATAAACCACCACAGGCGGTAGAGCCAAGACTAGTGGGGTATGTTCTAATTAAAGATGTAATAAAACATGTATTTTGTTAAACATAAGAGCATATGTATAGACATTAGAAGTACATGGAAAGATTGTAGACATTAAAAGTTAAAACATTATCAAAGTACAAATAAGTACGAAGGTTTATCTATGATGGAAGATCATAGATAAAATGAGATGTTAAGAAGGAAAGAGAAGAGAAGAAGAGTGTATGGAAGAAGGTTGGTCGAAGGTAAGGACCAAAGAAGAGAGAAGAGAAGAGGTTAGACGGAGAAGAAGGGGTCAGAAGAGTGAAAGTGTTTTAAAAGAGGTTAAGAGAGAGTATTGTGTTGAAGCTTGGTTCTGAAGATGAAAGATGCTGAGAGGTACTAAAAGATGCCTCTTTCAATGAACGTAGATTCCTGTTTAAAGGAAAATTTCATTCTTTTATTGTGGTGAATAGTAAAAATACTTTTACTGTAGTGAATAGTAAAAGTTGTCGGGGGTTTTACTATAAGTAATAGTAAAATCCAAAATAGTATTCGGTGGAAAAGTTCCACCCATTTAGATCTAAATTTTACCGTAGATGACGATAAATTTAGAAGAATATTAAATTGAAAATACGTACACTAATTGCTAAGTATAGTATGTGAATACTATACGTACATTGAAATAGTAAATACATTAAAATTTCTACGTATTTTTCTGTAATGACAACAAAATACTTACATGAAATTCTTACAGTTTTGCTAAATCGATTTTGTAGCAATAATCTTCACTGCTTTCTCCACTATAGGCTGATCCTGATTGGGTGGAGTCTTCATTGGTTGATTCTTTTAAGCTTGTTAAGGCTTCTTCTAGTAACTGCTTCATTTGTTCTCGAGAGGTTGCCCTAGCCATTGAGGACATAAGGAATCCCTTTTCATGGAGGAAAGGGTTATGAGTTTCCTATTCAATCATTAGAACATTAGTTGATTTATTTATCCAGTTAAAGATGGCATTTTCTTCAACTTTGTTCCACATTTTAAACCTGTCCCACCATTTTAATTTGAATCTTCTAGTTAAAATTGTGGATTTGGTGTCATTGTCTTTCTTGAATTCATAGAACCAAGTCATTACCCAGGATATGCTTATGTGCATAAAGAACAATATTGTTTTGTTAAACGATTGTTCATAAGGACTGGGTGTGTATTTCTTCATAAATTCATCCTAATGAAATTATCCATTAAAATGCCCGAAAGGAATTTATGAATTTATGAAGAAATACACGCCCAGTCCATATGATCAATCATTTAACAAAACAATATTGTTCTTTATGCACATAAGCATATCCTGGGTAATGACTTGGTTCGATAAATTTAGGAAAGATAATGACACCAAATCTGCCATTTTAACTAGAAGATTCAAATTAAAATGGTAGGACGGGTTTAAAATGTGGAACAAAGTTGAAGAAAATGCCATTCTTAATTAGATAAATAAATCAACCAATGTTCTAATGATTGAACAGGAAAATCAAATCCCTTTCCTCCATGAAAAGGGATTCCTTATGTCCTTAATGGCTAGGGTAAGCTCTTGAGAACAAATGAAGCAATTACTGGAACAAGCCTTAACAAGCTTAAAAGAATTAACCAATGAAGACTCCACCTAATCAGGATTAGCCTACAGTGGAGAAAGCAATAAAGATGATTGCTACGGAATCGATTGAGTGGAATCGTAGGAATTTAATGTAAGTATTTTGTTGTCATTATAGCAAAATATATAGAAATTTTAATGTATTTACTATTTCAATATACATATAGTATTCACATACTATACTTAACAATTAATGTATGTATTTTCAATTTAATGTTCTTCTGAATTTATCGTCATCTATGGTAAAATTTAGACTTAAATGGGTGGAACTTTTCCATCAAATACTATTTTGGATTTTACTGTCACTTATAATAAAACCTTTGACAACTTTTACTATTCACTATAGTAAAAAAATTGAAAATTTTCTATAAACGGGAAGCCAGGTTCAATGAAAGGGGCATTTTTCAGTACCTCTCTTTCATCTTCAGAACCAAGCTTCAACACAATACTCTCTCTTAACCTCTTCTAAAACACTTTCACTCTTCTAACCCCTTCTTCTCTGTCTAACCTCTTCTCTTCTCTCTTCTTTGGTCCTTACCTTCGACTAACCTTCTTCCATACACTCTTCTTCTCTTCTCTTTCCTTCTTAACATCTCATTTTATCTATGATCTTCCATCATAGATAAACCTTCATAGTTATCTATACTTAGGTAATGTTTTGACTTTTAATGTCTACAATCTTTCCATGTATTTCTAATATCTGTACATATGCTCTTATGTTTAACACAATATATGTTTTATTACATCTTTAATTAGAACATACCTCACTAGTCTTGGCTCTGCCGCTTGTGGTGGTTCATGTTCTTGTTCCTTATTTAATGTTCTTTACTTAATGTTATAAGCCCCACCTGGTTTGGCTAAGTTTCCATTGGTGGTTTTATTTATGTTTATCTAAGATCTTTGGTATATGGGTTGGAAACTCGCTTCAGAGGGCTAATGGTTTTCGAAAGAGACACCTTAGAAGATGTTAACATTGTTGGTGTTCTTAATATAGCTTGATATATAACTTTACATACAAAGATATTAGAAATATTTATTTAATGTTTTATGTTTATTGTTTTATTTATTTAATGCTTCCGTAATTACATTCCTGCTTTGTCATCTATTTCTTTCTAATTTCTGTTCATAATTTCACATTCCCTATATCCTACACAATAGGTAGGCACATAGATCCTGCTTTCATGGTATCAGAGTCTCTTAGCATCTTTCATCTTTAGAACCAAGCTTTAACACAATACTCTCTCTTAAACTCTTCTAAAACACTTTCACTCTTCGAACCCCTTTTTCTCTGTCTAACCTCTTCTCTTCTCTCTTCTTTGTTCAACACCTTCAACCAACCTTCTTCCATACACTCTTCTTCTTTTCTCTTTCCTTCTTAACATCTCATTTTATCTATGATCTTCCATCATAGATAAACCTTCGTACTTATTTGTACTTAGGTAATGTTTTGACTTTTAATGTCTACAATCTTTCCATGTGCTTCTAACGTTTGTACATACACTCTTATGTTTAATAAAATATATGTTTTATTACATCTTTAATTAGAACATATATATATATATATAATATAATATAAAATAATGTAAAGTTATTTATATATACTATATACTTTATACTTGTTTTATAAAACAAATACCTTGTAGAGATATAGATATATATATATATATCTGCAATTAAAGTATTAACTGCATCATGAATTGGTTCATTATTTTCATTAAGAATTTTAACTCCTTTTTCATCTTTTTTAATGGCAGTTAAAATATTCATTCGTTGCTCTTCAGTAAGATAGTTATCCCACCAACCTTTTAACTGATTAGTAAATCCGGTAATTAAAAGTATAGCAATTTGATAATCCGATCTGCAAGTAAATTTATATAATTTAGGTAAGTATAGTGTTCTAATTTAAACAATGGATTTATTTAAATGTACTATGTTATCTTCTAGCTTTGCTTCTAATGAGGGTTCAGAAGAACTAATAGCAAACAATAGAGATGAAATTTATGTAAAAGATTTTGACAAGGTTATTGATGATTGGAAAATCCTAAGATTAACTTATGACCAAATTTATCAAATGGCCAAATGGAAGGTCTTTGGAAAGACCGATTATGCTATAACCACAAAGGAGAAAGGTGTTCCTATCTCTGATGGTTTAACCACAATGAAATTACTCAACGATAATTCCATTTGAAAATATAGACATGAATGTAATTATATGCATATAGGACTAGTCCAAGTAAGAGCCAAACCTCTTACAAAATTAGGATTAGATACCTCTATCTTAATGATCCTAAGGGATGTTAGAGAATTAGAGTATGAAAGATCAATTCATGCTTCAATAGAGACTAGTCTTAGTACTGGTCCAATCCATTTTAAATGTCACCTAAATGTCACAATAAGTCTTAGAGATAAGACCATAACGAGTTCCTTGATCCTTCAGATCAAGACTCACAACTACAAAATGATTGAAGATGCACTGCCCATGGTAGTCATCTATAGAATTTATTTTAAATGAATGAAAACAGCTTTTGGATCAAAGGCGTACAAGGTTGACAAAAGGGGTCAAACGCTTTTAATCCAAACTGATCTAACTAGATAAAATGTTAATGTCACAAGAATGATTAAATGAGATC
Organism: Laguncularia racemosa; assembly: GCA_037954665.1. NCBI lineage: Eukaryota > Viridiplantae > Streptophyta > Magnoliopsida > Myrtales > Combretaceae > Laguncularia > Laguncularia racemosa. The sequence goes on from JBBMOL010000056.1 coordinate 693,464, forward strand.
AGGTAAACCTACCTGATCACTGGGAAGTAGAAAACCTTACTCCTAGAAAATCGATATGTAATGCTAAACCATCTAATGTAATACAATAACCAAATGGTAAGGTAACCTTACAATTCTCTAGGAGGTCTTTCAATTATCCTAGAAACCTAGATATTAGGTCAATGTCTTCGGCTTCATCATCTAGAAGATCTATGGATCTACCTAGACCAAAAATTGATGAATAAAAAAATGTTCATGATAGTCTAAAACCTAAAGTTAATCCTTCAGTTAGCAGTTTAATAAATAAACTAGTAGGAATAACCCAACCGATTTATTAGAATTTTAATGACGTAGAATATGAGGAACCTTTTGCTTTAGAAGTAGTAGATCCAGAACGTAATGTAATAGAAAAACCTTTCAAACCAAATAGAGTTTTTCTAAATAATGATTTTAATTCTCCTAAAAATAAAAGAATTAGAGAATGGTACTTTAAAACTTTTAATAGATTTTAGGTACAAATTGAGGAGGATTATTATAAATTCATGTCTAAATTAGGAACCCAGATTCTATTCTTCGAATGGTTTGAGGAATACTATTTGAAACCTAAACAAATTAATGTCATTAATAAAAATTTCCAATGGAGACTAAGTAATGGGCAGATTATAGAATCTACCCATCCACCACTTAGCAATATTCGGTGTTCCCACAAGGATTCTGAGATTAAGCTTACACCCTTCAAAAATGCAATAGAGGTTGAGGGGTTTGGTATCAAGAAAATTATTGACTAAAATAATTATACCAACAAACATCTCCACACAATAGGTCAACAATTGGATCAAATAGAAGATGTAATTAGTAGCAATGAGGTCAGTAAAAATGTTAGGAATGGAAAACTGGTTGATAACAAACCACTTTTCAAACCTTTTGAAATTCCCAATAGTCCTAGTAATGACTTTCTTCAAGCCTTAAATGAAAAGAAAAGGTTAATGAAGAATAAAATGAAAATGGAACCGATGGAATCCTTAAAACTAGATACCCTTAAGTTTAGGAATTTAGTTATCCAGGATACTCCATCAAAAAAAATTAATGTTCTTAGTGAAACCAATAATGATTCTAATCCAGATGTTTCATTAAAAGACTTAAGCCTTAATGATTCGGATGGTGAAGAAATTAACAAAATTTCTTGGAAGGAACCTCAAAAACTATATTATCAACGAGCATCCCCTCCTAATATTATGCTTAAGGAAAAATCTAATAATTACCAAAATAAATATTCTGTTGGAACTACCTATGAATGGAACATAGATGATGCTTCAAAACAAATGATTTTAAATGTTCTTAATCAGATGATCATGTTCTCAAATACTAATAAAAGTATTTAGGGCATCTGTGATTATCAAATTGCTGGATTTACTGGTCAGTTAAAAGGTTGGTGGGATAACTATCTAATTAAAGAACAACGAATGAACATTTTAACTGCCATTAAAAAAGATGAAAATGGAGTAAAAATTCTTAATGAAAATAATGAACCAATTCAAGATGCAGTTAATACTTTAATGTATTGTATTAGCCAGCATTTTATAGGAGATCCTTCCCATATTAGGGATAAAAATTTAGATCTCTTATCCAATATGAAATGTAAGTCCTTAGGAGAATTTTGTCAATACAAGGATATTTTCCTTTAGAGGGTCTTAATACGTGATGATTATAACCAACTCTTTTGAAAAGAAAAATTCTTAGCTTTACCAAAATTAATAGGTGCACAGGTTAGGAGCAAAATCCGAGAGGAATTTAATGGAGAAATTCCTTATAATACCTTGTCTTTTGGAGAATTAACTTCTTATGTCTATAGGATAGGAACCTAATTATGTAACACTATTAGATTGCAAAAGAAACATAGAAATGAAAAGAAAATGAAGAAACAAAGTCTTGGTGATTTCTATTCTCAGCATGATCCATCTTTTGTTTCTACTAATGTTAAAAAATGTTTAGAATGCAGGCGAAAGCCTAAAAGGAATTTTAAGAGAAAAAAGAAAAATTTCTCTAAAAAATTCAAAGAAAAATACATAACCTAGTTAAGATCTAAGCGATAAATACTCATCTCTATACCCTACAGCAGCCATTAGACTATAGGCACCCAGATCTTGCCCTTGATGGTATCAGAGCCAAGGGGAGAGTATATAGTATATTTGAATGTCTTTTGTTTAAATCTGTGAACACAATTCCTCAGTGGAGGTTGAGTTATATAAATTTTATTTGCTTGGAACGACCCTCCGTGGAAGACTAGGTCATTCTGGTAAAGGCAAGGGCTTAGGTGTAAATCCCGCTGAAGATTAAAAGGGTAGCAAACGAGCCAATGAGGTTAAACTAGAATACTATGCCTTTTAGTAGTTCTGCAAGTAAATTTATATAATTTAGGTAAGTATAGTGTTCTAATTTTAACAATGGATTTATTTAAACATACTATGTCGTCTTCTAGCTTTGCTTCTAATGAGGGTTCGGAAGAACCATTAGCAAACAACAAAGATGAAATTTATGTAAAAGATTTTGACAAGGCTATTGATGATTGGAAAATTCCAAAATTAGCCTATGACCACATTTATCAAATGGCCAAATGGAAGGTCTTTGGAAAGACCAATTATGCTATAACTACAGAGGAGAAAGATGTTCCTATCTCTGATGGTTTAACCATAATGAAATTACTCAATGATGATTCCATTCGAAAATATAGACAGGAATGGAATTATATGCACATAGGACTAGTCCAAGTAGGAGCCAAACCTCTTACAAAATTAGAACTAGATACCTCTGTCCTAATGATCTTTAGGGATGTTAGGGAATTGGAGTATGAACGATCTATTCATGCTTCAATAGAGACTAGTTTTAGTACTGATCCAATCCATTTTGAATGTCACCCAGATGGTAAGGTAACTCTTCAATTCTCTAGGAGATCTTTTGATTATCCTAGAAACCCATTTTGAATGTCACCCAGATGGTAAGGTAACTCTTCAATTCTTTAGGAGATCTTTTAATTATCCTAGAAACCTAGATGTTAGGTCAATGACTTCGGCTTCATCATCTAGAAGATCCATGGATCTACTTAGACAAAAAATAGATGAATCCAAAAATGCTCCGGATAGTCCAAAACCTAAAGTTAATCCTTCAATTAGTGGTTCAATAAATAAACCAGTAGGAATAAACCAACCGGTCTATTAGAATTTTAATGACTTAGAATATGAGGAACCTTCTGTTTCAGAAGTAGGAGATCCATAACTTAATATAATAGAAAAACCCTTTGAACAAGATAGAGTTTTTCTAAATAATGGTTTTAATTCTCCTAAAAATAAAAGAATTAGAGAATGTTACTTTATTACTTTTGATAGATTTAAGGTACAAATTGAGGAAGATTATTATAAATTCATGTCTGAATTAGGAACCTGGATTTTATTCTTCAAATGGTTTGAGGAATACTATCTGAAACCTAAACAAATTAGTGTCATTAATAAAAATGTCCAATGGAGACTAAGTATGGACAAATCATAGAATCTACCCATCCACCACTTAGCAATATTCGGTATTCCCACAAGGATGTTGAGATTAAGCTTGCACCCTTCAAGAATGCAACAAAGGTTGAGGGGTCCGTCATCAAGAAAATTATTGACTAAAACAATTATACCAATAAACATCTTCACATAATAGGTCAACAACTGGACTGAATAGAAGATGTAGTTAGTAGCAATGAAGTCAGTAAAAATGTTAGGAATGAAAATCTGGTTAATAACAAATCACTTTTCAAACCTTTCGAAATTCCTAATAGTCTTAGTAATGATTTTCTTTAGGCCTTAAATGAAAAGAAAAGGTTAATGAAGAATAAAATGAAAATGGAACCAATGGAATCCTTAAAACTAAATACCCCTAAGTTTCGGAATTTAGTTATTCGGGATACCTCATTAGAAAAAATTAATGTCCTTAGTGAAACTAACAATGATTCTGATCCAGATGTTTCATTAAAAGACTTAAGTCTTAATGATTCGGATGGTGAAGAAATTAATAAAATTTCATGGAAAGAACCTAAAAAGTTATACTATCAGCGAGCATCCTCTCTTGATATTATGTTTGAGGAAAAACTAAATAATTTCCAAAATAAATATTTTGCTGGAACTACCTATGAATGGAACATAGATGGTGCTTCAGAACAAATGGTTTTAAATGTTCTTAATCAGATGATCATGTTCTCAAATACTAATAAAAGTATTCAAATTGCTATACTTTTAATTGTCGGATTTATTGGTTAGTTAAAAGGTTGGTGGGATAACTATCTCATTGAAGAGCAACGAATGAATATTTTAATTGCCATTAAAAAAGATGAAAATGAAGTTAAAATTCTTAATGAAAATAATGAACCAATTCAAGATGCAGTTAATACTTTAATATATTGTACTAGCTAGCATTTTATAGGAGATCATTCCCATATTAGGGATAAAAATTTAGATCTCTTATCCAATATGAAATGTAAGTCCTTAAGAGAATTTTGTCAATACAAGGATATTTTCCTTCAGAGGGTCTTACTACGTGATGACTGTAACCAACCCATATGGAAAGAAAAATTCTTAGCTGGTTTATCAAAATTAATAGGTGAACAGGTTAGGAGCAAAATTCGAGAAGAATTCAATGGAGAAATTCCTTATAATGCCCTGTCTTATGGAGAATTAGCTTCTTATGTCTATAAGATAGGAAACCAATTGTGTAACACTATTAGGTTGCAAAAGCAACTTAGAAATAAAAAGAAAATGAAGAAACAAAGTCTTTGTGATTTTTGTTCTCAATATGATCCATCTTTTGTTTCTACTAATGTTAAAAAATGTTTAGAATGCAGGCAAAAGCCTAAAAGGAATTTTAAGAGAAAAAAGAAAAATTTCTCTGAAAAATTCAAAGAAGAAACAATAAATGAAGATTTTTCTAAAAATGATAAAAAGAGAAAAACTTTTAAAAGAATCAAATGTTATAAATGTCGCAAATATGGTCATACTGCCGATAAATGTAGAATCAGTAAGAAATTAGATGCATTAGACCTTGACAAACATGTCATGGAAGAAATTATGCAAATATTTGCAGAAGAAGGATATTCTTCAAACAATGCATCCGCATCATCATCAGAAGATGGTATTCAAATTAATGATATTGAAACCTCGTCTTCTAAAGAAGAAATTAATATCCTAACTAAGGAAGAAGAATAATTTCTTTCTAAGTTAGATCAAATGCTTGATAATGAAGAAAAATTAAGATGGTTGGAAAAGGTTAGACCAACCACTTCAATTTCAAACAATTTAACATATAATCTTAATGATATTCTCAATAGGAGAAAATCAAAAGATCATAGATCGATTACGGTGAATGATCTTCATAATGAAATTAAAATACAAAAACAAGAAATCAAAGAATTAAAAGCCATGCAAATTAAACTGCAAAATGAATTCTTTGAATTGAAAAATAAAATAAATAATGAAGAATGTTTAGATGACTCTAAACATGATAGTTCAATTAATGAAAAATTTGAAAATAACTTAGTTAATTTGGATTACCTAATGCAACTAGTAGAAATCACTACTAGAAAATGGATAATTAATGTTACAATTAGGATAAATAATGAATTTGTCCTAGAAACAACTATGCTATTTGATACAAGTGTAGATTTGAATTCCATTAGAGGGGGTTTGATTCCAACAAAATATTTTGAAAAAACTACCCAATCTCTAAGCTCTACATCCGGTAACAAATTATACATTAATTTTAAGTTATCCAATGCTAAAGTAATAAAAGGGAATGTATCTTATAAAACTGCCTTCATTTTAGTTAAAAATTTGAAGCATAATGTAATTTTAGGAACACCTTTTACTAACTTAATTCAACCATTCAGGGTTAAGAATATAGGGATTGGAACAAATTATCTTAGAAATAAAGTCTGTTTTAATTTGGTTTCAAAGCCACAAACTAGAATGATTAATGAGCTCAAACATAACTCGATCTTTGAGTTAAACTGTTTGATTGAATGCAAGAAGAATTAATTATTCTTCTTAAATGACGAATTGAGTCTTTATAGGATTGAAGACCAAATTAGCAGAAATACTGTTAAGGAAAGGATTTCTAAATTAGAAAGTGAGATACGAAAAACCATCTGTTCCACTTTACCAAATGCGTTTTGGGATAGAAAATCTCATATAGTAGAATTACCATATGAAGGTAATTTTGATGAGAAAAATATCCCTACGAAGGTTAGACCTTCACAAATGAATAGCGATGTCTTAAGACATTGCCAGAATGAAATTAATGATTTGTTAACTAAAAAACTAATTCGCAAATCCAAATCGCCTTAGAGTTGTTTAGCTTTTTATGTTAACAAAAATGCAAAAATTGAAAGAGGCACACCTAGGTTAGTTATTAACTATAAGCCTCTAAATAATGTTCTTAAATAGATTAGGTACCTGATACCTAACAAAAGAGATTTACTTAGTAGAATACATAATGTTAAGGTATAATCTAAGTTTGATATGAAATCTAGAATTTAGCAAATCCATATCAAAGAGTCTGACAGGTATAAAATCACATCAACTATCCCTTTTGGGCAATATGAATGGAATGTCATGCCTTTCGATCTTAAAAATGCACCATCTGAATTCCAAAGGATAATGAATGAAATTTTTAACGATTATTCAAATTTTATAATCGTTTATATTGATGATGTGTTGATCTTCTCTGCAGATATAGATCAACATTTTAAGCATGTTAAAGCTTTCATTAAAAAAGGTAAAATGAATGGTCTTATAGTATCACCTTCTAAGATATCCTTATTCCAAACTAAGATTAGGTTCTTAGGATTTGATATTCATAATGGAACTATAACAACAATTAAGAGGTCCATAAAATTTGTTTCTAAGTTTCCTGATGAAATCTTAGACAAAACCCAACTCTAGCATTTCTTAGGAAGTTTGAATTATGTAGCAGACTTCTTTAAGGATCTTAATATCTTATGTAAGCCTCTTCACCGTAGGTAAGAAAAACCCACCTAAATGGTTTGGCGAACACAGCAATATAGTAAGACAAATCAAAGAAAAAATTAAGGAAATCCCATGCATCCATATAGCAGACCCAAACTTACAAAAAATAGTAGAGACCGATGCATCTGATATAGGATTTAGAAGAATCCTTAAGCAAAAAATGGATAATAATGAATGTATTGTCCGGTTTGTATCTAAACACTGAAATGAATGTCAAATGAATTACTCCACAATTAAAAAAGAAATTTTAACAATTGTTTTAACAATTTCTAAGTTTCAAGGAGATTTGTTAAATAAAAAATTTCTTTTAAGAATTGACTACAAAGCAGCCAAAATGTTTTTAGAAAAAGATGTTCAAAATTTAGCATCAAAATAGATTTTTGCCAGATGGTAATCAATTTTATCTATTTTTGATTTCGAAATTGAACACATCAATAGATCATCCAATTCTATTCTTGACTTCCTTACCCATGAATTCCTACAGGAAGATGCCTCCTAAAAAGGATAAGGAAAATGAGAAGGAGGCTCCTCCAAAAAAGGGCCTCACAAATGTCCGGTCATGGCTCGCAGCCACACCCCCCAAAACACCATTAATGATCAAAGATGAGCCATCTTTCGGTTCATAAAAACCCAATGAACCTCAGGTGAGGAAACCCAATGAGAGTTTAAACATTGACTTGGTAATTATACCTGTGTTGTTAAGGGTAATTACTAATGCCATACAATGTAAGCCTCCATCAGATGGAAGCCAAGATGAAGTGACTTCCAAAAGGAAGTCCCCTCGCAATGTATAGGTAACAGAGGTGGCTTCTTCTTTCGGGAAGGAAATTGTCCCTCAAAATGTTTTACTAAAATCAAAATTTTATATTAACGAAATCTTTAAATATGTCTTTTCTGTTGAGAAAGGCATGCATGAAAAAGATCCTTATGATTTTACCAGGAAAATATTTCCTGAAAATGTTTTTTATGTTCCATATGACAATTTGAAAAATATGGAATTTTATGAAAGAATTCTGAGTGAAATAGGTTTTGTTTCATTTAGACATTTTCAAAATAATGGAGTAATCAGTTACTCAACGACCATAATTCATAAGGTCATAAACCTTCATGAATGGCCTAGCCAACCTTACCAATGTAAAAAATTTAATGTTAATCCTTTGAGGCCTTTGACGCTACATCATGTTGCTTTTAATTATTATGATTATAAGCGAGCGTGGTTCAATAACTTTCTCCAAATGAACCAAAAAAGATCCCATACCTGGTTAATCTTTTTTGACAAATGTTCTACAAAAATCATTCCTTATTGGTTTGCACACTAGTGGGATGAATTTGGGGCTATTGAAGAAATAGTCCATGAAAATGCTCGGGAAGGATTTAATGCCTCCCTAAAACACTATGTACCAACACCCAATGAACAACATTTTAATAAGACCATGTTATATTTTATGCATATCAGCAAATCATGGGTCATGACATAGTTCTTTGCATATCGAGAGGATAAATGTACCCATACCTCCATTTTAACTAGAAGATTCAAAGTAAAATGGTGGGATGGATTCAAAATGTGGGACAAGGTCGCTGAAGCAGTAATCATGAAATGGTTAAAGAAGACCTAGGTTATTGTCTCAAATGAAAGTCATACTCTTTTCCTCTAGGATAGGAGTTTTTTAATGTCTTCAATGGCCAAGACTACAACTCCAGAAGAAATGAAGGAGTTGTTAGAAAATGCTTTAAAGCATCTAAAGGATGCTGCTAATGAAGACTCCGCCAAAGAAGAATTAACTTACAGCGGAGAGAGTAATGGAGATGATTGTTATGGCCTCAATCTAGGAGATCTATAAGAATCAAATGTAAGTATTTTGTTTTAATTTTAATATAAAGTATAGTATTAAAAACTATACTATTTAACACTTGTAATAAAGACATAGATAAACCTAAGTACGCGGACATACTTAAGTAATGTTTAACCATACACTGATCTTCTTCCATCCTTTCTAATCTTTCCACTTCTTCTTCTACTTCTACTTCCTCACTTTTACTAACACTTCTCTCTCATTTTCCTCTTCTGCTATGTTCTTAATGTTTTCTTTCTTTTAATGTTCCTTGTAATGTTTAATGCTCTGTACATATGCTCTTATATTTAATGCAATTAATGTTATTTTATATGTTTAATTAGAACAATTCCCCACTAGCCTTAGCTCTACTGCCTATGGTGAATCTTGTTCTTGTTCTTTATTTATTTATTTAATGTTATTAAAACTCCACAAGGACTGGCTAAGCCACCACTAAGAGATTTTATTTAATATTTATATCTTAAGTATATTGGTTGGAAACAAGTCTCAGAGGGCTAAAGGTTTTCGAAAGAGATACCTTAGAAGACATATATCATCATTGGTATTCTCGGTGAGACTTACATTACAATGCCACGTACTAAGATATTAATATATATCTGTTTTATTTAATGTTTTCGCAATAATACTTTGAATGATTTATGTTTAATATTTAATGTTTAATGTTTTTAATTAGGTCTCTAATTAAGTTAATGTAGGATAATAAATCCAATAATACATAACCTAGTTAAGATCTAAGCCATAAATACTCATCTCTATACCCTACAGCAGCCATTAGACTGTAGGCACCTAGATCCTGCCCTTGATGGCTTAAAATAAAATAACATGTATTTTATATTTTATATAAATAATTGTTTTAATTTTAATGTAAAGTATAGTATTGAATACTATACTATTTTTTACTCTCAACGTACAATTAGTGTATGTATTAATGTCCCTACCATCATCTACGGTACAAACGACAGGTGGAAACTTTTCCACCTAAAGCAATTCTGGATATTACTATTCAAATAGTAATATTCCCAATAAAAATCATTGTTCACTACAGTAAAAAGTACTTTTATTGTTCACTATAGTGAAAATAAAATTTTAAATATACTATATACTTTCTCCTTGGCTCTAATACCATCAAAGGCAAGATTTGAGCGCCTACAGTCTAATGGTTGTTGTAAGGTATAGAGATGAGCATTTATGGCTTAGATCTTAACTAGGCTATGTATTTTTGGAATTAATATCCTATATTAACCTAATTAGAGACCTAATTAAAATATTAAACATTAAAATATTCAGAGTATTATTGCGGAAACATTTAAACATTATGTATGAACAGATATATATTAATATCTTAGTACTTGGCATTGTATTTCAAGTCTCATCGAGAATACCAAAGACGATAGACGTCTTCCAAGGTATCTCTTTCGGAAACCTTTAGCCCTCCGAGACTTTTTTCTCGCTGATATACTTAAGCTATAAACATTAAATAAAACATTAAAAACATAAACTAAAACCTCCAAGTGGCGGCTGTATGGAGTTTATAACATTAAATAAATAAATTGCGAAATAAGAACAAGATCCACCACAGGCGGTAAAGCCAAAACTAGTGGGGAATTGTTCCAATTAAACATATAAAAGAACATTAATTGCATTAAATATAAGAGCATATGTATAGAGCATTAAACATTATAAGGAACATTAAAAGAAAAGAAAACATTAAGAAGATAGTAGAAGAGGAAGATGAGAAAGAAGTGTTAATAGAAGAGAGTGGAAAGATTAGAAAGGATGGAAGAAGATCAGTGTATGGTTAAACATTACCTAAGTATGTCTGTGTACTTAGGTTTATCTATGGCTTATTTCCATAGATGAGATGTCAGTAAGGTAAGAGAAGAAGAAAGGAAAGTGTGTGTGTTAGAAGGTGATCGAAGGTATTGACCAGAGGGAGAAGAGAGAGAAGTTAGGCGGAGAAGAAAGAAGGAAGGTGAGAATGTATCAGAAGAGAGAGAAAGAGATGTCTGATTAAAGCTTCTGTGTTTAAAGTCCTTGTTTCGAATGAACCTGACTTCACATTATACAGAATTTTTTATTTTCACTATAGTGAACAGTAAAAGTGCTTTTTATTATAGTGAATAGTAATTTTTGTTAGGAATATTACTGTTTGAACAGTAATATCTAGAATTACTTTCGGTGGAAAAGTTTCCACTTGTCATTTGTACAGTAGATGACGGTAGGGACATTAATACATACACTAATTGTACGTTGAGAGTAAAAAATAGTATAGTATTTAATACTATACTTTACATTAAAATTAAAACAAAATTCTATGTATTTTGTTACAAGTGTAACAAAATATTTACATTCGATTCTTATGGATCTCCTAGATTGATGCCGTGACAATCATCTTCATTACTCTCTCCACTATAAGTTGATTCTTCTTTGGCAGAGTCTTCATTGGTAGCATTCTTTAAGTGCCGCAGAGCATTTTCTAGCAACTCCTTCATTTCTTCAAGAGTCGTAGTCTTGGCTATTGAGGACATTAAAAAACCCTTATCATGGAGGAAATGAGTCTGACTTTCATTTGAGATAATAGTCTGAGTCTTCTTTAGCCATTACATGATTGCTGCTTCAGTGATCTTGTCCCACATTTTAAATCCATCCCACCATTTGACTTTGAATCTTTTGGTTAAAATGGAGGTATGGGTGCATTTATCCTCTTAGTATGCAAAGAACCATGTCATGACCCATGATATGCTAACATGCATAAAATATAACATGGTCTTGTTGAAAGGTTATTCATTAGGTGTTGGTACATAATTTTTTAGGAAGGCATTAAATCCTTCCCGGCATTTTCATGGACTATTTCTTCAATAGCCCCAAATTCATCCCACAGTGTGCAAACTAATAAGGAAGGTTTTTTTGTAGAACATTTGTCAAAAAAGATTAACCATGTATGGGATCTTTTTTGGTTCATTTGGAGAAAGGTATTGAACCACGCTTGCTTATAATCATAACAATTAAAAGTAATAAGATGTGGTGTCAAAGGCCTCGAAGGATTAACATTAAATTTTTGACATTGGTAAGGTTGGCCAAGATACTCATGAATATGAATTCTGGAAGTCAACTGATTACTCCATTATTTTGAAAATGTCTAAATGAAACAGAACTTGTTTCACTCAAAATTCTTTCATAAAATTCCATATTTTTTAAATTGTCATATGGAACATAAAAAACATTTTCAGGAAATATTTTCCTGGCAAAATCATAAGGATCCTTTTCATACATGCCCTTTTCTATAGAAAAGACATATTTGAAGATTTCCTTAATATAAAACTTTGATTTTAGAAAAAACATTTTGAGGGACAATTTCCTTCTTGGAGGAAGAAGCCACCTCTGTTACCTATACATTGTGAGGGGACTTCCTTTTGGAAGTCACTTCATCTTGGCTTCCATCTGATGGAGGCTTACATTTTATGGCATTGGTAATTACCCTTAACAACTCAGGTGTAATTACTAGGTCAGTGTTTAAACTCTCATTGGGTTTCCTCACCTGAGGTTCATTGGGCTTTGATGAACCGGAAGATAGCTCATCTTTGATCATTAATGGTGTTTTGGGGGCTGTGGCTGTGAGCCACGACCGAACATTTGTGAGGCCCTTTTTTGGAGGAGCCTCTTTCTTCTTTCCATTATCCTTTTTGGGATGCATCTCCCTACAGGAATTCATGGGTAAGGAGGTCAGGAATAGAATTTGATGATCCATTAATGTGTTCAATTTTGAAATAAAAAACAAATAAAATTGATTGCCATATGGCAAAAATCTGTTTAGATGCTAAATTTTGAACATCCTTTTCTAAAACATTTTTTGCTGCTTTATAGTCAATTCTTAAAAGAAATTTTTGTTTTAACAAATCTCCTTGAAACTTGAAAATTGTTAAAACAATTGCTAATTTTTTTTTAATTGTGGAGTAATTCATTTGGCATTCATTTTAGTGTTTAGATACAAATTGGACAATACATTCATTATTATCCATTTTTTGCTTAAGAATTCCACCGAATCCTATATCTGACGTATCGGTTTCTACTATTTTTGGTAGATTGGGGTATGCTATATGGATACAAGGGATTTCCTTAATTTTTTTCTTTGATTTGTTTGACTACATTGGTGTGTTCGTCAGACCATTTGGGTGGATTTTTCTTCAACCTACGGTGAAGAGGTTTGTGTAAAATATTGAGATCCTTAAAGAAATCTACTACATATTTCAAACTACCTAAGAAACACTAGAGTTGGGTTTTGTCTAGAATTTCATTAGGGAACTTAGAAGCAAATTCTATTGATCTCTTAATAGGTGTTATGGTTCCATTATGAATATCAAATCCTAAGAACCTGATCCTACTTTGGAATAAGGACATCTTAAAAGGTGATACTACAAGACCATTCATTTTTGCTTTCTTGATGAAAGCTCTAACATGTGTAAAATGTTGATCTATATTTGTAGAGAAGATCAACACATCATCAATAAAAACGATTATAAAATTTGAATAATTGTTAAAAATTTCATTCATTATCCTCTGGAATTCAGAGGGTGCATTTTTGAGACCGAAAGGCATGATATTCCATTCATATTGCCCAAAAGGGACAGTGAATGTGATTTTATACTTGTCAGACTCTTTGATCTAGATTTACCAAAATCCAGATTTCATATCAAACTTAGAGAATACCTTGGCATTATGTATTATACTAAGTAGATCTCTTTTGTTAAGTATTAGGTATCTAATCCATTTAAGAACATTATTCAAAGGCTTATAGTTAATAACTAACCTAGGTGTGCCTCTTTCAATTTCTGCATTTTTGTTAACATAAAAAGCTGAACAACTCCAAGGCTATTTTGATTTGCAAATTAGTTTTTTAGTTAACAAATCATTAATTTCATTCTGGCAATATCTTAAGACATTGCTATTCATTTGTGAAGGTTTGGCCTTCGTAAGGATATTTTTCTCATCAGAATTACCTTCATATAGTAATTCTACTATATGAATTTCCTATCCCAAAAAGCATTTGGTAAAGTGGAACAGACGGTTTTTCTGATCCCACTTTCTAATTTAGAAATCCTTTCCTTAACAGGTTTTCTGCTAATTTGATCTTCAATCTTATGAAGACTCAATTCGTCATTTAAGAAGAATAATTGATTCTTCTTGCATTCAATTAAATAGTTTAACTCTGAGATCGAGTTTTGCTTGAGCTCATTAATCATTATAGTTTATGGCTTTAAAACAAAATTAAAACAGACTTTAGTTCTGAGATAACTTGTTTCAATCCCTACATTCTTAACCCCGAATGGTTGAATTAAGTTAATAAAAGGTGTTCCTAAGATTACATTCTGCTTCAAATTTTTAACTAAAATGAAGACAGTTTTATAGGATACTTTCCCTTTTATTACTACAGCATTGGATAACTTAAAATTAATGCGTAATTTGTTACCGGGTGCAGAGCTTAGAGATTGGGTAGTTTTTTTCAAAATATTTTGTTGGAATCAACCCCTCTCTAATGCAATTCAAATTTGCACCTGTATCAAATAGCGCAATTGTTTCTAGGACAAATTCATTATTTATCCTAATCGTAACATTAATTATCCATTTTCTAGTAGTGATTTCTACTAGTTGCATTAGGTAATCTGAATTAACTAAGTTATTTTTAGATTTTTCATTAATCGAACTTTCATGTTCAGAGTCATTTGAACATTCTTCATTATTCATTTTATTTTTGAATTCAAAGAATTCATTTTGTAGTTTAATCTGCATGGCTTTTAATTCTTTGATTTCTTGTTTTTGTATTTTGATTTCATTATGAAGATCATTTACCGTGACTAGTCTATGATCTTTCGATTTTCTCCTATTAAGAATGTCATTAAGATTATATGTTAGATTGTTAGAAATTGAAGCAGTTAGTTTGACCTTTTCCAACCATCTCAATTTTTTTTCATTATTAGGCATTTGATCTAACTTAGAAAGAAAATTTTCTTCTTCCTCAGTTAGGACATTAATTTCTTCTTCAGAAGAGGAGGTTTCAATATCATTAATTTAAATACCATCTTCTTCTGATGATGTGGATGCATTATTAGAAGAATATCTTTCTTCTGCAAATATTTGCGGAATTTCTTCCATGACATGTTCGTCAAGGTCTAATGCATCTAATTTCTTATCGATTCTACATTTATCAGTAGTATGACCATATTTGCAACATTTATAACATTTAATTCTTTTAAAATGTTTTCTCTTTTTATCCTTTTTAGAAGAATCTTCATTTATATTTTCTTCTTCGAATTTTTTAGAGAAATTTTTCTTTTTTCTCTTAAAATTTCTTTTAAGCTTTCGCCTACATTTTGAACATTTTTTAATCATTAGTAGAAACAAAAGATAGATTATACTGAGAATAGAAATCACAAAGACTTTGTTTCTTCATTTTCTTTTCATTTCTAAGTTGCTTTTGCAACCTAATGGTGTTACATAATTAGGTTCCTATCTTATAGACATAAGAAGTTAATTCTCCATAAGATAGGGCATTATAAGGAATTTCTCCATTGAATTCCTCTCGGATTTTGTGCCTGACCTGTTCACTTATTAATTTTAGTAAACTGACTAAGAATTTTTCTTTCTAAAAGGGTTGGTTACAGTCATCATGTAGTAAGACCCTCTAAAGGAAAATATCCTTGTATTGACGGAATTCTCTTAAGGACTTACATTTCATATTGGATAAGAGATCTAAATTTTTATCTCTAATATGGGAAGGATCTCCTATAAAATGCTGCCTAATACAATACCTTAAAGTATTAACTGCATCTTGAATTAGTTCATTATTTTCATTAAGAATTTTAACTCCATTTTCATCTTTTTTAATGGCAGTTAAAATATTTATTCGTTGCTCTCTAGTGAGATAGTTATTCCACCAACCTTTTAATTGACTAGTAAATCCGATAATTAAAAGTATAGCAATTTGATAATCAAATATGCCCTGAATACTTTTATTAGTATTTGAGAACATGATCATCTGATTAAGAACATTTAAAACCATTTGTTCTAAAGCACTATCTCTGTTCCATTCATAGGTGGTTCCAGTAGAATATTTATTTTGGAAATTATTTGGTTTTTCCTCAAGCATAATATTAGGAGGGGACGCTCACTAATAATATAATTTTTGAGGTTCTTTCCATGAAATTTTATTAACTTCTTCACCATCCGAATCATTAAGACTTAAGTCTTTTAATGAAACATCTGGATTAGAATCATTGTTGGTTTCACTAAGGACATTAATTTTTTCTGATGGAGTATCCCGGATAACTAAATTCCTAAAATTAGGGGTATCTAGTTTTAAGGATTCCATTAGTTCCATTTTCATTTTATTCTTCATTAGCCTTTTCTTCTCATTTAAGGCTAAAGAAAGTCATTACTAGGACTATTGGGAATTTCAAAAGGTTTGAAAAGTGGTTTGTTATTAACCAGTTTTTCATTCCTAATATTTTTACTGACCTCATTGCTACTAACTACATCTTCTATTTGGTCCAATTGTTGACCTATTGTGTGAAGATGTTTGTTGGTACAATTGTTTTGGTCAATAATTTTCTTGATGCTAGACCCCTCAACCTTTGTTGCATTCTTGAAGGGTGCAAGCTTAATTTTAGCATCCTTGTGGGAATACCGAATATTGCTAAGTGGTGGATGGCTAGATTCTATGATCTATCCTTCATTTAGTCTTCATTGGACATTTTTATTAATGACATTAATTTGTTTAGGTTTTAGATAGTATTCCTCAAACCATTTGAAGAATAGAATCTGGGTTCCTAATTCAGACATGAATTTATAATAATCCTCCTTAATTTGTACCTTAAATCAATCAAAAGTTTTAAAGTACCATTATTTAATTCTTTTATTTTTAGAAAAATTAAAATCATTATTTAGAAAAACTCTATCTAGTTTGAAGGGTTTTTCTATTACATTAAGTTCTAAATCTCCTACTTTTGAAGTAGAAGGTTCCTCATATTATAAGTCATTAAAATTCTGATAGACCGGTTGGGTTATTCCTACTGGTTTATTTATTAAACCGCTAATTGAAGGATTAACTTTAGGTTTTGGACTATTAGCAACATTTTTGGATTCATCTATTTTTGGTCTAGGTAGATCCATAGATCTTTTAGATGATGAAGCTGAAGACATTGACCTAATATCTAGGTTTCTAGGATAATCAAAAGACTTCCTAGAGAATTGTAAGGTTACCTTACCATCTAGATGTTGTATTACATTAGATGGTTCAGTATTACATATCAATTTTCTAGGAGTAAGGTTTTCTACTTCCCAGTGATCAGGTAGGTTTACCTGATCCCATTTAATCATTCTTGGGATATTAACATTTGATCTAGTTAGATCAGTTTAGATTAAAAGCGTTTGACCCCTTTTGTCAACCTTGTACGACTTTGATCTAAAATAATTTTTCATTAATTTAAAATAAATTCTATAGATGACTGCCATGGGCAGTGTACCTTCAATCATTCTGTAATTATGAGTCTTGATCTGAAGGATCAAGGAACTCGTTATGGTCTTATCTTTAAGACCTATTGTGACATTTGGGTGACATTCAAAATGGAGTGGACCGGTATTGAGACTAGTCTCTATTGAAGCATGAATAGATCATTCATACTCCAATTCCCTAGCATCCCTAAGGATCATTAGGACAGAGGTATCTAGTCCTAATTTTGTAAGAGGTTTGGCTCATATCTGGACTAGACTTATGTACATATAATTCCATTCTTTTCTATATTTTCGAATGGAATCATCATTGAGTAATTTCATTGTGGTTAAACCATCAGAGATAGGAACATCTTTCTACTCTATGGTTATAGCATAATCGGTCTTTCCAAAGACCTTCCATTTAGCCATTTGGTAAATCTGGTCATAGGCTAATTTTGGAATTTTCCAATCATCAATAACCTTGTCAAAATCTTTTACATAAATTTCATCTCTATTGTTTACTATTAGTTCTTCCGAACCCTCATTAGAAGTAAAGCTAGAAGACGACATAGTATGTTTAAATAAATCCATTGTTTAAATTAGAACACTATTCTTACCTAAATTATATAAATTTACTTGCAAAACTACTAAAAGACATAGTATTCTAGTTCGACCTTGTTGACTCGTTTGCAATGCTTTAAATCTTCATTAGGATTTACGCTTATATTTATATATACTTTTTTACATAAAAACAACACATCACAACACAAATTATAGTATATTATAGAGTTTTCTATTCACCCGGATCTCTTAGCTTTAAAACTCTAAATAACTTTTAGGAAGTTGCATGAATCTAGATTTTTTATCTAATAATAAATGAATAACAAGCTTAAAGCTAAATTTACTAGTTAAATTCACTAAACTTAAAATAAAAATGAAATCTATTTTTTTTTTTAAATTCATATGGATTTTAGCTCAAATTTGGAGCTCGAAATCTACCTAGCAAGTGGGGTTTTGTTGCAAAGTACTCCTTGTAAGGATCACAATGGCACTTACGGTTTTGATTTGGAGTTAGTATGAGAAAGATATGAATTTTTGAAGTTTGAAGGAGAAAAAGGAAAGTCATACCGGAGAAGACCAGAAGAGAAGAAGAAAAGAAAGAAGGAAGAAAGAAAAGAAAGAAAGGAAAGAAATTCGTGCGAGAGAAATGAGAGGAGAGAGAAAAGAGAAGAGTTTATGGTTGAATAGCTTAGTCAGTGATAATTATCCGATTACAAATTTAGTTAGTATGTATATTAATATTTAATTATATTATTTAAATTATAATATTTTTATATAAAAATTTACATGTATACTAAATAAAATATTTTGAATATAAATATATATTTTAAAATTCTAGTTAACTATTATAAATTTAAAATTTTAATTCTTACTTCTTATTTGTTATATTTATCTAACATATCTTATTTTTTTTCTTATTTTTCTATTTTAAATTATATTATTATTTTTTATAAGATTTCCTTTATATGTAAGTTATTAAAATAATGTTAATATATTATAGCGATTAAAATTTTTTATTATTACTTTTCTCAATTTTTTTGAATCACGAAAATATTGTACTTACTACCCTAGCCTAGAAGTGCTTATTATTATATTTATTTATTTTTTTAATTTTAGTATAGTTTTTTAAAATTTTTAGGGTGTTTCAGTATCAAAATTTATTAGACACGGCATGAAGATCATATGTGAAGGCATATGCCTAATCCTATTTCTTATGGAAATTTCAGGTACAATGTTCATATATTGTGGTGTTTGTGGTGCAACCGTTCTGTTCATTGCAAAGCTTGTACCGGAGACAAAAGGAAGGAGCCTAGAAGAAATCCAAGCATCTCTCACGCATTTTCTACATTAAGTTGCTTGTAGTATCAAACAGTTATGGTGCTGCTGAGCCGTTCAATAATTATCTAGCTTAGATATGCAAATTTTTTCCCCATCTTGATGATGAGTGCAATTCAATAAGCATAGAAAAGATATGCTTTTTGTTTGTTCGCTCCATTATCATAAAGCTTCTTGAGGAATCAACCATAGTTGTTCTTTGTAAGTGAAGACAGTAATGTATCGATGCAGTTGGATATAAGAAAAGCAGGATAAAATTTCCTTGTCCCCTATGTCAACTCTAATCCCATATTCTCATGTAGACATTAAAAAAGCCAATAGTGAGTGTCAAGGTAAATAGTTTGCATACATGATAACACGTGATTAAAGGGAATATTAATAGAATCATCATTTGGAAGCAAGAAATTTTGTGCTGAGAAGTCAATGAAATGAACGACACTAAAACTACCTATAATGTATGGAATAAGGAGGAAAGATATATCTATGATGATAACAACACTTATCTATCTATTTTGTGAGTTTAATTGAAAGTGAGTTGGAATATTATGTTTTGGATTCTTATTTTGTCCTTCAAAGATTAACCAAACTTGAAATTCCTTCTACTTGAATGTGACATTAGTTCATGCAAGTCCAAGAACAACAATTTGACAGTTATGCATCTCTTTCCCTTTCAATTTCTTTTATCAAATCCAACTTTACAAAGTTGTATAGCTAAATATCCAAGATTATGACTTATTTGTTGACTTTCCTTTTACAATCTGCATCTAATTACTTGTGTGCACCAACTGTTGCAAAATTTAGGTCAATTACATTTCATAAACAAGATATATTATCCATGTGTATGATATGATGGTTGTAAGACCATTTTCAAGCAATTTGTTGGTTTATATCTCTTTTGCTTATAATATAATCTTTATTATATAATTTTACTTAACAACAAATAAACATAATTTCCTTTTGTTACTTTTTCCTTAGTTATTAACACCACAATCATCTTAAAATTTGGTAAATTATCATTATTTTCTTTTTTTTTTTAGTTTAATTATCTTTATTATCATTATTAAGAATGATGTCTTGGAATTTTTAGTTTAATGTAATAACTATTTTATTATAGTCTTATTCCATTTGGTGAAATGAATATGACCTAAAGTATAGAGGAGTTTATTTCTCCATGCTTTAGGCAATTTGATATGACAAGCTTCAATAAGAATTTGTTGTATAATAATTTTCTAGGATTCGTAATCATAGTTTTTAGTATTTTGATTATTGTATTTGCAACAAAAGAAATAAAATGATATGTCTACATTTTCTAGAGGATAGTTACAGAAAACCTAAATTATGTGTAATAATTCTAACGATAAGCTCACTATAGTGTCACATTATAATAATTACAGATTAGATTGTAATGGTTTATCATCATAATTTGACACACTAATTGTTGAGATCTAGGGGAAAGATGTTGAAAGGATGTTGTTTGCTAATAGCAAAGAGCTTAATAAGATTTCAATTGTTCATGAGACAAAAACTGAATTCTATTGATAATAAATAGTATTTATATGTTCCCTTGACAACCTTAAGGGCATGAGAGTGAGTTTATTCACTATAAAGGCTAATAACGACTATCAAAAAGGAGACTAGTTAATTTCTACATAAAAATAACATAACTCAACCTAATATGAGGTTCACGGTTGGGAAGCATAGGCATGAACCTAACCATGTTTACCTTGTTTATCACCTCATGAACAAGCTCTTGGATTACATTCTAGTGCATGCCCAAAGTTCATGTTCAAAATCACAGCCGTGCTGCTAGACTGTGATCCTCTTAGATCTTATGAACTTCAAAACACGTCTGAAGATCGTGGCATGATCCTCCCTAATCTTCTCCAAGTTTCAAATCTATCCACTAACTCCACACTTAGCTTACATAACTCCATTTTGATAAATCAAATTAGTCCTATCAACAATTTGTTAGTAGGAATCAAGAAATTCTCCACAAACTGCTTATCATCAACATCACCAAGATCGTGAATGATTATTCTAGCTATATTATGGAGTCTTTGTGCTCTTGCTCTAATTATAGGGCCATGATACTCATCACCATTGCTTAGTAGTCCAAGCTTGGTAAGATGATCTTCTATCTCTACATGATATTCTCACCCCTTTGGGGCTTTTGACAACTCTCATCACTTCCTTAGCCTAACCTCTTTCTTTACATGCTATGCAACCTCTATAATGTGAATGCTTACCATGAGATCATTTTCATCAACATAGGACATATGCTTTACAAGCTACAACATAGCCTATAGGACATATGTCCTTATCTCCCTTGTTTTTTAGTAGAGCCTAAGGTTAAACCTATGAATACTAGATCAATAAAGGAAAAAGAAAAGAAAAGAAAAGATGAGAAAAAGTAGTGATGTAGAAGATGGTCCTTTTCTGCAAATATCTTGAAGCCTTTGGATAGAACCAAAGTTTAAAATAGCAATGTTTTTTTTTCTTCTTTTTACATTTTTTTTAATGAAATTCACAAGCAGCTTTGAAAATATGAAATGTACTAATTTTAATAACGTAAGGATACAAATTGGGCATCCAGGGACCCATTTTCATGATTATAAATAATAATTGCTATTTATTTAATGATAGATTAAGCTCTTCTTTGTTGATGATAATCCTCGAAGGGGAAGTAATGGCTATGTAGCCTTATTGACTCTTAAAGAAATAAATTTGTTTTATTTTGGGCTTTCGAACCCCTAACCCTTTACTTGTAAGTCGAATGGCATAACTATGATTCTCCATAATTGAATTTGTGGTTCTTTGTCTGTTTCATTCATGAGTTTGTCACGATATTGATGTGCTCTACAATATTGTTCTTTGGGTTATTGCAGTGGTTTTGCAAGAAATATGGAGTCTTTTTTGGTTCTTGTAGGCCTTGACATAGAGAATGAAATATTGCATACCCTATTCTTTTTTTCTGGTGTTATAATATGACCACAGATCACTGATTTGCCATTTTCTCTATTCAACTTTCATGATTGAGGCTCGTCATTGCTTCAACAAGTAAATAACATGGCTCTTCTTTGGGATATCATTAAAAGTAGTTATCTCTTTATCATAATTGGTCCACCATCGTGGCTGTGATTATTGTAATAGTACAGAAAGGAGACTATATTTAGCAGTCTACCTCTATGCATTTACGTCTGTTCTCTTCGTTGTGATGATGAACATCAACGCAATTTTGATGTACATTGTAAAATATATGATTTTGTTTTCAAGAATTTTTTTCAAGAAAATCATATATAAATCATGTGATTTATTACGTTAATTTAATAAAATTACATATAAAACATACAATATTTATAATAAAATCATATATTTAATATAATTTATGTATTATATCAAAATTACATATTGAACATGTAATTTTCTATTCAATTATAATTTATAACATATATATTAAATATATATATATCAAAATACATATATATAGACACTACTTTTGATATCAAAATATTGAACATTTATAACATATATATTAATTTCCTGTTCAATTATATATTACATAATTTATGTATTAAGATGCATTATTTAATTTTTTTAATGTTTTCTTTTCATTTAATGCAATGATATATTTAACTAAATAAATTCAAAGATCTTCTATGGTCCTATCTACTATTTTAACAAGATCAATCTAACCCTTAATTTCATCATTTAGTTATATATATTAAGTCTTCATTATTGATCATCATTAAATCTCTACTATTAATATATAAATTAATAGTGAGAATGAAAGCTGGACCAATCCCACAAAAAACATAGGTAGAACCATAGATTTTTTCAATAAATTTGCTTTGATTATTATTTTTTATAATTAGTGCATCATAAATAGTGATTACATTGTTTATTTTACAATTTTTCTCATCATATCACATAAATTATTAGTAAGTTTACTAATCATATGACTTACTTTGGTAACATTTTCTTTTTATAATTAATGTTATGAATTTGAATGTGGATATTGAACGATTAATTGTATAATAACTTATATTCAAATTGATATTTTTTTAGCATTGCTAAAAAAACAATTTTGCAAAGGTATCAAGAAAAGAAATCCTATAATATTTATATTCATGTCAATTTGCTATTTCGGCTCTACTTGTAATTTCCTGTTCAATATTTTTTTAGATCTATTCTTGTTGGAAATAAAAACTTGCACTAGTTTTATCTATTTTTTTTTTATAAATTAATAGTTATATTTCTATTAATATATATGTTATAATGAAAAAGTAAAAAGTTTAATCTTTCAACCTCTAACAAAATACACCATACACCCTTAATCATTTCTTAAAAATAATTTTCCATTTCATTAAGTTTTAAAAAATGTTGTTGGTGCAATTATTAACAAATCCTTTATATATATATAAATGCAATATAATTATAATAACAAGTGAACATTTTCCAATAAACGATTATAATATTGGTTTAATTAAGCTAAATTTACTCTCCAATTATTTAACTCTAGATTTTTCCTTGATTAAAATGTGTCTTTTTTATTAAATTTGGTGGTTAGAGTGTTGTCTGACCTATGAAAAATTGTAATTAAACTTACCATTGCACTATAGTATCATTATGATTGTATGGGTACCTTTAAAATCAAGCTTCTTGAAACTTTTCAATTTTTAGCTTTTTGTTTTGGCTTTAGGCATAACTTCTAAATGTCTCATAACAAGAGTCATCATCTTCTCAAGGTTCTAGGTTGAAATCTAATTCCCTTCTTTAGGGTGAGGTGCCTAAATTCAATAGTATCGACCTATGAGGGTGGATATCTAAGATGGAGTAAATTTCTTTTCTTTTCTTTTCTTTTCTTTTTTTTTTTAAATCAAATTCCTAATGAATATAGAATCACTATGGCTTTTTTGCCATGAAAGAAAGAGCCATGCCAATAGATGTAATTACCAATTCCAAGAGGCCACCCTATTGTCGATAATTTCTAGCATGGAAGCATATGTAAACACTACTTCCTTTTTTCATATTCAATTT
This sequence comes from Laguncularia racemosa, assembly GCA_037954665.1. NCBI lineage: Eukaryota > Viridiplantae > Streptophyta > Magnoliopsida > Myrtales > Combretaceae > Laguncularia > Laguncularia racemosa. The sequence goes on from JBBMOL010000056.1 coordinate 717,771, forward strand.
AGTTTATTCTCTTGCCTTTTTCAGATGGGAAAATCTAGTTTACTCTACTTTCCATTGGATTGTAACTCCCTTTTACAAAGCAAGATTTAAGAAAGCCTTACGTCAAAACTATCTTTTTATATGTATGTTAATTCCTTTGCACGAGTAAGAAACCGACATATTTCCACGAGTCATCCTCGTTACCAAAAAATTGCCCAAAAAAGAAAAAGAATCAATGTATAGATTTAACTCCCCTTTTTTTTCTTTTTTTTTTTTGAGCACTTAACTATGGTATTAGAAATTTCAATAGAAAACCAGTTTTTCTTAGTAGAAAATAAATGCTCTTTTGGACAGTTAACTATTAAATATCTTAGTATCTCATAATGTAGTTAGTCTAGAACTTACCAGAGTGGGTGTGGTGAGGTGTTGACCACTATCTTTAGCTGTAAAACAATTGTGAGCATTTTTAACTTACCAAAGTGGGTGTGGTGAGGTGTTGACCACTATCTTTAGCTGTAAAAAAATTATGAGCATTTTTAGGCTTATTGGGTTATTATAGGAGATTTTTAAAAGGTATGCCACTATAGCTTCTCCATTGGTTGATATATTGAAGATGGATAAGTTTGACTAGACTCATGCTGCTATGCAAGCTTTTGATAAATTGAAGGAAGCTTTAAGTAATGCATTGGGGTTAGCACTACTAGATTTCCAAAAGTAATTCATAATAGACCAATGCCTCAAGAACAAAAGTGGGGATCATCCTACTTCAAGACAATCAAGCAACGACTTATTTTAGCAAAAAGCTTCCACCACATCTTAAGAAAACTTTAGATTATTTCAAGAATTGTATGTTAACATAGAAGTAGTAAGCAAGTGGTAGCAATATTTATTAAGAGTTCGCTTTATCATCTATACTAATGATAACAACTTAAAGAGATATTATCTCAAGTAATTCAAACACTCAAACAACAAAAGTACTTAGCAAGTTATTGGGATATAACTATGCTATAATCTATAAAGCGGAGCTAAAATCAAGTGGTTGATGCCAATATATTACCTAAGCTTTGTTATCTAACCCAAAGATTCAAGTCTATATTTCTAGAGTCTAATTCTTGGAATTCAATTCTAGTAATGTAATTCCATTCCAAAGTATTGGATCAACAATTCATTTTTATTATTTTTAATGGATCTAAAATAATGCCTATTGTTTGGTAGGGTTGCAAGTGATGCCTTTAGTTTTGATGATGATGGTGGTAAGGTCTTGGTGGTGGTGATAGTGGCAACAGCAACAGTAGCATGGAGGTGGAGAGAGGATTTTTTTTTTAACTAAATTTTATTTAAATGTAAGGACTTAAAGTGCTAACACTATCAAGAGACACTACAATATTTATGAGGAATAGGACACAATACATTATATATTTATTTAGATTTTATTTATATAAATTGCTTATAAAAGTACTAGCAACAAAAAGATTCACTTGAAATATATTGAAGGGCCAAGGTGTATAGGACTCATGTGATGATAGGGAAATTATCAAACACCTCATACCATCTCAAATAGAACTATTGATACATCATAGAAAAAATAAAATCCCAATTATAAGTATCAAAGGGAGATAAGATTTTAAAGAGAAGATTATTATTTTTTTTAATCTTGTTATATGTTTTTCGATAATTGCCAAATAGTATAGTAAGATTCTTATAGAATATCAATTCTATTGGATACTCAATAACAAACATAACCAAAAGAGCTCTCTCTTTGGGGAACTCAGATGTAATGGGCAAGCCATCATTGTAATGGGAATCAAACCAATGCATCTATAGGACCCATAACAAGAGCGAGAGCTAGAGGACTACAAAACTTAGCATCAAGAATACTTTTTGAACAATTGGAACCCAAAGATATTCACATAGTGTCTTCATTTACTTTATATAATTGTTTTGTATTTAATTAGGTAATTTATTGGTATTACAAGACGACAAGCAAACACACTAATGCTTGGTTTGTGGGTGATTCACGGTCCATGGTGAACTTAAATGAATCAACAAAACCGGCCTTATATTGTGTTCTATTGACGGAGAGCATCAAGAACTAGCACCTTATGTAGCTATTTTCCTTTTGTTGTTTTCTATATTTGGGACAAGTACAAATATTTGTAAAAAGATAACAAAAAGACACTTTTGAGACATCATTTTTACAATTGCTATTCACTTGGAAAAGGATTCCTCTTCTATTCCATTCTTACTCTTATCAATTTCTACAATTAGGGATTGTAGTAAGTGGACTTGAAATTATTGTGAGTTACATCAACAATTGCAAGTTGTTCCTAATTCAACTAGTGCGTTATATCTGGTAAGGAATTAGGAATTTCATTTTATTCTTGTTACATGCAAGGTTCACATTTAATTTGGAACACACCAATTCCGTAGACATTTGTTAAATTGTTTCATCAATTAGCATTGGTAATTGGAATTAGATCTTGGCATATCATCTTTTAGTATTAGAGCTACGGTTTGAGGAAGGGAATTAACATGTGATTCTTGATTTTGATTTGGGAATTTAGGGTTATTGCTGTGCCATTTAGCAATTGTTTGATTGTGTGAAGTGAAATTGAGGAATAGTGTTCAATTGTGACGTGGCTACATTGGTTATAGCGGATTGAAGTTGAGGATTGGAATGGTTGTGTTCTTGTCCCACTTCTACCATTAGACAACCCCACCTTAAGGTTGGAATAAACTTGACTCAAACGGTTTAGGACTTTCAATATTTTTTTTTCACGTCCAATCTTTAAAAAATGTACTCTAATGTATATGTTGACCATGTAATAGACATGTACACTCATTATATACACACACACACAAAAGATATTATTTACAACAAAAGAACTTGGTCATATGATTATATTGCAATTTTTATGTTTATTTCCTAGTTTCAATGCTATTCATGTGCATTTTGTGTGTTTTGAGAGGAGGTTTGTTAATAATAGAAAGTGAGCTTGCCATTATTGGTTAGTTTGATTTTTTAGTCTAGTTTACTCTTATTAGCTCGTAAGTTTACTTAGATTTGAGAATCCAATTGCTTCATAGCTTACTCAATGTAAGAATAGATGGATACTTAGTAATTGAATTGTTACATAATATTAAGGTTGACCATATAGGGCATGTTTGATTTATTTGCTATGTGTTTGAATATGTATGTTTGTTAAAAATAATATAACAAAAAAGAAATATACATACACCTTTCTTACAAAATTAAATACTTAATATATGTATAGAAATTTAAATTTATTTACTCATTATTTTATTCATTTTTACAAAAATATTAAATAATATTTTTTTTCTAATGTATAAAATATATTTTTAAAAGTATGTAAACTTTTATTTTTTAATTATTATTTTTATTAAATTATAATGATAAAAATATAAATAAAATAATTTTTTAAATACTAAATTTTAAATAGATATAAATAATAAAAAAAAAACCTAAACAGGCCATAAAATCTTATTTTCCATATGGAAAGCGAGAATTTCCCACTATGGGATGGGCTACAAGGAAAATTGGAAGAACACGACGAATTTCACATGTATGATGGCATCTTAAGACTTATTTCTTGCTTCTGCAGACAGACAAGCTTACACGTCGTATTCATCTGGTCCCCATCACAAACTTCACTTTGGTCTCTCTTCTCATCACCTTCCTCCGATACTAAATTATAAAAATCTCGCTTTCTTTGTCTCTATCTTCATAACTCCTAGATATCAAATGTGCGTGTACAGTTTCTTCTGTCCGCTGAATAATATATTACCATATGAAATAAATATTAATACCCTTCCAAGAGTTTTTGGGTACTCCATAATAATTATGTAATTTACCTTTTATATAGACATTTTAATTATTGTTAAGTTTATAAAAAATGCTTCAAAATACTATTTAAAACCGTATAAGACAAGATTTTTTTTTTTAAATTGTAATTATTGTGTTGTAAATAAAGTATACATAAACTTATTTTATATGGTTTTCGCTGAGTGTTGGTATTATAAAATAGGTAAATCTAATTTTCTTACTGATTTTATCAAGTACTATGGCCTTTATTTTTCAATTTTATATATGAAAATGATCGACGAAAATAGGCTCGTCACCTGCTGAACATCACACTTGGAGCTTGCACATGTCAACAGTTATTGGTCCTGTCCTGTAAGAAAATAAGGAAAAGAAAACATGGGTAGAGAAAACATAGAAGAAGGACAAACTTCAAGTACTTTGCTAGTCAAGGAAACTCCACATCTTCATGGATATGGTCACGGAGGAAAGAGCAGCACTGAATCTTCTCCAGTTACAGTTTCAGTTGTGTTCACCACCTTGGTTGCAGTTTGTGGTTCGTATGTTTTTGGAAATGCTGTGAGTATTACTAAACAATCTCTTATTTCAGCTTACGAGGTTTTGAGTTGGACCCAAAGCTTTTTCATGATTATTCTTATTTATTTTTGCATATATTTGGTGATCATAAGGCTATGCTTGAGTGCATCTATACTCTCAAACGATAGGGTTGTCACGATGCAGAGCTTTTAACAGAGACGGGTGGGCAGTAGCCCATGATTGATTTCAAAAATATTTCTTTAGTTTATGATGAATAAAAAATAAATAGCACTTTGATACTATTGAATTTTCAAAAATAAGTTATGGAATCATGATATATCTGCAAATATTACATTCAAAAAGGAAATCGTATGCCAATGCCTAGGTAAAATATATAACAATTATACAAGCGAGAATGTTGAAATCAAGCTTGAACTTTGTGTTTTTTCCTACAATTTTACATTTGAAGTTTAAACCTGTGAAATGTCACACATAACCAAGAACTTTTACTTGGTAGATTTACTAATTTTTTCATCTTCCCTAAGATTGTCATCCCTTGACCAGTGAGTATTTACCACTGTATCTTTTTGAGATCATTGAGATATTAAATGTGACTAGCTAAAGTTTGATTAAGTATATTAATTACTAATTTCAAATTTTAAATATTAAATTTGATAAGTAAAGGTTTGATTGAGAGTGACATATAATAATTTCAAATTTCAGGTGTAAATTATTCACAGGGAAAAAAAAAAAATCAAACTTTAGATAGTGATTTTGAGGATCAAATGTATCTATGTAATTGAGCACTATGGCCTGCATATTTCAGCCTTTGCATTATTGTGGATCTATATCTTTATACATATTAGGACAGGATTAAATAGTTGTGTGGGTGGCTGAAACATTTTCCGACAAACTAAGTCTTCCTGTTTTCTCAAATTCTTGTGCTAAGCTAAGGGATGTATGTGCTCTGGTTTTTCAAGGTTGGATATTCATCACCTGCTCAAGCTGGGATCACTCAAGACTTGGGACTCACTTCTGCTCAGGTAGGCTAAAATTAATTTGAAGGCTCTTACAATTCGCTCGAATCTTATTGTCATAAAAATTAAACTTTAAGCTCAGGGCTTAGTTCTGTTGGTCTACATTTCTCAAGTAAAATCCGGTTTAGCTTCCATGGTTATGATATGCAAGATCAGATGGCGAAGGTATATTTCTTTCAGTTACCATAAAACTTGGTGTTCTTATGAATCTTTTCTGCATGGTAAATTTGCAGTACTCAATCTTTGGTTCAGTTTTGACTATTGGAGCTATGATTGGTGCAGCTATTAGTGGAAGAATAGCAGATTACATAGGTCGAAGAGGTGTAAGTAATCCCATTGCATTTTATTATCTTGGAAGTTTTCATTAGAAATTGCTGTAAACATATTGGAAAAACTATGGCTGTTCTAAATTCGTTAAATCACCTTGAGCAGGCAATGGGAATTTCACAAGTATTCGGAATAGCTGGTTGGGTTGGTATAGCATTATCGAAGGTAAGCTCCTTAAATTTTTCATGTTAATATACTTTCTCTATGTGTAGTATGCTAATGCTATATGCCCCCTGTCTCAAGGGTCAGAAAACTGTGATAATTTGTATGAGGTTTAGTTCTCGATGTTTACTGAATAAGTTGGATCAATGTTTCAAAATATCAGAAGCATTTCTGTTATAATACCTGCCTATGATCAAAATAAAAAAGAAGTGGTGATAAAAAATTGGAGAAAAAAAGGGGAAATATTACAAATGCATATTAATACCAAAGACTGACTTTCTATTGCATTGGGGGAAGAATAATGCAATGTGTATTTTCAAGGTGTGTAAATGCATCGTTTTAGGAAATCGGGGTGTTGCTATAATTTTAATAGTTTTTAGGTGGTTTCAATGTAATTTACTAAAAAAAAGGTGGTTCTTCTGAAACTAATGTGTGTAGTGTTTCTTTGAAGGTCACACTGTGGCTTGACATGGGACGATTAAAGGTAGGATGTGGAATGGGGCTCCTTTCTTATGTGGTAATTTTTTTGATATTCAAATATCTGGTTGTTAATGCATGGGATATCTTGATAATAGCTTCTGCCGGTCCCTTAACAAAATCCTCTAACAGGTGCCAGTCTACATAGCTGAAATAACACCTAAGAATCTTCGAGGGGGTTTTACAACTGTACATCAGGTAATGCTGTAAATTTCTTGGAATTGGGACTAGGGAATAAGGTTTACCAGGAATAATCTAATGGTATGTGCATACTGCTTCCTTTTATCAGTTAATGATATGCTGTGGTGTATCCATGATGTATCTTATTGGAGCTTTTGCAGCTTGGCGTCATTTGGCTTTAATTGGTAATGCTATGGGCATGAAATATTTTCCATCCTAATATCACTGCAAGTGTTGCTTGTGGGTTTCAGCACAACTCTTTGTCTTTCCAGGACTCGTTCCATGCGTCCTGCAGATTTTCGGTCTGTTTTTCATCCCAGAGTCTCCCAGATGGCTGGTAAAACACTCCTTTTGATTTTTCAATATGCAGTTTACTAATCTGCATGAGCTCTTTCTTGCAAGACATGACTCGTCAGATTCAAGCATGTTTGATGTTATTTCCCTCTATATTCTTTAGACAGTCACAATACAACATATGTAGTCCAACACAGAAGTATCTTTTGATGACATGCAGGCAAAAATTGGACAGATGAAACAGTGCGAAGTTGCCTTACTACTCCTTAGAGGGAAAAATGCTGATATATCTCATGAGGCAGCCGAGATTAGAGTAAGTTGTTTTAATCATATAAATTTACTTCTCCCACTCAATAGAATTGAGAGCAAATTTATATATTTCTCCCTGTCAAGGCTCACATTATTTTCATAGGAATATACAGAAAGTCTTCAGAGGCTCTCAGAAGCTAGCATCTTTGACTTGTTTCAGCGCCAATATGCTTATTCGCTCATAGTATGTATACTCAATTAAAATCCTATTATGGCAATATTCATGCTGTGGCTTATGATGTTACTTGTTGGCTACTTCTAGGTTGGAGTTGGCTTGATGGCACTGCAGCAATTTGGAGGAGTCAATGGCATAGTATTTTATGCTAGTTACATATTCATATCAGCTGGTATGTGGAGGTTCACCCTCTAAACCTCCCCTAAAATAGGTACAACAAGAAATGCAATTGGACTCTGACTATAAGTTTTTCATTTTAATAGGCTTCTCTGGTAGCATCGGGACCATAGCGATGGTGGCTGTCCAGGTTTATCGTCTCTAACCTGCATATCCAGGTCTTCCTGAATGACATGTCACATTACATCCTTGAGCCTTAAATTTTCTTCTTGTAGATTCCAATGACAGCTTTGGGTGTACTCTTGATGGACAAATCTGGTCGTAGGCCTCTTCTATTGGTAATCAGAATTACTTATATCTAGATTAACTTATTATCGAGCACGAAAAACCATGCTTATATTAGCAAAGTTTCAGGTTTCTGCAGCAGGAACATGCTTGGGTTGCTTTATTACCGGACTTTCTTTTCTACTCCAGGTAAAGTTATAACTAATAAGCATTTCTGCCGGTTAATGATCTCCTAGCTTCTGCTGCAGAGTAACTAAGCTTTCCCAATATGATGATCAGGATCTTCAAGTTTTGAAGGGGTTCTCCCCTTTTTTGGCACTTGTTGGAGTACTGGTACTGCATATCATCTACTTTACTATTCTGCTTATAGGTTCTTCCATCTTCATCATATGCCAGTTATTTCTCTTTGTATAAACTACACCGGTCCTGTAAAAATTCAAAATTATATTAATACGCCCAATTTTCTCAATCACACGCTCATACCCCCTGACATGTATTGGACTGATCTTTATGAAATTATTAAAGGGTATCTTTGTGACCACGAAACTTGTCTAGGATTGTCTATGTACTTAAAAACTTATTAGGGTTCCAGTGTTTCATAGCAAAGGTAGCAGATATACAATTTCAACCAAAAAAAAAAGAAAAGACCTAGAGGTGTTGACGTAATTTCAAGAGTTTTCAGAGTTTATAGACCTCATTTATCCCTTTACTATTTTAATGATCATATTATTGTATTAACATGTTAATGTTCGCTCTTAAGGTTCATATGCCAATATGCCAATAATTTCTTCTTTTGCTAGGTTTACACCGGATCCTTTTCATTAGGCATGGGAGGAATTCCTTGGGTCATAATGTCAGAGGTAAGTTGGTCTCATAATAAATACTTCACACTGGGTCTGACTTTCTCCATCGGTACTTCAAGTAATCTTCGATTTCAAGAAGGAACTCGTAACTTGGCTTAAAAGGATCCTTTCCTTGCAGATCTTTCCAATAAACATGAAGGGTTCAGCTGGTAGCCTTGTCACATTAGTCAGCTGGTTAGGTTCATGGATCATCTCATTTGCCTTCAACTTCATGATGGATTGGAGCTCTTTAGGTAAACATTATGTTTCGACTAGCTGCTGCGCTTGTAATTGTAAAAAGAAAAGGAAAAAACGATTGATGTTAGTTTCACAACCAACTTATTTAAAAGTTTGAACTTACAGATATTACATACGCTTTTAAATTTATTATACAATACTCTCCATCACTTGTAGATTGGGAATTGGATTGAACCTCATTATGTCCATGACTCATTGATTAAAGATGAAATAACGGTGCTTAGATACGTCAATGGACCGGTTAGGTTCAGAAATCATCCTAGAGCCTCCTGCTATGACACCATATTAAATATAGTTCCACAAAAAGTTTAAAGTTTATAGATATCATCTTATAATCTCCTGCTGTGATACTATCTATCTCCTACTCTGATACCATCTATCTATTTTGTGCGTTAATCATCATTTTCAGGAACATTCTTCATATTTTCAAGCATATGTGGCTTCACTGTTCTGTTTGTGGCAAAGCTGGTACCAGAGACTAAGGGGCGTACATTAGAAGAAATACAAGCAGCATTGAATCCATTTCCAGAGAAGAATTAGAACGTTAACATGCTTGTCGAGTTGTATGTCTTTAATATATCTGGTTTGCGACATTGGTGGATTATATGGGATGAGCAAGCATCACCAACTAAGTCGCTTCTTATTGAAGCACACATGGTCTAATTTGATCTGAGCCGGAGCGGCTTCAGATCGTTCTAATCTGATAGAGCGATCTGTCTTGCTTATTCTTTTGAAAATGGGAAGGAATTTCTTATGAATTTTCATGTGAAAGTAAGGGGTAGCCAGAGACTCACATGATGCTCATCAAGTGTACTTGTCTAGGCGTATACTCATTTGGTCTTTTGTAAAATCTAGGAAATTAGAAAAAATTTAATACCGGATTAACCGGTAAATTATTTTAAGAGTCTTATTTATAATCTTAAAATAAAGTAAAAGAAACAACCGTATAAAAAGCAAAACAGGTAAAATTTTGAAATAAAAATAAAATAAATTAAAATTATAGATTTAGGATAGTTAAATGTAAATTTTATAACAAAACACTTGGAATAATGCATTTAGTTTAGTTGTAACAAATAAATAACCACGTACCATGAATAAATCTAGAAAATCTAACATTAATCTCATATAAAAGGGAAGAAAATCGACATATCTGATCATTGTTTAAGATATTCCTTCGAAAGTTAGAAGAGAGAGAGTAGATAAGAACAGAAAAGAAAAGGAAAAGGAAAATGCGGAAAAGAAGAAAGAAAATTTGTTGTAGAGTATGTGTACAACGTTCAAATTATAATTCGGGATCATCTACGTAATTGCTAAGAAAGTCCTACAAACTAGATTAGAGTTATAAGAAAATTTTCATTTTTAAAATTTAAATATAATTTATTATGTATAAAAAAATAAGTTTTTAGTTTATAAAATAGTTGAGATTATAAGAAATATAAAAGATTGGATGATATTAGTGTGAAGTAAGTTATAGTATTATTTTCTTGTATTTTAGGAGAAGAATTTAATCTCTTGTAAGTATCCGAGGATTGCTATATTCTTTAAAGGAAAATAAGATCAAAGGAGGTGGAAACTTTATGATATATTACGATGTGTCATTATTTATGTATTTGTGTAGATGTATTTGTTATTGTAAATCTTGCGGGAAAATGTCATGGCCGAGCTCTGCGTGTGTACGGAATTGTGTGAAGTTCTGTTATGTGGGGTGCTTTGTTCAGTGTGTTGTGTCCTTGTCCTGTTCCGTGTGTGTGTGTGTGTGTGTGTGTGTGGCATGGAGAGTGCTTGATGCGTGATGGTGTTTGACGGTGTGGGCGCGTGGCTGGTAGCGTGCGTGGTGCGTGGCCATGTGGAATTGTGGTTTCATGTTTGTGTACGTGAATGTGCGTTATGTGAGGGTGGTTGGCGGTGGTTCGTGGAGACATACGTGGGTGCAAAGTTGCCAATGTAAATGTGGGAGTGGAGCGACTGGTGTGCACGAGGAAGAAGAGTGGTGGTGCATGTGTGGTCATGTGTGAGTGCGAGGAGGGTGTCTGTGGTGTGTGTGGAGTCATAGGTGATGACTGCGGGTCCATGAGTGTAGTGCGAGGTTGCTGGTGTACGCGTGGAGTGGAGTTGCTGAAATGACATGGAGAGTGAGTGTGAGTGGGTTGCGATTGTGATCGTGTGCGTGAAATGGAGTTCGGCAACATAAGACGAAGCTGGCAGATGCTTGAAGAATCCGACTAGCAAAAAGAAGAATCCAGCGAGAAGATGACAATGGCATGACTAAGGCGGTTGCCGCATCTTTGATGGAACCAATTGAGAGAGTTTTGTATATCTTTGAGGGTGTGTGCTCAATGTATGGATTGACACTTGGAGCTTAAGGAATTTAAATTAAAAGGTAATTACTAATAAAGAGATAATAAGGAAATAAATAATATGAGATATAGTTATGAGAATTTCCAATTTAAAGTCAAGGGATGCTAGACTTTATGCTACTTATCAAAAGGTCGTATGCGATGTTGCATTGCATATGAATGATTATGTATAACATATGATTGAAAACTTGTTTGATTTGTTTGTTCGTGCACAGTAATAAAAGTATTGTACTCCTATCACAATAGGTGATAATAGCTCACCCTATTATAGGTTTTATGATATATAGGTCACGATTATATGAATTTATTGGGTAGACATAGTTCTAAAGTAAGTAAATTTCGTTGTGAAGCTTTTGAGATAAGTAGTAAGGTTTTGGAGAGATAGAATGGAGTTTTCAAGTATATTGTATTAAAATACTGATGGACTATTTATTGTATAAATTTTAATCTAAATTTGTAAAATCTCAGCTTGTATTGTTATGGGACCTAGATGAGGTCTACTTTTTGGAAAAATATGTGTATTTTGTTTCGATAAATATGGAATCGTTTGAATGAAATAGAGGAATGCAAGAGGAATTTGATTTTATTAATTGTATTTTGACAAGTCAATTGATGTTGTAATTGAGACATTTCGTGGTTGCTTATTTGAGGTTAGGTAACTATGATAAGTTGTTATGATTAGGATACTATTCGAATCGCGATACTTTCCATGGAGTAAGACTTAAAAAAAAAATATAATGTTTTCTTCATAAGATCTTTGATGAGTATATGGGATAGGATAATAAAAATATTTGTTTTCTAGCTTTGCATTGGAATTCCAACGACCAATAAGAGACAGGTTTATGATTGTAAGTAAATATGACCTTGAATCATATTTCTCTTACGAAATACTTTGGAAACTACTACTTTTTGAAATCTTATTCCATGAGAAAAGATGAAAAAACCAAAAATAAAATAATTCCCCCTAAATGTAGCAATCTCTCAAAAAGACAAGGACAAGTCCTACTCGAATTCACAAGAGATAGGGAAAATTGTAAAATCAATTCAGTTTTAATATGTCTTTCGAGAAACTAATGACCTATGTTCATTGTTTTTATAGAGCTGTTAAGTACTTTATTAAAATCTCACCTGAAATATCTATAACCTTAAAGAAAATCCTCAAATCATGCACACAAACCAAGATACAAGTCAATTGGATTGAGTTTGCTAAGTGAAAAATACAAGTCAATTGGATCGTAAAAGGGCTAAAATATAATCAAAATTTGATATTTTTCCCTTATTAATATGGTTACATAGGGGTCAATGCTAGTGATCAGCTGGTCCATCCACCATTCGACCGATATAGTGTTGGGTGGCTGGCTCAAATTCTTCAACTCTTTCAACTATTAAAACTAATGGTCAAAATTTGTAACATGTGAGCCACAATTCCTTTGAAAGGTTTAAAAGTTTTCTAGTCATCTGTAAAAGGAAGCTGGAATTTTTAGTTTTAAAACAAGCCCATTTAACAATTCCATTCTCCAAAGAGTTTTTGTGAGAAGAGAATTTTGCTCTTCATTCTCATTATTATTACTCTCCTCTTATAGTGGAATTATTTTATTTTTATTTTTATTTTTATTTTAATTACTTCTCTTTAATTTTCCAATTGATTTGATCTTATGCTTTTGCATAGTGTAATTAGTAAAAATTTTTGTAAGGTCGCAAATTTTATGAGTTATTGCAACCTTTGCTATTTGCAATGACAATATATTTTTAGCCATCGCATTTCACAACGATAACTTTATTATTATTATTATTATTATACATTTTTCTCTTTATAAATATATGAGCAAATGTAATTTTCTTTCGTTGCAAATCTTTTTCTATAAATTATTCCCTACTAAAAAATCTCTCAAACTTCAAAATTAAGGTAGGACGTGGATCCCAATAGCTCTCGAGTTTGTCATTTTTCAAGCACTTACATTTCTACAAATTACACTTTATGTATATAATTTTCGTCACGCAATTTTTATTTTCTCTTATTATTACCGCTAAAGTAATCTTGAAAAAAGAATAAAAAGTATTTGTTTAAAATTAACAATAACATAGATTCCACAAAGATATTAAAAAATAACACTAAGAAACTCCCTTAAGAATCTTATGAATAAAGTGCACAAGTTCATAATGGAAAGAAATGCTTAAGATGCTAATATGACGTTGAACGGCATTACGCCTCGTGCCCTTTATTAATACCTCCATTTGCTTAACATGATTTTTTTTTTTTTAAATGAGGTCATCCCAAGGGTGTCGATGTACCCGATGCTTGAGATCGAACCTATTATAGTTCATATGTTTTTTTTTTTAAACAAAACAAACTTGTTAAAAAAATTATAAAACAAAATTTGTATTTAAAATATATTTCTTAGAGAAGAAAGATTTTTTTAATATTAAAAAAAATAAACTAAGAAAATGTTTATAATTTTTTTTCAGGAATCTAAAATATCTTAAAAATACATATAAACTAAATGATTTTTTTTAATTATTTTAAAATGTCTTAAAAATATATGTATATAATAACTAATTTTATTTTATTTTTATAAAAAACAATTGTTTCTAAAAATAATGATAAAAAAGAACTTGGGTTGAATTCGATGACCATGGTGACGAGACAATGGAGGACGGCAGCGAGACAGTGGAGGACAGTTGCGAGATAGCGTCGGTTGAAGCTTCCAAAAGTGGGAATGCAACCAGATTGACACAGTGGATTGATCGGGGAAGAAAGAAAAAGAAAAATGAGAGAGAGAAAATGTCGCCGCAATTTTTTTTTTTTTGCAAGCCTCTCCCCCTTTAAAAAAAAAAAAAACATTCCAGTAGATTTAGAACTCCATTTATAAGTGAACGTGGGTTAAATAGTTAGGGGAGAAGAAAGGTCAAAGGTTGGAGATTTTCATTATTGCGAAAACTTCTTTTTTTTCTTTAATTTTAATTTCTTTGATTAATGATTTTATTGCACTTTAATTTGATTTTGAAAGTTATTTGCTTCTTAAATTATATCGTTTGATTTTCCATAAGCTTTGAAACATCAAAAGAAAGAGAAATTTTTTTTTTTGAGCTCCTTAAAGTCTTCAATGGTGAATGAGTTAGGGGTAGGAGATGATGAAAACACAGGTTCAACCCATGTTTTTCATTATAACAGAAATGGGGCAAAAAAGGAAAACATGGGTTGAACCCACATTTTTCATTATAAGGGAAAAATACTGAAAGAAGAAGCTGAGAGGAAAAAATCTCACGCATTTATGTGAGCAAGGATTCAAACTTGGGACTAGGGGGAGTTATGTGTATATGTTTTCCATTAGGCCATTAGCCTATGCCTCAGTTGTATAATGCAACTAAATTGCATTTATTCTAATTTATTTAATAATAATAATAATAATAAAAAAAAAGGTGTGTTGATAGTTGCCTCTCTTTATAGTAAAGTTTAAGAAAAACTTTATTACAAAGACCAAAGAGATACACCATTTTTGCTTGTTAGTGTACTTCAATGAATTGGCAAGAGATGTCTACGATGGTGTTTTATGGGTTGACTATCTTGTATTAGGAAGCATTCTCATAGACTAATAACCTTAAAAAGAGAAATTTTAGGATAGTGTCCCTATGGGTTAACTAATTTATATGGGAAAGCATCTATTACAGATTAGAAACCCTGAAAATGATTTTTTGAGAAAATGCCCTTATGGGTTGACTAATTTTATAAGAAATCGTCTATTACAAACTAGTTATCCTAAAAATAATTTTTGAGCAAGTGCCCCTATAGAGTGATTAATTTTTATAGGAAAGCATTTATTACAAACTAGTAATCCTAAAAATGATTTTTGAGCACTTGCCCTTTGTGGGTTGACTAGTTTTATAAGAAAGCGTCTTATTACAGACTAATAATCCTAAAAATGATTTTTGAGAAAGTGCCCTTGTGGGTTGACTAATTTTATAAGAAAGCATTCGTTACATACTAGCAATCCTAAAAATGATTTTTGGGAAAGTGCCCTTGTGGGCCGACTATCTAAAAGTATATTAAAATTTAACTTCATATGCATAACATATTTTTAATAGTGAAGAATTTTACTTGGTTTTGCTGATAGTGCCTAAACAATGAACCCTCTTTCATGAAGTTCAACACACTTGTTTACTTATCTCTTTCTTGAATCTACTCCATTTATCATTAGTTGGATTGTGCTTGTGTGATATTCACTTCCACTCTTAGAATTTCAACTCTTCCAATCCATTTTGGTCAAATTATCTTTGCTCCTATTATTTGGGACTCCAACCTAAAATAGAAAAAGAAACTCCTTTTTGAAAAAGATGAAACCATGATGGAGTATTTGAAGAGCTTTCATTATTCATTATTGTTTTATTCCTCACAACTTCCCTTGTGTTTGAGTGTATAAGGAAAAATAGGAGTAATGAAGAAAGAAACTTATCGATGAGGAGGGAGATGATCAATCCGATGACTAATGAGGATATCTACTTTACACATAGATGGTAAAAATTAAACCACAAAGATACCAATGATGTTTTCAATAAAATTAGGTAAGATTCCATTGATTCATCAAAGATAGTACATTTTAACTGCATCAGAATTTACAGGGTCCTTCAAATCTAGACTGTCCATATGTGACAAGATTAATGCCCCTCTAGACAATACTCTCATTACAGAATATGGCCCCTCATAATTAGGAGTAAACTTCATTCTAATTTCTTATACATTTGGGAGGATCTTCCTTAAAATTAAGTCACCTTTTTGGAAACTTCGAGGTGGTACTTTTTTATTAAAAGCTCTAGCCATTCTTTATTGGTAACATTGACTATGATATAATGCTGCTAACCTCTTTTCATTAATTAGACTCAGTTGGTCAACCTGCTTTTTCACCCAATCAACTTCATTTAGTTGAGTTTCTGACAATACCTTAAGTGATGGAATCTCAACTTCAATTAGCAACATAGTTTCAGTACCATATACTAAAGAGTAAGGGGTAGCTCCTATTGATGTTCTGATGGAGGTCTGATAGGCCATGAGTAGAGCCGGTAATTATGGGGTGGGTTCGCGGGCTGACCCGCCTCGCCCGCAAAAAAAATGCTAGGCGGGCCAAAAAATTTAGCCTGTTGAAGCTGTGGGCCATTTTGACCCACGCCTGTGTGACCAGCGGGGCGGGCAAGTTCCAGCGGGTGCGGGTTGGCCCGCGGACCAGAAAAAAAAATTGCTCCAGCGAGACTTGCACTGAGGACCCATAACTGAGGGAAGTCGAGGCGCGCATACATCGGCACCACCGCTCCTTTCTCTCCTTCCCCTTCCACTGACGCTCCCCCGAGGGTGCTATCCCTCGCAGAACTACCCCCATTCGCACCCTCCGCCTCAATAGATTTCCCCTTCCGAGCTGTTGCAGCAACTGTTTGGCATCATCGGACAAACCTGGCTAAAAAAACAAGCCTTCCTCCGAGGAACCCGCTTCATCCCTCCCTTCTTAGTGAAGATTGAAGAAGAAAGAGGGTCAGCCAAACAGCGGTCCACGATAAGACGGGGGGGCAAGTGTTCTTCGGAATGATTGGGCGTAAAGGCCACGTAGGCGGTGAATCGGGTTGAAAGTGAAAGTCGCCATTAGATCCGGGAGATGGGGCATATCCACGAACACAAAATAGGAGATGGGGCATTTTCACATGAAGAAGAATAGGCTCAAGCAGTCAGGTTAAGGGCGAGAGAGAGATTAAATTCACAGAGAAGTCAAGCAGGGAAGTCCGGCCATTGCGGGTCATCGCGGGCCGGCCCGCATTGGCCTATGGAGCGGGGCAAGTGGACTTTCCTGACCCGCCAGACTTGTGGGCCATTGCGGGCCAGCCCGCCACGACCCACGGGCCGGTGCGGGTCGGGTCGGGACGGGCCAGCCCATTTGGCCCGCATTATCGGCCCTAGCCATGAGTGCAAATGGTATCATGTTATGCCAGTCTTTATAAATAATGGTCATCTTCTTTGTAAACACCCCATTTTTTCCCTTTAATTACAAATAATGTTTCATTTTTTTATTTTTTTTCATTTTTCTTATATTTTTCAAAAATGAAGGAAAAATAATGAAAAAAAAATAAATAGGAATAATACACCAATTTTGAAAAATGAAGGTAAAAATAATAATGAAAGATGTTAAGTAATTTTTATAAATTTTTAGAATTTCAAAATAATATAAAAATAATAAAAATTGCAATGCATATATGCAAATTGCATTTAATAAAAAAAAAAAGAGAAAATGGGCTGGTCCAGCTAGTCTGGTCGCTAACCTTAGGTGCGTGCGAGGAGGGTCTGGTCGCGAGTTTGAAAAGTTGGGAAAGCACTTTTTGCCGTTTTGATTTTTTTTCCTTCCAAGTGACACATGGCAGCACACGATTGGATGATGGAATCGCACGCGTCGGGTGCGTGCTTGTCTTCAACCTTCGTTCAAGATCTGCTCTAATAGCGAGGAAGGGAAATCTAGCCATTTTGATTCTATTTTTTGCACAAATCTAGTAGATCTTTGACTAAAATAAGATAAACATCATTGAATTAACATAAATCTTAATAAAAATCAAAGATTTACACGAATTAAAAGGAGATAAAAAATGGGTTCAACCGCAAATCTGATCTAAGCCTATCAGATGGAAATTAGAGCTTATTAAGCTCAGTTTTTGGAGCCTATAAATATAACTCGATGAGAGGAAGTGAGGGCACAGATCATAAGAGAGAGATACACAAGTTTGAAGCCTTCGCCGGAGTTCTTCAAGTCGTCGCCGACGACCACTACCAAAACCACCACTAGGAGCGGTCTTTAGTGCAAAGTAACACCATTACTCGACTCCACGCCCTTGAGAACCTAGGTTTCGACTCCTTAACCCCCTTTAATAGCCACTAGGAAGCCGTCGTTGAAGGAGCTCCAATCGCTGCGATCCGATTCGACTCGATTCGAACTGATCCGACTCGCAAACCACAACCAGTATCTAGGTTAGCTGAATTTTATTTATTAGAATATGAAAAAAAAATAAAAAAAAATAAAAAAATAAAAAAAGGAATTATTTTTTACAATATGTTAATTAGAATTAGGTTTAGAGTTTTAATAAATAAATAAATATGTCTATTATAATTAATAGATAAATAAAAATCTAAAATAATAATAATAATAAAATAATTAGAAATTAATAAGAGTTAGATTTATAATATAATTAAAAAATTAATAAAAATAATAACAAACATTTTTTTATCACTTTGAAAAGTTCTTTAAAAAAAAAAACATATATTTGTCGAGTCTAATTTTTAACATTTTTCATTATATTCCTAATCCGATTCACATTAGATCCTATGGTCATCCAATATAAATTCTCGACTTGAATTAAGAATTTTATTATTTTATTTAGAGTCGCCACCTAACTGAAGTTGGAAAAAATTATTGAATTAGAATTAATTGAGTGGATTAATTCTAATTTAGACAACTAGTCGATGAAATCTCTTCTTTTTATTTTTATAAATGAAAAAAAAAAGAAAGAAAAACCAGAGATTCTCGACTCGGGGGGCTATCCTATTAAAACTCTAAAGTTACCACCTTATCCTTTTGAAATTTGAGTCTTGTTTTGATATCCTTTTTTCTTTTTTCTTTTTTGTATAAAAAATTTCACTAATAAGGGTTTGGAAAATGATTTTTTTTATTCCTTTTAGAGTTACCCCATAAGGGTGCTTACTTACTTGCTATTCGAGATCAAACAAGCTGTAGTTCGCTTTTCATGAAAAAAAATTTAGTAGATTTGTTTAAGTTTTAATTATGGAAAACATGTTGGGTTTACGCTTATTTTTATTTTAAAGATTTCTAAAAAATTCCAAGCCTAAGCTTTATTATTTTTATTTTATTTTTCTAAAAATTAAAACTTCCAATTTTAAAAGAAATCAATTAAATATATATATATATATTATGAAAAGAAAATTTTCTAGGTGATAAAGAAAAACTCATTATTTTTATTAATTTTTAATTCATATTCTTAATCCAACTCTTTTTAATTTCTATTTATTTTATTATTATTTTTTATTTATCTATTAGTTATAATGGACATGTTTACTTATTTATTAAAACTCTAAACTAGTTCATATTCTATTTTTTTTTATTTTTTGCATATATATATATTTTAGATTTTTTCTTATTTATTCTAATAATAAATAAATAAATAAATGAATGAATAAATAAAATTAAAAAAAAAACAAATCGGCTAACCTGGATATGAATCGCGGTTCGCGGGTTGGGTTAGATCGGCAATCGAAACTTCTTCGTTGGTAGCTTTCCGATGGCTTTTGAAGGTGATTCAAGGCTGCTTATGGGCTTTCCGAAGGTAGGTAATCCAAATGTGGCGGTGGTTTTCTTTAAGAACCTCTCCAGGTGGTGGTTCGGAGGGCGGTTGTTAGTCGCGATTTGGGGAACTCCAGTGAAGCTTCAAATTCGTGTATTTTATCTCTTTTCTCTCTTCTGATCTGTGCTTTTACTTCCTCTCATCATGCTTTATTTATAGGCTTCAAAAACTAAGCTAGATAAGCTTAAATTTCCCTCCAATAAGCTTAAATTAGATTTGTGGTTGAACTCACTTCTGATTTGCCTTTGATTCATGTAATCTTTGATTTTTGTTAAGATTAGTGTTAATTAGATGATATTTATCTCATTTTAGTAAAAGATTTGTGTAAAAAATCGAATCAAAATAGTCGGATTTCCCTTCCTTGCTATTGATGATGATTTCGGACGGAGGTTGAAGACAAGCACGTGCTCGGCGCGTGCAATCCCTTTGTCCAATTGTATGCTGTCACGTGTCCTTTGGAAAGAAAAGAAAAACAGAATGCGTAAAATGCTTCCCCTGCGTTTCGAACCTATGACCTAACCCCTTCCCTACGCGCATAGGGCCAGCGACCAGACCAGTTGGGCTAGCCCACTTTCTTGTTTTTTTATTAAAAGCAATTTGTATATATGTGTTGCAATTTTTATCATTTTTATATTATTTTGAAATTTAAAAATTTATAAAAATTATTTAACCTCTTTTGTTATTGTTTCTACCATCATTTTCCAAAATTGATGTATTATTCCTATTTATTTTATTTTTTTCATTATTTTCCTTTATTTTTGCATAATAGAAGAAAAATAAAAAAATGAAAAAAATGAAAAATGAAACATTATTTGTGATTAAGGGCAAAAATCGGGTGTTTACAATATCTAATTGATCTTTTAGAGATTTTAGTTTTAGAAAAGAAAAAAAAAAAAGAGGTTTAGACTTAGAATTTTTTTTAAGAAATCTTTAAAATGATAACAAACATAAACTTGACATGTTTTCATAATTAAAATAAAAACAA
This sequence comes from Laguncularia racemosa, assembly GCA_037954665.1. Taxonomy (NCBI): domain Eukaryota; kingdom Viridiplantae; phylum Streptophyta; class Magnoliopsida; order Myrtales; family Combretaceae; genus Laguncularia; species Laguncularia racemosa. The sequence continues at coordinate 738,294 of JBBMOL010000056.1, forward strand.
ATCCACTAAAGCTTTTTTCATAAAAAGTGAACTACGGCTTGTTTGATCTCAAATAGCGAGTACATAGGCACCCTTATGTGGCAACTCTAAAAAAAAAAAAAATCATTTTTCAAATCATTATTAGTGTAATTTTTACATCATTTTTTTTAAAATATCTTCTTCTTTATAAAAAAAAGATATGATAACATAACTCAGGTTTTAGAAGGATAAGGTGGTAACTTTAGAGTTTTAATAGGATAGCCTCCAAGTCGAGAATCTCTGGTTTTTCTATCTTTTTTTTTTTCATTTATAAAATAAAAAGATGAGATTTTGTCGACTAGTTGTCTAAATTAGAATTAATCCGCTCAATTAGTTCTAATTCAATAATTTTTCCCAATTTCAGTTGGGTTGCGACTCTAAATAAATAATAAAATTCCTAGTTCAAGTCGATGATTTATATTGGATGAGCATATGATCTAATGTGAATCGGATTAGGAATATAATGTAAAATTTTAAAATTAGACTTGACATTCTCTTTAATCCATTTGATATTTTTATTAGCTGATTCTATAGGTCCATTCATTTGTGGTCGATATGGAGTGGAATTCTTATGATCGATTCTAAAATGTTGCCATGATTCTATCATGAGCTTGTTGTTGAGGTTTGTGCTATTATCTATAATAATTGACTAAAGAGATCTATATCAAGAAATAATGTCCCTTTTGATGAATTTGACCGCTACTCCTTTGGTAACATTAGTATATGAGGAAGCTTCAACCCATTTGGTAAAATAATCGATTGCCACCAATATAAATCAATGACCATTAGATGCTTTTGGATTAATTGGCCCAATTACATCTAAACCCTACATAGAGAATGGTCGTGGTGAAGAAAGTGTATGAAGTTCTTAAGGAGGGGCATTTATTTTTTTGGCATAAATTAACATGGATGACAACGTCTTACATGTTTAATGCAGTCGGATTCCATAGTCAACCAGTAATAACCCAATCTCATGATCTTCTTAGCTAGCATGTAGCCGTTCGTGTAAAGGCCACATATTCCTTCATGTACCTCTTTCATAAGGGTGTTTGCTTCTTTCTCATCTACACATCTTAATAATGTGCTATCAAATGCTCGCTTTTATAGTATGGATCTACTTAACAAAAAAATGACTTGCTAATCTTTTGAGCATTTTTTTGTCAGCTTTTTTGGATATCATCCTTCCTGAAGTAGGATCTTGATGTCATAATACTAAGACTTATTGTCTTGCATTCCTACAATAGCTAAAAAAAAAAAAAAGTAAGTTTATCTTCAATCTCACTTGCATTCCTTCAATAGCTAAACAAAAAGCAAGTTTATCTTCAATCTCAATCTTAAGAGGTTAGATTTCTATCCCTTCTGTTATTTGAGTCAATGATGCCAATGTAGCTAAGGCATCAACAAACTGATTTTGCACCCTTAGTACATATGTGAATGTGATCTCTCTAAACTTTCCTATTAACTATGACAAGTGATGGTGAGAAGGTACCAATTTTAGATCTTTCATCTTATACTCGCCTTGGGTTTGACAAATGATGAGTGAGGAGTCCCTATAGACTTCTAATTCATGAATTCTCATATATCATTTTGAGACCTAAAACGCATGCTTCGTATTCTACAATATTGTTAGTATATGGAAACATGAGCCTTGTTGCTATAGGGAATTGGTTACCTTCAAGTGAAACTAGCACTACTCCTATTCCACAGCCAAATACATTAGCTGCTCCAACAAAGTACGATTTCCATTTGAGAATCTTTTCTTTTTCAGAATTAGGATCATTTTTAGTCACCAATACATCTTCATCTAGAAATTGTGCTTGTGGTTCTTGGGAAGTTCCTTCAAGTGGATGCTTAGCCAATTGATCATCTACAACTTGCCCTTTAACTGAACTCTGATTCATGTAGGTGATATCGAATTTAGATAATAACATTTGCTATGTAGAAATCCTACCAATTAGAGTTGGTTTGTTTGACAAATACTTCAGGGGATTATGTTTTGTTAATAACTCAACTAAATGGTAAAGTGTGCATTGTCTAAGTCAATGCATAACCCAAACTAATGCACACCACGTCCTTTCTACTTCAAAGTATTTTTGTTCCCCTTTAGTAAATTTCTTGCTCAGGTAGTAAATAGCTTGCTCCCTTCCCCTTTCATCCTTCTGGCCAAGCATACACCCTATGGATTTAGGTAATGTTGTCAGGTACAAGAATAAGGGCTTGCCAAGTATAAGGGTTACTAATATAAGAGATTTCATGAGATATTGTTTGATTTTCATGAAAACTTCTTCACATTCTTCATTCCATTCTATGACACCATTTTTCTTTAACAACTTAAACAAATGGTGACATTTATCCGTGAGCTATGAGATGAACCGAGCAATATAATTCAAATGCACAAGTAGTCCTTTGACTTCTTTAAGTGTACGTAGAGGTGTCATTTCCAGTATTGCTTTGACTTTATCTAGGTCTACCTCAAAGTCCTTTTGATTGACCATGAAACCTAGTAATTTCCCAGAGGTAACTCCAAAAGTGCATTTTTTTGGGTTAAGTTTCAGTTAGTACTTCCTTAACCGTTCAAACAGCTTTTTCAAAGTGTCTACATGGTCTTCCCCTTCATTGGATTTAGCAATTAGGTCATCAACACACACCTCAATTTCTTGGTGCATCATATCATGAAATAATGCAACCATCACTCTTTGATAAGTTGCCCCGGCATTTTTAAGACCAAAGGGCATAAATTTATAACAAAAGGTGCCCCAAGCTGTGATGAAGGTTGTCTTGGTCTTATCTTCTTCTGACATCTTGATCTAGTTATATCTTGAGAAACCATCCATGAATGAGAAAAGATGATTTCTAGCCGTATTATCTACTAAGACATCTATGTGGAGTAAAGGGAAGTTATCTTTTGGTGTTGCTTGATTCAAGTCTTGGAAATCTATACATACACAAACTTTCCCATTTTTCTTTATTATTAGTACTATGTTAGCTATCCATTTAGGATAATTTGACACCTCAATAAACCCAACCTCCAATAATTTCTTGATTTCTTCCTTGATTTTCAATAAAAATATTAAATCAAAATCGCCTTAATTTTCATTTTTTGGGTTTGATGTTTTCTTGTGTAGGCAACTTATGAACCATGATTGATGGGTCAAGCGCTAGCATATCTTCATAAGACCATGCAAATACATCAAGGTATTTAGATAATAGCTTTGTTAACCTTCCTTTTTGCTTATCATTAAGATTGCCCCCAATCTTGAGATTCCTAAGGTTGTCCTCATTTCCTAGGTTGATTGTTTTAATTAACTCATCAATGGAAATCCTACCTTATTCATATATTTGCCAATTCTCTTAAATTACTTTATGGTCATCAACATCATCCCCAATGATTAACCCAATAGGGTCGGAGGTGATATTAATATTTTTACCTTCTACGTGTGTGAAATATCCTTGATTTTCATCACTGGATTTGGATAAATGTATAAAGAAAAGAAACGAATAAGTAGAAGGGAAAAGATGGACCGATATTGAGGAAATGATTCAAGAATTCATTGATTTTATTCATGTGGGTTACACTTATTATATGAAAAGAAAAAAAAACTCAACAAATATTAAATCATGGTCCACCCTTGCTCTAAAGCAGGCTTATTGCTATTTAGAGGATGAGAGAACTAATTTTAGAGTGATTGAGAGTATGGGATATGCCCATTGATTCTTGTTGTTGCTTGACTATCAGATCATCAAAGTTGTCTTCTTTTGTAGATACCAGTGTCTTAACACTAGCCGGGGTAGGTGAATGTAGTTTGGATTTGTGGAAAATTCATTAGGGTATTGTACAGTTTGTTTCCCTTTTTTCCTTGCTTGAACTTCATCTAAAATCTTTCTTCTAGAGTCGGGACATATCCAAGACCAAATGTACCCATTTGGCTTTCTTTAAACTACACCTTTCTATATCTTTGTTTCTTAGAACTAGTAATCATACACATGTCATCAAATATCCGGAGTCCTAAGTCATTTGGGCCTTCTCCTATGTAGGGTATGGCTGTTTCTTTATAAATGGAATAATCTTGTTTGCCCAAGACATTGATGATTTAACCATTAGAAATGAATTTGACCTTTTGGTGGAGGTTAGAAGGAATGGCTTGTTCTATATGGATCTAAGGCCTCCCAAGAAGCAAGTTAAAAGACCTTGGTATGTCCAGGTTTGAAAAGGGATTTCAAATAATTGTGGGCCAATTTCTACCATCAAGTCAATTTCCCTTACAATTCCCTCCTTGACCCATCAAAAGCCTTTACTGTTGTAAAACCTGGTTTCATATTAGATATATCAACACCTAGCAGGTTAAGAGTAACTAGAGGGCATACATTGAAGGAGGACCCATTATCGATGAGGACTCTAGAAACAATCATGTTATTGCATTTTACCACTATGAATAGTGGTTTGGTGCATTGATTACATTTTTCTCCTAATTCTTTCGTTGAAAAGGATATTTGATCAATAGGAAAAATGGAATTAATAGTGTGTCCCAATTTTTAATAGATATTCCCTATAGCACTTTAACTTCCCTCAAAGTTCTAAATAAGGCTTTTTGTGAGGCTCGGAAAAGAGTAAAAGACCCATAAGAGAGATTTGGGCTAAAGTTTTTGATAATTGGTCCATGATTTTATATTCACTGGACTTGACCATCTTTGAAAAAATTGATAGCCCTTTTTCTTCTTCTGTTATTAGGTTTTTCTCAGTTGATTCACTAGTTTCAAGTTTTTTCGTGGCCTCTTCTTTAGGGCTATAAATCCTTACTGACTGGGTGATTCCTCCAATAATAGAACTTAAGGGTTTCTCTTTATTAACTGTTGTATAATTAAATGCATAGCTTTATAGTTTTTAGGTGCCAAAGGAACATGGAAAGTATATTTCTTAGCCTTTGGGATTTTTTGCTCTTGTTTAAGTTCTTTGTAGCATTTTAGGATCATTGATTTGAAGTCAGATCCTATCATGTTAACCATTTGATCATTATCCTTCTCATTATAGGGATTGTCTTCTTTTTCAAAATTGGAACCCCAACCACTTGGGGTAGGTTCTTCATGAATTGGCAATTAGATGGAACAATCAACAAAATAATTGAATTTCCCTAAACATTGTCCTAATAAACCAATTGTGGGATCACTTGCATGCCATCTTTTTCCCAACTCCTTATGAGTTGTTAGCTTATAAGGCTTGGGAGTCAACATTTCCTGAATGTAGGATGATTAGATTTTGCCTTCCAACAATAATTGATAGATGGCTAACTTAACTTGTGCTCTATTGTTTGGGTTGACTAATAGTAAGAAGTCAGCTTGTTGCAAGTTCTATACTACCTGCTCTATTGGTAACCTGTCCAAATCAATTTCAAGTTCAAGTGCTTTTGAAGTGATCATGTTAATGGTGGGACTATGATTAAGAAGTGGGTTATAGTTGACATTGGGAGTAGGTGGCTCAATGAAGTCTAGTTACACCACCCCTGCATCAATTAGATCTTGGATTTTATTCTTAAGTCTCCAGCATCTATTTGTAGAATGTCCTACTTGCCCTATATGGTATTCACATTTGAGATTGGAGTCATAGGTTCTTGGCTTGTATTTCTCATTGGGAATTTCAAAACTGATTAGATTATCAACCTTAAGGCTAGTGAAGACTGGGCTGAGAGGGATTAGGATTCGGGGTGAATTGTCTAAGAGGTCTGTTGATTTAGGGTTAGTTGTTTGGTTGTGTTTGGATAGAAGTGTTTATGGTTGGGTTTGGTGTTTGGAAGGATAGGTGAGGAGTTAGCTTGTTATTTTTGCTAAAATTAACCATGCTAATTGTATCTTCTTTTCTTTTGATATTATTTAGTGGCTTGGCTGATGTTGTTTTGGGAGTTTTGTTGATTGGCAATTTTCTAGAGGTGATAGCATTTTCAACCCTGCATCTTATGGCTACCACTTCTACAAAACGTGAAGATGTTTTCCCAAATAGGTAGGTGAAATAGGGTTTCTTCAGTGTATTGATAAATATGGATGTAAGCTCTTTCTTAGAAATTGGGGTAATGACCCTTGTAGCCTAAGCCCTTTAACGGTAAGCGTATTCTTTGAAGGACTTATTGTGCTTTTTGTGGATGCTCCCTAAGTCCCATATTGAAGGAGCAACTATAATGTTGAATTTGTATTGCTCATAGAAAGCTGGAGCTAACTTTTCCCAATTATTGATATGATTGAGGTCTAGTTGTGCATACCAAACTAGAGTAGGTCTTATAAGACTGTCTTGGAAAGTCTACACCATTAATTGGTTATACTGTATGTATTTGACCCCCTAAATAGCCTTCTTGAATTGGTTGAGTTGATCAAAGAAGAGTCAAATTTTCCACTAGGAATTTCACTTAATCATTGAGATTTTATATAGCTTTCTCTAATGAAACCATTCTTTGATTAGCAGTATTGTCACTTGTATTGTCATCATTATTACTTGACATTTTGGCTTTGGAACGAGTGTAGTATGGACTTCTTGTGGGGTTCAATTGTTTAGGCATAATCTTGAAACTTAGATTGATCAACACTGGATCGCTTGTTAGTACAATTTTTTTTTCAATGCATGAGTCAAGCAGATGTAGATATGGGGTTAGCGAATAATCCATGATGTGGAAACTTAGAAAATTTATTAATATTTCAATTTTATAGTTTGATTACATGAATTGAAAAGGAATTACAAAAAATCTAAAATCTAAATCTTCCTCTTCTTGCGATGACATGATCCTTTTTCTATTTTCTCTTTTGTAAGAGTTTCTAGTTCCTTGATCTTTTGCCTAGCCTTTCTTAGCTGGGCTTCTAGAGCTTCAACTTGTTGGTTAGATTCTTGACATCTATTCTTATAAATATCCCCCTTTCTTTCCATGTTTTTCCATATGGACTTGCATTCGTGCTTGCGCTTCTTCCATATATGTCTTCATTTCAAGAGTGGGATTTGCTGGTGTAGGTTAGAGTACAATTGGGGTACTATATTGTTTTTCACCTGTCCTTTTGAGTTGGTAAAAAATGTACTCTTTGGTTGCTCGATATTTACCTAATTCCTCTCCTCAAATTCCTTATGTCAATAGTAGGGCTTATTATTCTAGTCTCCCATAGGGTTTTGATCTCCAATAGATTAGCTATCTTGTCAGTTGTTATCATATGAGGATTGTGGAAATCAAGTGTGATGGGTTTGAGTGAGGGTTTATGGATTATATCTTGAATAGGTCCTAATTGACATATTGGAGCAGCTTGGTAGTAATTGGTGCACCAGTTAAATCCATTTAAGGGAATTGCCTCATATTTTTTACAAGCACATACCATCCTAGTACAAGAATTCCATCTAGCTACCCATAATATGTCTTCAGCATAGAAGTCTTGTAAGACATCAATCTAGTAGTAAGTAGGAATATCCTCTAGCAATGTGATTTTGGAAGCAAAGGAATCAATAAGGTTGATTTGTTGTGCAAAGGCCCCTTGAATGAAGTCAAGTTTGTAGCATCGCATATGGTTGACAAACCATATCATAATCAATGCCATGTTAGTTTTTAAATCCGCATGTCTTTTTTTCTTTAAGTAGTTAAGTGATCTAATTTGCTTAGCGAGAAGCGTGGGGATGAAAGACTTTCCCTCTAGAAATTGGGCTACTATTTCTGCGACCCTAAAGTGGATATGAAAAATCCCATTTGAAAACAATATAGTCTCGAAGGCCATTAGGATGAATGCATGAATTTGGTCTTGTAGCCATGCTTCAAAATCTATGCAAACAAGGTTTGCTTTTCGTGGTAACTAGATTGAGTTGCAAACCATGTCAACAAATCATTAGTTTTAATACAATTCCCATTATAATTTCCTAAGGCTTTATTGATTTCAGCCTTACGAGCCCTTAGTAATTTACTGAAGATTTTTGTAGGCCTTGCTTCAAGATCTAGGATATATATGCTTTCAGTGCTGGGTGAAGCCTTAAGCAATTGAGCATATTCTTCCATTGTTAGGCCTAATTAATGGGGACCTAAGCAAAAAGTGACAGTTTCTAGATCCAAAAAATGAACTAAAGCCTAGACCAAAGTGATGTTAACAAAGACCTTCTATAGTGAGAGGATTGGTTCAAACTTATCTTGAATGACCTCTTGTTGACTTGGGTTGAAGAACTAGATCCATCGATCAAGTACTATCTTTGACTCTAGGGGTTTATGAACATGGACTTCCTTAAGAAGAGCTTGCATGTGGGATGAGCTTGCTATTGCTACAAAATTTATGAAAGTAAATACATCATGACTATACTATTTACAAGAAAATACTTTTGTTATAAAGAATTTACAGGGAAATTTACAATAACAATGTTATAAGTTACAAAGAAATAGAAAAATAACTCCACTAAAGTTGCAATTTTTTTTTCTATTTGCCACATCATGTTTATTTGCCAACTTGAAGGGTTTGTGAATGTAATTAGGTAGTATATATAGGTCCTTAACTTCTGTGACCTCGCTCATTTTCAAAGAAAATGGTTTACAGATCACGTCAAAACTTGAGTGGGATAACTTAATCAGCCTCAAGCAATGGTTGCCCCACAACACCTGAAGCTTACATAATGGCTTCCCTCCTAAGGTCCTAAAATGACTTAGGTTTAACCGTATCTATCATACATTTGATGCCTTCACTTCAAATTTACAAATAAATAAAAATGCTACAAAAAATATAAAGGTTAGAACAACTATATTAATATACACCATATATATATCTACAAGTAAAGGAAAGAAAAAAAAAATGGAAGGTTTTAGTAGCTAGCCCACTTATTTGAACTCCTTAGTGGAGTTGCTATTCTATCGAATCTAATTTTTCTAATCCGATTTACATTAAACCTTAGCTTATTTAATGTAAATCCTCAACTAAGATTAGAAAAAAAAAAGTTATTTTCTTTAAAAAAGGAAAAAGGAGTCACCACCCAATTGGAATTGGGAAAAATGTTAAATTAAGACTAATTGAGTGGATTAGTCTTAATTCGATTACTAGTCTATATATATATATAAAAAATTACACTAGAAATTTTGGAGTTTGGGGGCTATCTTATCAAAACTTGAAGTTACCACCTTTCAACCTTCCAAAATTTATATTTTTATTTATTTTTATTTTTTTAGAAGAGAAAGAAATGAAAAAAAAAAGAGAGACCAAATAATAAAAAAAATAGAGAAGAGAAATAAGAGAAGATTTTTTTTTTTAAATGAGGTCATCCCAAGGGTGCTTATGTACTCGATGCTCGGGATCAGACTTATCGTAGTTCACATGTTTTTTTAAAAAAAAAAACAAAACAAACTTGTTAAAAAAATTGTGAATAATTATAAAAAAAATTGTATTTAAAATATATTTTTTAGAGAAAGATTTTTTTTAATATTTTAAAAATAAACTAAGAAAATGTTTATAATTTTTTAGGAATATAAAATATCTTAAAAATACATATAAACTAAAAGAATTTTTTTATCTAAATAATTAAAAGAAATTATTTTAAAATGTCTTAAAAAATATACGTATATAATAACTGTTTTTTTAAAACAATTGTTTCTAAAAATAATGATAAAAAAACGAACCTAGGTTGAATTTGATGACCACAACAGCAAAATGACAGAGGACAACAGCGAGATGGTGGAGGATAGAAGCGAGACTATTTTTATCGGAGTTTCTAGAAGTGGGAATGTGACCAAATCGACGAAGTGGATTGATTAGGGAAGAAAGAAAAAGAAAAATGAGAGAGAGAGAGAGAATGTTGCTGGAATTTTTTTTTTCGCAAGCCTCTCCCTAAAAGAAAAAAAAAAAACCATGTTCTAGCAGATTTGGAAATCCATTTATAAGTGAACGTGGGTTAAACAGTTGGGGGAGAAGAAAGGTCGAAGGTTGGAGATTTTCATTATTGCAAAAATGTTTTTTTTTTTAATTTCTTTGATTAATGATTTTATTGCACTTTAATTTGATTGCAGAAGTTATTTGCTTCTTAAATTATGCTATTTGATCTTCCATAAGCTTTGAAACGTCAAAAGAAAGAGAAAAGAAAATTCGGGCTCCTCATAGTCTTCAATGGTGGATGAGTTAGGGGTAGAAGATGATGAAGATGTGGGTTCAACCTACGTTTTTCATTGTAACAAAAATGGGGCAAAAAAGAAAAAAGTGGGTTGGATTCAAACCTAGGGCTGGGGGGGGTGGGGGTTTCCGCTAGGCTATTGGCTTGTGCCTCAATCATATAATATAACTAAATTGCATTTATTATAGTTTATTTATAAAAATAAAGAAATAATAAAAGATTACAAATAATAATAAATAAATAATAATAAAAAATGGTGTATCTTTGTAGATGATTAATAAATTGATGTAGATAATTATTATTACTCAATTAGAAAAGTGTTGATAATTTAACACTTAACTTGTGAATTTAGACATGACACAACACGACTATAAATAGTTTAGGTTAGAAAAAATTGACACGAATAATAAAACGGTTAAACTTAAAAATGGCACTTTAAAATATGTATTCGGGTTCAGGTTTCGTACATAGACTTGTTTTACGAACTCATTTATTAAACATGTTTTGTAAACATGTCATGTGTTTAACACACAAACCCGTTTATTATTAATTATATTTTAAATATTAAACTTATACTGTTTTCTCTAGTGACTTCTACTTAGGTCATTTTGGAAAATGGCACATGTTATTTAACCTTTTCATTATAGTATATAAAATGTGTAATTCTTTAACCTCTTTTTTCCCTCTCATTCTTTAGTCCTTTGGTATAACATGTGTTATATTTATATATAGAGTCATGTTATAAATATATAGGCACCTAATATATATTATAAATATATGTGTTATATATATTATATTTATATATTTGTTATATGTAACCTATTTGTCTTATTTGTAATATTATGTATAAAATCTATAATCTTATGTATAGATATGTTATATATTTGCGTTATATATATAACAAATATGTAGAGTATATTTTTATATCTATGTGATATATATAATTCGTATGTTATATATAATGCTATACATATGTGATGTTATATACATAACTAATAAAAAAATTACATTTTTGTTATATACATAATATTATACAATCTATTATCATACATGTAATTTATCTATTCTTACAATTAACTACTTAAATTTTACAATTAATTAACCTATTTAGAAACTATAAATGACCACGAAATACTTGTAAATAGTAAATTAACATTTTCAAATTTTAGGTAGTTACTTGAAAAAATAAAAAAAGTTCTAGGTAACAATTGTGATATTATCCCTATATATATAACAAAAGCATAATGTTATACAATCCATTATGTTATACAAATGTTATGCATATAATAAAAATAGAGTATGTACTCATATGATTGATACACACACACATATATATTTTATAGCTTTATGTTATATATAATATATATGCATAATCAATATGTTATATGTATAATGTTATTTATATAATTTGTATTGTATAGAACATCCATCTCTCTCTCTCTCTCTCTCTCTCTCTCTCTCTCTTATATATATATATTATAGATGTTAAAGATATTATAAAAAAAAGTAGATCATGTATTTGTCAGTATGTTATATATATAATTTGTATTGTATATGCCCCTAATTTGGCTAAGTGATAACAATTTATCATATAACTTACTTAAGTAAAATACACAAAGTTATAGTTACTAAATGGGTTTTTAAATCAATTTTAGGACTTTGAAATTGTTAATTAATTTTTTAAAAACATATTCATGGGTTGTAGGCTTCTTGAAAAAGTTTGTTGGTTGTGAGTCATAAAATCTCGTAGTACGACAAGAAAGGATAAACTAGGTTCTAGGGCCTATAGAGCCTACACAAAATATACAAACCACAAATAGCAAGCCATGAAGCCATAGAGGACTCCTAATAAGTCTTAGTGTAAACATAACATAGATCTTAGTCATAATAATGATTGATGTAGTCTATCTCTATAATCTCATCCCATGTCTCCTTAAAATTGTAGTCTAAACATAACACAGATCTTAGTCATAATAATGATCGATGTGTCTATCTCTGTAAAATCATCCCATGTCTCCTTCTTAAAGCTATAACCCATCAAGTTATATAGTAGCTTAGTAAAATCCTCACCTTAAAAAAAAAAAGAAAAAAGAAAAAGGAAAGGGGGAGTGAATCATGAGGGCCTAGTACATAGTAATACAAACGCATATTCTAAAACCCATGAAAATTGAATACGTATAATACCAGATTAGTTAAAAGATTGTATTAAAAGTCTTAATTATGCCTTGTGTAAATTAAAGTTAAAAGAAATAATCATGCGGTGAGTGAACCGAGAATTTTTTTTGAATAAACAATAAAATAAATTAAAATCGTAAGCTTAAGATAGTCGAATGGAAATTTGAGATGTTCAGAACAATTTAATTAGCTTAGTCATAAAATTTTGTATTAAAACACTAAAGTTACTAAATTTACGTAAATTATTACGCGTGATAAATGGACTTGTAAAATTCAAAAAGTTATCCACATATATATTGACTTTGTCCTCTAGAAGCATCTTTGACTTCGAAAGCTTATCCAAAAGTGAGAGAGAAAGAGAAATGATGAGACAAACGAGGAAACAGAGAAGAAAAAGAAAAAAAGAAGAAGGAAAGCACAATAAAAGTTTACATAACTTCTACGTACGACCTCCGAATCACAAATTGGGATCACCATCGTGATTCTTGAGGTGAGATCTACAAAATCAGGCTAGTCTTGTGCGGGAAAAAAAATATTTTTGGAATTTAAATACAATTTTGATATATATATAAAAATATGATTTAGTTTAGAAAATAACTAAAATAACTAGAAATATACTAGATAGAATAATATTAGTTATGAGTAGTATGTAATGGTGTGGTTTTCTTGTATTTTTAGGAGAAAAAAATTATCCCGAAAATATATTTGAAGATTACTACAAGTAATTGAAAATGAGACTTGAGTGAGTAGGTACTTTAGGGTATAATGTTATTAGTATATGATATTGATATTTATATAATTATAAGATTGATTTGATCGCCCTATTATGAAAATATAAAGATATATATATATATTGTAAGTGGATGTTGGATTTATGTGTTGATGGTAATGTACAAGAAAAATCAATTTGTGTGTGTACAAAATGTGGGTGCACTGTACATGAAAGTGCGAAATTGTGATGTGTGTATGTGTCCGTGATTGGGGTGGTGTTGCTACGTGTGGTTATCTCTGCCTGCGCGTGTGGATTTGTGTGTTCGTATGTGCTTGATTTATCCATGTTGTGGGTGTGTTGACCTGGTATGTGTGAGCGTGTGGCTTGTTGGGATGAACATATGCATGTGAGAGCTAAACTTGGTGGCTACTGTAGACCTTGTGTGTGTATGTGGAATTGAATAGTGTGTGTGCGTGGAAGTGTAGGCATGATGCCATGTGCAGGTGCAGGTGGTGGGATCATGTAGGAGTGTGGGGAGTAGAGTGTTTGCATGTGTGGTGTGCAGATTTGTGTCTGTGTGTGCGTGGGGAACGGGAATCTTGTGTGGCGGTGTACTGGTATGAGCCAAGAAAATTATGTGAAGAATTTATACGTGTGTGTGTACAAGATTATGTGTGTGTAGAGGGGGAGGAGAATCGTGTGTGGGCGTGTGTGGTGATATTGTGGGAGTAGCTGTATTGGTGCAATTCTTGGTGTAAGAGTTAGATCTAGTGATGGGTGAGAGTGTGGTTGATAAAAGGGATTTTGGCAAGCTTGACGAGTAAAGTCCAATATATATATATATATATATATATATAGGATGTACGATGAAGTTGAGTTCGGTGAAGGAATGAAACAAAAGAGGAGTAGGAGACGTTAAGTTAAATTAAGATAGAATCATACCTATATATAGTAATAATGGTAATAATAAAAATAAAACGGTGATATATATATAGATCGAAAGAGGAACGAATGGTGATTTATCTTTAGTGATATTGTGGGTGTTGTTTTGTGAATGGAATTGAATGATTTCGTTTTGTGTCTATCTTTGATGTAATTGAACCTTGTGTGATTGATTTTTGCATGATCACCAAAAAATAATAATTTAATTATTACGACTTAAATAAAAATTGACACGCATTGCATGATTGAAGGCCATCGATGCTATAGGGCGTATCAGAAGTAATTGAGTAGGGTTACTATTATGCCAAGAGCGAACTAAGTGATTAGGGGATTATTGTGTTTTGATGGTTCCGAGTTCGGTCTATCCTTGAGGGTGTTTATTACTTAGTATGCTAATTACACTTAAGTTTATAGGATTAAAATTAAGAGACAATTTCTAATAAAGAGATAAGATTAAATTAATTGAGTAGTGAGACCTAAGCACTAATGATAGTGATACGATTCCCTAACCTAAGGTCAAGGGAGATGTAAATCCTAGACTTCACGCTGGTTATTAGAAGATCGCATGTGATGTTGCATTTATATGATTGCTCATGCATAGCATATGATTTGAAAACCTATTTGAAATTGCTTGTGCGTATAAATAGAATTGAGAGATTGCACTCCTATTTCACTAGGATATTAACCTACCCTCTTACAAATTTTGTTATGTAGGTCGTAACTAATTAAACTATCACCTTGGGCATTGTACTAGGGTAAGTACAGTTGTCTTAGAAATTCTAGGGAAAAGGGGGCAAGATGGAGAGATAACTTGAGTAATTTGTAGAACTTTACAATTTTAGATAATTGAAGGTTTGTAAATATTTAATCTAATATAAAGAGATCTATCTTCAGTTGTATTTTGTTATGGGACCTAGCTTAGGCCCGCTTTTAAGACTAATGTATAATGTTTCCATTGAATGCAGAATGAGTTTTATTTAAGATGAAGGAATGCTAGGAGTATTCGATTAGTTAATTATTGTGATTTAATAGTTTCATCTATCTTGGGTTAAGATGCTTCATGATTACTTAGTAGGAGCTGAGCAATTGTGGTGGGTTGTCACGAATTGGGTACCTTGTAGGGCATGACACACACATATGTCAAATGAGCCTTCAACAAATGCAGCAATCAATCACTTTATCCAATTAATTATCTTAATTAAACACCTAACATGGGAGTACTCATTACTTTAGACATCACGACAAGAGATAAGGGGTTTGATTCCATCATTGCGGACATTAGGGGTTGACAAGAGTATTCAAATTCCACGTCGTCGAAAACTATGTATGTAAGTAGTTTCATCTAAGTGACCTTGTTGTTATGTAGCCCCACTAATCGCAGTTTAGCTATACCGTGTTCCCTACTAGGACCTATAATCCCTTAAAAACTCCTAGTATGTTGTCTCTTTATTTATAGTGCCTATTATCAAATGTAATTCCAGTTATCAACTACCTGCCAAGCCACATATCAATAGCCTAAGCGTCAAACTACTGTGTCATTTTAGGGTATATGATCGTAACCATAATCTTGATCGAAGGTTTGTTACTTACTAACTCAAGTAACCACACATAAGTAGCAAATAGTTACTTAGTCGAGTTAATTATTAATCATGTTTAATTTTTCTATTCTATCACGTAAAACATAAGTTATTGTGTACCTGAAAGGTTGATGTTTCTTAATTCACAATCCGAGTTCCAAGTGAGTCAATTGAGTTGGTTTTATGTATCAAAAGAAAATTATAAGTTAGTTGATTATTTTAAGTGATTGAATCCTGCTCTAGGTTTGGTTTAAGACATTTAAGGTCCATACTAATTGTGAGCCTAATTAAGGTTATCTAGGCTTGATTAACTTTTAGCTAATTGTCGTTCTAACCATTTAGTGTTTATTTGATTAAACCTAATAAATTATTAGATTTTTAAGTCCGGTTGGGTTTAAGGTTCAATTATGGTATTTGGGCTCTTAAGTATAATAGGCCCAATTATGTTTGGAATTAAGCCTACTAGCCCTAATTGATTTAATTAAGTCCACTTATAGTTACTAAATGCATTTTAAGTCAAATTAGATCAAGTCCATGTATTTTAAATTGACATAGGTTTATTGTGTTTACTTAGTCTCATTAGTTGTATCCTAAGTCCAGTTGGTTTATTAGATTCCATTGGAATTCCATTTTAGGGCCTTGATAGGCATGTTTGTGTCTTAGGCTAAGTTTTATTGCAATTAGGTGAGCCTATTTTATTTCTTGGAGCTAAGTCTAATTTAATTTAATTAGTTAATTCGATTCGGGCTTTGAATTAGTTTGAGGTTCGATTGAGTTATTCATTCTGCTAAAGCTTATTTAATGTATAAGTTTTAAGAAGAAAATAGGCCCAATTACATTTTAAGTTTAGGTCTTGGGCCTACTTAAGTTATTAGGTTTACATTATCCTATCAAATGTTATTTCACCCCAATTAAGATGGTTTAGTTCATTAAGCTTATTTAAAAAAATTATGTTTAATTTCATAAGCCACTTGAGAGAGGGTAAGAGGGTGGTTCTTAGACCTATTTTGGTTGGGTTGACTTGTGGTTGGGTCAACTTTGGTCTAATTTAATTAAACCATAATCTGACTTAATTTTAACTCGTTACAAATTAAAATCTTAACTTTAAAGGGTCATTTTTTTTTCAATTTAAACCTAAATTAGGTGAAACTAATGCCATTTGTCTTTTTATTACTTCCACAGCCTATTATATACAAAAGAGCTTGGTTTTATTTAATTTAAGGTCCTTTAATTACCAAATCAATTTTAATTGCGATTTTTTTTAACTTTAGGAGCCCATAACCTATTTAATTTAGGTCTAAATCACTTCAAATCAAAGCCTACTTATTCTTACTCCTTTCTAGTTCTAATACAACATTTATTTTTCATTTTCAAGTTCAATATACCATCAAAACTGAATAAATACTATAGGACACAACATACCCCAACTTAAATTTGCATCTATTATTTAGTCCATTTAAATAAATTATCACCTTTAGGCCTCATTTCATACCTAAATAAATTCTCATTCATAATTAAATCATAATTCTACTTAATTAACCTAAAATAAATATAATTTATCACTTTTTTTTCCAGAATTAAACTTCACATCAAAATATGCAAGAAATTGAAGATTCAAAGATCACCCATATTACAATTCAACCTAATTCATCCTCAATTTTTGCTAAATTGAATACTTATTTTATAACTTCAATTTCAATCAAATTAATCACATCAAAAGCATGTTAACATGCTGTGAATTGATAATTAAATCATCAAATGATTCCATTCAACCACCTAGTTCAAGTATAGCACTGATTTCCACTCTTAACCTTGCACATATACCATTTAATCACCAAAATCAATCTAGATGTCATTAGTTCTTACTCTAACCCTCAATTTATCACCAATTAACACTCAAACCAGGTTTGACAAGAACAAACTAAGCCTCAAATTCATCATCATATTAGCGGTTACTCATTATTCAACAAAATCTCTAATTAAGTGTATCAAACTTGATTATTAATATGTATGTATGTATAGAAGGAAGAAAATTTTTTCTTAGATAAAATTTGATAATAAAATATTTTAAAACATGTAACCATATCTTATTAAATAAGAATTAGATTACATAAATATACAATTAAATCTCTTTACATAATAACATTACTTCACAATAAAATAATTATCCAATTAATTCTAATTTTGAAATAAATAATGATATGATTTTAGTATCCACTAAAATCCTTAATGAATAAAGCTTGTTCCTATTGGTTATGCTAATGTATGCGATCCTCTAGGTTTCTATATACAAAGGCAATATTAATCTGGATAAAGATAAAGGTAATTGTGTAGCAACAATTATTGACCACCCATGTGATAAAAAGGTTGTGAACCATAAACCATATGGACCGATTTTATGAGAGGTATTCTTAGGAATACTTTGTTTTGGGGATATTTTAAGAATTATTTTTGGAAAGTGTTAATCTTTTTTCGTTTCCTATGATACCACGTTTCCAAAATTAAAAAAAAAATTATATATTTATCCATATCTAACTATTTGTTTAAAGATATATTTACAATTATTCCAAACAAATATCATGCAATTCTTCTATGCAAGTAAAATCCTACTTGAAATCCGACCAAAAAGAATATTCCTAATTGAAAAAATAGGACTTGGGAAAATATGAAACCTAGATTTGCGTGCAAGAACCGGAAAGTTTCTTTTAGTCTAGTAGGGATTTAAGAAAAAAAAGGTGAAATATAGTAAATAATAATAAAGAAACAAAAAAGAAAGAAAGAATGAGAACGAATAAAGTGGCGTTGCAGCTTCCTTTAAGCCCAAAAATAAGGATCTAACAAAGGCAATCAAGCTCCTGGCATATGCATCTCATAAAGTCTATCCATAAATATTGCAAGAATATGATAGATCTATGAGATCCATAGGCTAGCAGCTTTATTTACCATGTAAGAACCTCCTTTTTGTCTCAAAGGAAGCTGTGGCATGTTATTATCATTACTCTTACTCTAGAAAGGAAAATGAAAAAAATGAAAAAATATATATATATATATATTCAAATCCCTAGAAGAACCAAGTTACATAAGCTCACCAGGAAGCAACGTCTAGAAAAACCACCAAAGAGATGCAAAGGGTGACAAACCTTATTAAGTGATCTTAACTTTTCCCACACACTTCTTGATCAAGAACTGTAATTGTAAAAGTACACCAAAATAAATACACACAACAAAAACTCCACAAGTTTATTGAAAATTGAAATAAAAAGCTTCACAAAAAAATGAATGTTTTTTTTTTTTCACATTTTCTTTTCTTTTTCACAATTAAAATACTTAAAAACTTTAAAACTTCAATAACGGTTTAAGAATATTTATACAATCTCAAATATGAAAAAGGGAAAATTAAAATCATATGATAAAAAAATTGAAATTTTATAGCGTCTAACAATAACAAACCAATAGTATAGGGGCATATTTGCAGTTATTTAAAAAATGTTTGTAATATTTTGATGCTAGTATTGCCCAGATTAAACAAAAATAGGACTAAATAAAATATGAACCTAGAACTCACTTGGAGAAACCACAGAGAGAGCAAGACGGTGATTAACATATCTTATCTAGAACTAAAAACACCAACTAACCACAAAAAGATGCATCTGATATGCCGTGGTGAGAAGATGAGGTTTATAGAAGACAATTTAGGCAAACTTTATGCGATCACTGCACCATGCTGTCATTCCTCAATTACCATAAAATCATTTTTAGTTATTGTAAAAATAAGGTATGATATGAAGAACTTCCCATATAATAATCTTACAATGATATATATTTATGCTAATTTATTTATAGTAATTTGAGAGGATTTTATGTAATCAGAGAGTGAGGATATCATAAATTTTTTTAATAATTTATAGTTCTTTTTAGAATAATTATTAATGCAAAATGAATAAAATCAAATCTTTATATAGCGGATTAAGGAGAGTAAACAAAATCAAATCTCTAGTTAGAAGATTAGGTGCAACCACTTTTCTATATGATTCAAATATCCCTTAGCTAGATGGATTTTATGGAAGGAGATATCAATGATCCAAAGTCGAAGAAACTTTGTTAAACAATTTGTCTAAGAATCGAAATGGATTTGCCAGAAAATTACCCGCTTAACAAGATGCCTATTAACTAAAACTATTTATAAGGCTAATAATAACATTATTGTTAAGTCAACATAAAGTGCAAAAGACTTGACGTGTAAAATACCGTCCCCCACCCTCACACCCAATATATATATATATATATATCCTAACGCTCGGAGTTATCAACTCGAATACATGTTTTAATATAAAATCATCCTATTATGTGACTGTTGGCCCCGAACGCTCGGAGGGTGATCTATCCTACGACGGTAAACAGCAAACAACAGGATTACTAAAACCTACAGGTGCAACAGCTCAAAAGTTAAAATATTAATTTATCAACTTACATTAAATTTGTTTTTAGTTTTCTCATTTTTCATGCTAATATAGATGGATCATCCAATCATCTACAGAACCATGCCAAAAAAAAAAAAAAAATGAAAAAAGAACAGAAAAGCAGACGGAATCAAGTAATATTTCAAACGACTAGACAAAAATTCTCCCCGAAAACTGTTAATAAAAATTATAGCAAGTATTTCCTATACATGGAAATCTATAATTCATTTTTTTTTTCCCAACAGAACGTGGAGTTTCTAGTTAAGCTTGGCATGGAAACAGAATGCCAAATCAATGTGACGAGTTACAGGCAGGACGTTCCGGCTTGGAAAAAGAAAATAGGAGATGGAGACAGATGATAAAGTAGCAAATCAAAATAATAGTATCTACCCGTATCTCATTCCGTAATCTTAACTCCCACTACATGTTTCTTGACCAAGATTTATAAAATAGCAGAAAATCAAAATCAAGATACAGAACAAAAAAATAAAAAAAAAAAACAATTTTTTTATGCAGATCAGTTTACTCACTGCAAATGAAATTTCACCAAAACCAATTTTAGAGACGGTATGAAGTAAACTTTATACTTTTGAAAAATATGAAAAGGTGAAACTATGGGGAAAAGGAAAAGAATGAAGTATTCTTTTAAAAATAATTAATAAAATATATCATGGGAAAAACTAATTTTGAAAATATTTTATATGTAATTCTAATTTGAAGAGACAATTTTCGTTTCGTTTGAAATCCTGCTTTCAAGATTATTTTAAAAATAGACATTAATTTTTCCTTTTCCCCAAACCACAATTTAAAAATTAAAAAACTTTAAAAATATATCATTATCTAACTAACGTTTTGTTTAATAAACTGGAATAAAATCATAATTCTACCTTTATTACTATAGAATAGTTATTCTTTATTTGGTTTGTATAAATTATATCATAAGGATTGCCTATTCCATTGCATATGAAATTAATAAGGATTTCCAATTCATTTCCTTTACCAAAGAACTTGCTACTTCTTACACTATAATTTTTTTCCAACCTATTATAAAACAAAATAAAACTAGATGAATTGCTATTTAATTCCAGCCCTATTCAATTTTAGTAAATTAAACTAACGTAATAGTTGAAAAATATATTTGCAATTACTCTAAAAAATACAATGCAATTCTTTTTTGCAAGTAAAATCCAAATTGAAAATATAGGATAGATTAAATATAACCTACATTTACATGCAATAACAGAAAAGTTTTTTAGTCTAAAAAAATGCAAAAAAAAAAAAAAGTGAAATTGATAATAAATCAAAGTAGGAAAAAAAAAAAAAAAAGAGGGAGAGAAAGGTGGTACGGTGTTACGACTTCCACTCTACAGACCATGCAAGAACCTCCTTTTGAACTTAAAAGAAAGCACCAATCTGATTTCCTTTTTGTTCTCACCCCAAGATACAATAGCCACACAATTCAAAACCCTAAAGGAGTTGTGTTGCGCAATATCAAAGGCAAGAACTATCTAGAATAGCTAGCTATAAGAGAGACCTAGACGTGACTAGTCTTTTACGATCTGACCCTTAAAACAGTAACTAACCCTAGACGTACTGATTGTGATATGTAATTTCAGAGGATGATAAGGTTAATTAATAGAAGAAAATTTGTATAGTACCTTTGGGAAAGATTAACAAATTAATGTCGATAATTGTGATTGGTGAACCACATTTGGAAAGATAATAAAATCAAATCTACATTTAGCGAATTTGGTGCAACCGCTTTATCATATCATCCAAATATCCCGGATGAAGATGAATAATATAAAAGGAGTTATTCACAACCCAAAATAGAAAAAACTTTCTTTTACAATTTATCATCTATATTTAGGATTGACAATTCGGGATATGACTCATAGACCCAAACATGATAGGACATGAATATAAGCAAATTTTCATATAGAGTAAATTGATACAAGATCTAAATAAATCAAACCAATTTAAACACGATAAAATTTATATCTGAATCTAGGTTTAACTTATTTATAAAGAGATCTTGTAAACAAGTTCAAGTTCAACTGTTCAAACAATAAAATAGCTAATAATATATATAACATACATACATATATACATAAATTATATAATGCATATATATATATATATATATATATATATATGGGTTGTACTTAAATATAGATTATAAATATAGTGTGTATAACAAATACATAATTTAAATACATATGTATGTATTATATATATCTATGTACTATGTTATAGATCATATAATTGTGTTTTATTAAACTCTTGTTGTCGTATAATTTTACATTTAACTATTAATATTTTCATTTTTAATTGTAAATTTTAATTTTATGATTATTCTTTTTTCTTATACATTTATAACTATTTTATAAATTTATTTATAACTTTATAATAAGCAAATGGGTCAAACCAGGATATAAAACATGATTATTAAATGGATTAGGTTACGAGTTTGGGTTTCCATACACAATTAATAAACAGATCAAGTTGAGTTTTTCAAGACACAAACCTATTTGGTGTCTCACTTTTTCTCCATGAAATTCCATTAAATATCCCTAAAAGATTCATATTATTTATTGCCATAAATATAATCTAGATATTATAGTAAAATTTGTACAAAAGTATTGTTGTCTTTTGTTAGTGATTAATGAGTTTGCTTTTACATTTATTATCTTATCATTTTCTCCTTAATATGCACAATTGGTGGACAATGTGACCGAAAGAACCACTATCCAAAAATTGGAGGCGAAACTACATTATCTTATAATGTTTTAATGCAAAAAGTGCAAACTATAACTTAAGTGTATATAATTTTTTAACTAAGAAAAAAGTTATATAGGCAAAGCTTAATCAAATTAATTCATAATTTCATGCAATTTGGAGAAGATGGATTATTCAAATTGAGAAGTTCAAAGGTCAACAACTTAATCATAATAGACAAAGATAAAGAATTGCATTTTACTTTTCCCTATGTAAGAAAAATGTTCATATTTCAAATTAAAATGCTCATTACAAAATCTACAAATAAAGTTAACACATCAAAATTATAAAGGGTGCCAAGACTATGTGCTAATTACCATTACGAGGAGAGGACATACCATTTACTCATTAATTTCAAATTATAAATGATGCACTAGGAACATTATAGTAAATTAATCTTAAAAATTATTGTTAATACTTCTACTACTTTCCATTTTTCAATTTGCCTATTAATAAAGCTCACTCCCTATGTTTTGAGTAAATTGTTGCATTACCGACTCCCTATTGAATGCATTATATTGTATTTATATTTATTTGTGAATAGATTTCCTATTAGGGAAAAAATCCCTATTAACTATAAAATGTTGTTTGATGTGCTTAGATTTTCTAATGGTGGTAAGGTCATTTGCAAAAGAAAGGAAATAGGTTATGGGGTTGTTGAAGGTTACTTTGGCATGGCCACTCTGATATATAAGTTAGTACAATTGTGCTAGGTGTAAATAAGCAAAAAAGTGTATAGGCTTGGAATCCTTTACAATGTGGTCTCATCTTCCATTTAGTAAATGAGACCGAGCTATTTTTGAGGCACATCTATGATCCTTAGGATTTTCTTCAAATATGATGGGGGAATCTTCGATTGAGAACTTTTCTTATTTGTCTAGTGTCTTCCTTGCTTCCCTTATCTGTTGGTTGAGCATGGCTGATCCAGGCTTAAGCTCGATCAAACTTATTTGCTAGTATATAATTTATATGCATTTATTATATTTATTAATATATACATTACAATATATATATATATGTCAACCTTACATATGAATTATATAAAACATATATATGTTCATGTATAGCATATATAAATATATGTTATATAGATATGGTAAATATAATATCTATATACATATATTATATCCATTAGCACATATACCACAATAATATATATGGTATACAAACATATATATTACATACATACATACATACATACATATTTATTTACAACATGGATAACAAATATATAACATACATATATAATAAATATATATCCTATATACATATATTGTACGTATATATGTTTGCATTGTTATAATATATATATATATATATATATATATACATATATATGTATGTAGGTATGCATATATACACATTAGGATAAGAAATGTAAAATAACTTTTTAGTCTTATTGATAACTTAATATTATAGTAATTAATGAGGTGAAGTAAATATTGAAATAAGTATTCTTAGTAATCAAACTTTATATAAAGAAAAAAAATATAAATTTTTAGTCTATTCCTAGTAATACTTAAGAATTAAATTTTCTATTTCTTATTTATTCTATTCTAAAAAGTAAACATCACCATCAAAGAATGAAACCATAAAATATGCAAAAAAATTTCTACAACTTAAATAAAACATTTAAAAGCAAAACTTGGCAATGTAATATCACGTTTGCATTGTATCAAATCAAAGGGTTGTGGGATGTCAACAACATTTACCACAAAATTGACGTATTTCTTTTGCAAATTTTCACATAATCTTTATTTTTTGTAATATATTCGAGACCCTTCAAACTTAAAGGGCATAGTTACTCTTTTGCAAGTTTTTACCACTAGGTAAAGGCTCGTAGGATTTGATATTCCAACGTAACCTTTCTGATACCTAAAGACAATTGTATTAGAGGTAGATGAGTATAAAAGTGTGTAGAGTTGGAATCCTTTACTATATGGTTTCATCTCTTATCTATAGTGAATGAGACCGAGTTATTTTTGACAAGTGCATCTATGATTCAAAGATTTTCTCCGAATATGATGAGGTAATCTTCAACTAAGAACTTTCTTTATTTGTCTAAAGTCTTTACTATTGTCCTTATCTATTGGTTGAGCATGGCCAACTTGAGCTCAAGCTTGGTCAAACTTATAGGTTTGAGTTTGGTCTAACCTCTGGCTCTCTAGCTAAGGTCTAAGAGCTCAACCTTAGACATTGGAGGCCCATGCTCTAAATGTCTTATCAACATCTTGAAGTTAGATTCCTCATTATTCACAAATAAAAGAAAAATTAAAAGAAAAGAAAAAAAAAGAAATTTAATAAGCTTTCTTAGTCATCTATCTCTATATCTATGACATAGGTGCATCATTCACTAATATATAATTTATATGTATTTATTATATTTATCGATATATACATTATATATATATATATATATATATATATATATATATATATATATATGCAACACTTACATATGAATTAGACATAACATTATATTATATATACATATGTTATATCTATCGGTGCATATATTATAATAATTTATATGTTATATAAACATATTTATATATATATATATATATATATATATATATATATATATATAACATACATATATAATGAATATAATATATATATATATATATAACATACATACATAATGAATATAATATATATATATATATATAGATCATAAGTTCAATATATATGGTAAGAAACATAAAATAACCTTTTAGTTGTATGGATAATTTAATATTATAATAATTAATAAGGTGAAGTAAAGATTAAAATAAATATTTTTTAATAATAATATAAAAATTTGTATGAGGTCACTCTATGTCCCAACAGAACATGGAGTATATAGTTAAGTTTGGCATGAAAATCAATGTGACAAGTTACAGGCAGGGAGTTCAGGTTTGGAAAAAGAAAATAGGGGATGGAGACAAATGATAAAGTAGCAAATCGAAAATAAATAATTACGAATCACCCCTACAAAAATCAGGGGTAGATCTTTTAAGTAATGTTACCTACCCGTTTCTCATTTTTTAATCTTAACTCCCTCTACACGTTTCTTGACCAAGATCTGTAAAATAGCAGAAAATCAAAATCAAGAGACAGAAAAAAAAAAAAATTTATGCAGATCAATTTACTCACTGCAAATAAAACTTCACCAAAACCAGTTTTAGAGACGGTATGAAGTAAACTTTATATTTTAGAAAAATATGAAAAGGTGAAATTATGGGAAAGGGAAAAGCATAAAGTATTCTTTTAAATATGATTCCCAAAATAAATCATGGGAAAAACTAATTCTCAAAATATTTTACAAATCGTTACTTAAAGAGACAATTTTCATTTTGTTTAAGATCTTGCTTTCAAGATACAATTTCATCTAATCTTACATATTACCCATTAGCAACTTGTATACTAAACCATGTTTTGAATACACTATTTTAGGACAATTAAAAATCATCTCTTCAAAACACGATCTCATCTAAGGTATCATTGGGAATACTTTTACATGTATTGTATTTTAAGGATTATTTAAAAAATAGACATTAATTTTTCCTTTTTCCCAAGCCACATTTTAAAAATTAAAAAACTTTAGAAATATATCAATATCTAACTAACATTTCGTTTGGTTAATAGGAATGAAACCGTAATTTTGCCTTTATTGCCATAGAATAGTGATTCTTTATTTGGCTTGCATAGATTATATCATAAGGATTGTCTATTCCATTAAATATGAAATTAATAAGGATTTTCAATTCATTTCCTTTGGTCAAACTTGGTAGCTTGAACATATTTTTTAACTTTAGATCATTGGGGTCTAATAAGAGAGTTTATGGATGCAAGGACATTTTAATGTTGTTTTATGTATGTAAAGTATAGATTTACAACGAGTAGTGATGTATTATCTATTATTTATTCTTCATTATAAGTTATTTCATATAGACTATTTATCATACTTGAAGTTATGAATGAACTATCATACCTTAAATTAAAGGTGGCTATTTGTCAGTTTAGTTTGTTTAGAGTGTTGGGGTTACTCTTAGTACTCTTATTGTTATCTCCCATAACTAATACATAATCATACTCTCCCCTCTTCTTAAAGAAAAGAAACTTTTTGGCTCTAATATCAAGTAGGGCTCATTCTACGAGATCCAACAATAATAGATCATGGATATAGATAGGAACCAGAGTATCTATTTTAATGCATCATGGCCCAAAACTAGTAGAATATATAACTTCTAACAATCATAGTTTATACAGTTCATTGGCTCAAAATTGTGCCTCTCAAGGCTCTTTGCCTTTTATGGCAACTTACAAAGATCCAATACCTCCTAATTCTATATTATGATTCCTTTCTATTACACATTCTATATTTTATAATGGAAATTCACATCTAATAGATAGGATCCTCATAAGAAGCAAGCATAAAGCATACCTTCAATGTCAAAGGATAGACTAGGCATCTAAATAATTTCTTTCTTAAAGGATTTGAGAAGAGAGAAAGAGTTTAGAAGGCCTTAAGGTTTTTGAAATTATAGTATTATTTATCATAATGCTAAGTTATGCCTTCTCTTACCAAAGTCCCTCTATTTATAGTAAGAGGGTGATGCATGCAGACATGTGAGAAATAGTACATGGTAGACATTATCATACAATAATTCTAATAAAGTAGATTCCCTAGTATAGTAATTTCTTAAACAGTAAACACTTTTTTTAAAAAGGTTGCATTTAATGGATAATAAAGTGATGAACATGACAAATTTCTATTAAATAGTTAAGATGCCTAATTAATTGAATAGTAGAAATGCCTTTAAATTTTATGAGATGGAGAGAGATTGCTTTTTGGTGACCAGTTTGAATCATCACTGTCATATTTTGAGTCCAACAATGTGGGGTCACTTGCTTTAGGATAATCTTCATAAGGATCTTAACTATCTTGATAAGGATCCAAAGTGGGATTTGGATAAAATTAGCTTATGCATCTTTATGTGATATTCATGCATGCTTAAATCATGAAAGCCTTTGTTTAGATGGCAAAGTGCATCATTCTAAAGTAATGATTCCTTGGTTGATAGCAATGTATAGACCCCTTAAAATTTCAAGGACTTCTCATTTTCTTAGAACTTCGCAATTAGAGGGCCTCTACCTATGCAAAAATCAAGGGGAACATTATCAAATGTAATGTCTGGCTCTTCTATGGTGATCTCTTCATTTTCAAAGACATCTTTGTTGCACACATCAACAATTTACAAACTAAGATATCCAGGGGAAATAGCACCATTAGAAATGGGAGAACTTATGGCAAGAGATAATTTCTTTGAAGAGACTAAAGCAAAAATCTGGGAATATTAGTATCTCATTTTTAGTAGTTATGAAGGATTAAATCTCAAACCCTATGGCCTTTATCCAGATTATCCATTCATTCATTTGCTTATATTCCATTTTGTGGATCCTTTTCCAAAAGATTAAAATGGTTTTATTGGTACTTGTTCCATCATTATATCATCACCATCCACATTCTAGCCATTAAAGCATTGAGATTTTATCTAGTGTTGAATTTGCAAAGGTAAAACTAACCTCACATCTTGGAGAATAGTTAGATGCTTCAACCCGTAAACACATGGAAGTCCATTATCTAAACATGGGTGGAATATACGGAAGAAAAATGTTTATGATACAACAAGGCGGATCTCAAGTTAATTATCTAGCTACAACAAGAATGGATAGAAATTAGGAAGTTCTCATACCATCCCATCACAAATCAAGTGATATTGGATGGTCTTCTTTTCAACATTAGAGAAATATAGCTAATATGATAATTCCAAAAGAAATATAGCTAGGAGCCTATGCCATGGGATTATAGTCAAAACTATGAAAAGAAAAGACCACAAAGAGAACAAGCATTAGCTCAATATTATACTTAAAATAAAATTCAAACCATAAACTTGGAAAATCATACACTAAGCTAAAGAGAATTGAGTCAACCTTATTCAAATATTGCTTTGGATCCTTATCAAGATTGTTATGAAGGCTATCGTAAAGTAAGAGGCCCCATGTAGCTGCAACCAGAGTATGATAGTGATGATTTAGATTGATCACTAGAAAGTAATCTCTCTCCATTTTGCAGAATTTAAAGGCCTTCCTACTATTCACTTTATTAGGCATCTCAACTGTTCACTAAGAATCTCTACCATTTGTCACTTTATCATCCATTATGTATAACCTTTATTAAGAAGTGTTTCCTGTTTAAGAAATTATTATACTAGGGAATCTACTTTAGTAGAATTATTATACAATAATGTTTGCTATGTACTATTTCTTAAATGTCTATATGTGTTACCCTCTTACTATAAATGGATGGACTTTTGTAAGAGAAGGTAGAACTTAGCTTTACCATAAATAATGTCGTGTTTCTAAAAACCTATGCCCTTCTAAACTCTCTCTACCTAAATCCTATAAATAAGAAATTGTTTGAATACTTAGTCTATTTTCAAATATTCAAGATATACACACTTGCATCTTATGAGTATCTTATGTATCAGAAACAAATTTCTATTATAGAACATAAAATGTATAATAGAAGAGAATTATAGTATAGAATCAGTAGATACTGACTCTTCGTAAGTTATTAAAGGCAAGGAGTCGTAAGAGGCGCAATCTTGAGCTAGTGAACTATATAAACTATGATTGTTAGAAGCTATACATTCTACTTGTTTTAGATCATGAAGCATTAAAATAAATATAATCTAGTTCTATCTACATCTATGATTTATTATTATTAGATCTTGCAGAACAAGCCCTGCTTCATATTAGAGCCAAACAATTTCTTTTCTTTGAGGGTATGATCATATATAAGTCATGGATGATAATAGTAAGAGTATTGAGAATACCTCCAACACTCTAAATACACTAAACCAACAGCTAGCCACCTTTAATTTAGGGAATGATAGTTCATTCTAAACTTCAAGACAATTAGTCTATATGAAATGGCTTATACCAAAGAACAAAGAATAGATAGTATGTCACTACCCTTATAAATCCATACTTTACATACATAAAACCACAATAAATTGTCCTTGCATCTACAAGGCCTCTTCTTAGACCCTAATTATCTAAAGTTAAAGAATATGTTCAAGTTATTAGGTTCAACCAATACTTTCTAAGAGCCACTAAGGAAAAAAAATTTGCTACTCTTCCACGTCCTCTTGAATTACCAAGTCAATGGCATGCACAAGGATATACTCATTTTCATTATGGAGTAATGAGATTCACTTTAACCCTCCATGGATGAAAGAGCATGTCAGTAGTTAGGATGGCCATACTAGATTCAAGATACTTATGATATGAACAAGCATAAATTGAGACAATTGAGTCAACATTGAATTTGGGATTGTATGTGTAATAATGTTTCCTAACTATTCGATCTATTTGAACAAAAAAAAGTTTGCTAGAAACTATGAAGGTTCAAGTTTAGATAATTGAAGCACCTATGATGGATAGATCTCTAACAACTACACTTCATTATCAAATGGCCTATAGGATCTAGAATCATTCTTGGGATTTGTTACTTCCTGAATAAGGAAGAGAAGCTCTTTTTATCTCCATGGAAACCAAGCACATACCAATAATTATGCAAGCTCCAAGACAACTAGAGAAAGAGGAACTCAACAAACTCTTGCTTGAAACATAAGTCATAAGTTATGAAAAACTACATTAGAATACCACTCTAATCTAACCCACTAGTTTAGCATTTATAAGAAATGGTGAGGGTACTATTACCATCATCTTTAAAATGAAAGAAGAGAAAGAGAAGAAAAATCCATCCATCTTCTCTATTGTGTTCATGATGTAGTCTACCCTTACCATTTGTCACCTTGTAGATGAATATCTAGCTAAACAAAAGAAAACTTTATAAAAGAAAGAAAACTAATGTGCTTTAGAAAGGATCCATTTAGTGGACAAGAATTCTTTAATCTAGAATGTTCATGTGATGACTATTATGTAAAAAGGATTTTCTTCAATGACAATGAAGTATCGGGGAAAAGGAAGAAAAGAAAAGGCTTAAATTGTATCTTTCAGAAGAGATATTAGAAAAGGGATTTTGGATCTCTTGAAGAAGATTGTGGAAGATGGTAGTATATAGTCTCTTATAGTGAACCTATGATGGGACTACCAGAGGAATCTAACTCTGATGATGATTTATTGAGTTATCAATCTCTATTACTACCTCGAAAATCTCTTTATGATGTTTACATGGATTCTAGAGGATTCATTTGAGAATTGAAGAGTTAGTAGCCAGATTAGTTAATGCAATCCAACTTTGAAACCTCTTAAGGAAAATATGGTGAAAAGAAGAAACTTAATGCATAAGGTATGGAGAAAGATTTGGGTACCAAAAAAGGAAAAGGAAGAGGCTCTTAGGTCCACCCATTTAATATCTAAATATGTTGATGGAGGGGTATTCATCAACTCATCTTTAACATCCTCCTTTGAGGAAAAAATGAGTGATTGAAGGCATTAAAGGACCCATTCAAAGTGTCTTGGAGGCCTCATCTAAAAAACAAGTGCCTACACTAACAAAAAAGAATAGGTAGCTAAAATCTCCTCTTGGAGGTATTTACATGATTTGAGAAAACCAAATGGAAGAGAAGTTTCCCCATCTTGAAGAACATGGGTATTATGAGTACATGCATGTTCTCAAGGTCAAAAATCTGATTAAAAGGGATTCTAAAGGAAATATAACGAAAAGTAGCACAACGACAGCTATTCTCAACTAATAAACCGATAATGCTCTAACACAAATTCAAATGTTGAAGAAAATTAGGATTGTCCATACCAAACTTTCCTCAATAGAAAACACAGTTGATGAAACATCTAAGAAGATATCTATATTACAAAAAGTGACTAGAAGAGGTCAAATATTCCATATTCATTCCAGGAATGTCTCTTTCTAAATTCATTAAATAGAAAGAATTGGAAGTTAAAAACCTAAGGAGCAAATAAGTGAATTGCTCCTAGAATAGGAATAAGCATTAAAAGCCTAACTAGCACCTTAAGACCCTCACTCTTTATGCCAGAACCATAACAGTCTCCAAGTGAAAAGACTAGTATAATTGGGAGACGAAACTAAAAGGAGAAAGGAAGGAGAAAAATCTTCCTTGAGACACAAAAGAAAAACTAGTTCTCCTAATCCCCAAGACTTATATCAAACATAAGACCCGAGCAGAGAAAATGATGATTATAACTCAAGGTAAAATCCTAAAAATCCAAATGTTCTCATAGTAAAAAATCATGAAATCTTAGATCTTGTTGAAAACTTTATAAACCAGCTTTAACCAAAACCAATTCTGAGAATAGCTATGGTTGAATTTGAAATGGAAAGTTTAATAGGGAATCCAAATGAACCGACAAAAGCAAGTCTATTTGGAGAATCCAATGATAAATAAAGTATTGAGGATATAGCAGATAAAGTTTGGTCATCATCCGGTTAAGAGCAACAAAAATCTGCATTGGATATAGAGGAATAGAGCTTTAACCATTCCTTGAGTCTTATCAACAACTAGAGCACTTATTCTCATGATGAGGGGAGAAAAAGAAGAAATAAGATCAGAAACATCTAATCCCAAACCTACAACAGTAATAGGACATCATCTATTGGTAATACTACATTCACCATTAATGATATTCCTTTCTCCAAATGCCTTGAAAGACTACAAGAGTTTCATGCCTAGCTGATTACAAAATCCTAGACAAACAATAGTCATTTTGAAATACTGTAAGAATTTGTTGTAAGATTCACGAGAATATTGAAAGATTAGTGGAATTTAGTACATCTCATAAACCAACATGTCTTTGTAGATTAGATAAATTTCAACCATATGATTAGAATTCTACATACTTTCTTGATAGGAAACCTAGATGACTCAAGAGAGGCAAAATAAAAGGAATTCTTTGAGAAAAGGTGTTGCTTATATAAAAAGAAGATTTGGATTTGCACAATAAAAAATGAGGCAATTATTCTATCAACTTGGAGCAAACCTTACTCTCAAGCTATTTTATTATCTTCTATCCTTAAACCACTTGCTAAGGAGATAGAAAAGTTCTTCAAATTAAGAAATCAAAGAATCATAAATATCTTTGTTGGAAAAATTCAATAAGCCTTATACTTAGTAATTGATGACATGTATGAGAAGAGACAACTATTTAAGAATTATCTAAGAGGAGGAGAAATCCTTGACAAGATGCACAAGAAAAAAGACTTGTAAATCGAATGCAAGCACTCTAATAGAGATTACAGTTGCTCTACTAGGAAAAAGAAGCATCATAAGAAGGTTTTGATAGTGAAACCCTGTAACTCTAAATAAAGACAAAGAATAAAGTGGAAACATTTTAGGAGAAGGACTAAAAGAGGAAAAAAATCTTCTCGATATTTCATTTGCAATGTAGGACATTATGTCAAGTGATGTCCATCTAGAGTACAAAAGATGATCTAGTTGATTTTTTACTAGACTAGAGTCAAAATTGATAGTGAAGAAAATTTAGAATCTTTGTTCTCAAATGAAGAGGATTCTACAACAAAAAAAAAAAAAAAAACTCTTTTCTTACTCAAAGTTTATTCATTAACCTTCGATCTAGATTTATTAGATAGTGAAGGGGAATCATGCTCAATATAGCTAGCAAAGGGATGAATGCTTGAAGTCCAAAGCATTTTGCAAACTCCACACGTCCCAATCTAAATCATTACTAGCAAATTTGATAAACCTATATAAGTGATAAGACTCATTGATATTAGAGTAGTAAAAAGCATTCTCAATCCTAAAGTGTTGCCTAAAAGGTTCTAGAAACCTTATAAGAAGACATTTGTCACCACCTTGAATGAAGAATTCAAGGTATACTTAAGAAGTGTGCTTATCAAAATTCAATTCTTTCTTGGTTACTCAATCATCACACTAATCCTTAGGTCACCATTATCTAACGAGGATATTGTAGTTAGATGGGATATTCTCCAATGAATGCCAAAGCTCAAAATCCATGATGGACTAAGATTTTAAAAAGCCATATACAGAGATCTTTAGGCTTTATACCATTAAAGGAGTCACCATCTAAGAGATTGCTAGAAAATTAAGAATAGAAGTATATGCTAAAAACCACATAGAATTTCTCAACAAATGTAAGTACCTAGTATGGTAGAGCAAGGAATTCCTTTTGAGGTTACCCTTTAAGAAAAATGATGATATCAACCCCACTAAAGCAAGTCATTTAGGAATGAACCCTAAACATTCTAAACTAGCTGTGTAAGAATGCCAACAATTGCTTCAACAAGGGTTGATTGAGCCATTAGATTCATAATGGGCTTGCAATGCCTTTTATGTAAACAAGTGATCTCAACAAACTAGTAGCAAGTTAAGGCTTGTAATTAACTATCAACCACTAAATTACTTTGCTTAGGATGATAAATTCCCAATTCCTAATAAGAATATAATTTTCTAGAATATTACTAAGGCTAGTATGTTTTCCAAATTTTGTCTCAAGACAAGTTTCTACCAACTTGGAATTCATCTTGATGATAGACACAAGACGGGATTCTACATTCTAAATCACCATTATCAATGAAGAGTATTACTCTTTGAGCTTAAGACTATGCCTCCACTCTTACAAAAAGCTATGATAAAGATCTTTGAACCAATTCTTGATCACTCAATTATCTATATAGGTGATATCCTTTTATATAACCTAGATGAGAAAAGACATGTTGAATTACTCCCAAATTCTTTAAGATAATTGTCTCAAAGGGGTAGTGCTAACAGAAAGAAAGATAAAGATAACTCAAACAAAGATGGAATTCTTATGCATGAAAATAAAATATGGTTGTTATCAACCAAAACCATCAGTAGCATAAGAACTACTTAAGTTCCTTAATTCCAATCTCACTACCAAGTAGATCCAAGAATTTTTTGGCATAGTCAACTACCTTAAAGATTTTATTCCAAGAATTTCTAGGCTTACCAACCCACTCTTCAAGATGCTCAAAAAACGATCACCCAAAGTGGGGTGAACATCAAACTAAAGCTATTTGATTGTTGAAAAAGAAAATACAAGACTTACCACCACCCAAGATTCCTTCATGCGGAGAATTTATCCTTTAGACTGACACTAATGATAAGTTGTCCTCTTAAAACAAGTCAAAGGAAAAAGGCATGCTTGTTGTTATAGGAGTAATGGGTTCAAGGATTCGAAGATTCATTATCACTCTACCTCTAAAAAATTCTTGTAGTAAAAAATGCAATCTAGAAGTTTAAATACCCCTTAATGGGTTCTTACTTTAAGATTGAAATGAATACGGGTTCTGTTTTCAAGATGCTCAAATTTAGGCAAAAAAATGTGTCGTATCATAGTTATTAAGATGGCAGGAATGGTTTTCCAAATATTCATATAAGGTCAAGCACATTTCAAGCTAGAAAAATTCTGTTGCAAATTTTCTCCCTAGGCTTAAGCAAAATCATCAAGCTTTATTGAATCCATAAGTTCCAATAGAAAGGATAAGAGAATTCACAAGTTAGTCCATCAATCTACTTTTTGCCCCAAGGTTCACCTTTAGATGTTATTCATGCGTCTTTAAGTGATATTTGTGAATGTTCAAATCATGATAACCTTTATTTAGATGGAAAAGTGCATCATTTTAAAGTAATGATGCCTTAGATGATAGCCATGTATGAGCCCTTTTGCAATTTTAAGGACTTCTCATTTTCCAAGAACTTTGAAATTACAAGGCCTCTACCTTTGCAAAAAATCAAAGGAAACATCATCAAATGTCACGTTTGGCTTTCTAAGGTAAACTCTTCATCTTTAATGACACCTTCTTCACAAACATCCACAATATATAAACCAAGATATCCATGGGAAATAGCACTTCTAGAAATGGGAGA
This sequence comes from Laguncularia racemosa, assembly GCA_037954665.1. Classification (NCBI taxonomy): domain Eukaryota; kingdom Viridiplantae; phylum Streptophyta; class Magnoliopsida; order Myrtales; family Combretaceae; genus Laguncularia; species Laguncularia racemosa. Next base: position 773,966 of record JBBMOL010000056.1, read on the forward strand.
ACTTATGGCAAGAGACAATTTCTTTGAAGACACTAAAGAAAAATTCTGGAAATATTAGTATCTCATTTTCAGTCACCATGGAGGATTAAATCTCAAGCCATATGGCCTTTATTGAGATTATCCATCCATTCATCTGCATATATTCCATTTTATGGATCTATTTCCTGAGGAATTAAAATGGTTTTATTGATACTTGTTCCATCATTATACCATAGCCATGTAAATTTGAGCCATTAAGGCATTGAGATTTTTGTTCAATGTTGAATTTGAAAAGAGAAAACCAAGCTCACATCTTGGAGAATATTCAGATGTTTCCAATTCATAAACACATAGAGTCCACCATCTAAGCATGGGTGAAATCCATGGAAGAAAGATGTTCAGGATATAATAAGGAGGATCTCAAGTTAATTATTCAACTACAATAGGAATGATCAAAATTAGGAAGTTCTCATTCCATCCCATCACATCACTAATCATGTGATGTTGGAACGTCTTCTTTTTCACATTAGAGAAAATGATTATTAATATAAACAACTTCAAAGGAAGCCTTGTACAGTTAATATGATAATCCTAAAAGAAATATAGCTAAGAGCCTATGAAACAAAGGTACCATGGGATTATAGTCAAGACTATGAAAAGATAAGACCACAAAGAGAACATACATTCAATGTTGCAAAAATTGCGAGTTAACTCAAACATTCCTATGGTGTTACGAATTGGTGAGCATGTTTCTAATCAACTTGCATGTAAAAACGTTTTGAGGTAAAACTGTAGTGCAATCGGTAAAATCACAAGTCTACTAGTGTTTTTACGTTTCTACTATAAGCTCTTATTTTCCATCGGTTGAAGTAGTGAAGAGGAAGTAGCCTGGCCTAATTGAAGATGTCTAGCTTAGCCTAAAATGCAAGTGAATATGTAGACTATAACTTTCATTCTTCAGTTGTGTCATAGTATCTGTATTGTTTTTGTTTTTCATCTTTCCCTCAATTCCTTTTATTCAGTTGAAACTTAAGACTTCAAACAGTTTTTTTTTCTCTAATCTTGATTCTTAAGTGTCGATCTTGTGTGTTGGATGCTTTCCATAGATACCTATAGCTCACACACTCCAATCTACTTCGATTCCATTGTGTATAGGTAATCTTTTCTTGATTATATTATTGCAACTTCTTGATTTAGTTGCTTGCTTAAGGTTTTTATTTTTTTATTTGTTATTTTTTTCTTGGTTTAGTTACTACATCTTGATTTTGTGTTCCCTGCCTTGTTGTGTCTTGATTTGAACTATTGAATCTTGCGTTGTGTGAAGCCATGAATTAAACTGAAGTTTTCTAACTTAGCTATTCCCTATTGTGTGTGTGAAGTGTTCCTATTCCCTATTGCATGTGTGAAATGTTCGTGAATTGTGATAGTCACTCTTTATGTTCCCTATTGTGTGCGTGTGGAATTTCTTGTATAATATATGATAGAGCCATTTTATACTCAATCCTTATAGTATAAATTGTGTTAAATTATTATTGATTTTATAGAAATCATAAGGAAATGGTACTTTAATTCCATCATCGTGATAAATCAGGTTAAATGGATTCAAGGATGCTAATTCAAGTATTTTAGAGAAGTCATCTACAACTTGGATCAAGACAAGAAATTACACCACCGGAGGAAGCACGGTTTGAGGCACGGCCAAGGTTCAAACCGTGTTACACACTAGAAAGAAGGCGAAAATGAGGACTTTGAACAGAGAGAGACACGACTTAAGGCACGGCCGTGGTGGAACCCGTGGGATAAACCGTGCTTGAAGCCATGGTGGAAGATAGATGTGCCAAGGAGAAGAAAGTGTGGAACATCAACCAGATGAAGACACGGCTTGAAATCTAGCCATGGGTGTAACCGTGCTACACACTGGACACAGATGAAGACTTGAAGATTATGCACAGACGAAGGCACGTCTTGAAATCTGGCCGTGTGTGTAACCATGGTTCACACTGGGCGCGGTTGAAGACTTGAAGAATATGCACAGAGGATGGCACGGCTTAACCCACGGCCGTGTGGTGGGGCGTGCCAGGCAGACGTATCTTCACTTCTCGAAATCTACTTGAAAAAGGAAAGATATTTTCGTATCTTGCTAGCAAAAGATCACATGCTATCCATCTAATAGTATAAATAGAGCCAACCCTAGAAGGTTAGGATAACTTTTGATCTCGGAATCTTGGATCTTGAAGAAGGAAACGTGGAGGCAGAGCAAGCAACCGGGTTCATTATGTTTCTATCTTTTATTTTCGTTTTGTTGATGAACATAAGTAGCTAAGCTACTTTTCTAGCCAAAGGGTCATAGATGTTTAATTCTCCACGAATTGTGAGGTCTAATTGACTTGTATTTATTCTATTCTTTGCTTTCGGGCATTCATATATCTTCTAATCGTTTTGTCATTATTATCTTTGTTGATTGGTATGAATAGAGCTCTTCTACTCAATTAGCAAGTTAATATATTGTCAACTAGCACGTCAAATCCGTAATTGTTTGATTGTTCTAGTCTTAGTGACGCAATAACATGTTTGGTTATAAAAGAGATGATCGAATTCATGTTATGGAGGTGTGTGATCATGTTTAAATAGGTTATCTTATAATCTACTGGCATGAATTGGTAGTCTCTCTAGATCTTAATGCTATTGATAGATTAAATCCTAAGCGCTTGTCTAAGGGTTGTTTAATCAATAAGAGAAATAATTCAAAGCGCTTGTCCGAGGTTATCGAGGAAGTAAGGAGAGATAGGTTGTTAGAGCTTGTTAATAACCATAACCAATTTATCTAGAACAAGAATAGAGAACATTTGCATCGATGATCAATTCCTAGAATTAAACCATCTTGATTCCTTTGGCTAGGCTTTTACCAATATCTGATTTTCTTACCTTGTTTTACTTTATTTGATTCACAAAAAAAACCCCCCCATTTTCCTTTTTCTTATTGTTCTCTTTGAATAGAAATATCTTTACCAATCCCTGTGGATTCGACCCTACTCACCACTATATGCAAATCATATAATTGTCTAGGAGTAGGTTTTTATTTTTGTTGGATTCGACACCCATCAATATAGTATTAACTGAGTTCATATTTTGGTTACTTACCCAAAATGTTCTTCAGGTGAAAGATAGTTGCAAATTATGTTTCCCTGATTTACCTAAAGATGTTGTGTTTTCTTGGAAAAGAAAATTAATCTAAAATGATTACTCTTTGCCTTAAGCTCTTTCTTGCACTAAATCTCTTAGATGAAAACTCTTAGTTTTTCTTGCATTGAAAGGGAAAAGAATTGTAGTTATTAGATATATGTCAACAATTTAATAATCTTGAGCCAAAAAGCTCATGCCATACTTCACATTCTTTTTTTACTTACATATTTTGTCTTGTTATTATAACATAAACCCCTGACAACATTATATATATATATATATAACTTTTGAGTATTTACCTTTTGGAGAAATAATTCAAATTGCAGGCAAGTTAGCAATTATAAGCATGTTGTCAAAAGTCATTTTTTGAAAATCATAATGGCTATTCATTCCATAATAAGAAAGCAGGTTCTGTTTCATTGTATCTTAATGTATATATTTCCATGTGGTTGTCACCATTGTTAAGTTATGGCACAACAGCTGAGCAGCATTTATTGTTTTCAAATATCGTCTTATCATCAAACTATAATGTCTTAGATGATGAAGAACACGATGAAGATGCAGATGATGATGGTGATATGGATGGGAGAGATGGTGGAAATTGTTATAATTTGTGAATTTATAACTTTTATTAGGACTTATGGTTGATTATCTTTATGTTTGATTATTTATATTATGACTTTTATTGTGATTTATGACCATAATATATGTTGAATTTCTTTATTTCTATTATTCATTATATTTTTTAATGACTAATATAAGTAAATTTACAGTATTTAGAAGTTATTTTACAAAGTTTGTAAAAACTTACGTTTCTACGTTCTGTTTCTACATTCAGATTCTATAGATCCCTTAGCGATTCTATGTAAAATTGCAATTTTGACAACCTTGCATACATTAACGCAATATTATACCTAAGATCAAATTCAAACCATAAACATGGATAGTCATACACTAACCTAAGAAGAACCAAACCAATCTTATTTAAATCTTGCTTTAGATCCTTATCAAGATAGTCAAGATCTGTATGAAGACTATCTTAAAGTAAGTGGCCTCATGTATTGGACCTAGAATATGATAACAATGATTGAAATTGATCACCAAAAAGTAGTCTCTCTTGATCTCATAAAATTTAAAGGCATTCCTACTATTTACTTGATTAGGCATCTCAACTATTTACTAGGAATCTCTACTGTTCATCACTTTATTATCCATCACATACAACCTTTGCCAGGAAGTGTTTATATTATTTAAGAAATTATTGTACTAGGAAATCTACTTTATTAGAATTATTGTACAATAATGTTTATCATGTACTATTTCTTAAATGTTTGTATGTGTCACCCTCCTACTATAAAATAGAGGTAATATTGTAAAAGGAGGCAAAACTTGGCCTTATCATAAATAATATTGTATTTCTAAAAACCTTATGGCCTTCTAACTCTCTCTTTCTCTCTCTCTCTCACCTTGAATCCTATAAGAAAAGAAATTTTTTAGATGCTTGGTCTATTTTTTGAAATTTAAAGTATGCTCTACACTTGTCTCCTATGTATTAGAAATAAATTTCTATTGTAGAACATAGAATGTATAATCAAAAGGAACCATAGTATAAAACCAGGAGGTACTAGATTGTTGTAAGCTGCCATTAAAGGCAAGGAGTCATGAACGGCACAGTTTTGAGTTGGTGAACTATATAAATTATGATTGTTGGGGGCTATATATATTTTACTCATTCAGGATCATGATGCATTAAAACAAATATACCCTAGTTTCTATCTATATTGTTGGGTACCAACTAATAAAACCTTTCAATTATGCATTTAAAACATGTTATGAAATATGAATATTATGATAAATATTATAAATTGACTAATTATATTCCTAGCTAGCAATCTAAATATATTGAGTAACTCCTCAACCTTCTATTGGAAATAGTCTTTTATAAAAAAAAATTGTTTTTTCTATTTTTTTAAAAGAATAAGAAAATATTAATTTGATATTTTCTATATGGGCTTTTTCAGCAATAGCAAATGCTCATCACAATCTGGCTTTCGATGAAGGAAGTTTAGTTACTCTTGAAGCTGAAGTCAATGAGACTCGTACTCTAACAAAGATTAAAACCTTGAGCTAGAAGATGGAGCAATGCAATAAAAAGACCAACTTGCCATATAAGGATTGTAGTGAAAGATACATCTTTCTATCACATAAATAGATATAAATATCTATTTTTATGCTTAAGAAAGGCAAATGTGTTAAAAACAATAAGAAGAAATAAATTGGGCATGGGTGTAGAATAGTTTTAAGTTTTAAATTATTATTATGGTACTCTTATCCGAAACGTCTAGTATTTAGAAAAAGCCAATATTGAATCGTTATTTTGTAAGTTAAAATATTAGGAAGTGATCATAGCATTAAAGACACCAATAACTTCCTAGAGCTTATATTTTTGCATTACCATGCTCTCATACTGTTTGATTAGTAATATATAAGTATTAATAAAATTTAATGTGTGAAAGTGTAAATGATAGGTTTTCAAAAACTATTTTACTTATATTATCACATACTAAAAAATTATTGATATATGCCTACGACTTATTCATACAATGACATATTAATACTAATAATTTTTTGTTTAGTAGGGATATCAACATTTTAATGATCTTTTCTTTTTATTATACTTTTCACTTTATCTTGAGATTCTTAATAAGTGAATTTTAAAATTTTTTTCTATATTATTTATGAGACTTGCTTTATAAAATTAAAAGTAAAATTAGAAATTAACATTGCAAAAATGATAGTCTCATGTGTCAAGGGAAAGAAACAAAAAAGAAAAAAAAGGAAGGAAAATCTAGGAATTGGATTTTTAACAAGGACCTATCCTAGATGAAAAAAATAATAATAAAAGATCTTTTCCTTTTTTTTTTTCTTTTTTAAAAATCAAATGGAAAGATCTTTAATTAAAAAGGGTCCTTAAAATATTCACATCACAAAATGCAAAAAGTTAAATAACCTTTGCAAAATGCAATAGCTAAAAAAATTAGTTGCCATTGTACAAATCCATCTTTGTTGAAGATTAGCCTTAAAAGAGGATAAAAATATCTTTATTCTTGGATTATTGGCATAGGAACACAAGTTAAGGACCTACATTTGGAGATCTTTAGCAATAAAGTGAGGTGCCTAGTTATTTATATTTACTTATAAAATTTTTCTAACAAATTATATTATAAATTTACCTATTTTATGTTTTCATGCTCTACTCTTAATAATAGTGTAACTTTTAGCCTATTGACTAGTTTTAGACTTTTATTTTAGGCACTTGTTATAAGTTAAAGAGATTTTTCATCATTTTCTTGATTGATTATTTATAAAAAAAAAAAAAAGACACGTTAACATAGATATATGATAATTTATTCATCTATTTTCTTTATAAGTGCTAGCCTAAAAAAAAAAAAAAAAAACACTTCTCTATGAGTGTAATGGTGCAACCATGATATTTATGCCCATAAATAATGCATTTGTTTTTTAAAGATTTTGTGAAATAATGTACCTAAAAAAATTATTTCAAAAATAAGTTACAAAGGCGTAAACCCAAAACAAGCCTTTAGTTTTACAAATTTTTGCAAAATTAAAGGCACAAATTAGTGCATTTTTTTTAATATGAAAAATCATGATTTTCACACTTCTTTATGCTTTATCTTATAATATGTGAAAAAAAAGGAAAAAAAAAAAAGAATTCTATCGAGTCAAATTTTTTATTTCCCATTCTTAATCCGATCTATACTAGATCCTATGCTCATCTAATGTAGATCATCGACTTGAGTTAGGAATTTCGTTTTGTTTTGTTAGGAATTTCATCTAATGTAGATGAAATTGTGTTTTGAAAATATGATTTTTAATTGGCTTAAAATATTGTATCCAAAATTAGGTTTTAGTGCACAAGTTGCTAATGGGTCATTTGTAGGATTAAATGAAACTGTATTGCATCCTAAATGTAGGATTTCAAATGAAATGAAAATTATCTCTTCAAATTACAATTGCATATAAAATATTTTTGAAATTAGTTTTTCCATGATGTATTTTAGGAATTATTTTTAAAAGAATACTTCATTCTTTTCCTTTCCCATAATTTCACCTTTTCATATTTTTCAAAAATATATAAAGTTTACTTCATACCGTCTCTAAAACTGGTTTTGATGAAGTTTTATTTGCAGTGAGTAAACTAATCTGCGTAAAAAAAACATTTTTTTTTCTTTTTGTTCTATATCTTGATTTTGATTTTCCGCTATCTTATGGATCTTGGTCAAGAAACGTGAAAAGGGAGTTAAGATTACGGAATGAGATACGGGTAGATACTAATATTTGAAAGATCTATCCCTAGATTTTTGCAAGGGTGATTCGTAATTATTTATTTTCAATTTGCTACTTTGTCATTTGTCTCCATCCCCTATATTCTTTTTCCAAGCCTGAATTTCCTGCCTGTAACTTGTCACATTGATTTGTCATTCTTTTTTCATGCCAAACTTTACTAGAAACTCCATGTTCTGTTGGGAAAAAAAAAATGAATTATAGATTTCCATGTATAGGAAATACTTGATTTAATTTTTACTAACAGTGTTCCGGTTTTTTTTTTCTTTTTTTTGAATGGTTCTGTAGATGATTGGATGATTCATCTATATCAGCATGAAAAATTAGAAAACTAAAAACAAATTTAATGTAAGTTGATAAATTAATTTTTTAACTTTTGAGCCTTTGCATCTATGGGTTTTATTAATCCTGTTGTTTGGTGTTTACCATCATAGGATAAATCACCCTCCAAGCATTCGGGGTCTACAGTCACATAATAGGATGATTTTATATTTATTTTGGTATCTGTTTAAGGCATGCATTTTATATATTATTTTCTTATTATCTACAGGAATTCGTAAACTCAATTTATAGAACACGAATACATCGTTAGATTTTTTTTTTTTGCGGTTGGCGGTTGGGACGGTTAGATAGTCTAACCGTTATTTTACACGTCAAGTCTTTTGCACTTTATGTTGACTTAATAATAATGTACTTATTAGCCTCATAAATAGTTTTAGTTAATAGGGATCTTGGTAGGTGGGTGATTTTCCAGATAATACACTTCGATTCTTAGACCAATTGTTTAACAAAGTTTGTTGTACTTTGGATCGTTGATATCTCCTTCCATAAAATTCGTCTTGCTAAGGGATATTTGAATCATATACAAAAGTTGTTGAACCTAATCTGCTATCTAAAGATTTGATTTTGTTTACTCTCCTTAATCTGCTAAATAGAGATTTGATTTTATTCATTTTGCATTAATAATTATTCCAAAAAGTACTATAAATTATTAGAAAATTCTACAGTGCCATGGCTCTCCGACTACATAAAATCTTCTCAAATTATTATAAAAAAAAAAATAGTATAAATATATATTGTTTTATCATTATTATTATATGAAGAATTCTTCATATCGTATCTTATTTTTAAAATAACTAAAAATGATTTTATGGTAATCGAAGGATGACAGCATGGTGCCATGATCGCACACTAAAATTTGCCTAAATTGTCTTCTATAAACCTCATCTTCTCACCACGGCATATCAGATGCATCATTCTGTGGTTAGCTGTTGTTTTTAGCTCTAGATAAAATATGTTAATCACCTTCTTGCTCTCTGGTGTGGTTTCTCAGTGAGTTCGAGGTTCATATTTTATCTAGTCCTATTTTTGTTTAATCTAGACCATAGTTGTCTCAAAATAATGCATAAACATTTTTGTAATAAAAAGATAACACTATTTTTTTAGTAAAGTATTTTACTTTAATTTTCAATAAACATGTAGAATTTTTGTTATGTATGTTTATTTTGATTTACTTTTACAATTATAGTTCTTGGTCAAGAAGCATATAGGGAAAGTCAAGATTAATAAATAAGGTACCAATGTTGTATTATTGTCACCTTTTGTCTCTTTGGTGGCTTTCTTAGATAGTGCTTACTCATGATATTATGTAACTTGGTTCTTCTAGGAATTTGAATAAATTTATTTTTGAACTTTTTTATTTTTTTATTTTCCCTTTTAGGGTAAGAGTAATGGTAAAAACATATTTCAGCTTCCTCCGAGCCAACAAGGAGGTTCTTACATGGTGAATGGAGCTGCTGGCCTATGGATCTCATAGATCTATCATATTCTTGTGATATTTATAGATAGCTTTATGAGTTGCATATGACAGGAGCTTGATTGCCTTTGTTAGATCCTTATTCTTGGTCTCGAAGGAAGCTGCAATACCACTTTATTTGTTCTCTTTTTTTTTTCTTTATTATTATTTACTAATTTCACTTTCTTTTTTCTTAAGTCCTTCCTAGACTAAAAGAAACTTTCCAATTTGTGCACACAAATCTAGGTTCATATTTTCCCAAGTCCTATTTTTTCAATTAGGAATTTTCTTTTTGTCAGATTTTAACAAGATTTTACTTGCATAGAAGAATTGCACGATATTTTTTATGAAAATGTTATTGGTCTATCAGTTGAGAACGGTTGTTGCTATGCTTCTTCTCTTTGTATTCCCTTGAGAATCCTTTCAATCGAATTTGTAACCTTGAGAAAGTGCCTGTACTCATCACACTTGTTTTTTCAAGATAGGAAAACTTCTCTTCCATTTAGTTTCCTCAAATCATGTAAATACCTCCGGGGGGAGATTCCGGTTGCTTACTCTTTTTTGTTAGCGTGGGCACTTGTTTTTGAGATGAGGCCTCAAGGACACTTTGAATGAATCCTTCAATGCCTCCACCACTCAATTCTTCCTCGAAGGAGGATGTTAAAGATGAGTCTATGGATACCCCTTCATTAACAGTATTAGATATTGATTGGGTGGATCTAGAAGCCTTTTCCTTTTTCATTTTTGATACCCAAATCTTTCTTTAAACCTTAGGCATTAAGTTTCTTCTTTTCATCATATTTTTCTTAAGAGGTTTTAAAGTTGAATTACATTTAGCTTGTCTAGCTTCTAACTCTTCAATTCTCAAATTGATCCTCTAAAAATCCATGTAAACATTATAAAGGGATTTTTAAGGTAGTCGTAAAGATTGATAACTTAACAAAGCATCATTGGAGTTAGATTCCTCTAACAATCCCTTCATAGGTTCACTATAGGAGACTATATACTGCCATCTTCCATAATCTTTCAAAAGATGCTATAGTAAAATCCCTTTTTCTAATATCTCTTTTGAAAGATAGAGTTTAAGCCTTTTCTTTTCTTCCTTTTCCCTAATACTTCACCATCATTAAAAAAAAAAAAAAATCTTTTTATATAATAGTCATTGCATGAACATTCAAGATTAACAAATTCTTGTCCATTGAATGAATCCTTTTTAAAGCACATGCTTTTCTTTCTATTATAAAGAATTGGATTATCTATTGTAACATTTTGTCTGGCTTAGGATTAGCCAAATATTCATCTACAAGGTGATAAATGGTATGGATAGACTATATGATGAACATGATGGAGAAGATGGATGGTGCTTTCTTCTCTTTCTCTTCTTTCATTTTAAAGCTAATGGTAATAGTACCATTGCCATTTCTTATAAATGTTGAATTAGCGAGTTGGATAAGAATGGTATTTTGATGTAGTTTTTCATAACTCATGACCTATGCTTTGGGCAAGAGCTTGTAGAGTTCCTCTTTCTCTAGTTGTCTTGGAGCTTGCATAACTGCTAGTACATGCTTGGTTTCCATGGAGATAAAAATTGCTTCTCTTCCTTCCGTAGGAAGTGACAAATCCCATGTGTGATTCTAGATCCTATAGGTCATTTGATAATGAAGTGTAGTTGTTAGATATCCATCAACCATAAGTGCTCCAATTATCTAAACTTGAACCTTCATAGTATCTAGCAACCTTTTTTTTGCTCAAATGTATGCAATAATTGGGAAACATTATTACACATAACATCCCCTTGATACATAGTTTCTAAATAAATAAAGATTCGATTTTATTTTTTCATACATAATGTTGCTCTCACCTACTCTAAAGTGTCTTCTCATAACCTCGTATAATGACCACTACACATCACATGCATTGAATAGTTGGATGATGGCTTTAGGGCTTGTTAAAAAAAATCGCCGTCCGTGTCTCTCTGGTGGCTTTTCTAGTTACCACTTTTTCTTGTTCTAGGTAGTGCCCACTTTTGATATGAGGTGTCATTCTTTGTTTCTCTAGTGTTTTGAATATGTGTTATTTCGTGTTTTTGGTTTAAGAGTAAAGGTAAAGTTGGCTGGTGGCTGCCTTTAGGACCAAAAGGAGGTTCTTGCATGGTGAATGGAGCTGCTGATGTATGGATACCACAGGTCTATCGTATTCTTGTTATATGTTGGATAGACTTCGTGGGTTTCATAAGACCGGAGCCTCATTACCTTTGCTAGATCCTTTTTTTTTTTGTCCTTGCTGACAGCTGCAACACCAATTTTCTTTTCTTTTTTTTTTCTCTAATATATTTTATTTTTACTTATTTTTGTGCAGTTCTTGATTAGAATAAGAAACTTTCTGGTTCTTTCTGTGGTGAAGGGAGAAAAGAAAAAAAAAAGTTCTATAGAACCCTAGTCTTTTCTTGAAGTGTTTTTTTCTTTTTTTCGTTAAACTTGATTGTTTTTGTCATCTATCTAGATTCGCTGTCCTTTTTCAATTACAAATCTTGGTCATGATACATAAAGTGAGTCAAAATTACTGAAAAGATACTCGTACGTTACTATCGTCAGGTATTTAAAAGATATCCTCCTAGATTTTTGTAGATCTGTTGCTGGAAGGCTTGTACTTGTATATTTCTTGGAATTGTATTTTTAAAAGTTTTTTAAATAATTTTTTAATATATTGACTCGTGTAATGAATAGTTAATATTATAAAAAAAAGAATATATATATTATAATATATTTAAAAAATCAAGATAATTCTAATTATTTATTTTTACATATATAAATGTTTCTAATAAAATTATAGGAAATTATTTACATATTTTGTGCAACCCTAATTTTCTGCAATTTCACGTGGGACTCTTCTGACAGTCCGTTTATCGTAGTTTCTTCTATATTTAACCGTTTATGACTCCTTTATATGATCATTCTTTGTAAAATTTGAAGGACAAGCACAAGTGGTTTCGCCTCATCCGCTAGCCACACGCTATAGGCTACACTATATATATATATATATATATATATCTCACCTACTATAAATTGTCTTCTATTATCCCCTTTTCACCACCACATACCACATGCTTTCTTTGGTAGGATGTGCTTTTAGGGCTAGATAAGTTCAACCTCTACGTCCCTCTGGCTTTTCTATTTACCCCCTTTCTCTTTCTAGATAGTGCTTGCTTATAAAATTATGTAACATGGATCCTCTAGGGTATTGAATTATAATAATAATTATTATTATTTTGTTTTTATGGCATAAGAATAAAGATAAAGTAGGCCAGTAGCTTCCTTCGAGTCCAAAAGGAGGTTTCTTACATGGTGAATAGAGTTGGTGACTTATGGATCCTTTCTATTATACTTTCTATGTTTTATAATGGAAATTCATTTAAATAATATATAAGATTCTCATAAGAGATAAGTGTACAGTATATTTTAAATCTCGAAAGATAAACTAAACATCCAAATAATTTCTTTCGCACAAGATTGGAGAGAGAGAGAGAGAGAGTTTAAATGACCCTAAGGTTTTTGGAAATATAGTATTATTTATGTTAGCCCAAGTTCTGCCTTTTTTTTTTACAAGAGTCCTCCTACTTATAGTAAGAGGGTGACACATACAGTCATTTAAGAAACATTACATGGCAAACATTATCGTATAATAATTTTAATAAAGATTGTACATTATAGATAATAAAGTAAACACTTCCTAAAAAAGATTATATGTAATAGATAATAAAGCAATGAACAATAGAGATTCTTAGTAACAGTTGAGATGCTTGATAAAGTGAATAGTAAAAATGCCTTTAAGTTCTGTGAGATGGAGAGAGATTACCTTGAAGTGAGTAAATTGAATCATCATTGTCATATTCTAAGTCCAACTATGTGGGGTTGCTTGCTTTAGGATAGTCTTTATAAGGATTTTGATTATCTTGATAAGAATCCAAAGCATGATTTGGATAAGATTAGCTAGATTCTTCTTGACTAAGTGTATGACAATCCATGTTTACAATTTGAATATGATTTTGGTCATAATACGGAGCTAATTCATGTTCTCTTTATCATCTTTTCTTTTCATAGTCTTAACTATAATCCCATGATACCTTTGTTTCATAGGCTCGTCCATATTTCTTTTGGGATTATCATATTAACTGTGCAAAGCTCTCTTTGAAGTTCTCCATAAGGATGATCATTTTCTTTAATGTTGAAAAGAAGATAATCCAAAATCACATGATTTGAGATGGGATAGTATGAGAACTTTTTAATTTCAATCCATTCTTATCATAGTTGGATAATTAACCTAAGATCTTCTTTGTTATATCCTAGACATTTTCTTTGAATTATTCCACCCATGCTTGGGTATTGGACTTTCATGTGTCTGAGTTGGAACCATCTAAATAATTTTTCAAGATATGAGGTTGGTTTTTCCATTTCAAATTCAACAATAGGTAAAAATGACAATGCTTTAATGGCTAAAACTTGGATGGTTATGATATAATGATGGAACAAATACTAATAAAACTATTTTAAATATTACTTGATTCCGTCTGCTTTTCTTTTCTTTTCTTCTTTTCTTTTTTTTGAATGGTTTGTAGATGATTGGATGATTCATCTATATTAGCATGAAAAATTAGAAAACTAAAAACAAATTTAATGTAAGTTGATAAATTAATATTTTAACTTTTGAGCCGTTGCATCTATGGGGTTTATTAATCCTGTTGTTTGGTGTTTACCATCATAGGATAGATCAACCTCCAAGCGTTGGGGGTCTACAGTCACATAATAGGATGATTTTATATTTATTTTGGTATCTGTTTAAGGCATGCATTTTATATATTATTTTCTTATTATCTACAGGAATTCGTAAACTCAATTTATAGAACATGAATACATCGTTAGATTTATTTTTTGCGGTTGGCGGTTGGGACGGTTAGATAGTCTAACCGTTATTTTACACGTCAAGTCTTTTGCACTTTATGTTGACTTAATAATAATGTACTTATTAGCCTCATAAATAGTTTTAGTTAATAGGGATCTTGGTAGGTGGGTGATTTTCCAGAAAATATACTTCGATTCTTGGACAAATTGTTTAACAAAGTTTGTTCTACTTTGGATCGTTGATATCTCCTTCCATAAAATTCATCTTGCTAAGGGATATTTGAATCATATACAAAAGTTGTTGAACCTAATCTGCTAACTAAAGATTTGATTCTGTTTACTCTCCTTAATCTGCTAAATAGAGATTTGATTTTATTCATTTTGTATTAATAATTATTCCAAAAAGTACTATAAATTATTAGAAAATTCTACAGTGCCATGGCTCTTCGATTACATAAAATCTTCTTAAATTATTATAAAAAAACTTAGTATAAATATATATTGTTTTATCATTATCATTATATGAGAATTCTTCATTCTGTATCTTAGTCTTACAGTAACTAAAAATGATTTTATGGTAATCGAAGAATGACAGCATGAGCCCATGATCGCACCCTAGAATTTGCCTAAATTGTCTTCTATAAACCTCATCTTCTCACCATGGCATATCAGATGCATCATTCTGTGGTTAGATATTCTTTTTAGTTCGAGATAAAATATGTTAATCACCATCTTGCTCCCTGTTGTGGTTTCTCCGGTGAGTTCCAGGTTCATATTTTATCTTGTCATATTTTTGTTTAATCTTGACGATACTTGCATCAAAATATTGCAGACACTTTTTTTTTTAATAATTGTAATATATCCCTATACTAGTGGTTGGTTATTGTTAGACACCATAAATTTTCAATTTTTTATCATGTAATTTTAATTTTATTTTTTTATAACTTTTGAAAATGTCTAAATATTCTTAAACAATTACTAAAATTTAAAAGTTTTTAGATATTTCTATTGTGAAAAAAAAAGAAAAGAAAAGAAAACGTAAAAAAAAAAAAAGAGAGAGAGAGAGAGAGAGAACACTATTTTTTTTCGTGAAGTATTTTATTTTAATTTTCAATAAACATGTGGAATTTTTGTTATGTATGTTTATTTTGGTTTACTTTTACAATTATAGTTCTTGGTAGAGAAGCATGTAGGGAAAGTCAGGATTACTAAATAAGGTACCGATACTGTATTATTGTCACCCTTTGTGTCTCTTTGGTGGCTTTTCTAGATAGTGCTTCCTCATGATATTGTGTAACTTGGTTCTTCTAGGGATTTTAATAAATTTTTATTTTTTTTTACTTTTTATTTTCCCTTTTAGGGTAAGAGTAATGGTAAAAACATATTGCAGCTTCCTCCGAGCCAAAAAGAAGGTTCTTACATGGTGAATGGAGCTATTGGCCTATGGATCTCATAGATCTATCATATTCTTTGATATTTATAGATAGACTTTATGAGTTGCATATGACAGGAGCTTGATTGCCTTTGTTAAATCCTTATTCTTGGTCTCGAAGGAAGCTGCAACACCACTTTATTCATTCTCTCTTTTTTTTTTCTTTATTATTATTTTTCACATTTTTTTTCTTAAGTCTTTACTAGACTAAAAGAAATTTTCCACTTGTCGCATGCAAATCTAGGTTCAAATTTTTCCCAAGTCCTATTTTTTCAATTAGAATTTTTCTTTTTGATCGGATTTCAACTAGGATTTTTCTTGCATAGAAGAATTGAACAATATTTGGTATTAGAGTGTTATCAGTCTATTAGTTGAGAACAACTATTGTTGTGCTACTTCTCTTTATATTGCCTTGAGAATCCCTTTCAATCAAATTTCTAACCTTGAGAATTGGATTGTACTCATCATACTCGTATTCTTCAAGATGGGGAAACTTCTCTTCCATTTAGTTGCCTTGAATCATGTAAATACCTCCAAGAGGATATTCTCTCATTCTTTTTTACCAATGTGGGCACATGTTTTTGAGATGAGGCCTCAAGGACACTTTGAATGAATCCTTCAATGCCTTCACCACTCAGTTCTTCCTCGAAGGAGGATGTTACAGATGAGTCCATGGATACCCCTCCATCAACATAGTTAGATATTGATTAGGTGGATCTAGAAGCCTCTTCCTTTTCCTTTTTTGGTACCTAAATCTTTCTTCGTACCTTTGGCATTAATTTTCTTCTTTTCATCATATTTTCCTTAAGAGGTTTAAAAGCTATCACATTCAACTTGTCTAGCTACTAACTCTTCAATTCTCAAATTAATCCTCTAAAGATCCATGTAAACATTATAAACGAATTTTCGAGGTAGTAGTAGAGATTGATAACTCAACAAATCATCATCAAAGTTAGATTCCTCTAGTAGTCCCTTCACAAGTTCACTATAGGAGACCATATACTACCATCTTCCATAATCTTCTTCAAGAGATCCTATAGTAAAATCTCTTTTTCTAATATCCCTTCTTTCATTTTAAAGCTGATGGTAATATTACCCTCACCATTTCTTATAAATGTTGAATCAGTGGGTTAGATTAGAGTGGTATTCTAATGTAGTTTTTCATAACTCGTGATCTACGTTTTAGGCAAGAGCTTATAGAGTTCCTCTTTCTCTAGTTGTCTTAGAGCTTACATAAATATTGGTACAATGTTGGTTTCCATGGAGATAAAAAGAGCTTCTCTTCCTTTCGTAGGAAGTGACAAATCCCATGCATGATTCTAGATCTTAAAGGTCATTTGATAATGAAGTTTAGTTGTTAGAGATCTATCAACCATAAGTGCTCCAATTATCTAAACATGAACCTTCATAGTTTCTAGCAAACTTTTTTTCGCTCAAATGGATGCAATAGTTGGGAAACATTATCAGATATACCATCTTACCATTCAATGTTGAGTCAATTGTGTTGATACATGCTTGTTTATATAGCAAGTATCTTGAATCTAGTTGAGCCATCCTAACTACTATCAGCATGCTCTTTCATCCATGGAGGGTTAAAGCCAATCTCACAACTCCATAATGAAGATGAGTAAATCCTTATGCATGCCATTGACTTGATAATTTAGGAGGAAGTGGAAGAGTAACAAAATGCTTTTCCTTGGTGGCTCATAGAAAGCATCGGTCAAACCTAGTAACTTGAACATATTCTTTAACTTTAGATAATTAGGGTCTAACAAGAGACCTTATGAATGCAAGGACATTTTATTGTGTTTTTATGTATGTAAAGTATGGATTTACAAAGGCTATTGATGTACTTATTCTTTGTTCTTTGGTATAAGTTATTTCATATAGACTATTTATCTTACTTGAAGTTTTAAATGAACTATCATGCCCTAAATTAAAGGTGGTTGGCTATTAGTTTAGTGTATTTAAAGTGTTAGGGGTATTCTCAGTACTATTACTGTTATCATCCATGACTTATATATGATCATACCCTCCCCTCCATCTAAAGAAAAGAAATTGTTTGGCTATTTTATTAAGTGGGGCTCGTTCTACGAGATTTAACAATAATAGATCATAGATGTAGATAGAAACCAGATTATATATATATATATTAATGCATCATGATCTAAAATGAGTAGAATGTATAGCTTCTAACAATCATAGTTTATACAGTTCATTGGCTCAATATTGCATTTCTCATGGCTCCTTGCCTTTAACAACAACTTATGACAAGTCAGTATCCACTTATTCTATACTATAATTCCCTTCTACCATACATTTTATGTTCAATAATAGAAATTCATTTATGATACATAGGATACTCATAAGAGGCAAGTGTAGAGCATACTTTGAATCTCAAAAAATAGACTAAGTATCAAAATGATTTCTTTCTTACAGGATTTTGGTAGAGAGAGAGAGAGTTTAGAAGGCCATAGGTTTATGGAAACATAGTATTATTTATGGAAAGGCTAAGTTCTACCTTCTATTACAAAATTCACTATATTTATAATAAGAGGGTAAAACAAATAGACATTTAAGAAATAGTACATGGCAAACATTATTGTCTAATAATTCTACTAAAGTAGATTCCCTAGTACAATAATTTCTTAAACAGTAAATACTTCTTAACAAAGGTTGTACGCAATGGATAATAGGTGACAAATAGTAGAGATTATTACTAAACAGTTGAAATGCCTAATAAAGTGAATAATAGAAAGGCCTTTTTTTGGTGACCAATCTAAATCATCACTATCATATTCTCGGTCTAACTACTTGGGGCCACTTACTTTAGGGTAGTCTTTGTAACAATCTTAACTATTTTGATAAGCATCCAAAGCAATATTCGAATAAGATTGGCTCAATTCTCCTTGGCTTAGTGTATGATAGTCCATGTTTATGGTTTGAATTTGATTTTAGGTATAATATTGAGCTAATGCTTGTTCCCTTTATGGTCTTGTCTTTTCATAGTTTTGACTATAATCCCATGGTACCTTTGTTTCATAGGCTCCTAGCTATATTTCTTTTAGGATTATCATATTAACTGTGCACTTTATCATCCAAGGCATCATTACTTCAAAATGATGCACTTTGCCATCTAAACAAAGGCTTTCATTATTTAAACATGCATGAATATCACCTAAAGATGCACTAGCTAGTCTTATCTAAATCCTACTTTGGATCCTTATCAAGATAGCCAAGATCCTTATGAAGATTATCCTGAAGCAAGTGGCCCTACGTTGTTAGACCCAAAATATTATAGTGATGATTCAAACTAGTCACAAAAAAGCAATCTCTTTCCATCTCATAGAATTTAAAGGCATTTCTATAGTTCACTTAATTAGGCATCTTAACTATTTAACTAAAATTTCTACTGTTCACTTATCATCCATTACATACAACCTTTTTCAGAAAGTGTTTATTGTTTAAAAAATTATTGTACTAAGGAATCCACTTTATTAGATTTATTGTATAATAATGTTTGCCATGTACTATTTCTCAAACGTTTGTATGCATCATCCTCTTACTATACATAGAGGGACTCTTGTAAGAGAAGGCATAACTTAGCATTACCATAAATAATACTATATTTTCAAAAACCTTAAGGCCTTCTAAACTCCTTCTCCCTTCTTGAATCCCCTAAGAAAGAAATTATTTGGATGCCTAGTCTATCTTTTGACATTGAAGGTATGCTTTACACTTGCCTCTTATGAGGATCCTATCAATCAGAATTGAATTTCCATTATAGAATATAGAATGTGTAATGGAAGGGAGCCATGATATAGAATCAAGAGGTATTGGCTCATCGTAAGTCGCCATTAAAGGCAAAGAGCTGTGAAAGGCATAATCTTGAGCTAATGAATTGTATAAACTATGGTTGTTAGAAGCAATACATTATATTAGTTTTAGGTTATGATGCATTAAAATAGATACACTTTGGTTTCTATCTATATCCATGATCTATTATTATTAGATCTCGTAAAATGAGCTCCACTTGGTATCAAAGCCAAACAATTTCTTTTCTTTAAGAGGAGAGGAGAGTATGATTATATATAAGTCATGGAAGATAACAATAAGAGTACTAAGAGTACCCCCAACACTCTAAACACACTAAAATGACAAATAGCCACCTTTAATTTAAGGCATGATAGTTCATTCAGAACTTCAAGTAAGATAAATAGTCTATATATGAAATAACTTATACTGAAGAATAAAAAAATAGATAGTACATCACTACTCCTTGTAAATATATACTTTACATACATAAAACAACAATAAAATGTACTTGCATCCATAAAGTCTCTTATCAAACCCTAATTATCCAAAGTTAAAGAATATGCTCAAGTTATCAAGTTTAACCAATGCTTTATATGAGCCACTAAAGAAGAGCAATTTGTTACTCTTTAAATTCTGCCTAAATTGCCAAGTCAATGGCGTGTAGAAGAATATACTCATCTCCATTATGGAGTAATGAGATTAGCTTTAACCTTCCATGGATAAAAGGGCATGCCAATAGTTGTCAGGTTGCGATATGAACTGGCATGCATCGAGATTATTGAGTTAACATCAAATGAAAAGATTATATGTGTAATACCATCCCCCAACTATTGCATCCCTTTAAGCGAAAAAAGAAAAGTTTATTGTAAACTATGAAGGACCAAGTTCAAATAAATTGTTGTAAACGGCATCAGTTTTGACTAGGTGACCTTGTTCTATTCCATCCTAGTACGCTTGTGAAATTCTTATGTTACCACTTAAATCATGCAAGTGATGTCGACATTTATCAATTTATAGTTTAATACTAAAAGAGTCCTATCATTTAATTCCCTAAATTACCTAATTGGTGAACATAACCTAGAATTTAATAGATTTATTAACCTTATTCTATGAAAACCCAATCTTATATTTGTTAAAATCTAGTTACCAAGTGGCTTAAAATAAAAATTTCAAGTCCAATTCACAATAATTATATTGTTGAATCTCCATTTCTTTTATTGGGATATTTGTCCAAACTTGCAAGTATTATATAGATCATGGCCAAATTGTAAATGTGACACAAAGGTAGCTGATACTTACTTAAAATTTGAGAGTTACTTAACATAATCTAATACCTTTTTAGCTTCTTGTGAATTACTATATAGTTCTTGTATGAGCTTGATCTTTCTCAGGAAATTTTTTTATAAGTTTTGGTGGAATTTTAGAGAACTTGAGAGTTTTAGGTGGTCACATTATCAACTAGGATATCAAACTTAGTCTTATGTTTCCGATTCCCCTTGAAACAATGGGGGTATCATATGATTCCCTTTTCACTCTACTTGTAATTTTTTGTTTAAATATTTATGTGTTATATTTCTGTTAATAACAAAATTTATATAAGTTTAATTTATTATTTTTATTTCTTCATAAATTGATGTTTAAGCTTAAATTGATATATATTTCATAATATATATCGATGAAGTTCAATTGTAACCTTAATAGTGAAACAAAAATGAGAAGATTAAATGATTAAATTCCAAAATTTCACAATTTTAAACTAAAAAATATGAAAAAAAAAAGAAAGAAGATCATTTCAGGAAACAAATGTTTCTTTAATTACATGTTATGTATCAAACTTCATTAGCTTATTTGAATAGTTTGTAATTCAATGCATATGTTTTGTGAAATTTTTAGAGTTTAGACAGAAAATTTATGATCCATTTACTTATTAAAAAATAAAAAAAAATAAGAATTGACTCTTAATAATAATATAATAGAATAGACAAAAAATAGAATTGGAAATTTAAGCTATCAAGGAAGCAATATCTAACATTGGCAATGGACTTCAAGTTCTTGGAGGAAACTAAATTCTCATCTAAATTGCAAAAGATCGAATCGCACGAAGCAAGTTCCCATGAGATTGAGATTGTTTTAGAGAAAGTAACCACCCTCTTCCTATTTTGGCCATCCCTAACTATGCTAGATTAATGCACTTGCATAGACATGTTTGCAAGAGAAAACATATCAATAGACCATTGCACAATATATAGCCTAGACTATTAAGCTCAATTATCATGGGAACATCTACAAATATGTGGGGAAAAAATCAAATAATAGCTATTTTACGAGTCCTAATTGGAACTTCAAATGATTAAATTCCAAAATTTCACTCTATTCTCATTCATTATTTATACATTTTTAGGTGTCATAGTCTTACATTCTTTTATAGTCATATTTGTTTTCATGGATAAGAGTTGCATAACCCAAGGCATTAAGTTTGATGAGTACCAACACAGTGTGGAGTACTATTTTGCGTACTTGCACTTGAAGTATAGAGAGAACACGAGAATAAATTATTCATGTAGAAAATGCTTGAATGATAACTTACATCTTCAGCATGTGATCAGAGCTCACCTACTTATAGATGGGGTAAATGTAACCTACCAGTGTCGGATTTATCATGGAGAGGAGCCAAGTATTGAATTACCTCTGGTAGATCGAGGTAGGAGGCAATATAGAGAATGGGAAGCAAGACCAACTATGGAGGAGAAATGTGTAGGGCTGGGATATGATGATAATGGTAGACTTGATGAGATGCTTGAAGATTTGGAGGCTTTCATCAAAGATGAAGATGAACATTTATCTCCTAAAGGTGGTATTAAAGGTCCATGGGATTTTCTAAATAGGCTAAGAGTTAACTTACAAGAAGAGCTTTATCCAGGTTGCAAGTTCTCTAAATTTGGATTTATAGTGAAGCTTCTCCACTTGAAGGTGTATAATAAGTGGAGCAACAAGCTACAAGATGCAATGCCCAATGGCGAGTCTCTTCTTAAGTCTTACTATTTTGCAAATAGGTACTTGCACAAGTTAAGCATGGGTTGTCATTACATTTATGTATATAAATATGATTGTTGCTTATATTGGTGTGATAATGAGCATTTAAAGCAATGTCCCACTTGTGGTACCTCGAGGTATAAGGTGTTTAGTGGAGTTGGGAAAGTCATCCCTCATAAAGTTTTGTGTTACTTCCTTATAAAGCCTAAGTTGTAATGCCTTTTCATGAATTCTAAAATTGCCCATAAGATACATTGGCATAAGAAGGAACATAAGAGAAGAGAAAATTTTATAAGTCATCCTACAGAGGGGTTAGCTTGGATGAATTTCGACATCGAGCTTCCTGAGTTTGCAATGAATGCTTGCAATGTTAGATTAAGGCTAGCAAACAATGGTTTCAATCCATTTAGGAATATAAGCCAATCATATAGTTTATGGCTAGTAGTGCTTTTGGCATATAACTTTCCTCCTTGGATGTGTATGAAGAAAGAATACTTGATGATGTTAATGTTAATTCTTGTACCCCAGGCACCTGGGAATGAGATTAACACTTACTTGCAAACATTGATTGATGAGTTGAGGGATCTTTAGGATAATGGGTTACACACTTATGATGCATTTTCAAATATGACGTTCAACATGCGCGTAGCCTTAATGTAGACTATAAATGACTTTCTAGCATATGGAAATCTATTTGGGTAGAGCACGAAGGAGTATAATGCTTGTATAGTATACTAAGATCAAACACTATCAATGAGGCTCGATAGAAAGATTGGATACACTGGTCATAGAATGTAGCTTCCTAAGGACCATAGATGAAGATGTAGCTTAAACTTTGATGGAAGTCATGATACTCGTGAAACTCCTCAAGAATATTCTAGTGAGGAAATTCCCTACCAATTGCAATTCATAAATGATGTATGCATGGGTAAGCATCTAAGTAAGGTTAGAAGGGTTCGTCAACCCAAATTGAATATCACATTAGGAGGATTGGTCCAAGGATGATCAAAGACAAGATAAGGAGTTAAGAATAAAGAGCATGGGCCTATTTGAAGTGTGGATCACAAAGATGAAAGTCAAGGATGGAATCAAAGGCCAACAGCTTCAAGATTATTGAAGACCGCCAGCTTTGGAGGCTTAAACTGCCATCTTTAGAGGCTTAGGCCACCAGCCTAAGTGAACCAACATAGAAATGGAGATAAGTTGGCTTACTAACAAATAAAGGCCGATTGTACATAGATTTCAAGTCGCCGGCTTAGGTAGAAATATAGGTCGGCTTTAGACAAATTTAAGCCACCAGCATATAATTTTTTCCTTAGTCACAATTAGGGTTTTTTTTATTCGTTTTGTGTACTTTTGTTGTGAAATTATAAGTAGTCATCACACATTCATTTGTATCAATCTTTTGGCAAATATTTTATTCATAAGAGAGTGATTTCTCTTTGGTTCTTTAAAGAACTAATTAAACTTATCAGGTTGTGAAGCCGTGGTGTTTATCCAAAAACTTATCAATCGGTCATTCTATAATCGATTGTGGTATTATCGCATATACCAAGGTTCTTGTCTCGTTTATAGACAAAAGGTCGCGGTGTCCATCGTTCTTGAGAGATCCATAGGTTGTGAGATTAGCAAATTGAGTGTCGAGTTTCATCACGGTTGGCGAGATTCACATCATTTGGTATTAAAGCAATCAAGTTTGTCAGGATCGCCTATCCTTTTGTTATTTCAATTACTTGTTCTTAAATCTAAGGTTTAGATTAAAAAAAATCATTCTTTGAATTTCGTTGTTGCAAGTAGATTTGAATTTGATTGTTGTTAGAGTTGAAAGGAATCATATACACTTCCTTTCTTAAGAGTCAAAAAAAAAAAGAAGAGGAAATTCATATAAAAGAGAGAGAGAGAGAAGAAGAAGAAGAAGAAGAAGAAGAAGCAAAGGCAAAAACAAAAAAAAAAAAGGGAATTCATATAAAAAAAAAGTCGTGTTACAAAATTGTGATTTAGAGTTTGTGGTGATCCTTAGTTGAATTCATGGCATTCTGTGAATCTTGTTGAATCATGTTACGAAATTGCTATTGGGAAAATTGGGTGAATTTCTATATAAACAAATTTGATTTGATTGTTAGTTCCAAAAGAACTGAAAAGAGAAATTTTTTAGTAGGTAAGGATTGGTGAGAACAGTAGAGCAAATTGAGTGAAACACATAAGTGAGTGAATTTGAGAGATTTTATTTTATTACTCCTAACATTGTCTTGTGCAGCAATATGTCTAATAGAAAGTCTTCTAAAAATGTTGATGGGGAGGAGTATGTTATTTAGGGAGAGTTGTTGGTAGCTAGGAGAGCTTGGAATTACAGGTTAGAGAAGTGGAAGAGATGCAGAGGGAGAATATTTTTCATACTAGATGCCTAGTTCAGAATAAGGTGTGTAGTGTGATTATAAATTGTAGGAGTTATACTAATGTGGCAAGTGTAGCTATGGTTGAGAAATTAGGACTTTCCACTAGAAGCAGGTGCTAGTTACTTTTCACATTAGAAGATATAAAGATAACGTATTA
Source organism: Laguncularia racemosa (assembly GCA_037954665.1). Taxonomy (NCBI): domain Eukaryota; kingdom Viridiplantae; phylum Streptophyta; class Magnoliopsida; order Myrtales; family Combretaceae; genus Laguncularia; species Laguncularia racemosa. Next base: position 799,020 of record JBBMOL010000056.1, read on the forward strand.
TGTGACGTAGTTCCGATGTAGGCTACTCACTTGTTGCTTGGATGACCATGGCAATTTGATAGAAGGGTTAAGTATGACAACTTTACCAATAAGTATTCTTTTAAGCACAATCAATGGCCACTTACTCTTGTGCGTTTAACCCCTAAGCAAGTTTATGAGGACCAGATGAAATTGCAAAAAGAGAGTAGTCAAAAGGAAGAGATTGAAAAAAAGACTGTGAGTGAGAGTACAAAAAGAAAAGAGAAAGAAGATAAGGCTCGTGAGAAAATAAAGATAAAAGCTGAGAGAAAAGAAAATTTTTATGAAGATCAAGTGAGGTTACAAAGAGAGAGTGAACAAAAGGGAGTTAGTAAAAAAAATTAAATTGAGCTATATTGCAAAAGAAAAAAGAGAGAGAGTATGAGTCAAAGGAAAGCAAAAAAGAGAGGAAGAACATTGAGTGATGAGAGAAAAATAGTGGAAAGAAAATTTTGATAAGAGACTCAATGAGATTAAGAATATTCTATTTGTAGGAACAAAGAGATCTATTGAGGTGCATGAAAAGGCCAAGCTCAATATTGAGCAACAGAAGAAGCAGTGTGCTAAACGAACTAGTAAAGGGCGTCGTCAAGTTATCTTTGAACCTGGAGATTGAGTTTGGGCGCAGACGAGTCAAATGCGATTTCCAACAGAAAGGCGATGAAAGAGGCTTTCAAGAGGTGAGGGTCCATTCCGAGTCCTCAAGTGCATCAATGATCACATTTACATATTGGAACTGCTAAGTAAGTATCCAACTAGTGCTATTTTTAATAGAAACTGATTTGATTCTTTTTAATACGGGTGATGATTTGAGGACAAATCCTTTTCAAGTGGAGGGGAATGATGAAGATCACATTAGGAGGATTGGTTTAAGGATGATCAAAGACAAGTAAGGAGTTAGGAACAAAGTGCACAGGCCTATTCGAAGTGTGGATCACAAAGATGGAATTCTGGGATGAATCAAAGGCCAACAACTTCATGATTATTGAAGGTCGCTGGCCTAAGTGAACTAGCGTAGAAATGGAGATAGGCTAGCTTTGTAAGCCGTCGGCTTAAGTGGCCAGCTTACTAACAAATAAAGGCCGGTTGAACATGGATTCTAAGTTACCGGCTTTAGACAAATTTAGGTCACCGGCATATAATGTTTTCCTTAATTGCAATTTGGGTTTTTTTTATACATTTTTTGTACTTTTGTTGTAAGACTATTGTAAACACCCCATTTTTGCCCCTAATGATCAGTAATAATTAATTTTCAATTTTTTTCGTTTGTTACAATTTTTCTTCTAATTTAGTAAAAATAGGGAAAATATTCAAAAAAATAAAATAAATAGGAAAAATACATCAATTTTGAAAAATAATTGTAGTAATAGTAATAAAAGGGGTTAAATAATTTTCATAATTTTTTGGAATTTCAAAATAATACAAAAATAATAAAAATCGCATTACATATATGCAAATTGCGAAAAAAAAAAACAAGTGGGCTAGCTTAGCTGGTCCGAGCCATGGCCTCGTGCATGCGGGGAAGGGGTCAAGTCATGCGTTCGAAACGCGGGGGAAGCAGATTTCGTGTTTTGCAATTTTTTGCCTCGCCCAGGACACGTGTCAACTCACGATTAGACGACACGAATGCACGCGCGCGGGTGCATGATCTTCTTCTTCCTTCGTCCAAGATCGTCGCCGGCAGGGAAAAATTGAATTTCAACCGTTTTTATTCGATTTTTTGCACAAATCCAACAGATCTTTAACTGAAATAGGATAAACATCATCCAATTGGAATCAAATCACAATAAATCGAAGGATTTACACAAATCGGAGATGGGTTTTTCAACTGAAATCCGATTTGCCTCAATCGAAGGAAATCCGAGTTTATCTAGCTTGATTTCTTGCGTCTATAAATAGGAATCGACGGGAGGAAGCCAGAGCACAAATCAAAAGTGAGAAAAAGAGAGAAAATCAGATAAATCGAAGCCTTGCCGGAGTTCCTCAAGCCGAGATCGCCAACCAAGCTTCAAACCACCACTAGAAGGCGTTTCTAGAGAAACCCACTACCACCATTAGATTCCCTACTCTCGAAAAGCTAAGAAACAACTTCTCAACCTCCTCGAAAGGTCGCCGGAACGCCGTCAACAAGCACTCCCAGCCGCCATGATCAACCGACCCGACCCGACCCGCGCACCGACCCGGATCCAAGTAAGTCGGATTTTCTGATTTTTTTATTATTGTTTTTATTATTTATTTATTTATCTAATTTTGTTATTTATTTATTTATTTGTTATTTATAATTAAAAAATAAATAATATTAGAAAAATATTAGAATTTAGATTAGTTTTTTTTAGGGTTTAGTTTAGGATAAATAATAGAAAATTATAAAAATCACAAAAAAAATAATATATAATAAAATAAAAAATTATAAAAATAATAAAATCATAAAAAATAATAAAAATATATATTAGGAAAAATGATAGAATTTAGATTTTTAGTTTAGGGTAGAAATGAAAGAAAAAATTTTAATTAATAAAAAATAATTTAACAAAAATTAATAAAAAAATAATAATAATAGAGGTAGGATAATGATGGAGAAATAATTTTTTGTTATCATTTAAAAAAATCCTTTTCTTAAATAAATCCAAAATTGGTTTTTTCCTTTAAATTATTATTTTTCAAAAAAAAAACATAAGATAATCAAGCTTAGGCTTAATTTTTTTCAAAAATACTAAAATGATAAAAATGTAAACCAGGATTAATTTCATAATTAAAATTAACAAACATACTAAAAAATTTTCATGAAAAGTGAACTACGGTTTGTTTAATCCTGAATAGCCGGTACGTAGGCACCCGTTTTGGGCAACTCTAAAAAGAATAAAAAAGATCATTTTCCATAGCTAGAATAAATTATCTTTAACCAATAAACAAAAACACAACAAAAAAATAATAATAACAAAAAACAAAATAAATAACAACAAAAGACATTAGGGTAAAGTTTAGATTTTAAGATAATAGAGTGGTAACTTTAAGGTTTTAATAGGTTAGCCTCCTAGTCTAGAAACTCTGGTTTTCCATTTCCTCTTTCACAAAAACGAAAAGAGGAAATCTCGTTGACTAGTTGTCCAAATTAAGATTAATCCGCTCAATTAGTCCTAATTCAATCTTTCCCAACCACAGTTAGGTGGCGACTTCAAAGTAGAATAAAATTCTTAGTTCAAGTCGAGGATTTATATTAGATGAGCATAGGGTCTAGTCTAAATCGGATTAGGAATGAAAAATAAAAAATTAGACTCGACAACTATAAATAGTCATCACACATTCATTTGTATCAATCTTTTGGAAAATTTTATTCATAATTTGAGAGTGATTTCTCTTTGGTTCTTTAAAGAACTAATTGAACTTATCGGATTGTGAATCCGTAGCGTTCATCTAAAAACTTATCAATTGATCATTCCGTAATCGATTGTAGCGTTATCACATATACCAAGGCTATTGTCTCATTTATAGACAAAGGATCACGGTGTCCATCATTCTTGAGAGATCCATAGGTTGTGAGATTAGCAAATCAAGTGTCGGGTTTCGTCACAGGTTGGTGGGGTTCACATCACAAAGAGCTTAATTGGAAAAAAAAAAGGTCAATATTCTTCCAACTTCCATATTAGTAAAAGTTGATGTTGTGACATAATTTAGATGCCATGCACATTGAGAAGAATATATGTGATAATGTTATTGTTACTATACTCAGGATTGATGGCAAAACAATGGACACTTACAAGGTTAGACTTGATATAGGGAATCTTGGTACTAGGAAGAAATTACATTTGGTGAAGCAAGGTAATGACAAATATGCAATGCCATTTACTAGTTATACATTGAGTCCTATATAAAGGAGAAGATTCTATTAGTTCTTAAAGGGTATCAAGTTACCTGATGGAGTTGCATCACATATCGATAGGTGTGTGAATAAGTCGAACACAAAGCTTTCTAGTATGAAGAGCCATGATTGCCATGTAATGCTTCAAAGGTTGTTACTTGGGTATTCATAGCATGTTGCCAAAAGATGTTGCCACGGTTATAGCTGAACTTGGTTCATTTTTCGAAAAGTTATGCAGATGAATTCTCAATGTCAATGAGGTAAAGCAAATGCAAAGAGATATTGTTACCATATTGTGCAAATTAGAATTGATCTTTCTTCCTAGCTTCTTTGAAGTGATGGTGCATTTAACTGTACACTTACCTAATGAATTATTGCTTGTCAAACCTATTGCATATCGATGGATGCGTCCCATAAAAAAGTATGAATGTATATGTAGAAGGTAATAAGTGTTATTCAACCCTTTATCATTCATTTATTTTGTTAAGTTCAAATACTTAGGGTCTCTTAAGGAGTTCGCTAGAAACAAGACTTTTCCAGAGGGCTCCATAACAAAAGCTTACATTGTACATAAATGCTTAACATGGTGCTCCCTCCATTTAGAAGGTATTGAGACAGTTTTAGATCATCTTAATAGGAATTGTGATACCATGGAAGAAGGTGGCATAGGGGTCTTTAGACATAGGGTTGGTTTTATTTCTTCTCCCACATAAGTGGTCTTATTAGATGAAGAGGTAGAAGTAGCCAAGGGGTGTATTATTAACAATTGTTTCAAGGTTTAACCTTATTTGAAGTAAGCATTGATTAGTGTATTTTAAAGTCTAAGGAATAATGTAAAATATGTTGACATTTAAACTTCGATGTGTGTTACAGGAAACATATAAGTGTCTTACGTGCACAAACAATATGATGATGACATTGATCAACACCACAAACAAGAATTTGTTCAATGGTTTGTAGATGAGCATGTTATATGAAAGTTCTAATCTAATTACAAATGCCTTATATGCGTTATCAATTGGACCTAATTCATGTTTCAAGAGATACAACAAATTAACATATAATGGCATTCGGTATCACACTATCAATTTTGATAGTCAAAAAAAGACCCAAAACAATAGAGAACTTGTAGAAGGAAACCAAGGAGACATGCATTCATCGATGGAGTCTTATGGTATTTTAACTATATATTCAAAATAAATGGGTCTTCTTATTTAAGTTTAAGTGGTGGGACACCAATGACCACCATCACAAAGTAAGAGTTGATGATGGATTCAAAAGCATCAAGGTAGCACATACATGGTATGAGAGCGATCTATATGTGTTGGCATTGTAAGTGTTAAGTTCTCTAATTTAGTTTTGATATTAACAAAAGAGAAATAATGTGTAACGTATGTTTGAGCTTGTCAGAAGTTGTTTCAGAAGATAGTAAGTAAATTTTTCTAAATTAAACAAAGAGACAGAAGCTTGTTCAGAAACTTCAAAGGTGTTATACAGACTGTTTTTGTTCTGTCGGAAGGTATTTTAAAAAATTATAACTTTTTCCAGATTTCGTTTTAATTTTTGTATCGATGGTTTTTAATAAATTTCAAGGCCTAGCTCCACGTGTCAAGTATATTTGGGTAATATACTTGATGTGTTTTACTAAAGTTATATTTTATATCATGGGGTTTTTAATTTACATAAAGTTTTTACAAGATTTTATTTTATGATAAAGTGAGATCATATAAGATTTACAAGTTTTATCAAGATTTAAATCTAGATATTTGTGCTATATTTTGGGAGATCCAGCAGTTACAAAGATAAGGATAAGAAATATGGTTGTTACATAAAGATATGGTTCCACAATATATGAGATATCAAGATAAGGTTCCATAATGTGAGGGATATCTTCAACAAACTTAATCCAAGGAATATCTCCAAAGAAGATCTCGGTTAAACTAATTTTCTCCAACAAGTTCAACTTATTTTTGAAATACAAAATTTCAAAAAATAAATTCAAGCTTGTCACGTGGAACTCCATGAAAGTTACATTCTCTAACAAAGTAACCGTTATATCCTCTTTATAAAAGGGATGTTCAGTTGAAATAGAAAAAGAACATTCTTCTTAGAATCAAGCACACGGAAAAGTTAAAAACTCATACATCTTCAGGCGAAAATTTTTATATACGTGTGATCCAATTTGTAGAGGAAATTTGATATTCCTCATTGTTATTGTGATTCCTTTCTTGTATGAGGAATTGAGAGTTGTTTCATCACTGTAGTTTAAGTGATTAGCTTAGTGAAGAAGCTAGAAAGACTCAACAGTGAGACTTTGCCTTGAAGAGGCTTATTTTGTATACTTTCGATTTGATTGATATAGTGAAACACAACCGGTAAAGATAACCGGGACCCCGGCGTGGAGCTGGAAGAGAGGACTGACGCTCGAGGCGGAACCTCTATAAATCTCTGAGCATTTTATTCTTCTCTACTCGTTTTATTTATTGCACATTATTATTTTTTATTTTTGTTGCTCACGTCATTTCGTTAGTTAAGAGATTTTAGATAATTTGCAAAAATTGAAATTTTAAGTAATTAATCAATTCACCTTCCTCTTGATTAATTTAATTGGGACCAACAGTAAGCCAAACAAATATATTACCTACAAGACTTAAAATTAGGCAATGATTGACATGTGGTGCAATACTTTGAGCATCGTCATATATATGATATAAGCTCTCTTACTGGTAATATGAATTTACTCACTAATGTGGAAACTCATTTCTCCAGTCACAATACTGATGATCTACTTGTGCAAGATGAGGATAGAGAAAATCTGGTATCTCCAATAGTTGATTGTGATATAGATGTGTTGTTGAGAATAGATGTATACCCTAAGACTATTGTTGGAGATGTTGTAAAGAGGGTAGTCTAAGGTTCAAATGGCACACAACATGATGACGGTTTCGATTATTACAATGATGAAGATGATGAAGTGGATGAAACACTTATGAATTACAATAATAGCGATGAGGATTGTAAGTTTTTTAATCATATTAATGTAAATTAGATGTTGGTTTAATGATATCCGTGTCATCATCATGCTACTAGATATTGGCTAACACACATAATTAAGTTAAATACAATGTTACTTTTATCCTTCTAAGTCTTTATTTTATTTTGTCTTATTTTTATCTAGAGGAATCACATCAAGTGCTCATTTCATCTTTGTGTCATCCTTTTATTTACATAACTAATTAGTTAATATCTTAATATTTAATTGTAGGATTGTAATGGCTGGAAGACGAAAGGTTGGACAAAGAAGAGGAGGAAGGATTGTACAAAAGGCTCAACCCATAGGCAATAAATCAAATTCTCAAGATGTTGGGAAGAGCAACATCCATCTCCTGAAGTAGAGCAACATCCATGTCCTAAAGATTGTCAAGATATATTAAATTCCTTAACCTGTGATTCGGTTGTAGCACATGCTCCCCCCTTGCATACTCATGTTGTCACTCACAATCCTATAAATACAAATCCATCAAATAGCTCTCCACTTACTTCTATTCCTAGCTCAGGTAATTGAGCTTAGCGCAATTATTCATATAACTTGTTACATAAAAGTTAGTAAATGTTACTAAATAGTTTTTCCCTATGTTGTAGTTAATACTAGCACATCATCTTATTGCAATAAGAGAGGTACATATAGAGGACAAGCACTAGAAAAGGAGAACAATCAATGGAAGGGTAAGATGGTAATAGAGTTTGATGCTTCCATAGATCAAATGGTACTATAGGTCCACATGCTATTGAATAGCTTCCGCGACCAATCAATGGTAATAGAGTTTTCCGCGACCAATGTAGCTATTAAATTCTTTAAGCAAACTCGATTTTGTGAGCTTAGATCGAATGGTACTAGTTGTTGAGTCTCTCAACAAGCTACAAATCATTATGTTAGTATAAAGAATGCATTTTTACATTACAAAATTAGTACAAAGTATATGGTGTAGTGTTTTTAACATTTGTCATTGTTACTAATAATATAGGCTAAAATGGTTCAATTGTTTAAAGATTTACAAACTTCAAACACACCAAAGTTTGCTTCAGAGATTATTAATCAATATATAAATGCAAATTCTAGGACAGATTACCATCTTGGTAGTGGTTGTGGACCACTAGCTATTGGAAAGTCAATGCAAAATCGAGTTTTCAAAACTAACGAAAATAAAAGATTGCAAAAAGAACTTGAAGAAAAAAAACAATTGAGCAACAAGCGAGATGTTGTTTGAAGAATTAAAGAATTTACAGCGAGCTCAAGAAGATAAGGTGCATCTTATAATTTGTCCCAATTTGAAGTTTATTATTTTCTTTTTTTTTTTAGGATTACTTTATTTTATGAATGGTGTCTTAGTTGTTATGTTATTTAAATAAGTTTTTTCTTGGTAAAGATTGAATTGAGATACAATCCTACTATTTTGAATATTGTTGAGATTTGTATTCTTTAAGAAGTAATGATATTTACAATAGAATCTTCTATTTCTACTATAGTGCTATATCTCTCTTTTTCCATCAAATTAGTTTTTAACTACATTATAATCTTTTTATAGGTGAATAGTCTCTTTCAGGTTTTGCAAAGTTTTTGTTTGAACTTCTCATCTAATTCAAGTTATTTATTAAAACATTATAATTTTTTATTGGGAACACATACAATATTTGTCACTACAAAAAGGATAATGGTAACCCCACCATTAACAACTATTTCTCACATCCCTATCGCATTATTGTAAAAATGATATCATATGTATCGATATCGAAATATTTGGTACACAAGGCCATGATTTGATAGATATCTTTGATATCAAAATTATCTTGTATTTTGGACTCAAAAAAAGATATTGAAAAAAAATGGCTCTTCTATTGTGACTTTGAATAAACCGTTCTCTGTAAAGCTTAGAGGGAGATCTTTCTTTCATATCTTTTGAGATCCACCCTACAATATGGGGTCAAAAAGCTAAAATAAATGATCTTAGCCCTGGCGTAGCTAAGCCATCCTAGACTTGAACTAAAGACCTCGCCCGTGAAGTAAATCATCGCACCTACGATCTAACCGAGTTATAAGTTTTTGTTATTAGATCTCCAAGTAATGGGAAGTTTATTCCTCCTACAGCTCTCCCTGATCATCGATAGTGAAAATGAGGAAGAAGGTAACTTATGAAGGGGAGTTCATTTTGATAGTAACATTTCCAAAGAGGATCATAAAAGTTGGAAAGAAAATAGTTTATGAAGGATGATTTATTTTGCTATTAAGTTCTTTGTAGTTGATAGAATAGTTAATTTATAAAATAGAGTTTATTATTTGATCACTTTTTGGAAGTTCATTATAAATATGTATGAATAACATTTATTTTGCTAATAAATTGTATAAAGTGTGGACAATATTAATTGAGATATGTTAAAATCCTCTTCTGTAACTTTTATAAAGTTTATATAGTTAATGAAGGAAGTAGACCATTCTAAGCTAATATGCAAATGTCCACTTTTATGGCCTATATTATTTTGCAATTATATACATTTAAAATGAATTTATCATATTATAATAATCATTTATGTGACGTTTAAATATTACCAAATATTACTCTTTTCATAACATTAAAACATTACAAAACATTACTCTTTTATGACATTTAAACATTACTAAATATACTTTTCATGATATTTAAACATTATCAAATATTATACTTTTCATGAAGTTAAAACGTGTTTGGCATAAAATATACATTTTGTCAAAAAAAAAATTGGCATAAAATTGTTAATATTCAATAACATTTAAACATTACAAAAAATTAATTATTTATAATATTTAAAAATTACTATTATCATTAGTGATTTTGTAGTATTTATGATATTTATTTTTTAAAAATCACAAATTACTTACTATAACATACTGCTTATAATTTTAATTAGTGACATTTAATAAATGTTGTGAAAATTTTTCTATAACATTTACTTTAATTTTGATGACATTTAATAACATTAACATTCTTGTACTAATAATTTGCTATAACTTTACAAGAAACATTTATATCTGTAAATCTAAATAATTGGAATTATCTTAATTTTTAAAATGCATTATAATATATGTATTTTTTTTTCTTATAATATCAACTATTCATTGCACATGTCAACACAATTAAGAAATAATTCTTAAAAACTTTTAAAAAATAACTTTCAAAAATCCAATTCCAAGAAATATACAAGTACAAAGCCTTCCAGCAACAGATAAATCTAGAGGATATCTTTTAAATACCTGACAATAGTAACGTAGGAGTATCTTTTCAGTAATTTTGACTCACTTTATGTATCATGACCCAGATTTGTAATTGAAAAAAGGAAAGCGAATCTAGATACATCACAAAAACACACAAGTTTAACGGAAAAACCATCAAGGGATTTAATTTAATTTCTCGGAAGTATTTGAAACTACGTAAAAAAATCGTAGAGTATTTTCATACTAGAAATGGCCAAATTGAATAAAAATAGGACTACATAAAAAAGTAAACCCAGATGTCCTCAGAAGAACCGGAAAGTTTCTTATTCTAATCAAGAATTGCACAAAAATAAATAAAAATAAAATATATTAGAGGAAAAGAAGAAGAAAGAGAAAACTGGTATTGCAGCTATCCAATATATTACAACAATACAATAGACCTATTGATCCACAGGGCACGAAATAACAAATTCAAAACACTAGAGACATTGAAAGACACCTCATACAAAAACGGGCACTACCTAGAACAAGAAAAAGCAATAACTAGAAAAGCCACCGGATAGACACAGACGGTGATTTTTTAACAAGCCCTAAAACCATCATCCAACTATAGAATACATGTGATGTGTGGTGGTCACTATACGAGGTTATGAGAAACAATTTATAGTAGGTGGAGCAACATTATGAACGAAAAAACAAAATCGAATCTTAATTTATTTGGAAAGTATATCCTATAGTGAATGGTTGATATTTGAATTTACATAGAAGCAAATTGACAAAGAGTCCCAAAAGTATTATTTGTTAATAAAAAAACAAAAATCGTATACAATTATTTTACAAGTATGCAATTGATCTTGAAAATGATGAAAATTCTCTTTACCAGTTAATGTAACATTTTTTCTACAATTTTAATAGACATAGAAACAAAAGAAGAAGAAAACTTGGATCTTGTACTATCACACGCTTACATTATATCTGATCAAAAGTCATGATATGCCTAAAGCATCTATCATGGGAAGGAGGCGTTTCTTTTCATATATACATTGTTTTTTCACATTATAGGTGAAATCCTTCGAACCCGTAAGACACAGTAGTTAGTCCAATGCCAATCCTTGTTGCCATGTAAGTCCATACGAAACGCGATCCTAATACGCCCTGAAAAGTTCTAGTTCAATTATTTTATTACATAGAGAAAAAAGATCCCTAAAAGGGGTGTGTGCAAACGCCCAGCAGGATTTCCACACCGAATGCAAACACGCATGTGCCAAACCATACATATACCAAAAATTTCTAAGTGCAACAACCAAAATCAAAACGAAACTCTCAATTAAATCATTAACACTGTAATTCTCCACAAAAACACATGCAATCAGACCGAGACATTTTAAATGTAATCTTGGAATATAGTGAAAAAGAAAATCAGGAAAAGGCATAGGTTATTCAATACTCACAGCAACGATGAGAAAATGGAAAAGAAAGCCAGAGGACGCAATGAAAAAAGGCTTTGCGAGTCCTGGTTCTAGTGTCTTCCCTTGTGATAATTAATGCAATACAGTTAGTAATAATAAATTATAAGAGCAAAGTAAAACATGATTCATGATACTGTTGTTTTTGAGGTTCGATCAAAACGTCCTACAACTCAGTACCGGTCCAAATCCAACATATTCCGGATTTAGTTTAGATTCAGTAGTATGCACTGTTATTACTACAACAGAATCCCAAAAAATACACAAGTACAAGCTTTTTCATCAACAGATCTACAAAATCTCGGAAGTAGATCTTTTAAATACCTGACAGTAGTACCGTACCCGTACCTCATTTAGTAGAAATCTTGGCTCCCTCTACACATTGCTTGACTAAGATCTGTACCTGTAAAAGGAAATCGAAAAGAAAGATACACAACCAAACTAATCTAAACAGGAAGGAAAAAAAGAAAAAAAGGAAATTGTATTGTAAATACTAGGTACGAGTGTCGAAAATGTGTTAATATAACCCCAACTTGTCGGGTTAAAGCGTGAAAAATTATGGGAAAAATGACTGGGGACAAATAAAAAAGAAAGAGAAAAGAGGTGTTAGAGCTCCCTTCAATCCAAACAAGGATCTAGTCAAGGTAATGAAGCTCCTGTCGTATGCAATCCACAAAAACTATCCATAAATATTGTAAAAATACGATAGATCTGTGGGATCCATAAGTCAGCAGCTCTATTCACCATACGAGAACCTCTTTTTGGTATTGAAAGGAAGCTCCAACCCAATTTCATCTTTATTCTTATCCCCATTAATATCGGGAAAAAAAAAAAGAAAAAAAAAAAACACTTATTCAGAACCCTTGAGGAACCACGTCACATAATATAACAACAAAGCACTATCTAGAACAAGAAAAAATGGCAACCAGAAAAACCCATCAGAAAGACCTAAACGACGATGACTTTTTATCTAGCCCTAAAACACCAACTACCCAAATAGCATGTGATATCTGTTAGTAAGGAGATGAGGTTGATACAAGGCAATTTATAGTGCTTCTGGGACGATAAATAAACTGTGGTTGGTCGACCAAATACGAAGCATTAAATTTTTTTTTTTTCTAAATTTTCTGTTTTAAGCGTATTTTTACCGCTTATGTCCGGATACTTATTTTAATAAAATAAATTTTTATAATTATATATTAATTTTTTCTCCAAACGCTTAAAAAAAATGATTGAGAAGGACAAGCAGAAGTTTTGACACCGTAAATATTTATGAATGCATATTTGCTTTTTTGTTTTTCTTTCACTTCTTTCAAAAATACTCTATTCATTGCTAAGGAAAAGAAAAAATATATATATTTTTAAAAATAATTTTCAAATTTATTAATTAAAAAATAATCTTAAAATTATATCATTTAAAATTATACTTCAAATAAGAATTTTACTAATAACTAAAAATATAGATGAAATTCACAGTTTTAAAAATATGTTTTTCAATCGGTACGTTATTTTTAAAAAAGTATTTTTTTTTTCCTTTTTTCCGTCATCGGCATATGGACCCGCCACATAGCGTTATTCTCGAAATATTCCATCGAGGCATGTCCGACAACAGCATCGAGTGAAAATACGGCAGCGTTTCACAGGCGTTCCCCACTGCTTTCACCAGCGACGGACCAGGTTCACTCATTAATTATTTCATAAAGGAGATTCTCTTATCCTGGTTTGAATTGGAAAGATAAAGTTCTTATTTTTTTCCCCAGAAAGTAGGTAAATGAAAGCGACATTATCTTAAATATTATAAGTTTTTTTTTTAAATTTACAAATATTATATCAGTAATAATTATTCTAAAAATATATTTCAAAGTATATATTCGATTTGTGATTTTTTTCTCAAAACTTATAAAACTAAATATATAAACCAAATTTGTATCTTCAATACAATTTGTACTAAAAGGCACAAAAGTTATTCACACTTTAGGCTAATTGATTGAAGGTGAGAACGGCGTTCTTACCTTTAGTGTAACTTTTTTTTTTTTTACACTTCGACACATAAAAACATAGCAATTTACCCTTATAAAAATACTAAATGGCAACATGATTTGGTCCTAACAATAATACACTCAAATCAATCTTTTTTTATATAGCATGGGCCTATAACTTCATATGAGGAAAAACAAATCGCATCAATTTCATTTTTTTTTTTCCAACTTTAAAAAATTATAACTTTTTACTCATTTAGAGTTACGAATTTCATAATATATAAAAAAAAAAAGACTGATTTAAGTATACTATAGCTAGAACCAAATGCATTGCGATTTGTTATTTTTATAAGGTTCAAATTGCTATATTTTCATGTTACACTAAAGGCGCGGACAATATGCTTGAGGGCATAGTTAGCATATGAGCTTTTAGTATAAATTGTACTGAATGTGCAAACCAAATCTATACTGAAAAGCACAAATCAGGTCTGCACCTTCAGTTTTGCAAATTTTGGAAAAAAAAAAAAAGAAGTTGTAAATCACGTCTGTGTCTTCGAAACCTATTTTTAGAATAATTTTTATGAGTAATATATTTTGGAAACTGTTTAAAAAAAATAACAATATTTAAGAGTTTTTCCCCAACATTATGTATGGAAAAATAAACTCAAATCTCTATTTAACTATGTAGATTATAACTCTATTTATAATATTCATCTTAAGAAAATCAAATTTCTAGCTTTTTAGTTCCTAACCGTAAGCTAATCTAAACAATTTGTTGAAGAGTCCTTGTCTATTTGTTAGAAAATATTAACAATTGCATTAATAGACTTATGAAAAGATTAGATAAGGAAATTTTGATATTTCTATAATGAAAGAAAGGCCTTTGCAATTTGCATCTTTCCATGTAGCAAAGATAGTGGAGAGGAGCAAATAGTAAGTAGATGCTGCATAACTGCATGATTAATCTATTTGTGAACGTGAAGTAATATAAAGTAAGAATGTAACTATAATTCTTGAAAATAGAATTAAAAAGGTCATTGCTGTTACTTTATTTAGTTGTACTATAGCATTAGTAACAAAGAATATATCTAAAATTATTGACATGGTTTTAGTTAATCTTTATTACTTTATTTAGTTGTACTATAGCATTAGTAACAAAGAATATATCTAAAATTATAGACATGGTTTTAGTTAATCCATAACTTGGCTATAGAGCTATATTTTTATGGATTAATATGGAATTTTTTTTAAATAAAATCAAATAATAATTATTTCTTTGGTCCTACAAATTTACATTTAGCAATAATAGTAATTTCATAAAATAGCAACTTTGCCAAACGATAGAGGACTAAAAATATTATGTAAATATATTAGGCTAAGCTCATTGATTATTTAGCTTGACTCATTAGGCTATGTGATAAGGCCTAATCCTCATTAGGGAGAATTAGCTTGGTAAGCTTGGAATAAGGATCGTTGAACCGATCCATCTACATCCAACATTTCTCAAGCAAGCTCATGTACTTTTGAGAAAGACTATTAGTCTTAGGCCTATGGCAAGCTCATTAGGATAACCTTGAATTGAGTTGACTCCATCTCCCCGTTAATCGCTAAAGTAATCTAACAAATGTCATCAAGCCCAAGAGTCTATAAATACTCAATCATTTGTTCTCACTAAGGGACCTTTTTCCCAAATTCTAGAGATCAAAAAAATAGTGCTCCACTAAAAGTTCTCTACTCTCAAAGATCAAACAAGAGATCAGGCGAAGAACAATCTCTATTGCTCGAGAACTACAAAGTTGACACTTGAGGTCCCCTTAGCTTCCTTTTTTGTCACTTGTGCATTTGAGACTCTTGAGATTGCTTATTCCTCCTCTTTGCCACTCTCTCCATAGTCATCCCATCACGTGCCATCTCTGAATTCACGTGCAGTACAGTACTAAAGTGATACGTATGTGACCACTCCTACCGAAACCCCCCATTCACATTTTGGCAACTCCACTGGGGACAAAGCTAAGTGACAAGTAATGGCACCTACCTACTAGGAAGAGAGGACCATTTGACAATATCTATCAAGAACAAGATCCTAGCACTAAATTGATGGAGTAGAACCTGCCATAAATACCACAGAATACTAATTAAGGCAATTCACAACTAGAAGCTCCCATAGATCTTACACAAATGATGTAGACTATGCTGGAGAACACAAAGGCTCTGAATCAACTCATGACCATGCTTGCTCCACTCATCACAGGGTTGATTGCCAGTGCTACTATGCAACAAGGTGTGGCTCCGCCAAACACCAACATTACTATGCAGCAAGTTGTCGCCCATGCAACTCCATCACATGCAATTCCTCCCATTAACCCTCCCATTGATGAAGAGAACATTCCTCAAAAGCAAACCACTCAACTAGATGTTCCACCTCCCAATGCTCTCGATGGACTTACTCCTACATCTACTTCCATGATATCTATCGTAAAGACCTCCTTTGTAACGAAGGAAGACTTAGACATATACCTAAAAGAAATACAAGCAAAGTCAATTGTAGGAGTACCAGAGTTAAGACTCTCTTAACATTAGCACATTGTTAAAAAACCGTATCCTAAGAACTATGTTAGTCTTAAGTTCATCTTGCTCAATGGCAAGAAAGGGAGCACTAAAGAACATTTACTTAAGTTTATTGAGATCCTGGAAAATTATAAACTAGATAATGACCTGAAACTCAAAGAATTTTCCAAATCACTAACTGAAAAGGCATGTACCCGGTATATCAATATCCCTACAAGGTTAGTTGATTCATGGGGTTCTATGTATAAGCTATTTTTGGAGAAGTTCTTCTCTACCCAAGAACGAGTCACAGTCACAAACATGGGAAGAACACGGTAGTACCTCAAGGAAGACTTGATGGATTATATAGTACGCTTCAGGGAGCGCACACTGAACATTCAAGATGTATTTGATGAGAGGGAGTTAGTGAAGATTTGCATCCAAGGGATGTTCACTGAGTATGCAGTCCATCTAGAAAATCTCAATGTAAGTTCCTTTTCTGCACTAGTCAAGACTATAAGGAGAACTAATAACTTTATTGCAAGACAACGAGGAGAAAATGGAAGGTTTGGAAAATGAGTAACATCTACTAACTCAGCCTAAGTTAAGAACCCTAGAGACAATAAGAAGCCAAGGAACAATACATCTCGATGATCTACATCAGCTCCCCCTTTCCTATGCCCAATAGGAAAGGTACATGCTTTATTTAACCAACGGTTATGAGATGGGAATATCAAGCTCCCAATAGTAGATCATTTACCAACACAAAATGAGAAGAATGATCCTAAGTTTTACAGGTATCACAGATTCGTAGGTCACCCTACGAAAGAGTATTAAAATTTGAAGAAGATTTTCAAGGATAGGGTCCTTAATGGGGAACTTATCATGGAAAACAATTATGTCCATAATAATCCACTTCTTACACACAATAATCAGTGGGGTACTGTAAATACCATTAACCACAATCCTAGCATTGAAGAAGGAAATATGTCACATGCTGAGATACATAATGTATAAGAGGCTATAATTAGGAATAATGAGGATACATGTACGCCAGAAGTAGCCACCCTAATGAAAACAGCTAACTTCAGAAATTTTTTTAATTTATTGGGGTTTAATGAGGATGCATGTCTTACAATAACAACTGCCCTTACCCAAATCGCAAAGAGATAATATAGGGAGTGCAGTCTAGCACAACTTGTATAAAGAATAGTAAAGGTGCATGAGAATGCAATTCTCTTTACTAATGCAGACATGTGCGCTAAGAACCCCAATCATAACCATCTTCTTTATGTGGAAAGCATGCTAAATGGGCATTCCATTAAGAGGACATTCATAGACGATGGCTCTTCTATAAACATAATGTCATTTTCTACACTAAAGGCTATAAAAATAAACAACCAGCACCTAGTGAAGCAACCTATTACGATCAATAGTTTCACTAACATGCCAAGAAACACGGTAGGGTATGTCAATGTGAGCTTTAAAGTGGACCCTATACAAAGCTCTACATGGTTCCATGTAATCAATGCCCCCATATCCTATCATCTACTAGTTGAAAGAAAGTGGCTACACAATCACAATCTCATACTCTCAACATGGCATCAGTGCATTAAGGGCTATTGAAAAGGAAAGGACATATTCATTCCCACTATGAACAATCCATTTGAGCATAATGAGGCATACTTTACCAAAGCTACATTCTTTGATGAATATGTCGAAGAGGGAGAGACAGCTATCGTAACACCCTCTAGCACACCACTACCTACTTAAGAGGATACTTAAGAGAAGCCTACGAGAAATATGAAAATGTGAGGCTCTCGTGAGGGTTAAAAGAAGCAAAGGAGGAATGAGGTAACAAAAAGTTTCATCAAAGAAGATAGGCGGAGGGTAGGAGTCTCTTGCAAGAGCTTAAGGTCCACTTAATGGAATTTGTTAAGAAAGTATAAAGATGTGTTTGCATGGACTTACAATGAAATTCCAGGACTGGACCCCAATCTAGTGGTACACAGATTGAATATTGCAACTAAGGTTAAGCTAGTAAAACAAGGACAACGAATTTTTCGCCCAAAAGTTGAGGTCCAAATTAAAGAAGAAATTAAGAAGTTGCTCCAAGCTAGCTTCATTAAGCCAATTGAGCACCCATCGTGGTTGGCTAACATCATTCCAGCAAGGAAGAAAAATGGCCAAATATGAGTCTATATAGATTTTTGTGATCTCAATAAGGCTTGCCCAAATGATGACTTTCCTTTGCCAAATATTGATATGTTAGTAGATGCCACAGTTGGACATGAGTTGTTCTCATTTATGGATGGTTTTAGCTGCTACGATAAAATCAAAATGGCCACTAGAGACGCTGAGTATACTACTTTCAAGACGCCATTAGGGAATTTCTACTATATAGCCATACTCTTCAGGCTTAAGAATGTAGCCGCTACTTACCAAAAAGCAATGACTACCATTTTCCATGATATAATGCACGACTTCATGGAAAACTATGTGGATGACATTGTTATCAAGTCAAAGCGAGTGCCAAATCACTTGATACATCCGTAAAAGGTTTTTAAGTGATGTTGGTTATATAAGCTACGTATGAACCCATTAAAGTGCATCTTTGGTATAGCATCTAGAAAATTCTTTGGATTTGTAGTTCATAGAAAAGGGATCAATGTTGATCCAGCAAAGGTGCAAGCTATACGATCCATGCCTTTAACCACTAACCTAAAGGAATTAAAAACATTCATGGCGAAGGTCTCTTATATCAGGCGATTTGTCCCAGCCCTAGCTGAGATCTCTTATCCCTTATAGCAGCTCATGAAGAAAGGAGCACTATTCAAGTAGGGGCAATTATAAGAGGAAGCCATTCAATAGGTAAAGGATATACTCACTTCTCCACAGACGATGACAATGTCTGTTAAAGGTTTACCAATGATTCTCTACTTGACATTTATTGACAAGTCCATTGGAGCTTTACTTGCATAAGAACTTAAGGGAAGGGAGTGACTTGTGTATTACTTAAGTCGATCCCTCTAAGGGAGTGAAATCAATTATTAAACTATGAGAAGCATTGTCTTGTGCAAATATTTACTACACAAAAGTTGCATCATTTCTTCTTAGCACATAAAGTCAATCTTGTCACTCACTTCGACTTGATAAAGTACTTGCTATCACGACCAACCTATCTAGACAGATCACAAAATGGTTACTTCTCCTATTAGGGTTTAACATTACGATTATGCCACCTAAAGCTATTAAGTCTCAAGCTCTAATAGACCTCTTGGCTCATTTTCCTATGCCACATGAGACTCACACCGTGGATACGATCCCAATAAAATTTCATGAGAATTCCACAAGGACAGAATTGGACAGAGAATGGCAAGTGCAATTTGATGGCTCATCTACTAGTACAAGGTAAGGAGCTAGAATAGTATTGATAACCCCTGAAGGCCAAAAGATACCACTAGCATTAAAACTAAACTTCCATTGCACCAATAATGAAGCTGAGTATGAGGCTCTCTTACATGGACACATTTTAGCACAAAATGTTGGAGCATCTCAATTGTGCATTCGTGGTGATTCAAACTTGATTATCAAACAGGCCAACGGCAAATTTGCTCTCAAAGAACCAACACTAGTGCCTTACAGGGCTACAATGCAAGCTTTAGTTAGCAAGTTTAATTTAGTGAGATATGAACACACTAAACGATTAGCCAATCATTATGAGAACGCACTTGCAACTTTAGCATCTAAAGTTCTTATTTAGGCTAAAGAAGATGGTTTAAATATTTAGGTTATTAGAAAATTTGTTCCGTGCACAACTCTGTAGTTGCTAGATGAGGAAGAGGAAGCAACAAATGACTATCACAGTCCCATCAAGGGCCAGCTAGTGCATCATAATGCAACTTCTGTGGTAAACTTAAAAACTTTTATCATCATTAATGGCATCTTGTACTTCAAGGGTCTATAAGGCATCTTATCGTGATATATTTATGCAAAGCAAACATACCTGATGTTGGACAAATACCACAAAATCTGATGTGGAGAGGATGACCCATCCCTGTATCGCCGCATATAGCATGCAAGGTATTATTAGCCAACTACGGCCAAAGATACTTCTCAAATGCAAATGAGTTACCCAAAATGCTCTAAGATTTATGATCAAGGAGAATACAACTTTGTGGCAAGTGCTGGCGATTGGAGACGCCCTTATATAGACTATTTGCAAAATGGCACCTTACCTACGAATAACACTGATGCCCACATAGTAAAACATAAGGCAAGGAAGTATATCATGCATGAAGACTAGCTATTCAGGGTATCATTCATGGGATAACCCCTTAGGTGTGTCACACCACCCAAAACAAATACTATACTAGTTGAAGCTCGCTCTAGAGATGGTAGAGAACATCAAAGAGGAAAGAAGTTGTACTATCACCTATTAAGCTTGGGATATTATTGGCCTACAATGGAAAATGATGCATTTAACTTTGTCAGGAGGTGTATCATGTGCCAGCAACATGGGAATGCTATCCATGTTCCCGTCATTGCACTATATAGCTTGATTACTTCGTAGCCTTTCCCTGCGTGGGCATTTAACTTGATCAACCTAATACATCCACCATTTAGGGGATACATTTAGATCTTGGTAGGTACAAAATGCTTCACCAAGCTGGTGGAGGCAATCCCATTAAAGAAAACTACAAGACGAGCGGTGGCAAGCTTCATGAAAGAATATGTCATCTACCGCTTTGGAATCCCAAAGCACATTCTTTTAGACAATGGTACACCTTTTATCAACTAACACATACGATAACTATTAGCTTCCCATGGCATTGATCACGTGAAGTCCACACCTTACTAATCAAAGGGAAATAGCCAAGCAAAAGCAACGAATAAGACTCTTCTAAAGGTACTTAGTCGTATGGTGTACAAAAATCACAAATAATGGCACGATAAGCTACCATTGGCACTATGGGCACACAAGACATCTAAACGAAGCCCCACTTAGGCCATCCCTTTTTCTTTAGTATATGGATGCAAGGCAATGATGCCAATAGTGGTCCCATCTGCAAGATTGGCTATCAATGCTAAACTAGAACCGAATACTTTACGTATGCTCGATCTTGAAGCTCTAAAAGAGAGACAAGACACCGCCAAATGTCACCCTGCTAACTATCAACAACAATTAAGTGTGGCTTATGATCGTTTAGTCAAGAAATAGTCCTTTTAGCAAGGTAATGTTGTACTTCGCGCAACAGAGCATGTGCGGCAAGGTATTTCGACACCAAAGTTTACACCAAAGTGGGAAGGCCCCTTCATCGCTCATGAGGTCCATGATAGTGGTTATTGCAAGCTTCTAACCCAACAAGTGATAAAGTTACTACACCTATCAATTTTCAATACATTAAAAAATTTCATATGTGAAATGAATGATGTATTTTCAAATTATCACGAATCATATGCATGGCTTACATTCTTAGAGCCTTTTCAATGCTTTTCTTTTTACTACTCACTTATCTTATTGTTGCAAAGTTAGAGAGTCATCTCCTTAGCACACAAACATAATTAACTATCACCTCTTAGCTGTCACATGGTCAGAGCAAGTACTCCTAAGTGCGTAATGAAATACTTAGCCCACAAAAATGTATATAAAAATTCAAAAATAAAGAACAAATAGTTATGTATTGGATAATACCCTCTTAACCATTAATGCTAGTATGTTGAACTACGCAATAAACACCACTATAGCAACTTAAGCAAGATTGATAGTTTCAACCAATTAACATATTGTTGCTAGCAAGTGAAAGCTTTGCTCTAATGTACGACATAATAACTTAACTAAATAATGTGATTGTGACTAGCATCACTTATGGCAAGTACATGTGAATAAGTAATGATCACACATAGAAGAAAAATAAAGACAAATAACTCTATTGATTTCAATACAATGCTTTGGAATGAAAACAAAAGCATAATCATGCTAAACTACAGAAGACAATCTAGGCCTACTAAGGACTTAAGATCTAAATCTCCTAAAAGTGCCTTTATCTCAAGATCAATTGCTTTAACTACTTCTTGTAACTCCTACACTTTACTCATTAGTTCATCATGCCACCTCTTGAAAATATAGTAACTCAATAGCCTTTTGGCTTTAGCAGTAACGGGTTCTAAGCTATTAATCTTGAATCTTAGAAGGCTAGCTCCTTCAATGCATTTAATCAATTGCTCGGGTTCTACTTCTGACAAAGAATTCCAATGCCTGTTCAATAATAATGCGATCTCCCCCAACATCTTCACTATACTGCAAGCTAGCTCAATCCCTAACACAGGAGACTTAGCCCAAAAGTCTCTCTATCCATAGCATCAAGGGTCTCCAATGAGTCCAATAATCGGGAAGGCACGGTGAATCCTCGAAAAAAATATAGTCTCCTCTACTGCAGCATAAATCCTTGGAGTTACTTCCTTGTCTCGGGGAGACATCGTAGCGACTAGGGGAGGAAGGATATCAACAGGAGCTACATATAACTCATCCTCATATGTGCCCAAGCAAAGCAGTGCATTGGCATAGTCACCAGCATCAATGTTATCATTACCCTCGTCTATCTCTATAATTGGCTCATCAATACTAGTAGTAAGTGCTCTAACTTCAATAAAGTCATGCAACTCTTCAATGTCATCATCATCGCTTCTGCCATCTTTAACTAGTGATTCTGCATAATCCATTAAGTCTTGATTATCATCAACTCGAATCAAAACAGCCGTTGATTTAATAGAAGTGCTAAAGCGAACTTCAAAGCCCATCTCATCCTGCACATACATAATAGACAAAGGAGGGTTAGTAAAAAAGAATACCTATACATACACAATAACAAGAAATATATAAGGATGCTACCTCATGAATAAACGTACACTTAGCTTGTCTACCATCTATTGATGGAAGAAATGAGCATTTATTCTTAGAGGATCTCCTACATCAATAGGAGATGTTGATCATTGATACACCTATTCAATAGCCTCTTGGGCATCACCAGTAGACTTAGGCTTAGGCAATAATTTAAGGCAAAACTCCCAACAGTACACAGTAGGCACATGAAGTGTATCATCTACTAAAGAAAAAGCATATACACTGAAGTCTTGCAAGCAATTTGACCAATATGTTAGCCAGTCAAGAGAAGCAACCTCGAAGCGACTTGTAGAACAAAAGAATGACCAGCTCACTTCTAGGTGAATATTTCTAAATTCACCTGGCAAGAGTGATCGACAACACAACTCAAAGTTTTCAGTAATGTTAGTCACACGGGGTACCCCTTGGTTAAACCTAAGCTAGCGTGCAACCCTATGAGGAGAATATACTAAAACCCTTTGCTCCAGATAGCACTCAGAGGAGTCTTTATTATCTATAAGGGAAAGTAGACTCCCTAGAGTATACCATAAAATAAATCTTGCCTTAAAATTGTGGAGGCCCTTACCCCTATCTACCAAAGTTACCTCATCTTTTGAGCTTGAAGGATATAGTTCAATCTTGTCTTCATAACCGGCAAGCCATTTCACATAAGGGCGACATGTAAATTTTGACTCAATGTCGATAAGCTGCAAAAGTGTCCGCTCAATAGTTCCTTCAATCTAAGCCCATGCTCTAAGAAGAGCAAGGTTAGATCTAGCACTATTGAGGGGAGGTGTAAAGTGTTTCCAGAACCGTTCGCAAAAGAAGAGTTGGAGAAATACAAAATCTACATGCAACACATTCACATAACGACCCTTTGAATGAACGAAAGCCTTGTGGTACAAATTCAAGCGCCAATACAAAGAGCCTAGGTAAAAGAGACCTAGTGCGAAGCACTCACCCTGAGCAATTTGTATAGCTAAGGAAAACAGTCGGGGGCTCATACCTTCTTCCAACCCACTAAAGAACACAAACAAGGATAACTAATACACTCTAAAAGCTATAAGCTCACGCAAAAATGACAACAAAAAAAAAGGTAAGAGAGGTATAAGTACACAACTATAAGGGTATACTAGAGAATGGATAAGAATACTTACTCCTATCCACAACCTAGTCTAGAAATCTAAGGTTTGTCCTTCCTTTGCTCCTTAAAAAAGTATGCAAGCCAGGAAGAAAAGCACGACTTCCTCTTGCTATTGTAAGTAGCTTTCAAGGCATCCAGTAAGGACATTCGAAAACTATGCTCTTTATAAGACACTTTAGCAAAAGTAATATTGGTCTACCTAAAACTAGTCAAGTTTAGGAAAATGACCACATCCTCAAGTGTCAAAGTGATTTCCCCCCAAGAAGTGATGAATGTGTAAGTTTGAGTACTCCAATGATAGATGATCGCTCGCCACACTTCAAACCCGCTCATATGTGGGTAAAATAGCAAGGAAGACGCCAACCTTCTCCAAAAGAGTCACATACTCTAACTTTAAGATAATATATTCTACCCAAAATTTCCACCTGCAGGGTGACTACCAAAGGAATGCAAACTAGGTGGTTGAGAGGGGAAGTTTCTTTCTTTCATTCCTAAAGAGCAAAATTGAACTCGCGTTGATGGCGTCTTTCGAGCTAGCGTGGGGCTTGCATCCAATAAAGCGAAGCATCCCATCAATGCGAGCGTCATGCAAAGCTCTCAACGTTTGATTTTTTTTCCAAAAGGTATCTTCAGAAATAGTTTCATCTAACCATGCATCCTAAGGACTCAAGATTGGTAGTGAATGTCTATCTGAGTGCACTAGCAAGTCTTTCTGTTTGATTATTTTCATACATTTCCCTCATCGATTCACAGTATTGCTAATGACGAGACAGAGCCTATAAAAAAAAAAGGAGGAATTCCGCGTTAAACAAAACCGAAAAAGTGACAAAGGATGGGCAAGGACTTTGGAGATGCAATCCTTGATCTCCTTCACCTTCAGATTGGACATCCCGTCATAAAGGCATCATACCCGGCCTCGTGCTTCAATTCAGTATCCTAAGCAAAGCCCTGATGACAAAAAAATATATATATAAAAAATAATTAGTATACTCAAGAAAATAAGGATTCGTGCCATGAATGACAAAGAAAAAAAAAACAGCTAGCATCGGTTCTCAAGTTAAAAGAAAAAGAGGACTTCAAGAAGGCCCAATTGGTGATGTTTGTTCTCCACTAGGATTAATTTGTGATGTTAAGTTTCCCGTTCTCATGATAACAGAAGCAAAATGCTTTAGGTTGTATGCTGCATTTCGAGCTTGCAATGCAATGGCTTTTAATTCTAACTTGCAATTCAGGGCATTAATTGGAACAATATTGACTTGAAAAAAGCACCATGGGAGTATGCAAGACCTTCAAGCCTAGTAGGAAACCTAACATCACTAGAGCTAACAATGTTCCGGATCTTAAAATTCTTAAACTTTGTAAAAAAAAAAAAAAAAAACCAAGCAGTGATTTAATTCCAAGCCAAGCATTGATACGATCTACTCGCACTCTAGGCTTCAAACTTTCTATTTGTGATTGGATGACTTCTGCATCCAAAGACCCAATAAACGTTTTTTTAACAATGGCTGCAAAGTTCCAAGTTAATGGCTCTCTTCAATTTACCCATAGGTCCAGCTAATCGATGAGCAACAGCACGCACTCTGCATTTGAAAAAAGAAAAAAGAAAAGCAAATAGATACTCGGGAATTGTTGATGTTCATCCAATGCCAGTTCATGAATATTGTCAATTGCTTCAGCAAAAACCTCTAACTCAGTAAACAATGACTGATCATCCAACAGAAAAGGATGCATTAAGACCCCATACATAACACTAACAATGCATCATCGCGCTCGGGAAGGTATTCCTCTTTTTTTTTTTTTTTTTTTTTTTGCGAGCCTTTGGTTAAGTTGGTTCAAATGTAGCCTCACCCTTTCTTCATCCAAGCACTGCATCGCATCAAGAAGAGGGCCAATGGTACTTAACTCATACTCCAAGGAGTACATCTCTTTAGCCTGATAACAAATGTTTCAAGAAGCGAACCCATTAAATCCCGGGAGCCACACCAAATATGATTATCTTTCGGTAGGCGTACTAAAATAAATTAATTAATTAAATGTATCCACAAACTGTTGCTCTTTGAGGATGTTAAGACAATGGTTGAGAGAGGGATTACAATCTCCTTCTGGAACGAAAACAGCACTCTCTTCTCTTGCTTGTTCTTCTTCTTCTTCTTATTTGATTTTGGGCCATCGGTTCACTGATATATCTCTTGCGGTTGTGGGCGAAGCAGCAACAGCAACAGACTCACTCCTCATTTACTTTTATTATTATTATTTTCCAGATGAAATGATAATTGGATCAAACTTTAAAATAAATGGAATGCATGCAATAGCTTATTCATGCAATCACGTACCAAGCCATCTACTGTTACTATTATCAAGTCTGTTATGATTTGGAGGATCGTATTCATCGATACTATCCTCGCTTTTCTAGAATAGCTGCATGCTTATTACTATGGATTTGATTAAGGATCATTGAATATGCCTTGTTCTTGTAAAGAACCCGTAAGCAATAAGTGATGCAACGTAGAAAGCATAAAACACGAAACCAATTCTCGGATTAGACCTTACGAATAAACAAAGAATAATCTGAGTTTATTTCTTGAAATTTTCAATTGCGCACAATTGAGGAAGTAGAGAAAACTCTTCTCTAAGTGTCTGTAATTTGATAAAAAATTAAAAGTCAACCCTAAAATGACTAGGAAACTATTTATAGTCATCTGGAAAACAATTAAAAAAGGAAATATATATGTACACGTGGGAATAAATATATGTATGCACGTCCGTCATCTGGCTGATACACGGTCGTGTATAAGGTCGTGTATGTCTCTGTGGGTCTTCCAGACACAACACACGACCATGCCTTCTTTCTGTGCATAAGGCCGTATATGTTTCTGTGGGTCTTCTAAACACAACACACGGCCGTGCCTTCTTGCCGTGTATAAGGCCGTGTATGTTTCTGTGAATCATCCAGACTCAACATACGACCGTGCTTTCATGCCGTGTATGTTTCTAGGAGCTTCCAGACACATTACACGACCGTACCTTGTAAAAGACATGCCCAATCAACCCGTGTTAGCTACCGCATCATTCTCTCCCGCCAATGAAGAACTCGACCCCGAGTTCTCTTCAGGATACAATGGTGTGTCATCTAGATGGAAGAGAGATAAATCCACTACATTGAAAGTGCACGAGATGTTCATATCATCTGGAAGCTTCACGATATACGCGTTGTCATTAATCTTGCGCACCACTTCATAAGGACCATACTTCTTTGGCTGTAATTTCCCATATCTACCCACAGGGAAACGTTCTTTCCGAAGATATACCATCACCTGATTGCCAACTTCAAACAGCTTCTTCCTTCTGCGTTTATCAGCAGACCCTTTATACCTGGTATTAGCTTCTTCAATTTTCCTTCTGACTTCTGCTGTGATGGCTTAACACTGTTCAGCCATATTCTTAGCAGCGATGTCACCCTCCACTCCCTTGGGTAACTTGATCAAATCCAGCGCATGTTGTGGCGTTTTGGTATACACTACCGAAAACGGTGATCTTCCAATAGTTCTATGGACAGAACTATTGTAGGCGAACTCAGCTTGAGCCAACGCTTGATCCCACTACCCTGGCTTCTTATGACAAATGCTTCTAATTAAATTCCTAAGGGTCCGGTTTGTCACTTCTGTCTGACCGTCAGTTTGAGGGTGAGTTGTACTGTTGAAATTCAAGGATGAGTCAAACATGTACCATAGAATCCTCCAAAAGTAACTAAGGAACTTGCTATCTCTATCAGAGGTGATGGACTTTAGAACACCATGTAGACGCACCACTTCCTTAAAGAATAGTCGTGCAATGGCCCGTGCATCAGTGGTTTTCCTGCAAGGGATAAAGTGCGCCATCTTGGAGAACCTATCAACTACAACAAAAACAGAGTTAGCACCTCGTTGGGTACAAAGCAAACCAAGTACAAAATCCATCGACAGATCCTCCGAAATGTTCTCAGGCACTGGTAAGGGAGTATATAGGCCAGTGTTTTGAGACTGCCCCTTCGACACTTAGTAGATATAGCACCTCTCCACAATCCTATAACATCCATCCTTAGCCGAGGCCAAAAGTACCTCTCGGCAACTGCAGCCAAGGTCTTGTCTCTACCTAGATGTCCTGCCAACCCACCACCATGCAGGTCTCGAATAAGTTTCTCCTTTAAGGAAAACTCAGGAATACACAACTGATTCCCTTTCATTAAATATCCTTTGTGAATATGATAACCATCACAAGGCTCCCTGTTGGCACACTTACTCCATATCTCCTTAAAATCTCCATCCCCCTCATATGACTTCTTTAACCTTTCAAAACCGACAACCTCTGCACTCAGAGTGAGTAGTACATCGGCCCTCCTACTCAAGGCATCAACCACTCTGTTCAGCACACCAGACTTGTGCATCAATCTAAAGGAAATCTCTGTAGGAACTCAATCCACCTCGCATGCATATCTTTACTTATCCGAGTCTGGCTGCTCAAGTGTTTTAAAACCCCACAATCCGAATACTGTATGAACTCCTTTCCGACCAAATAATGTTCCCACACTTTTAGAGCTCTTACAATGGCATAGAACTCCTTATCATATGTCGACCAACTCCTCCTAGCCTCACACAATTTCTCGCTATAAAACGCTACTAGCCTCTTCTCTTGCGACAACACTACACTAACTCCAACTCCACTGGCGTCACAATCCACTTCAAACAACCTGTCAAAATCAAGTAGCGCCAATACAGGGGCACTACATAATCGCCTTTTCAGGTCTACAAAGCTAGCTTCAGCCTCTTCACACCATCAAAATTTCCCTTTCTTTAAACATTCAGTTAGTGGAGCAGCGACTGTACTGAAATGTTTAATAAACCTCCTATAAAAACTGGCCAGGCCCAAAAAACTTCTCAGCTTAGTGACGGTTTTTAGCGTAGGCCATTCGCTGATCACCTTCACTTTCTCATCATCCACCATCACCCTCTCACTGCTGACTATGAACCCAAGAAACAATAGTCGCCTCGACAAAAATATACATTTCTTCAAATTAGCATACAATTTATTTTCTTTCAACACTAACATAACATACTTCAAATGTTTACTGAACACCAGGATATCATCAAAATACACTACAATGAAGCGACCATTAAAGGGTTTCAGTACCTGGTTCATCACACGCATAAAGGTGCTTGGCGCGTTACTGAGACCAAACGGCATCACTAACCATTCATACAACCCCTCCTTGGTTTTGAATGCTGTATTCCATTCATCTCTAGGGCGGATTCGAATTTGATGGTATCGGCTCCTCAGATCTATCTTTGAGAAGATAGTAGCTCCGCTCAACCTGTCCAACATGTCCTCCAGGCGTGGTATGGGAATTTGTAACCTATGGTGATCTTCTTGATAGCCCTGCTATCAACACATATTCTCTAGCTTCCATCTTTCTTAGGAGTCAATAGCGTAGGTACTGCACACGGGCTCAGGCTATCCCGGATAAATCCCTTGTCCAATAGCTCTTGGACCTTCTCTTGAAGGATTTCGGTTTCCTTATGGCTCATCCTATAGTGCGGCAAATTAGGGAGACTTGCCCCAGGTACCAAATCTATCTGATGTTGGATATCCCTCAAAGGCGATAGACCCTCAGGTAGGTCATCAGGAGCCACATCCCTATATTCCTCCAACAAACTCTTCACTGCCTCAGGAACTTCCACACTCACCTCATCTCCTCTACCCGTAACATTCTTCACTATTAGAGCATGAACCACCCGTGATTCCTTTAAATCATCTACCAAGTCCTTCCCTGACTAGGTGATAGTCAAGAAAGAATGACTCTCCACTCTCTTGTCCCTCGAACGTCCCTCCTTCTTTAATGGCAACAACGTATACTTCACACCCCCTTTCTCCAGCCTGTACACGTTCTCCTTTCCAGCATGTTGTGCATTCACATAGAACTGCCATGGTCTGCCAAATAGGACATGACATGCATCCATGTCCACAATGTCGCAAAAGACCTCATCACAGTACTTCCCTATCGAGAATGGTACCCTACACCTTTCCTTCACCTTGATCTTCTCTACAACTTTGATCCACCCTATGGTGTATGGGTTTGGGTATTTTTCGACAGGTAACTGCAACTGCTTAACAACCTCACTCCCAATAATATTTTTGCAGCTTCCACTATCTACTATCAAATCGAACACCTTCCCACCAATGGTACACCTAATGCGAAACAACTAGTGTCGTTGGGTAATCTCCTCCTACTTCGGTGTCAGCATCATTCGCCTAATCACATAGGTCGGTTCTGCCACTTCTTCCTCCTCCTCATAATAATCATCCTCTCCATCAGGTTCACAGCATACCTCATCTTCGTCTCCTCTATCAAGAATATTAACACTTCTCCTAGCAGGGCACTCACTCGACTTATGACCAGGCTGATTACAATGAAAACACTTACCCAAAATCAGCTTGGCATATGGTTTGCTTTGTTTCTGGGTCCTCCTAGGCTCGATAGGTCTCTTCCCCTCACTTTTGTCTTCCCTCTTGGTGTTTTCTTCACTAGGCTTATTTAAAACACCTTTGTTCTTCTCAATCCCTAACTTACTACTACTGCCAACGACATCATTGACATAACCCTTTCTTCCCCCTCCGTATCTACTACTCTGCTCCTGCAACATCAATTCAGCTTGTAAGGCCATGTTCTTCGCTTCGACCAAATTCCTCACCATTGTGACCCCTATTTTATCCTTAATCTGGAGCTTTAGTCCTTCTACGTACCGTATGACTTGTTAGCCTTCACTCTCCCTCAAGTCGTTCCATTCGGCCAATCTCATGAATTTTGCGGTATATTCGTGCATGGATCATTATCCCTGACGACACCGCTGGTATTGTTAGAACAATATCTACTCATAGTCTGGAGGAAGGAAATCGTGTTGCAATAGTTGTTTCATGCGATACCACGTCCTCACTAGATGCCTACCCTCTCTCTATCTTCTATTCTGTATCCTCTCCCACCATGCCGAGACTCCACTCTTCAGTCTACATGCTACTAATCTAACCCGGCGGTCTTCAGGAATCTCCATATAATCGAAGAATCGATCCACTTCGGCAATCCAATCCAGAAAACCTTCGATATTAAGACTGCCATCAAACCATAGGATATCGACCTTCAAGCGGTAATCTCCCCCATCTCCTTGGTCATAACCGCAACGATTTCTCCGATAACCACCATCCCTCTGGTTGTTCCCATATTGAATTGGGCGATAACCACCACCATTACCACCTTGTCCTCATTATTGTCTACCTCCATATGAGACCTCGTATTCATCGCCAGAATCATCATATTCTACCCTTCCTTACCTGTTTTCGACAATAGGTTGAACGATCTGGCCACCATAGATATCAGTTGCCTACGGCTGATTTCTACCAACACCCCCAACCCTATTGGGATTTATTGCCATGGCGTCGAAATGCTCGATCAATTTCTCAAGGCGTCGTTTCATACACCCGATCTTTTGATTCATAGCGTCAAACTCCGCCCTCGAAACCCACTGATTGGCTCCTTGTGATCTCGCATCTTGAACACCGTCAAGAACACGACCGTCGTCATCACCCTGATTAGTTGACATCTCCGTAGGAATTCGCCTTGCTCTGATACCAACTGACACAGCGTAGATAGTGTAAAACATGAGGCCAATTCTCGGATTGGACCTCACGAATAAACAAAAAATAATCTGAGTTTATTCCTTGAAATTCTCAATTGCGCACAATTGAGGAAGCAGATAAAACTCTTCTCTAAGTGTCTGTAATTTGATAAAAAAATTAAAAGCCAACCCTAAAATGACCTAGGAAACTATTTATAGTCCTCTAGAAAACAATTAAAAAAGAAAATATATATGTACACGTGGGAATAAATATATGTATGCACGTCCATCATTTGGCTGATACACGGCCATGTATAAGGCCGTGTATGTCTCTATGAGTCTTCCAGACACAACACACGATCGTGCCTTCTTGCCGTGCATAAGGCCGTGTATGTTTCTGTGGGTCTTCCAGACACAACACACGGCTGTGCCTTCTTACCGTGTATAAGGCCGTGTATGTTTTTGTGAATCATCCAGACTCAACACACGGTCGTGCCTTCATGCTGTGTATAAGGTCGTGTATGTTTCTAAGAGCTTCCAGACACATTATACAACCGTGCCTTGTAAAAGACACGCCCAATCAACCTGTGTCAGCTACCGCATCAATATGTTCCCTCGTGAGTTGCAATCTAGAATTAATTCCTGCAGTTTTGATGAATTCATGGCCCCAAAAACTCAGGCAAGATTATTTCAACTTGTACAGACTCAATGTGCAAGGTCTGTGGAGGTGGCAAGTTAGATGTTTCCAGTCAACCGGAAATTCTAATGCAACAATTCCGATGAGGAACGAGATTCAATTCTTTTATGGATTGCCATACCCTGCCTTGGAGTTACCTTTAATGCCGAATCAGCAATGGTACTTAGTAGATACAGAGTCTCCGCTTATTCCTCAAGTAACTAGGCGGGACATCAAGGAGGAATTTCTGACATTGCACCATTAAAAGAATTTCTACCATCCCAATCCTGCAGTGAGATGACAGGATCTCCGGATGCAAAGTTAGACATAGTTTCACTTCATTTTGCAGAAAAAAAAAAAAAAACTCAACTATCCTATCCCAACCAGACTGATCCTAAAAGATACTGGATGTGTGCGTTGTGCGTAACCTGGACCTTTGCAGAATTGAATAGCATTTGTTCTGCCATTAGATCGAACCTACGACGCCTAGCACCTCCCATGCTCATGTGGCAATGGATAATGATCCAAGTTTAGATGCAAATGCAGGGTCATACGCATGCATAACGTTTGTGGCTGCTAATCCCTTGTCAGAAATTGTTGGTCCTCGCACAAAGGCTTGTCGTTTGCTTATAAGGCTGGAACCACTGCAGTTCATATTTAGGTATTAGTTCCTCTCATAGCATTACTACATGAAGTGGGTCAGATGTGTCGAGCAATCATCCAGCAAGGTTCATTACAGCTACCGAAACAATCATCATGTTTGCTCAACTATGTCGCTTGTCACTTTCGAAGTATCCTGAATAAGTGGAACTACTGCAGCATCTCCACAAACATTGTTATGATTTTGTTAAGGACAAAAACAATGACAAGAGTAAATAAAATCGCAAGAAAAATAAAACACACAAGATTTACATGGAAAACCCAAATCAAGTAAAAAACCACAGGTAAAGGAGAGGAGAAATCCACTCATTTGAAGTTGGAGTACAAGATTGTATCATACTGTATTTTAAAATACTAAAACACCCCATATATATAAATATAAGTGTGAAACGAATAAAATAGGAAACTAGACAAATTGGATCTATATATACAAGAAGTTGTCGTCCTTCCACAAATTCAAGGCATATTCATCAACAATCTCCACCTTGACTTGAATTTGATCATTCTCGATTATCTCCAAAACTTCAACATGCAACAGGAAACATTCTCCTCCTCTTCCACAAACCCAAAGGGTAATAATCAACAACCAACACCAACCAAGTTCAAGCAATGCTCAAACTTGGCTATAGGAAGTGTTTTTGTCAACATATCAGTAGGATTATCATGGGTGCTGACTTTGATTACTACAATTTCACCACGAGCAATAATATCACAAACAAAGTGATATCTAACATCAATGTGTTTTGACCTCTCATGAAACATCTGATCCTTTGTGAGGTAAATTGCACTCCAACTGTCATAATTAACAGTAATACTCTTCACATCATCACTAAGCTCTCCAAACAATCCATGCAACCAAATAGCTTCTTTAAAAGCTTCTGTGATGGCCATATATTCAGCTTCAGTAGTCCATAAAGCTACTATAGCTTGCAATGTGGCTTTCCAACCGATGGCATAGCCTTCAAGTGTAAAGATATACCCTGTGAGAGATCTCTTATCTAAATCTCTAACAAAATCAAAGTCCATAAAACCGATAAGACCATCTCTAGCTTTACCAAACTGTAAATAGATATTAGTAGTATCTCTTAAGTATCTGAAGATCTACTAAACTGCTCTCTAGTGTTCTTTGCTAGGATTTGCCATATACCTTCTAACAACACTCACAGCATGTGACAGGTCTGGGCGAGTACATATCATACCATACATAAGAGATCCTACAGTGCTAGAATATAGAACCTTTGACATATAATTTATTTCTTTATTTAATTTAGGAGATTGAGTAAACTAAAGCTTCAAGTGAGATGCTAAGGGAGTACTGACTGGTTTAGCATTCATCATATTGAACTTGCGAAGTATCTTTTCAAAGTACCCCTTCTAGCTAAGATGCAACATTCCTAATTTTTTGTTTCTTAAAATTTCCATTCCAAGTACCTGCTCCCAAATCCTTCATATCAAACACTCTACTCAACTAAGTTTTAACCCTTTTAATCTCTCTTCTATCTTTAGCTGCAATCAGCATATTATCAACATATAATAATAAATAAACAAAAGACCCATCGTCACATTTCTTAAAATAGACACAGCTATCATAACTACTTCTCTTGAACTGATGAGAAGTCATAAAAGAATCGAATCTTTTATACCACTGCCTAAGTGATTGTTTTAACCCATAAAGGGATTTCTTCAACATGCAAACATGGTCCTCCTTTCCTAAGGCCACAAAGCCTTCTGGCTATTACATGTAAATATCTTCCTCAAGCTCTTCATGTAGGAAAGCAGTCTTCACATCTAGTTGTTCTAATTTAATATCTTGCAAGGCTATAATACCCAAAAGTTCTCTAATTGAACTGTTTTTTACAACAAGAGAAAACACATCAATGAAATCAATACCTAGTATCTAAATGTAACCTTTTGTGACTAGCCTGGCCTTGTATTTAGGTTCTTCAATATTTGATGTACTTTCTTGCTTCTTATAAACCCATTTGCACTTAACTATTTTCTTCCCTTTGAGAAGGTTCAGCAAATCCCACGTACTATTTTTCTAAAGGGATTCCATCTCTTCCTGCATTGCAATCATCCACTTACCAGAGTCTTCACAATTAACAGCCTCTATATAAGTGGATAGCTCCTGATTAGAATCAATATCCTCTTCAACATTGAGAGCATAAGCTACAAGATCTACCTCTATAAATCTCTGAGGTGGTTTAACTTCTCTCTTAAGCCTATCTCTAGCAATAGAGTATTGTGGCTATGAAAGCATAGAGACAAGACTATCCTTAGTCTGTGATAAAGGTTGAGAAGAAGTCTCTAATTTAGAACCTGAACCAATTTTAACCTCTACCTGCATGGATGATTTTTGCTTGACTTCATCAAATGAAGAGTCAGATGACAAATCAGATAACATAAACACCTCATCAAAAATAACATATCTGCTCACTATAACTTTCTTCAATTCAGGACACCACAATTTATATTTCTTGACACCAAGTTTAAAACCAAGGAATATACGCTTCAATGACCATAGTTCAAGCTTTCCATTATCAACATGTGAATATGCAGGACAATAAAAAATTTTCAGTTCAGAGTAATTACCAAGAGTGTCAGACCATACTTCAAATGGAGTCTTCTTTTCTATAGCCATTGATGGAGATCTATTTATCAAGTAACATGCTGTAAAAGCAGCTTCTGCCTAAAATGAATTTGGTAATCTTGCATTTAAAAGCATATACCAAACTTTCTCCATAATAGTTCTGTTCAAGCACTCTACTACTCCATTCTATTGAGGTGTGCCAATGACTGTTAAGTGTCTCACAATTCCCTCTGCTTTACCTAGATTATTAAAATTGTTAAAACAGAACTCCAATCCGTTATCAATGCATAAACGCTTTACCTCTTTCCCAGTTTGCTTCTCAATCATTATTTTCCATTCTTTGAATGTGGGTAGAACATCATTCTTCTGCTTTAAGAAGAATACCCAAACACCTCTAGAAAATTCATATCTAATAGTCATCATGTAAGCAGCACCTCCACTAGATGGCACTCTCGATGGCCCCCAAAGATCAGAGTGGACATAATCCAGAATACCCTTTGTATTATGTGTACCTGTGGTGAATCTGACTCTTTTCTATTTTCTAAACACACAATGTTCACAAAATTTTAACTTACTAATGTTTTGCCCCTCAAGTAGACCTCTTCTACTCAACTCAGTCATGTTAGCTTCACTCATATGCCCTAAACACATATGCCAGATTTTTGTAGAATCTTCATCTAACAAGGATGAGGAAGTAACAGTAGCATCACCTGTAACGACTGAACCCTGCAAAACATACAAGTTGGCAGCTTGTTTTTGCCCTTTCATCACCACCAATGATCCCCTACTAATCTTCAAAACTCTACCTTCACCGGTGTACTTGTACCCTCTAGAATTAAGAGTACTAAGAGAAATCAAATTTCTCTTCAAGTCAGAAACATGTCTCACATCACCAAGCCTCTTGACAACACCATCATACATTTTGATTTTAATCATTCCAATACCTGCAATCCTGCAAGAAGCTTTATTGCCCAACAAAACAACACCTTTGAAAACCTTTTCATATGTTGAAAACCAGTCCTGATTGGGACACATATGAAAAGTACAGCTAGAATCCAAAATCCATTCCTAACTAGTCTGTAAATCATTGGAAACAATAAGAAGCTCACCATAGCTAATTTCTTCAGCAACATTAGCTTCACCATATTTTTCTAGTTGTTTCTCCTTTTGGTTATCATTATCTCTTTTGTTCTTGTTTTGCAATTTATAACATTCTGATTTTATATGTCCCTTCTTCTTGCAATAATTACAAGTTTTATTCCTATTTGTAGACTTCGATCTGCCCCTTGAATTCCCACTACAATTTCTATCCTGACTCCTTGAGTAACAAGACTCTCAGTGATGCGTGAACACTAGGTATATTAAACCTAAAACCTGACGTACACTATTTAAATCAATTTCCCGAGGATCATCTCAAACAAGTAACATGGAACTAGAGCCTAATCATACATGTTAACTGAAACCTAAGTTATCAATTAAGGGTTTCCTATAGTAATTCGGTTAAGGAATTCCTAAAGGAGAGTTCTTTTGCAAAGAACAAAAGAGGGCTTTTTCGTGTTCCATGAAATGTGTTGTAAAATTCTATTCAATGATAAGATGATGTTATGCCGGCCTTCTTACACATTTATATAGTGTATACATGTATTAATATAAAAAGCTAACTTTCCTATTCTAATTTACTTCCTTATCCTCACGTGGACCGAGTAAGTAACTAAATATTCCAAATTACAAACCAAAAAACAAATAACAACAAAACCCGTAAGTCTCTTTCTTTGTTTCGGTTCAACATTCAACATTTGTTGTAAGACTTCAATTCCTTGTATTCTTCCATGGAAACATGAATTACATTAATAGGTGTTGGTTCTCCTTTCATGTAATTTGATTCCTTGGTTTGTAGGTCCATGACCAGTCCTTGTAGGGCATCATTCATCCTCTTTACTCTAGCTCGGGTCATTGGTCCTCCAATTCCTTGTGATGGATCTTGAGTCCTTGGTTCAGTCTTCTTAAGTGCTAAATGATCCTCATCATTCCCTCCTTCCTCGAAAAGATTCGTCCTCGAATCACCTGCACCATAAGGAGTAAGATCAGAAACATTAAACGTAACACTTACATTACCATAGTGGCTGAGCAAATCTATCTTGTAGGCATTATCGTTTATGCGCTCCACCACTAGGAAAGGTCAATCTCCCCTTAGATGCAATTTAGATTTTCATTGCTCAGCAAATCGTTCCTTCCTCAAGTGCACCTAAACCCAATCGCCTGGATGGAACACGGTTTTGATGCGTCCCTTGTTGGCCTGGTAAGCATAGTGTTCATTCTTCTTCTCGATATTAGCCCGGACCTGAGTATGTAAGTCCCTAACAAATTCTGCCTTTTTCATGCCATCAAGATCAATAAACTCATTAATAGGTAAAGGCAATATATCCAATGGAGTTAAGGGATTGAAACTATACACAACCTCAAATGGAGAGTCAGATGTAGTAGAATGTACTATCCTATTATATGCAAACTCTAGATGAGGCAAACATGTTTCCCATTGCTTTAAATTTTTATCAAGCACAGCACGCAACAATGTGAAAAGTGTCATGTTAACCACCTCTATTCGTCCATCCGTTTAAGGAAGTGCCACAATGGAAAACAGTAATTTTGTGCCT
This sequence comes from Laguncularia racemosa, assembly GCA_037954665.1. Classification (NCBI taxonomy): domain Eukaryota; kingdom Viridiplantae; phylum Streptophyta; class Magnoliopsida; order Myrtales; family Combretaceae; genus Laguncularia; species Laguncularia racemosa. The sequence continues at coordinate 837,386 of JBBMOL010000056.1, forward strand.
AGCCTATTCCATAAAGTACGCCAAAAGTGACTTTGAAATTTCACATCTCTATGACTCATGATAGAGTTAGGTAAACCATGTAATCACACAATCTCTCTAAAGAATATATCAGCTATATGTCGTGCATCATTAGTTTTAGAACAGCCAATAAAATGAGTCATTTTACTAAACCTATCGACGACAACAAATATGTTATCTTTGCCATTCTAAGACTTAAGTAAACCTAATATGAAATCCATGGATATGTCAGTCCAAGGCTGACTAAGCATAGGTAATGGAAGATACTCCCCATGGGGCATGACTTTGGATTTAGCCTTTCTACATGCAATGCATTTATCACACACAATTTGCACATCATATCTCATCTTAAGCTAATAAAAATGTTCATGCAAAATATCCAGAGTTTTCTTTACACCGAAATGTCCCATGAGATCCACCCATGGATCTCCCTCACCAACAACTCTCGTATGGAACTCTTAAGCACACACAATCTATCCTTCTTAAATAAATATCCCTCATGCCTATAGAAGTTCGCATACCCACCTTCAGAACAAGCAGCCCAAATCTTACTAAAGTCAACATCATGTTCATATAAATCTTTCATGCATTCAAACCCAAGCAACTTATTACGTAAACAGGTTAACAGAGAATACCTCCTAGATAGTGCGCCAGCCACTACATTCTCCTTACCCTGCTTGTATTTGATTACGTATGGAAAGGTTTCAATGAACTCCAACCATTTGGCATGCCTCTTGTTTAGCTTTCCCTACGTCTTCAAGTACTTCAAGCTTTCATGATCAGAATGAATGATGAACTCCTTGGGCCATAGATAATGCTACCATGTTTGCAACGTCCTCACTAGGGCATATAACTCCTTATCATACACAGGATAATTCAGAGCAGCACCGTAGAGTTTCTCACTGAAGTAGGCTGTTGGTTTGGAATCCTGCATTAACACACCACCAATACCCTTCCTAGAAGCATCACATTCGATCTCAAAAACTTTATCAAAGTTAAGTAATACTAACAAAGGAGCATTAGTTAACTTACCTTTTAAAGTCTGGAATGCCTGCTCATGTATTTCTGTCCATCTAAATTCGACATTCTTCTTCACAAGGTCATTTAGTGGAGCAGCAATGGAGCTAAAGTCCCTCACAAATCATCTGTAGAAGCTAGCTAGTCCATGGGAGCTCCTGACATCATTGGCGTTCTTTGGTGTTGGCCACTCTCGAATTGCCTTCACCTTCTCCTCATCTACAACGATTCCATCTACATCAACAATAAAACCAAGAAAAACCACAAGCTCCATACAAAACGTACACTTCTTTAAGTTGGCATACAATCGGTTTTCCCTTAGAACAGTAAACTCACTCTGCAGATGTTGTACATGATCATCTAATGTTCTACTATAAATCAGGATATCATCAAAATAAACAACAAATTTTCCTAAGAAATGACGTAAAACATGATTCATCAATCTCATGAAAGTGCTAGGTGCATTTGTCAACCCAAAAGGCATTACCATCCATTCATATAATCCATATTTTGTTTTAAAAGCAGTTTTCCACTCATCCCCCTCTTTCATACGAATTTGGTAATATCCATTTTTAAGGTCAATTTTAGAAAACAAATGTGCACCATGCAACTCATTAAGCATGCCATCTAATCTAGGAATAGGATGTCTATACTTAACTGTGATTTTGTTGATAGCCCTACAATCTGCGCACATGCGCCACGTCCTATCCTTCTTAGGGACTAATATCACTAAAACCAAGCACAAGCTCAAACTTTCTCACATAAATCCTTTCTCCATCAACCCATCAACTTGTCTTTGAATTTCTTTGGCTTCTTTAGGATTGGTTGTATATGCTGGCCAGTTGGGAATGGAAGCGCCTAGCATGAAGTCAATTTAGTGCTCCATCCCTCGTAAAGGGGGTAGACTTTGCGGCACTTCTTTAGGGAACAAGTCCTTGTATTCCTGCAATAAAGACACAACAACACTAGGCAAAACAGAATTAAGGTCAGCATTAGAAAAATATAAATCCTTATACATGAGTACAAGTAATTGTTACTTGGCTAGCACTGCACTCTTAACCTCACTCTTTCTCGCCAAACTCTCTACTCTCTATGTTTAAGTGTCTTTTCTCTCTCTACTCACCAATGTTTGCTTTTCACTCTTTTTCTTTTTCCCGTCACTCTCCTCTCGTACATTCAAGTGTTTTTCTCTAAACCCCTTTGCAATCCACACTGGATCCTCACAAGCTTCCCATGGTTTTTGTGGCGTGAGAACTACTTTCCTTTTGTTTAGTACAAAGGAATATTGGTTCTTGTACTCGTCATATGTAATCTTCCTGTCAAATTGCTAGGGTCGTCCTAATAATATGTGACTAGCCTGCATAGGTACCACATCACACATGATCTCATCTTTGTAGCTCCCTATGGAAAAGGCTATAAGAACCTACTTGGTCACCTTTACCTCCCTACATTCGTTCAATCACTGTAATCGATATGGTCTCGAATGTTTCACAGCTTTTAACTGCATCTTATCTACCAGTAAGGTGCTAGCAACATTAGTGCAGCTGCCACTATCGATTATCAAGCTATACACTTTACTCTACACATGACACCGTGTATGAAATATGTGCTCACGCTGGATCCCCTCACCATCCTCCTAAGGTTGTACACTAAGTACTCTTCTTGTGACATACAACTTACCACTCACGGGTCCCTCCAAGTCAACATCATCATACACTTATGATGGTGACTCATCATACTCTTATGATGGTGACTCATCTTCCTCTTCTGAACTCATGCTCTCTATATCCCCATTATCACATATGATCATAGCTCTTTGATTTGGACATTGGGATGCTATGTACCCAAATCCCTGACACCTAAAACACTTGAATCTAGTTCTAGAAGGGGAGTTAGTGTCAATTTTACCTTTAGATGCAACAATTGGATTCTTAGCCTTCATGTCCTCCTTAAGCTTAGAATCTGTGGAGTTCCTTTTCCAATTAGACTTCCATGGAGATTTAGAAGTCGATCCAAACCTCTAGTCACTCCTATATTTTAATTGTCGCTCCACCTTGATTGCTTTATGTAACAGTTCTTTCATATCCAAGTAGTGGTGTAAATCTACCACATCAGCAATTTCCCAATTCAAACCATTAATAAATCTAGCCATAGTTGCCTCATCATCCTCATCCACTCTAGCCCTAATCATGGCCATCTCCATCTCCTTATAGTAGTCCTCTACACTCTTGGTTCCCTGCGTCAATCCCTAGACTTTCCTGAGTAAATCCCTATGGTAGTGACTAGGAATAAATCGTTTTTGCATTATGGTCTTCATCTCCTCCCAAGTACTAACAGGTCACTCTCCATACCTACGCCTATTACACACTAACTGATCCCACCATATACTAGCATAATTTATGAAATTTACTGTGGCCAATTTAATCTTCTTTTCCTCAATATAGTTATGGCATTCAAACACATGATCCATTTTTCTCTCCCATTCTAGGTACAACTCCGGATCATTCTTTCCCTAAAATGTTGGGATTTTCATCTTAATGCTACCTAAGTTACTATTACGCCTCTAGGTGTTCCCTCTCTCCCTCACATTTTCATATTCACTAGAGTTAGAATCCTCACCTTCTTCTATCCTAACTCCCCCTCTAATCAGTCTTCCTACTCCTCACCTAACAGTGGTACTGCTAAACGGTTCCCTACTCCTCTTCATCTTATCCATTCTTTCATGGATCTGTTCAAACTCACCCGTCAAAATCCTTTTCATCTCTCCCATCAACTCCTCAAACATCACCCTATTCTCACCTCCATTGGTGTTCTGTCCTAACATCTTTCTATAGTTATCAATAAATTACAATCACAAGTAAAAAAAAAAAAATATGTTCCTCATGCTCATTCGTGTATTGCTCTCAATTAGTAATATGCTTACAATTTCACTCGTGTATGTCTCTCGCAATTATTTCCTCACAACCTGCTTTTACAATTGCTAGGAACTCAGATTAGAAACTTCTCAACACAATTTACTAAGTCAACACCTAATTAATTCCCCCAATTTCTAATCACGGTGACAATTGAGAATTAGAAGTAATCTTCAATAGCTACGACACACTATGAACTCAAAAACAAAACAAATAATTCCTTTGCATGCAATTCAAAGGATAACAATTTGCACCGAAAACAACTAGTGATTATGGAATGTAATTTTTGGATGCACAATTTAGAAAGCACAAGATATAAATTGCGGTTGGAATTGGAAAGTGCATTTGGCAATTGAATTGTAACTTGCCAAAACTATAATTTCTTTTAAAGATTTCGGTTCTTGGATTTCTTCACAACCGAATTGATTTTTTTTTTTTTTTTTGTACATATGCTTTCAAGATGAACTAGGAATTGAAACACAATTGAATTTCAATGGCTAAACTAAACTTGTATGTTGTCGGTCTCCAATGGTTTTTGTGACCAAAACAAGATTTTTTTTTATACGAATTTCATATATGAATAAGAGTATGGAAATTGAATAACAAACAAATAACAAAAGGATAGAGATTACTTGATTCAAGAAGCCGAAGCTCTGATACCAAATGATGCGTGAACCCTAGGTATATTAAACCTAGAACTCGGTGTACGCTATTTGAATCAATTCCTCGAGAATCGTCCTCGAACAAGTAACATGGAACTAGATCCCAATCATACATGTTGACTGAAACCTAAGTTATTAATTAAGGGTTTCATATAGCAATTCGATTAAGGAATTCCTAAAGGAGAGTTCTTTTGCAAAGAACAAAAGAGGGCTTTTTTGTGTTCCACGAAATGTGTTGTAAAATTCTATTCAATGATATGTTGTTTAAGCTGGCTCTTACATGGCTTTATATAGTGTATACATGTAAAAATATAAAAACCATAAGTTTCCTAATCTACTTGCTTCCTTATCCTCATGTGAACCAAAACAAGTAACTATATATTCTAAATTACAAACCAAAACAAATACTAAAAAAATATAACAACAAACCCGCAAATTCCCTTTCCTATTTCAGTTCAACATATAACATTTCTCATTCTAGAACCACAAATCCTTGTCTTCTTCCATGGAAACGCGAATCACATTAATAGATGCGGTTCTCCTTGCATGTAATTTGATTCCTTGGCTTGTAAGTCTATGACCAGTCCTTGTAGGGCATCATTCATCCTCTTTGCTTTAGCTCGAGTCATTGGTCCTCGAATTCCTTGCAATGGATCTTAAGTTCTTGGTTCTGTCTTCTTAGGTACTAGATGATCCTCATCACTCAGCCTTAGGCTCAATTCCAATAACTAAAATTTTCATCTTTTCATAAGAGGCTAAAGCATCTTAAACATCTTCCATAATAATTGTATCATGACTATACAAGATTGTATCTCTAAAATTCAAATATGAAGGGGGTAACAAACATAACAAAATCAAAGCCAGATCTTCTTCATCATACTTTACCTCCATAGATTCTAGATTTGATACAATCTCCTTAAAGATGGTCAAGTGATCATCTACAGACCCTCCTTCTACCAAACGGTGTGAGTATAGTTTCTGCTTTAGATGCAATTTACTAGTCAAACTCTTCATCATGCACAACTACTCCAACTTCAACCACAGTGCAGCAACAGTCTTCTCTTTTAACACATCCTACAAAATTTGATTTAAAAGATAAAGATGAATTTGAGAAAGGGCTTTACGATCCTTACGTTGTTTTTCTTAAGGAGTCCATGATGCAAGAATCTTATCAAACCCTAACAAAGCATCATCTAAATCCATCTGTGCGAGAACCGCACGCATCTTAACCTACTGTAGGGAAAATCTTGTGTTACGATCTAGCAGTGAAATATCGTACTTGACTAATGCCATTATTTAGAACAAAATCAAAGAACTTTTGCTCTGATACCACTTATTATGATTTTGTTAAAGACAAAAACAATGACAAGAGTAAATAATAGTCACCAGAAAAATAAAAGACACACAAGATTTACGTGGAAAACCCAAATTGGGTAAAAAACTACGGGTAAAGGAGAGGAGAAATCCACTAATTTGAAGTTAGAGTACAAGATTGTATCACACTATATTTTAAAACCCTAAAACACCCCATATATATAGATACAAGTGTGAAACGAATAAAATAGGAAACTAAACAAATTAGATATAGGCCCTAAGGAAGCTATCGTCCTTCCACAAATTTGGAGCATATTCATCAACAAACATGAATTTCGTCAATGGAAATTCCTAGTAATGCTCCTATAAAAGAAAATCCCCTCGTTTTGCATCCCTACATCTGAATTCCATCTATAACAACGCAATGATAGTTTACGGTGACATCAACCATCTCTATTGTCACTGACTTGTACATAACATGGCCTTAAAGCTGATAAGAAAATTGAGGACATATATAAATTTTGGTTGCTCCAACATGGTAAAACAACCAACAGTCTACGAGAGACGAAAAGAAGGTTGGACATCTTTAAGGATGACTTGAATTTCATTGATAAGCATAATACTTTGCAAAACCGTACATATGGATTGGACTCGAATGAGTTTGCCAATTTGACAAACAAAGAGTATGTCTCTAAGAATTGGGTTATTTATTTATTTATTTATTTTGAGCACTCGAATCGGGAACGATGAAGGATTAAATTTATTGAGCTTCACATATTTGACACAAAAAATAAAAAAAAAAAATCTACAAATCATATCATTAGCATTATTCCTAGGCTTGAAGGACCTTACTTGCAATCGAGAAATGAGTGAGGCCACTATTCCAATTGCCGTTAAAAGACCTTCAAACCTACAACATCCGGCAACGCGACTCTAATTAGTGAAACAAAAATCAAACCTGCAACGGAAGCGAATGCAAATAACTCCTTAGTTACCGGTACTTGTGAAGAAAAACACAAGAATGGTATAACAATTCAAAGATTAAAAAAAAAATAGAAAGAAAGGAAAAAGAATATAGGGGATATGTATTGCACAACCTTCAGCACTTCACCACTACTATGAGCATTTCAAGCATGAACAAAATAATTTATAAAGTAAAGGTGAAGTTAAGGGCGACAACCATCTCAAGACGAATAAAGAAAAGAAAGATTGCGTCTAAGGATAGACTATGCACTTTCCATTTAATTGAATGGTAGACTTATATAAGGAACGTCAATCAACAAGGTAGGAGGCAACAAAATCATTATTGGGCGCAATATGCAGCATATAAGAATGTGAACTTTACGAAGAAGATTGCTAGAGATATTATTACCTGAAAAAAAATTGATTATTAAAAAAAAAAAGAAAGAAAAGAAATGGCCGGGTGGGGGTGGAATGGGTATGATAAGTGTGATATTCCATAAGAGATTTGAAGTGATTTAAGATATATATATATATATATATTATTTAGCTCAATAATATATCAAAGATATACGACATGTTAAGGTGGTGCCAAACATGAGGCTATTGATATTATCCAGAACTTCTACTTCTATCTAAATTAATGTACACATAATATATGGATTTACTAGTTCATTTCCATATATTGGAATCAATAAGTCAACTAAAGTCATTAACGAAGAATTGAAATATTGAAGACAACTTGATGAGTCAGAATATATATAAGAATTGTCTATTAAAGAAAATTTATGCATATGTTGTCTTAGGGGCAAGGTCACTTTGATGAGCTTAAAGGAGACACGCGCAATTAAATAGTGCTGCAAGCTTGCACACTTAAAAAAAAAAAAAACTTAAATTATATGCAGCGTTGGCTCTAGGCTATTGTAATATGAATCACGCAAGATGTATATGCGGTAATAGTGCAACTATTCTACAAGTGCACATGAGCTAAGCAATTTCATAGCTATTAAAAAGATGCCTAAACCCCTTCGACTTCATTCGAAGGATTTTGATTAAGGGGAAAAATGTAAAAGGCTAAAAATATTATATAAATATATTTGGCTAAATCCATTAATTATTTGGCTTGACTCATTTGGGCTATGTGATAGGGCGTAATGAGTCCGATCCAATTATTAGGATGACTTAAAGAGAATTGGCTTAATGGACTCAAAATAGGGGTCGTTGGACCAATCCATCCGCATCTAACATTTCTCAAGCAAGCTCATGTACTTATAAGGAAGGTTACTGGTCTTGGGCCTATAGCAAGCTCATCAGCATAACCTTAAATTGAGAAGACTCCATCTCACCCGTTGATCGCTAAAGTGATCTAACGAATATCATCGGGTCCAAGAGTCTATAAATACTCAGTCGTTCCTCCTCATTAAGGGACCTTTTCCTAAATTCTAGAGATCAGAGAAATGATGTTCCACCAAGAGTTCTCTACTCTCAAAGATCAAACAAGAGATCAGGTAAAGAACAATCTCTATTGCTCAAGAACTGCAAAGTTAACACTTAAGGTCCCCTTAGCTCCCTTGTCTATCACTTGTGCATTTGAGATACTTGAGATTGCTTGTTCCTCCTCCCTGCCACTCTCTCCTTAGTCATCTCATCACATGCTATCTCTGAATTACTTTTCTCTAAATTCACGTGCAGTGTAGTACTCGCGTGATATGCATGTGACCACTCTTATCGAGACCCCCCATCCACGCTAACTAAATGCAATAATATTATCATCAAGAATTGCTATTTTATTCCATTTTATAAAGTTGACCAAATATGTTGTTAGAACCATTGCTTCTATTGTTAACTAAAAAAAAAACGTGTTTCGTGTAAGTATACAATTGAATTTGAAAATGACGAAATTTTTCCTTTTAGCCTTCAACAATAGTCCTAAAGCACCCATCCAATATAGGATTCTTATGAGAACTATTCAATAGAATGATAATTACATTATTATTAGGAGAGCATGAAAACATTAAATATGTATTTTTTTTTTTATAAATTTAACAGAAACATTGAAAAAGAAAAAAGAAAAGAAAGAACTTGATCGTGTAATATCATGCTTAGATTATATATAATAAAAGGGTTATAAAATGCCAAGAGCATTTGCCCTGAAAAACAAGGTAACTCTTTTCAAAATTTCCATATATCTTTTTTTTTTTCACACCATAAATATTACTCCAGAATTCAAAGGGTATGATTAGTTCACCATGTATCATTATCACCTAATGAAGCCATGTAAGGTTCAATCATATTCTCTTTAATCTTCAAGTTCAATTGTATATTTACCTTGAAAAAAAAATCCCAAAAAAGGGTAAGCAAATGCCTTATAGGATACTCATACTTCATACAAATACATACATGTGTCAAACCATACATAGACATAATACTTCTACATGCAACAACTAATATCACTCAAAACACTCGATTAAATCGTTATCTTTGTAATTTTCCATGAAATACATGGAATCTCCATAGTTATTTTTCAAATGTGGACGTATTAACTCCCTAGAGTCAACTTTAAAAGTGTATACTTGTTAGCTCCTTAAAGTCTAAAGTCAACTTCTAAAGTGTAGATTGGACTTTGAGAGTTTTAAGGTCATTCTAAAATTGTGGATCCTTCCGATCCCTAGCGTCCTATAGTGATTCTAAAAGTATGGGTCTATGCTCCATAAAGTCAGATTTTAAAAGCGTGGATCCATCTTATCTATAAATTTATTTTAAAAAATTTAGAGCAAATCCCCATGATCATTTCAAAATGTCTACTCGACCCCATGTAAACCTAGTTGGTCACTAGTCTTGGCCCATCCTTAGCTAGTATTAAAGCGGATCCATGGTGCTAATTCAAGAGACTTGGATTTGTTAAACCAGCCTAAAATAAATTCTTTTCAATTTACCATGTTTTAAACTCAATAACTTCAAACGCAAAAACAAAGTAATGTGGCCATTTTCTTTTAATAAAGTTAAAAAAGTTTTTCTTTTCTATTTATGTAAAACTACACCCACCTTACACCATGATATTAGCAGTAAGGGATTAAAAAAAAAGGATAAGAAAAGTCAATCTCAAATTACTAAGGATGAAAAGCTCTCTTGTTATGAAACCTCATAGATACCAGACTAGATAAGTACTAATGGCATGCTTGCTTCTTAAATGGATAAGGTAAAAAAAAATAATTACAATTGTTACAAAATAAAATAAAAAAATAATAACTATTATACTATTTGGTTACACTTCAAATAATATAGATTAATAGCTTAAAATATATATTTAAGGGAAAAGTGCACTTTTAATCTTCAACATTTATCTACTCTTCAATTTAAGTCTTCAAACTTTTTTTTCTTAATTTGGGTCTCTAACATTTTCAAAACTTTACAAAAATAGAACATTCATGAAATACAGTCATTTATCTATTCAGCTTAAGCATGTATTAGCTTTCAATTAGCCTTTAGCTAATTGGCCAAGATGGCTAAAGTACACATAAATTTTTCCAGCCTGTTTTCTTAATTTTAATTATTTTTTTCATATTTTTATTATATTATATCATTATATGTATTTAACATTATTTTTTATATATTATGTAAATAAATATATTTAATATTATCATCTTGCTATTTTAATTATTGTGAACTAATTTGAAATTGAAATGTGTCACGGATAAAAAAAAAAAACTAATAGATTTTATAAAAATTATATTTTTGTAAAATTTTAAAAATATTGATAACTCATATAGAAGAAGAAGAAAAAAAGATTAAGAATTTAAATAAAAAAGTTAGTAAACTTTAAGGACTAAAATTGTACTTTTCCCTATATTTAAAAATACTAATATACTCTTATCCTAATCATTGCATGATTTTTATGTTAGAGATTTATTGGTAGATGGAAACATGCTGGAAACATTAATAAATAGCTATTCCTTTAGTCATATAAAAGAATTACTATTCTTTATATTGCAATAATAGGAATTATGTGAAATGACAATTCTAGCGATAGGACATAAAGCTTTACAAAAAGAAATAGTTATTCCATTCCACTATTTTGAAATCAACCAAACATGTTGTAAAAGGTTTATTTAATTTTTACATTGTCAATAAGAGCATATCAATCGTTGTGAATAGAAATTTCTCTTTTCTAATTTATATTAAAATAGCTTAAATTTTCACTATAATTCAATTTTATATCTTATTTTTCTAATTTTTAAAAAATTTTATTTAAAGTTTGTGCTGCCAAGACCTAAGGTGTGCTTGATGGGTCCACAAGACTTGAGGTGTGACCTACACTTGACCAATGGGCACATCTAGTCCACCACAAGCCAGTTTAGGTTTATGACCCAATAGGTCGAGTCATGGTTAGGGCATGAGGCAAATTCATGTCATTGCCATAGTTAGAACCAATTGTCCAAGTGTAGTATAGTGATGAGTATAACATCAATATCCATAGAAAGCTCTAACTATTTACTGGACTATTGCAATCCTACTTTAAGCTAAGTAATTGAAAATTGGGTTTTTAAGATATGAAAATAAAAACTATTCAACCAAACTAAAATCCACCTAAAGTAATCCACAAGGTAAAATATAATGAACTAGATATGTAGGACTTAGGCACAATTATCATTTAGGAAATTAATCAATGTTCTTAATAAATGTTAACACTAATTAGTTAGCTTTTTATTAGGTTCACCAGCACCCACTACCATCTCAAATTGTAAAAACCCTATTTATAATGTTGGCTTCCCTTTTAAGTTGCTTAAGTTGTATTTATCAGTTATATAAAGAAATTCTCAATTACTCTAGTTAATAACAATTACTTGCATATTTCTATATTAGAAATAACCATTACTATCCACATTAAGCATGTCAAGCCTTAATTATGATGCATATTTCTTTGCCTAACTTGAATTTACCCAAATTCTAACAAATTCATAGATTCTAAGTAGAATCTTTATGAATTTGAACTCACAATACCCATTAATTGTTTGTAAATATAAAATCAAAACAATCAAAAAGCCCAACTAATTCAACATGTAAAGAAATCAATAGATAATAATCCATCAAATACAAGCCTTAATCTCATATAATATTCTATTTTATCTCAAATAGGATTAATACATGAATAGAAGGAACAACATATTTAATTTTTTTTTAAAAAAAAAAAAAAGGAGAATAAGACACTTATTTGAAGGACTGCGCTTCCCATGTAAACCCCAGGCCCGTGTGCTTTTACTTTTGAAGCCGAAAGGAATAAGGCCCCAAAAGAAGACAAAACTATTAAGCTCTTCTCTACTTGAAATAAAAGGGTAAGCGGCCCTTTGACTAGGCTTTGAATTTGTGTTGACAAAGGCCATTTCTCACTTGCTGGAATAATTACAAGAAGCCCACCAATTTTCTTCCTTTAAATTACATCGGCTAAACAATGCCTTATTCATATGTGGGCTTGATTGAATCTTCATGGATTGACGTAATGATGGTTCTATCAGGCTATAGTGCTCTTTTTCCTTGAAATTCTTATAAGAAATTGTGTCTATATTATTCACACATAAAAATAGTATTACATCGGTGTAAACATATGTGCATAAAATATAAGCTACTTAAGCCCCACTCTTTTATTCTTTTTTCTCAAATTATGTACATTTGATCCATTCAACATGGTTCTATTGATTTTCACTACTTTATACCTTAAAAGTACCAATAAAATCCATCTAACTAACTATAGCTTTTAAGTTAGGAATGATGTGTAATTATACGTATTATTAAACCTCTCCATACATTGTATGAGTGAATAGAATGCTATTCCAATATTATGCTGTTTTGGTGCGCTTTTCCTTCTCTTTGTATTCTTCAACTCAAAATAAGAGTTATACTTTGACATGCCTCTAGCTTTTAGAAACAGTTTCGGATATTAAACTTTTTCTAGAAAAAATTAGAGGACAAAGACCATAAGAACTTTTACAATCGATATCACAAAATATAACAAATATAAAATTACACTTCTAGTACTTAGTATGAATATTGCGATATTTTGGAAAAAGAAACAAACGATGAATCAATCTTCTTCTATATGCACATTCCCTTTACACTCTAAGAAAGTACCAAAAAGATCCCACAATTTATGAAATGTACATCTTGTCAATGGATATCTTAAGAAAAAATTTAATTAAAAAAGAAAAAAGAAAATCCTTCCAAAGCTTTTTCCCACCTTACCTTTAAAAAATGTTCCTCCTTTGTGAAAATTAATGACTTAATTGGACAAAGAATGATGAAGACACAATTTAATACCATTTAAAATCATTTAGGATTGAATTTCACAATCATTAATTCGTGGGATTAAAGTGAAAAATCACATATTCATATTTGTTGTTCCGTTGACTCTCTCAACTATGTTCCTACTAATGTTGCTCGAACATTGATTGAGGTTATAACGATGATAACTTCATATGTCAATTTGCTTTGGTGTTGAATTGTTATCACCAATTTTCTTAATTGCATTCTACCAAATTTTGTCCTAACTGAACAGAATTGATCTTCGCTTATACAATTTCCTTTTCTTTCTTCCTTTTCTTTTTCTTTTACATTAATTGCAGAACAAACACACGACAAAGTAGTGTTTGTTTACATAATAGGAAAGAAAAAAAAAAAAACTGATTCTCATGTCATTTGTATTGTTGCTTGTGGCTTAAAAATTAGTCCCATAATTCAAGAGTCCCTGACGCTATGCTATCCCTCTGATACTGCATGGTTCTCACATTCTAAACATGTGCGGCTCTTGCTTAAATTGCAACAAAACCTCATAAATACCAATAAAGTACAAATCAACACCACTACTATCTATATAAATTATGCAACAATACAACTATATACTCCAACCTTAGAAGCTACATCTCCCTCCCATCATCCATGGCCGAACTACCACCGGTATCACCCAACAGTCTACACACATCAACCTCACGTGCACCAGCCAGGCCTGTTCCCAAGAAACGCGGTGCGAGCAACGTATTAATGCATGCAACCTTAACCAGTGCAGCTAATCTTGCCAATCTGCTTCCTACCAGCACGGTCCTAGCATTCCAGGCTCTCATACCCTCATTCTCCAGCAACGGAATGTGCCAAGTCTGCAACAAGTACCTTACAGGTTGTTTAGTCCTCATATGCGCTGCAATATGTTTCCTTTCTTCGTTTACAGATAGCTTCAAATGCAAATCAGACGGGAAAATGTACTATGGCCTTGCCACTTTGAAGGGGTTCTTTGTTTTCAACTACACTGATTGTGAAGGAGAGAGCATAAAGGACAGTGAACAACTGAAGAAGCTGAGGATCAATTTCATAGACTATGTCCATGCAATTGTCTCCCTGGTTGTGTTCTTGGTCTTTGCTTTTGGTAATCCCAATGTACAAGATTGTTTCATCCCTAGAGGAATTATTGCAGACAATGAGTTGTTGGTAATGAATTTACCATTAGGAGTTGGGGTGTTGTCAAGCTTTTTGTTCACCATTTTTCCTACTAAACGTAGGGGAATCGGGTATACGTATGTACACAGCTCCTAAGCTCCATTAGCTACTTATGTTTTCAAGAAAACTACCTGCCTAACTCTAGAACATGTATATCTTATGACATAAGTGTCTATATTAAGTTGATCCGATCTCACTGCATGTAATAATGGTAATAAATTACGGTCAGAGACAAATCAAGGGGGACATGCATGGTCATTGGTCCCACAAAAAATTGTCTACTTTAAATGTGCGAAAATTTTTTATATACAATTCTAACATGCACTTTAAAGAAGTAAGTTCATTCCAATCTCATTCTCTTACATTTGGTCTCCTTAATCCAATGGTCCTGTACTGTCTCTGATTATGGTTTATGCACATTTTTTCTTTAAGTGAGACAAAACTATGAAATATGAATATCTTTCCAAATAGAAATTCAATTTTTTAATGCATAGATTAACATCTCGTATCTCTTTGTAATCACAAGAAACTAAATATTTCGTTGATCAGAAGATAGTAAAATAACTTTCTAACATTTATGCAACTGTAAATCTTGCAGACATTCTTTCAACAAAATAGTGATAAAAGGCTAATCCAACATAAAACATGAACAGAAGTGTGGTTTTTTTCCTTTTAGGAGAACTTAAAGCTTCTTGTACTACTACCTCATATACACAATATTTCAACGCTTCCAAGGTTATTGAGAGGTTTCATTAGCCGAGAGTTCTACAATCTTGTCCAAGCAACCACATCTTGCTTGCTAAAATAATGTGGTAAGATATACCTCAAGATATTCACAGAAACTGCAGATATGGACATCTCGATGTCTTCTTGATCTGATACACCAGCCTCAGTCGCCAGGCGCAGAAAGGATTGATCAGTTTGATTAACATGTCAAGAGCTTCTAGGCAATAGGGATGCAGAAACGGTACTTTATCCAGCATTAAACTTTCCACAAGTCCTAAAGAGTCTGCAATTTTGGTTTACAATTTGATCAAATTAAATGCAGCAGTTGCAGATATTTATCTTGAGTGCACCAAACGGATTCCACAATTTAGTCAGGCTTTGTGTACTCGAGCAGCATGTGAGGTGACCGGTAGATTTTCACTAGTGTCCAGTACAACACCTCTTCAACCTCAAGCTCACCCTCTGCTCTTGCAGCATATATGTCTTCACATATTGCAAGTAGCCTACAATTCCATTTGAAAGGCACAGAAGTGTAACAAGAAATCAAAAGACATTCTACAGTTCCATTTAGATGGTAATTGAAGCTAACTGGAACAGCATATTATTGAGCTCCGATAGATTTGATTTGAATATTCTTGAATCTCAGAAATCTATATGAGCTTGATTAAGAATCACTTTCCTGTCTAGGATCAAACTTGCTTCAAGATTTAACATGATTCTTGTTCAACTAGATCTTGAACTCAAATTTTCTTCCAAACTTGATTAACTTTGTGAGCCAAGCAAATTAAATAATATGGTGAATTACGCACACCCCCCTTGGAAAGTATCGAAATTATAGACATCTTGAATTTCTAAAGTACTTCAACTAAATCCCTTGAATAACATTGACACCCTAAAATGTCCAACCAAATGCAATATTAGATAAGTATTTTATATAAATATACACTTAAAATTATATATTTTTATCTATTCATCATCTGGTTCAACTCATATTAACCGTTAATATGTCAATCCAGTTAAAAAGCACCTAATTAGGCGATGAATCTACCTAAACAATAATCATAAGTGTGTATTGATGCAGAAGACTTGCTTGATGTTGCATTTAATCAGAAATTTTGAAGCGTTTCTATTTTTCAAGTATAGGAACAGTATGTTAAAAACTTGGAACGTCAATGTTGCAGATCCACTTACTGGGGAATATGAATAGCTGGCTTTATTTATGTTGCTGGTTTTATTATGGATTGACACTTCATTTACTAAGTTAGAATAGTAAGCATGTTTAAGTACTCGGTTTATCAATAATAAGAGATGACCCAGAAGACATTGTCTTTTTCTTATTGACAAGACATCAGAGAACTTGTCTCTTAACAAGCCTTATATTTAAAACCCTAATTTTTGTATCAACACCACCAGCACAGATGGAGACACACAAATCCAAGGCTCCTCCACCACGTACGAGTACTGGCACGCGCTCTCAAGCCACCACCAGTGTCGTTTAATAAGCCGTCACATCTAGCAGCTAGTGAGGAGCGAATGCAGCCATGACAAGTGGTGCTGGAGGAGTTTCATCAACTGACTGCATGGGTTGAGGTACAACCCAATCCTACCGTGAATCCCCAGTATGCTCGACTAGAGTTCCCACTTTTGACTGCTCCATAGAACCCTTGGATGGTTGAGCAGATGCGAACAATTATTTGGTAATGAAGGAATGCCGGCAGCTAAATTGGGTTAAGCCAACTTCTTTTCATTAGGAGGGTGAAGCAAAGTTACGATATTTCAAGGTGATGCACAAGGAGCCTGTTTTTACATGGAAGCAATTCGAAAACCTGTGTAGTTTGAGATTTGGGTCATCGATAAGTAGCAACCCAACGGGTAAACCGATTAAACTCAATCAAACGACGTGGAACGACTTATGTATAAATAAGATTATTATATTAATTATAAGAATTATATTTAAATTAAGAGTTTTATTATATTTTTTAATATAGAGTTTCCATAATTGTATATAAATCTTATTTTTTTATGTAAAAATAATAATAATAAAATAATTCTTTTCTCCTACATTCTTTATGGCATCAAAGTCTTAAAACCAATTTTCTAAGCTAAAATTTCTCAATTTTTAGTGTGACCTTTAAAACCCTAGAGCACCTCAAATTGGGACTTCCCTAATTAGAGTAAAAGGTAGTTGACACCACCTATCCCAAAAGCTGCACCACCCGATTTTTGGCCTGTTTCTTTTTTTCCGATCATCAGAATTCGCACATATGAATCGCACAAGCCACCTGAATCTTCTAACACTTACTGACGCATGTGATTTATTCCAACCACCATTTTTTTGGTCAACTCCCCACCAATTATCTCACCATTTTTTTCGACATTGACTAGTTGTCCTCCAAGTGATTTCAATCGGATTTGAGTTATGCTACTCTCTGTTTGTGTACGTGGATTTACAGTTTACTGCCATTCTGGTTCTTCGACCATGTTGGATTTTTTTTTCTATTGTCTTGATTGCTTAGGTTATTTTTCT
The DNA here is from genome assembly GCA_037954665.1 of Laguncularia racemosa. NCBI lineage: Eukaryota > Viridiplantae > Streptophyta > Magnoliopsida > Myrtales > Combretaceae > Laguncularia > Laguncularia racemosa. The sequence goes on from JBBMOL010000056.1 coordinate 855,004, forward strand.
GCATTTTTTGAATTATGAAAATTTGTAAGAAAATTTCTACCACTAGTACCAATAATCTTTCACTACAAATTAGCCTTATAAAGCTTGATGAGAATAATTACCTTGCATGGTCACGGTTTTGTTTATTGTTTATCAAAGCTAAAGGAATGCAAGATTATATTACCGGTGCTAAAGTCAAACTAGCAACAATCGATCCTACCTTCAATCGGTGGGATTCTGAAAATTCACTGCCTCAAATTTCAAGGACATACTTATTGCTTGACATGGCGGCAAAAATGTGAAATGCAGTGACTCTCACCTACTCACGAGTGGGAAATGATGCCTAGATTTATGAGATTCGAAATAAGGTTAATGGTACAAAGCAAGAAGAGATGACAATCTCGCAATATTTTCCTAAGTTAAATGGTTTGTGGTAAGAATTTGACTATTATCAAGATTTTCAAGAAGATTGTATTGGAGATGCGGTCAAGTTTTAGAAATTGTTTGCAAAAGAAAGGGTCTATGATTTTTTGCCCGAACTGAACAATGAATTTGATCAGATCAAAGTTCATGTTCTAAGTAAGATTCCTTTTCCTTGTCTTGAAGAGGCGTATTCCTATGATTAACAGGAAGAAAGCAGACACAATGCCAGGCTTTATATCCTGTAAGTTTAAAAGTCTAGATTGGCAACAACTAGTGATTCACCTGAGCAGCCAAAGGCACATGGTTCTAATAAAGATCATCTGACTTAAGTAGCCAAAGGCACACAATTCTAATAAAGATCATTTGCAATGTGATTATTGTGGGAAATTGCACCATACTAAAGAGACTTGCTAAAAGTTAAATGAACGCCTAACGAAAGGTCATAGAGGTAAACAAGTCAATTCTACAAAAACTCATGCCCATTTGTCAGAAACTATGGAATCAACTCTTGAGATGACTCCTTCTAATTTCTTCTCTCCTAATGAGATTCAGCATCTCAAGCATCTCTTATCTCATGCAAACTTTTCCTCCAATGCCAAATCCAACTTTGCGAAGTCAAGTAATGCTTTTACTGCTCACCGTGATACTAATTGTTGGATTATTGATTCTGGTGCAAATAAAAGCATGACAGGCTCCTCAAAAAATCTTCTTGAATACTCACCATGTTTAAAAAGGGACAATGTTCAAATAGCCGATGGTTCTTTTACTCCTCTATCTAGAACATGTTCTATTTTCTGTACTCCTTATATTAAACTATCTTATGTGCTTCATGTCCCTCAATTTCCTATCAATCTCTTATTTGTCAGTATACTTATAAAAAATCTCGACCATAAAATTAAGTTTTTCCATTATCATTATGTCTTTCAAGATCTTCAAATAGGGAAAAAAACTAGCAGTGGTAGATTGCACGATGGCTTATACATGTTGGATAGGAGTCAAGGTTCTAGTCTTCGACAAGCTTTTTATGGGGGAAATAAGGATGTTAACCAGGAAATATTTCAACAACATAGGCATATAGGACATCTCTCCTTTTTTGTGTTAAGCAAATTATATCCTAATTTGTTTTCAAAGACTCAATTTGATTTATTATTCTATGATGCTTATGAATATGCTAAACATTCTCAAAACTCTTATCCTTTGAGTAATAATAAAAGCAAGTTCCCTTTCATGACTATTCACTCTTATGTTTAAGGTCCTACTCAGACCACTTCCTTATCTAGTAGCCAATGGTTTGTTACTTTTATTGATTGTTGTACCAAGATGACTTTGGTATATTTGCTTATGACTAAGAGTGATGTGTTTTCCTATTTTCAATCTTTTCATAAGATGGTTTATACTCAATTTGATGCTAAAATAAAGATTCTTAGGATTGATAATCGCATTGAATATATGAATGGAATATTTGGTTCTTATTTGGAGTCACATGGGATAATTTATCAAACCAATTGTCCTTATATGAGTGCACGGAATGGGGTAGCTGAAAGGAAGAATAAGCATCTATTAGAAGTTGCTAGGTCACTTATGTTCACCATGAATCTTCCTAAGTCTTACTAGGGGGATGTAATTCTAGTGGCCGCTTACCTTATCAACCAAATGCCTCTTAGAGCCCTTAACTACTAGAGTCCTTTAGAAACCTTAAAAGAGAAAAATGCTTACACTATTCCTCTAAAGGTATTTGGGTATGTTTGTTTTGTTTATACTAAGAATGTTGGGAAACTAGATCCACAAGCCCTTATGTGTGTGTTTATTGAGTATTCATCGACACAAAAGGGTTACAAATGCTACCATCCTCCATTTATGAAGTATTTTGTTAGTATAGATGTTACTTTCAGAGAAACTAAACCTTACTTCAATCCAACCCAGTCATCTCTTCAAGGGGATAATGATGAGAAGGAAGAGATCTTACCTAGTTTTGTGACACTTACTAATCTTACCTGAAGGGAAAGTGATGATCGGAGGAAGACTATTATCCAATGAGAGAAAATCGGGTGTTTAGATAAGGGAAAGTGATGATTAGAGGAAAGACTATTATCTAAAAGGAGAAAATTGAGTGTTTAGATAAACTTGATTTGAAGAGGTACTCAAGAAGAGATAGAGACAAGATAGAAGAAGCCATTATGCAACCTACTTTGTGCCAAAAATCATCTTCTTCTGGTGAGTTACTTTTTGATGATTTAGATAAACCTATTTCTCAAAGCAAATGTGTCAAGACCTATACTAAACATCCTATATCTAATTTTGTTTCCTATGATTCCTTGTCTCCTACCTATAGAGCTTTTGCCCTATCCATTTCGTTTATGTCTATTCCATAGGATTGGAAGGAAGTACTCAAAAGATCTGAAATGGACAGGAGCAATGATTGAAGAAATGAAAACCTTGACTAAGAATGAGACTTAGGAGCTTATCACTTCTTTAACTAGAAAGAAACAAGTAGGTTACAAATGGGTATTTACTGTGAAACACAAAGCTAATGGATCAGTTGAAAGGTTTAAAGCTAGATTGGTGACTAAAGGATTCACTCAAACCTATGGAGTGGACTACTAGGAAAATTTTGCTCCAGTAGCTAAAATGAACACAATCAGAATCTTGTTATCATGTGCAACCAATCTTAACTGAGACTTACATCAATTTGATGTGAAAAATGCCTTTCTCTATGGAGATTTAGAAGAAGAGGTGTATATGGAGATCACTCCTAGATTTGATAATGAAACAACACAAGGAAAAGTATGTAGACTACAAAAGGCCTTGTATGGACTAAAGTAGTATCCTAAAGCATGGTTCGACAGATTCAACAAAGCCATGATCTCTTTCGGCTATCAACTGAGCAATGCAAATCATACCCTATTTATTAAACATAACAAGAGTAAAGTTACTATTCTCATAGTCTATGTTGATGATATAGTGATGATAGGAGATGATAGAGAAAAGATGACTCGATTGAAGAAACTTTTGGCTCAGGAATTTGAAATCAAGGATCTATGAAAACTGCAATATTTCCTAAGAATTGTAGTTGTTAGATCAAAAAAAGGTATCTTCATTTCTTAGAGAAAATATATTCTAGATCTCTTGGAAAAAACCAGCATGTTGGGTTAGAAACCAGCAGAATCTCCCATTAAAAGCAACCACAAGTTGCAAGCTACAATTGGTGATTCAGTTAATTTGGGGAAATACCAGAGATTGGTGGGAAGACCGATACATCTCTCGCACACTAGACTGTACATTACATATATAGTCAGTCTGGTGAGCCAATTTATGCATGATCCACGAGAATCACACATGCAAGCGGTGTTTCGCATCTTGAGATACTTGAAGTCTACTCCAGGAAAAAGATTGTTGTTTGCCAAGCATGGTTAGCTTCAAATAGAATGCTTTACAGATACAAATTGGGCTAGATCTCCAAGTGATAGAAGGTCCACCACTGGTTATTGCACACTTGTAAGAGGTAACTTAGTAACATGGAGGAGCAAGAAACAAAGTGTAGTTGCTTGATCAAGTGCTAAAGTAGAATACAAAGCTATAGCTTAGAGGGTTTGTGAGCTTCTATGATTGCAGAAGATATTGGAATAATTAAATCTATTAAGTAAAGAAGGACTATCCTTGTGCTGCGACAATAAAGTTGCTATTGTAATAGCACGGAATCTAGTTCAACATGAACAAACCAAGCATATAGAGATTAGTCGACGTTTCATCAAAGAGAAAGTGACTAATGGTATCTTAAGCTTATATCACATGACATCTAATAAGTAACTGGTTGATGTGTTCACTAGAGGGTTTGCAAGTTGGGCATGTCTAATATCTATGCTTCAACTTAAGGGGAAGTGTTGACTTATGTGTGAATAAGATTATTATACTAACTACAAGAATTATATTTAGATTAGGAGTTTTATTATATTTCCTAATATAAGGTTCTTGTAACTTTATATAAATCCTATTTTCCTATATAAAAAGAAAAAAAGAATAATAATAAAAAAATTCTTTCCTCCAAAATTCTTCAAGAACAATATGTTGCCATATTCATGGAATGGTTGTTTTGATTTGAGTTAATGTTAAGATACAAAACCCACCTAACTTGGTCATGACAATGAGTTTAGCTCCTACCTACAAGTGAAAGTCTTACATATTGAGGGAAGAGATGTTAGACTACAACTGTAGAGGGAGGCTTTTGGTGGTTGGGGGCAAGGGAAACTAAGCATTGATGCAATAACTTCCATTTATCTGTCATTTGGGTAAGTTGAAAATAGCAAAGTAGTGTTCTAAGGTTTCATGCTTCAACCCTGATGCTCCATTCATTTGTGAACATCAATGCAAAAAAAAAAAAAACTATTTTTGTTCAAAATTGAGGATGGATATCTTGCCAGCAAAGCAACAAATGATTTAGAAATTGCATAATTGCTTTCTAGCCTTAAGACAAGCTCATAGTTGAGGAGGGGAGTAATGTTATAGACTCATTCATCCACAAATACGGACGGGCTAGTTTATATTGCTATTTTTATCATGGGTTGACCTTTCATTTCCTAAGTTAAAATAAGCCTAATTAAGCACTTGTTTTTTTAATAAGAGATAAACCAAAAGTCATTACCTTTTTCTTATTGTCAAGGCATCCAAAGGTTATAACAAGCCTTTATACCCAATTTCACCATTGATTCAGCTAATAAAGGTCGGAAGCTAAACAAAGGCAAGGCCATTATCACCAATGATTTTGAATTAATTGCCCCTTGACTAGATCCTAAACCCAAGTCCACCACAATCTATGAGATATTTTATAATTTCTGAGGGGTGTAAGTCTAATTTGCATTAAATGCTTAAATTTTTTTTACTCAAGTTGAGAAAATAGCTCAAGTAATCCAAGTTTTTTGCTTGACCGAACTACAAAAGATTCAACCTTAAATTGCACCATCAGTATCAGTTTCATATTGTTGGCCAATTTAACAAATTGTGTGCTTAACACAAACATTTAGATCAAACAATTATAGACCTACAAATAAAGAAGAGGCTAGTATATGATGTGAGTATGTATTACCAAGACATGAGATTAACTATTAATTTCACCAAATCGGATTGTAGCATAGAAATAACTGTAAAGGAAATGTCAATTCTAGAATGTCCTCTGTCTATTCTAGATTATATTCCAAGATCATCACTTGAAGGAATCTAATAAAATGCTCAATAGAGATTTAATCACATTATGTCAAAAGGTTCAATGGTAATAAAGCACCCGTACCTGTCACAAGAAGGGAGGTTTTCATATGGTATTCTCATTCTAAGGTCAGCACACTGGAGCCGAATAAAACGACCAACTGCCAGCACAAAGGTTATGTAGAGACCCCAGATGCTGAATTTGCTTAACGTCTCACCAAGAATGCCCTCTGTACATGTTCAACAAGTTGTAAATGATTAGCAAGGAGCAAGTGGTTATCGCAACACAAGCTTCAAACTCACGTGGTGTTTCTTCAGAAACAACAATGGCCATGGGTCCTGCCAAGCTCCCGCATCCTCTGATTCTTGGGGCATCTATATCATGAAATGACCACCATTCTGGATTGCCGCGATTAAGAACAAGATCACCACTAACAAACTCAAACTGCAAACAACACCATAGAAAATCACTTCCTGAACTTAAAAATTGATCAAGCTGAAGCACAAAGTTGAGAGAACAATGAGATGGAAAACAACATACTGCTTGCTCCACAAGCCGCACATCTCCAGAGCCAGTGACGCGGAAGTATCTTGGGTAAACATCATATATTGTAAAACTGTTTCTGGAACCATTTAAGACTTCCATTACAGGAGATGGTTGCGGAAGATTCTGTTCCTCAACGTCCAGTTCATACTTCACTGCTTCCTTTCCCTTAGGTCTGTCTCTTGTAAGTTGCCAAGAAAAGATGATTTTCATGCTCCATGCAAGAGACTTACTAAATCTGGCCTGTACCACTGGGGGAACAAGCCATAAAGTGCTTGCGTCAGCTTGACAACATATTAGTTGAATGTCTTTCACATCATATGCATTTAGATACCCTAGTGGATCCATATCATTTTCTACAGCAAGATCTTCCCAGGAGAGCTTCTCACACAAGGTAGTCTCAAACAGTGTAAGTCGTCCACTTTCTGTCTTTATGTCAACCTGAACACTAGCATCTTTAATTGGGTTTGCGATGTTTGTGGGGTTACCACTACTGTACATCTGCCATTCACGGTTTCAGAAAAATCAGTTGGATCACCATTCAAGGGAAGATTACAAAATTTTCAGAAGAATGGTGTAAGCTAGATTCTTGCAGAGAAACAAGAGCTTTGCTTTCATCAAAAGGAATATACTTAACGATCAAAACATATACAGCTTTACAGAGATTAGAATGGCTCTTTATGTTATGTTCCTTGGCGTAGGATCTAGTTATAGGTCTAGACATCAATAATTCTTTCCTTGAAGCTATGATGAACAAATGAAGGCAGACTCATCCTTCTATTGAGCCCCCTCCTTAGACTAACTTGTGAGAATGAAAAATTTGCTGCATTTATTGAATAATAAGCCCCCTTATATAGGTAACACAATAATGGAAAGTAGATCCTCAGTCTAGGATATGAAATTATAGAAAATAAAACAAAAAAGGAAACAAAATAAAAATAGTTATCACAGTAATTTTTTTCTCTTTACTAGTGCTAATTTCTTTCTATGATATTGCCGTCCAAGAAAGGCATCCATATCATTACTCCCCCTCTCGTCCTTGAGCTTGTCCGCTAGATCAAATTCTGGATACCAGGTGGCATCTTCTTGAGCACCTCCTTCCCATTGTACTAATAGCTCCCTTGTGCCTCTGTTGAGCCTGTTGCGAAGAATAGCTTGAGGAGTTGCTAAAGCCTTACCGTCGCGTATCAGTGGTAAAGTGCCCACAACAACTGGTGGAGGTCCTTTAAACTCCTTTAGGAGAGACACGTGGAACACATTATGTATTTGACTACCGGCTAAAAGCTCAAGCTTGTAAGCAACATGGCCTACTTTGGCTATGATTCAAAAAGGCCCAAAATATTTCAAAAGAAGTTTATGATATTTCTAATGTGCTACTATTAACTGGAGGTATGGTTGAAGTCGTAGCCATACCCATTCCCCAATTTCAAAGCTCAAGTCTCTATGCCGAGAATCATACGTGTTCTTCATCCGCTATTGGGCTTATAAGAGCTTTGCAAGCAGCTTTGTGTATTGTACCTCTCTCTTAAAGAACTTGATCAACTGCTTCAACTCTTGTAGAGCCTCCAAAATAAGAAAGAAGCTGAGGAGTCTCCCTGCCATAAACCAGCTGAAAAGGGGTGGTGCCAAGGGCAGTGTGTTAAGAGGTGTTGTAACAGTATTCAACCCAAGGAATCCACTCAACCTATTGTTTTGGGTGATCACCCATGAGACACCTTAAGCACATTTCAATAGTACGATTAACGACCTCTATTTGGCCATCAAATTGAAGATGGTAAGCTGAAGAGAAAGCTAATTTAGAACCACTCAGGCGAAATAATTCTTTCCAAAACATACTAAGGAAAACCTTGTCCCTATGCGAGACTATGGATTCAAGTAAGCCATGAAGTTTAAACACCTCTGTAAAGAAAGTAGTAGCGATAGATATAGCCGTGAATGGATGAGCTAAGGGTAGAAAATGGGCATGCTTAGAAAGTCGATCAACCACCACCATGAGAACTGACTTACCCCGAACCTTAGGTAACCCTTTCATAAATCCATCGAAATATCATACCACACTTGTTGTGGTACTGGAAGAGGTTGAAGTAAGCTCGCCGATTGCAAGGTTTTCCATTTGTGGCGCTAGCATACCAAGCAATTCTGGAGAAATTCAAATACAGCACGCTTCATACCTTTCCAATAAAAATCTTGACGAATACGGTGTATAGTCTTCTGCCCCCCCTTCATAAGTCGTGTCATGGATAGCTGAAATAATGGTTGATACAAGTAGAGATGTAGAAAAAATATATACCTTCCCTTTGAAAAAAATGAGCCCATCCCGTACATCCTAATCTGACCCCAACTTTCCTTGTTCAATTCGTTGCTGCAGCAGTAGTAATTGTTAGGATGCTACAATTTCCCGCCTAACTGCCTCAAATATTTCAACTTGAGGAAAGGAGATGGCCATGAGGTATAAGGAGTCTTCATCTCATCTAGATAAGGCATCGGCAGCTTTGTTCATTTTCCCCACTTTAAATTCCACCCGAAAATCAAACCCTATCAATTTGCTTATCCAATGTTGTTGCAGGGATGTGGTAAGACACTATTTTAGCAAGTATTTAAGGCTAAAATGATCAGTACAAATGATGAAGGGTCTACCCCATAATTATGGGTGCTAATGCGACACTACTTTAGCCAATCCTATTAATTCTCGTTCATATGTAGCCAATTTGAGGTGTTGTTCAACAATTTTACGGTTGAAAAAAGCAATGGGGTGATTGTTTTATTGTAAGATAGCTCCAATCCCACTACCAGAAGCATCACATTCTACCACAAACTCTTCCTCAAAATGAGGTAAGTGCAAAACAGGGGCAGCTGAAAGGGATGCTTTTAATTTACTGAAAGCATCATCAGCTTCTTTACTCCATTGAAAAGCATTTTTCTTCAAGAGATTAGTTAAAGGTGTTGCCATTTACCCATAATCTTTGATGAATTTCCTATAGTACTCTGCTAGTCTGAGAAAACCCGTAAAGCCTTGGTAGATTGTGGAGTTGACCACTCAATGATGGCCTTCATTTTTGTTTCATTAACTTGTATGCCAACACCATGAATGATATGCCCTAGATAAGTTATCTGTGACTCACCAAAGAAACACTTGGGCTTCTTTAAAAATAATACATTAGTGCGCAAAAGATCAAAAACTATTCTCACATGTTGCATGTTCTCCACCCATGTTTTACTATAAACTAATATGTCATCAAAGAAAACCAAGACAAATGTACACAAATGAGGCCGAAAGACTTCATTCATCAAGCTCTGAAAGGTTGAGGGAGCATTTGTAAGCCCAAAGGGCATGACCAAAAATTCAAAGTGCCAATAGTGAGTTCTAAAAGTTGTTTTCTCCACATCTGATTGTGCCATCCTGACTTAGTGGTAACCGAATCATAGATCTAACTTTGTAAAATGTTGTGCCCTATGAAGTTCATCTACCACTAGTATCGAAAATTTATCCTTAACTGTGCATGCATTAAGCTCTCGATAATTGACACAGAAACGCCATGAGCTATCATGCTTCTTGACTGAGAGTACAGGGGAAGAAAATGGGGATCTACTAGGTCGAATGGTCCCTTGCTTTAGCATCTATGCACACTATCTTTCAATTTTATCTTTTTAGAGATATGGGTATCTATAAGGTCTGACCACTACCGGTCTTATGCCAAGCAAAAGAGGTATACAATGGTCACACTTACGATTAGGAGGTAAACTTGAAGGCTCTGCAAATTCCACTAATAGGTTTTGTAAGATAACAATGGCTGGATTGTGTATTTGCATCAAACTAAGCCATGGGTCTACCTCTGGGGTTTGGCCTTGCCACAAGACCTTCTTACCACCTAAAAGAAACTTCATAGTCAATGAACTAAAGTCCCACAAGATGGGTCTAAGAGTGCACAACCATTTAACCCCTAAAATCACATCAAATCCTTCTAGCGGAATAGTATAAAAATCAGCATGCAAGATATCCTTTCCAACTTGAAGCGGAACCAACCTGCAGATGCCCATACTAGGTATATGTTCCCCATTCACCACACATACGTTCAGCTCGGGTCTTTTCCACACCTCCAGTCCTAAGCTTGAAATTAGACCTTCACGTAAGAAGTTGTATGTGCTGCTAGAGTCTGCCAATACTGATACGACTCCCGACACTTTTGCTAATAATTGCATGGTAGGAGAATTTTGTGTTCCACTGATTACATTCAAAGAAATCTCCAGATCGCCTGCCTTGTCTTCATCTGAATCACTATCGGTATCAAGAACCTCAATCCAAAATAACCTTTTACATTTGTGTCCTAATGTGTAAGATCTATCACAGTTATAGCACAATCCTTTAGCTCTCCTTTCAGCCATTTCCGCTCGTGTTAATCTCTTGATAAACGGTGTGGAAGAAGCCACTCCATTGCTGCTCCCCATTGGTTTTGCTGTTTGTGTTCCACCCTTGACGAAACTCTTATTAGTGGGAATAACATATCGATATGCTCTGATACCAAAAATTATGATGTGTCTAACCAAATTGGATGGCAAACACATCAATCACAAGGCGTAAACAACCAACTCCCTCAATAAAATGGCATATCAAATTACTTCAAATTGGAAGTCCAATTCACAAGTTTCAACACTAAATGGATGTAAGAACAAACAAGTGTGTAATCTTCAATGAAACAACACACAAATGAACTAGAATTCAATCTCAAATTGAAATGAACAAATCTGAAAATATACAACCCTAATTCACATGATGAGAACAAGTAGCCAACAAATTGTACTTAGATATTACTCACTAAACATAATTTACAAAACAACAAGAGTAAGATCGATATGACTCACAATCTACTCTAGTTGATTATTGCCAGAATTTCACAAAGAAATTGATAAGAGATCTATTGCAATTGAAGGAAACCCCTCACAGCAACAACTGTATAATTTTCTCAAAAATGTCAAAAGCTCCTCAAAAACCCTAGTTTGCAAGTATTTATACTTGCTCCTATTAGGGTAAAAATACACCAAAAATTCCAAAGATGCCACTTAAGTGGCCAGTTCCCAAAAGCACAAATTACAAGTATAACTAACAAGTGATCGGTTTTAAATCAACAAATTACAAATATAAATGATCTTCAGGTGGCCATTTCTTCACTTCAATTGAACATATTGTGGACCAGTTCTTCTTTAACTTATATAGGTCCATGAATAACCCACAAACTGAGCTTTAGCAAGTTTATCTCTCATCGTGTAAAAATCGACAAGCGTACCTACTAGATGCACAACAAATATGTAATAGAAAAAAAGTTACTAAACAAATATTTTTTGGGTCGGATTGTTCAAAGAGAACCCTCATCGCCAAATTTTATAACCTTTTGGCTCTTATTCTGATGATAGGTCCTGTAGGATTTTGATTCCTATCACATATTCCTTATTGCTGGATTTGGGAGTGGACCGGTTAATGTTGGTCCTTGCGGTTAATGATCCCTATGAAACCGTGTGTTTATGCTCTAAGGTTCTAGCCATATTCATGGCAATTCCAAGATTACCTGGCTACTCCAGTTCAATATCAATTCTTAGTTCTTCCTTTAATCCCGCTGTAAAAAGATCCACTTGTTGTCGTGGTCTTAGGTTAGATGTTCTAACCAATAATGTTTGGAATTGGCGTTGATACTCTTCAACAGATCCGATCTATTTGAAGTTGGCTAGTTCTCCTAAAGGATTATTACTCATAGATGGTCCAAACCTCACATGACAATGCTCGCTAAATCGTTCCCAAGTCATATCAATCTCTTCTTGTTCGACTTGATCAAACCAAGTTATGCCTCACCCAAAAGATGGAATGCGACTAAGCCTACTTTATCATCTTCAACCGTCTTTTGATTTGCAAAGAACTTCTCGCATCGTTTCAGCCACCCCAAAGGATCATCAATGCCATCATAAGTCGGAAATTCCATCTTGGAGTACCTAGGTACCATAGAGCCACCCCCTTGCAACTCTGACTTGTCTCTTGAACCCACACTGTGGCTTTTGGCATGACTGCTGCTACTTTGCCCCTTTTCCACATCCCTGCAGGTTCCTTCCCTTTTTCTTTGATCAACATCAATAGATTGGCCACCTATTCTTCCAACACCCGTTGCCGCATAGCCATTCGTTCCATAAAAGCTTCCAGCTTGGCTGCTAAATTATCTATGTCACCCACAACTCCTTGCTCTGATACCAAGATGTTATGTTCCTTGGCGTAGGATCTAGTTATAAGTCTAAACACCAATAATTCTTTTCTTGAAGCTATGATGAACGAATGGAGGTAGACTCGTCCTTCTATTGAGCCCCCTCCTTAGACTAACTTTTGAGAATGAAAAATTTGCTGCCTTTATTGAATAATAAGCCCCCTTATATAGGCAACACAATAATGGAAAGTAGATCCTCAGTCCAGGATGTGAAATTATAGAAAATAAAACAAAAAAGGAAACAAAATAAAAATAGTTATCACAATAATTCTTTTCCCTTTAGTAGTACTGATTTCTTTCTATGATATTGCCGTCCAAGAAAGGAATCCATATCACTTTATTGTTATACTCTAAATTACTATTCTCAAACTTAAAATGTCAAAGGCTCCTTCTTGAGCAAGTAGTGACTTTATAACTACTTCGTCTGCATAAATATTACTCAACAGAATACGCAGATATTTAAAGTAGCAAATAGTTGATAAAACGTCAAAATGCCAGATTAGCTCATGGATCTTAAATAATGAAATACGAGGCCAAAAAAAATGAAATTGAAAAAGAAAAAGAAAGAAAAGAGGTATGATAGATGTTGTCAATATATGTATTTTTCAATAGAGGAGGCTCTCTTACCAGCATAGGCATCCATATGACACATATTAGGACAAAGAATAAACATATTCCTCCATAGAATTTTGTCCTTTTTGTTTGCCTTTCTCCAGTTTTGTGTCCTGCTCTGTTCAGAATGGCATCACATTTGACAAGAAACAAACTTGCATGAATGTCCTCCAACTAGGTAAAAAAAAAAAACTGATATTAGCCTCACAGCAAGAAGATGCTTCCTTCCGCCATCAAGATTGCACAGCTATGTACAGTGAGATAGGTGAACTAGGAGAAGGAAAGAGGCTGCCATCATATGACAAATAAATGTGTACTATATAATCTTGCCATCATACTTTGAAAAAATGTAGGTGTGAATGTGTTGAAAGTGTTTAAACTAGGAAATTTAATGGAGGATCATATATATGTGCCCATTGTAACAATATCAATAAGACTAGAATGACATGGCAAATTGTTGAATCGTTAAAAGCACAGGATCATTTGATTATACCATGAATTTGACTTGATATACATTTGGGGAATGCTTGCACAAGAACGTCACATTCCACCAACAATTTAGGGAAAGGCATAACACATTTCCACCAGCTATAAATTCCAAAATTATAAATCCAGAGAGAAAAAGAGAAGGGAGGAAGGGGGAGGTAAGAAGTAAGCAACTCCGTTTTACCTTTAACCAGTCATACACGGTCAAAGATGTGGTTGTGCAGGACCAATCAAGCACACATCGCAGTTCATATAGAAATGGCAAGGCTCGATATAGCCTGAAGCCCATGTAGTTTAATTTGGAAATATTACTTGTTAGGAATTGCCTATAAAGAGAGCTTTCATGCGGAATCCCAAATCGAATCTGAACAGCCTGAAGAGCTAGAGAAACTGCCTTGGTCAGATAGATAGCACGGAGAGCAAGTCTTCCAGCATGTTTGTTGGGGGGAGCTGTATACCAAGCATACCTGGCCGCAGAATATGTAAAGAGCCCCAGAGAAAAAAGATAGAAAATAACCTTTCCTTTGGCAAATGAACATAGATAGATAACTCGATCAAGCACAATAAGGAAAAAAATCACCTGCATAACGTTTCAAAAAGAATTTTTTGAGCTTATTATTTTCTGAAGTACTATAATTCTGGCAAGCAAGCTATCCACTTAAACTCAGACCAGAAGAAACTTTTTCTTTTACCCTTAAAGAAAAATATTATGCTATTCATAAGCACTACAACCAAAGCAACAAAAGTCCATGTCCAGGAAAAGACTGAGAATATCATGCCAAAACCGTTTCCTTTGTTACACCAGAGATATTGGGGCCCCTACTAATATTACAGAAGAAATAGATTACATAAATTTCTTATCACACCAATTGAGCATAAAGAGTGCGCGCGCGCGTGTGTGTGTATGCATCCAAATAATGATAGTAGTTTCCATATAACCTAAAGAAATAGTTTACCATTAGGATGAACACAAATTCTTTTGGGAATTGATCTTCAAGCTGATAGACTTCGAGGAATTCGCTCTTATTTTTAATGATAGACTGATAGAACATGGAAACCAAAAAGAAAACAGCTAAATCTGCACAGAATATGTAGGCATATAGATCAATCTCCCTTTTGCCTCCACCTATAACCAAGATTATAGGGTATGGAAATCTGATCTGTTTGAAAAGACTTGCATCATTGGCTGTTAAAATCTCATGGGCCACATCAGCAGCTGGAGTTAGTGATTTATGCCAAACCAATGGTGTAGATTCCACTGATGGCGAAGCACGTAGAACCTCAAACACAGCAAGGGCAATATTTGGAGTCTCTGTACTCCGTTCAATGCTCTGAACCCGTACCCTACTTGCTAACTGGAAATCTGGGCTCTTGTATTTCCTGTCATACATGATCCTGAGCACTTTGTTTATTCCTGATTCAATTCTTGCTGGTTGTATTCCATCTTCGGGCCATCGCTTAACCTCCATTGAAACTTGAACAAAATAAGGAGGAGTTTCTGCTCCTTCAGTTAATGATTTCCAGTATCTGCAGAGGCTTCTGATGGATTGATTGACCAACTTACCAATTGGCAGAAAGAAACTACATATTCTTTCACTACAACTAGACTCCCTTGAAGCCTCTTCCCTATCCTTGTGCCGTGTCCTTCGAGAACTGTTATTTGCAACATTTTTCCAGTTTCCATCTCTTGCAGCAATGGTGGTCTGTAGGAGAGTGAACAGATATACGAGGAAAAGAGGGAAGTTGACGATCACAAAAGATGACTCGATCTTATGTGTAGGAAATCCTAGTTCTTCTAAGAAACTCAACTGAATGGACAGCCCACAGTGTTGAATCATTATCTGATATACATACTGAAGTGAGATACATACTTCACTATAGATAAGCATGATAACCCAAAACATATAAGTTGGACCAGTATTTACGCATAATGCATATAAAAAGAGAGCTGCCAGGTAAACAATGGAAAGCACACTAAAGTTCCACAAAAATATCAGAACAAAACACATGTAGCAGACAATCTCATTGTTTGATCTCATTTGAGCCCAAATAAACCGAAGAATCACTCCAACTTGCAGAGATGAAGAGCTGGATGCTGTACGCTCCATCTGTTCATTAGAAACATTGTAGCTCTCAATCTCATAATATACTTCTTCTTCAGAGGAAGATTCATTTGCACATGAATTTCCATTTTCAATGTTCAAAAAGGAAACTAGATTGTTAACTGCCTGATTGCTCAGAGATTGTACTTGAGAAACTCCATCACCAATCAGATGCACTGCAGAAATTAGAGGATTTTCCTGGGATTGGGATTTGCTCTTCGATCCCATGCCAAAATCTCTCTCTCTAACTTCTGAGATTTCATGGGGAGAATCAACCGAAAATATTGTGGAGTTCAAATTTGGACTTCCATTTCGATCACTCTTTGGAGATTCGTTCACGTTAAGAGAAAAAAGATTTGAGCTTGAATCAGGGTTATGTGGCACTACATTGTCATCCAACTTTTTAAGAATTACACTGGCTTCAATCTTTCCAGAAGAGCTTCTCCCCAGTTCTTCAAATTCAGAGGAGTTATTTCCATGATTTGCAGTGGTCCCTATGTTATGAAGCTTGATCTGCAGGTTGAGCATTTCAGATTTTATCTTTTCAACTTGCAAATTTCTTTGGCGCTTCTGCTCTTCAGATTTTCTTATGTGTTGCAACTGTGCAGTTTTCCAGGCAGTTCTCTTCTCCTGCTCACGCACTATAGCACCAATCTGCTCTGCTTCAAGATACTTAGATACATAATCAAATTCCTCGGATGAGAACATAGATGATTGGAGTGCCACCAGCATAAATATTATGATCTCAACAAGTGCAGATCTTGATGTAATTCTAAATCCGTAGTCATACTTATAAAATCCAATAACTTCACTTATGAAGTCAATAGTAGCGCTCTTCCCCTCAATAAAATCTCCTACAAAAGGAGATTGATATGCAAGAGAGAGGACAATCAGAGTGAAGTTGTATATTCTTAAAAATTTGAAAATTTTGTTCTTTTTATCCAAGATTTCAAGCCTCATTCGGAAAAAGATAAGGGCAAAACCAAGATATCCAAGATGAAGAATGTCATATTCAAGGGTTCCTGTGATCAACATCAAAGCTAGAACCAGGTCAAGTAAGTGGCAGTAAGTGTAATGCCTCAAGTAATCAAGTAATGTCCATAGTTCCTTTGTCTCAAAGGAGAGATCATTCAATGAAGATGCAATCCTGTTGTGAGAGATCAAGTGTCGAAACATCTGAGAAGCAGGAAGGCTGGATAAGTGGTCAGCATGAAGTTTGAAACATGAGAACATGAAAACTACATAGTAGCTTACTAGCATTCGGGAGTCGTCAACAATTGCTCCTGTAAAATTCAACCAATTAATTGAATTAGCATGAGAGCAACGATCTTGAAACCTTCCCTATAATTTCTCTAACCATACAAACTGGCAATAGTCACGGTACATGAAGCAAATATCTTCTATACTTCTTTGAGAAATCTTTTTAAGAAAATTGTTTGAACAGTTAACCAGATGTGAATCAGATGTTGGTAAAGTGAAATGTTGGGCATTTCATCAATTGCTTCAAGCTTAAATACTTTTGAAACTTCAAAAAAAGCAGTCAATACAGTGCACCAATCAGTTATGAGGAAGAAAATTATCTCAAATTAGCTGCAGTTCCATCAAATTACCGTTCAACAAGTTCTCGCAAAAGTGGAATTATCAAGCTACCAATTCAACTTTGATAGTGAAGAAGGAAAAAGAATACTACTAACTTATAGATGTTGAATTTCTAAGGAGCATACCTAGCCAACATTTCTTGCAGAAATTTAAATAGTTATCAGAGATTCTCCAGCAATCATGGCAAGAGACTTGTGCTACACCCATGTCATCTTGTTTTTCTGATATCAGGTTCCACCACAGGGCCAAATACTCAAGGCCTACAATGGAAGCAAACAAGAAGACGAACATGGGCCAAATTCTGTGTATGAGGCTTCGATGAAGAAAAATGCAAGTAGCAAGTGCTGCCACATACACCAAAGAAATGGCATTCAACACTGCAAAGCTGGCTACAAGTAAAGCAACCATATTAATCTCAAGGCCAAAGAGATTGAACATATTCTCTATCCAGTACTTTATATCTATTTTTAACATCATCTTTTGCTTGTGAAGTCTCTCCTTTCTAAAATATATAATCCTCTTCCTGTTCCACTTATTGCTTCCTTTACAACTTTCCCAGAAGTATGTGTATAGATAATCCTTACTTTTGCTTCCCTGAGAACCACCCATCTCAGATGACATAAGAACAGAACCTTGAGGAAGACCAGAGCCAATATACTGCCGGGACTGACTTGCTTTTCTCTTTTTATCTCCTGATTGACTAGAACTTGAAGGAGTTCTAGTTTCTGTTGCAAGATTTGTGAGTTCAGTAAAGAGTTCCTTTGTGGTGTCAAACAATGTGCATGCCTCATATCCAATGCTTCCTCTGTCATATGGTGTCTTATCCAGCCAGTGATATATATTATATTGGAGTATACAAGCAATGATAACCATAATTTTACCCCTCAAGCCAGATTCTAAACCCTGGAAGCCAGGTTCGTGTAGTTGCAATCCTAAAATAAGAGATAAATAATAATTCTTTTGACCAGGGAGCATCTCAGCCCGGTGACCCCACATCTGAAAGAGATAATCAGTCATTGCATATAATCCAGAATAAACTAAAAATAGTTTTGAAGGAACCTGAGAAGACTTAGGTAAGATCGAAAAGATGA
This sequence comes from Laguncularia racemosa, assembly GCA_037954665.1. Lineage (NCBI taxonomy): Eukaryota > Viridiplantae > Streptophyta > Magnoliopsida > Myrtales > Combretaceae > Laguncularia > Laguncularia racemosa. The sequence continues at coordinate 873,278 of JBBMOL010000056.1, forward strand.
TGAGACCCAACAGATAGAGGCAGCCCAACGCACTTACTGGGGATAAAGAAGCATAGAGTATGGCCAGATATAATATCTTCTCACCATGCAGTATGAGAAGACGCTTTGCAAAGGTAAGATTTCCTGTATCAGTTGCACTACCATTAGGTGACGTTGTATATTTGCTCCTTCTCCTTTCATAGCTAAATAACTGGATAGAAATTAATATAGCTAGGGATTCCCACACATTCTCCAGTATTGAAGCTTCTGGATTATAGCCAAAGATAGAGTAAAGATTAACCAATCTAGACAACCATACACGGAACTTGGAGAAGACACTTAAAGTATAGATAAATAGGAATACAGATACTGCATAAAGCTTGAGAGGGAACCAAAGGCTCTTCGTTGTCTTCTCTAGAAGTTGTCTTCCGATTACCCACACAAGAAGGAAGAACAGGTACCCACATGAGACATAATTAGGGATAACTAGGTACACTGGGAGGAGGATTGTCAAAAAAGAAATGTAGGTTCCACATGATCTATATACTGACAGGAACTTCTGCCCAACTGCACTCAGATACATCACTATCCTTCTCTCTGAAAAAATCAAACAGAAAAACAGAGTTAGATTTTTCATGTTGCATTTAACTTGAAGATATAAGACACCAAGATATTATGGATTGCATAGAGGAATTTAAACCTTGGAATTTCGGTACTTTCAACATAGTGTAATTCTTCTACCTATCCTACAATTGTATGACGATTTAGCTCTTCAATGTAACATGCACAAAAAAATTTTCTCTCCAAACAATTTATTTGAAATTCAGTAAAGCTGCTTCAAGGAAATACTTTCACAATATAACTGACAAAAGATTATAAATTAATTAATTGGTGTTTAGTCAAAATAGTTAGTATGCAAGCCCATAGTCCTGATTTCAAATACTCACATAGTAATTTAGTCACAATTAAATCAGTTTCACAAGATGAGCCTCCATTAATGTCTTGTCTTGGCACTTTTATAAGGGGAGTGCTAAAAAGATAAATGTTAACCAGGCAGTTTTTAGATCATTGTTTGTGGTTCAATAAAACTTTCACAGATGCATTAAAGAGCCCAAATCCTTATAAATTGGTCGACCGATGCCAAATACAAAAAATGGTGCGTCAGGATTTGCTCGTTGACCCTTACATTAAGCAAACATATTCATTCTGATGCCATTTCAGATTCAAATCCTGGATGAAATTTATACCATGAGAAGAAACTTCATTATGTCTCTCACTAGCTCGTGAAGTATAAACAGAAAATATGACTGACTTGATGAGCCCAGCCTTCAAGATGCTGAAACCAATTGGTGGAGAGGGAGACTGCTGCACTATTGTAGAAAATGAGAAGAGCAGTTCAATCCCATGGCTCTGGATGGTGCAGAAGCATATAAGCACTGCTATCTTCAAGAAATCACCAGAATGCTCACACTTATAGAGACCTGAAGCACTCATGAAAAGTGAGAATAAAAAAAAAGGTATGTGAATTACATTCATACATGTGATGTTCTGAAGAGAATTTAGCTCCTTGAATAGCACACCACATCTGTATAAAAGGAAAGCCAAAACTTTCACACTTACAAAGCAGGTGAGCTCCAGAAGTCACTTACCTAGCTCTGCAAGTATTGCTCCAACATAACCACCTTTTTGATCCAACAGCTTCGAGATAAGATTAAGTTGTAGAATGTATAGTAGCGCAAAATGTGCCTCACAGAGAAGGATCAAGGCCTGGCACATCTTGGCACTGATTGTGTGGCTTAAAAGATACACCAAGAAAAAGATCACTGAAATACGGGGGAAAAGCAGTAGTAAGCAGCAATATCCCATTGTGACTTTTAATTTACACAAGAAAAGCATACAGCCTGCACAACTTAGTATTTTGAAGTCAATGTTAGGTAATCAATACAGCAGGGAAAAAAGAGATAGGCATCCATAGCCCACTGAACAAAAAAGAAATGGAGTAAGCATAAGCCATAATCAGAAGTTGAGCTTACTATATGCAGCATGGATGAAGCCAGGGCGGATTGCCACAAGAAATAAAATGTAGAGTAGAAAAGCACGGGAAGTTTTGCGCAAAATCCATACAACTGTGGCGACAACTAAGACCTTCATTGCTTCTTTATCTGAAGAAGAATAAAGAGAGGATTATTTCATGGGACCTCATTAGAAAGTTGTAAATCTAATAAGTAATTGTATATTTCTTTACTGATAATATAAGGACAATATATATAGAGATACAAAATCTTTTACTAACTTCTACCTAACATTATATTAATTACAATCTAAAAACTATAAACTATAATTACAATCTAGAAACTATAACATATTATAACACGATGTTACACTTCTTACGCCACCCTCATCAGTAATCACACCCTACGCACACATGTACTAAAGACGTGGGACCAAGATCACCAGAACTAAGGATCAGGATGACCACCAAGAGGACATGGGCAGTAGTGGAGGACATGGAGGAAGTAACTCCAACAAGCAAGACGTGGATAGCACATGAAGAGGCAGAATAGGGAATAGAAGTAGTGGGGTAGTGGGAAGATCCGAAATAGGCAAGATAGAAAGAAAGGAAGGGAAATCATGTAAACTCTTGGCTATATATATGTATGGGAATTAATGAAATGATTATCGGAAAATTTAACAAGTGACCCCCTCGAGATCTTAGGTTCTCTCTTAACGAGCCTATTAACAACATCATCATAGGAAAGCTAGGACGTAAGGCCGGTTCCACAGTTAAAGCTACCTCTAGTGAACCTAACTGTCCCCTCACTCGACAGCAAGCCATAGCTGCTAACATATTGGTATCAGAGCAGGAGACGATGGCGAATCCCCAGAAGATCAAGGCAGTGCTGCAGTGGCCCAAACCGAACACTATCCAAGGACTTAGAGGATTCTTGGGGTTGATAGGGTACTATCGGAAGTTCGTGAAAGGCTATGGGATCATCGCGGAACCGCTAACCTGGATGCTAAGAAAAAACAACTTCGCCTAGACCCAAGAGTTAGGCCAGGCCTTCGAAGCCCTCCGAAACGTGATGATACGCACACCCGTCTTAGCTCTGCCTGATTTGAACCAGCCCTTCCTAGTGGAGTGCAACGCCTCAAACACCGGCATTGGGGCAGTGTTGCAGCAGCAGAACCAACCCATTGCGTTCTTCAGCCACCCTTTTGCTCAAAGGCACCTCAAACTAGCAGCCTATGAGAAGGAGTTGATTGGTTTGGCCAAGGCAATTCACCATTGGCAATCTTACTTATGGGGGCGGAAGTTTGTAGAAAGGACAGACCACTATAGCCTAAAATTTCTACTCGAGCAACGACTATCTACACCACCACAACAACATTGGATCAGTAAACTGTTGGGTTTTGACTTTGTGATTGAGTACCGAGCTGGTCGAGAAAACAAAGCCGCAGATGCACTTTCCAGACAACACAAGGAGCCAGCTACTACATTTGCTATATCCCTGCCACAACCTCAAGTGAGAGAACTGATGCAGCAAGAGATCTCCTCCTCGCCAAAACTGCAACAATTGGCAAACAACATCAAGGCCAATTCCGCACCAAGTATGGGTAGACATTTCCATGGACTTTGTGAAAGGACTCCCTCACTTGAATGGGAAATCAGTCCTACTTGTAGTGGTGGACCGGTTTTCCAAGTATGGCCATGAGTCACCCCTACTTGGCCATCACAATTGCAAGGCTCTTCTTTGATAACATTGTGCATCTTCGTGGAATACCAGAGTCCATCATAAGTGATCGAGATGCCACCTTCACTAGCGCTTTTTGGTGAGAATTATTCTAGCTTCAAGGAATAGCTCTCTCCTACTCGTCGGCCTATCATCCTCAAAGTGACAGCCAAACGGAGGTGGTATATCGGACTTTAGAAGCTTATCTTTGTTGCTTCACGGGGGACCATCCTAAGAAATAGACCGAATGGGTGGCATAGGCGGAGTATTGCTACAACACCAGCTATCACTCCTCCCTCAAAACCACTCCCTTCCAGGTAGTCTATGGCCGTGCTCCTCCGTAGCTCCTTCATTATTCTTCAAAAGATACCAAAGTTGCAGCAGTGGATGCAGCAATCAAGGAACGTGACCACATATTGACGGAACTCAAGGTGCAACTCGAGCAAGCCCAGCAAACAATGAAATGCCACTACGATGCGCACCACAAGGACATCCACTTTGACAAAGGTGACCTGGTCCTCCTCAAACTATAGCCTTATCACCAAGCATCCATGGGCAAGCGCACCTCAATGAAATTAGCTCCCAAGTTCTATGGGCCATTCCACGTAGTGGAACGTATTGGCTTCGTGGCATATAAGCTAGATTTGCCCCAAGAGGTCCAACTCAATCTTGTCTTCCACGTATCCAAGCTGAAACGCTTCATTGGCACTCCCCAGCCCAGCTAAAACTCCCCGAAATCACCAAGGGACGTCTCATTCCAACACCCCAAGCCATCCTAGAGGCACGCCACACGAGCTCAAGCCCTAAAGTCCTAGTCCATTAGAAGGGATACTCACTTGCTGAAGCCACCTGGGAAGAGGCAGGAATGATGTGTACTCAATATCCTAGCATGGCGCCTGAGGTCATGCGCCACGTCGAAGGGGGGTGTGATGTTACACTTCCTACGCTGCCCTCATCAGCAATCACACCCTACACACACGTGTACCAAAGACATGGGACCAAGATCACTGGAACTAAGGATCAGGATGACCACCAAGAGGACGTGGGCAGTAGTGGAGGACATAGAGGAAGTAACTCCAACAAGCAAGACGTGGGGAGCACATGAAGAGGCAGAATAGGGAATAGAAGTAGTGGGGTAGTGGGAAGATCCGGAATAGGTAGGATAGAAAGAAAGGGAAGGGAAATCATGTAAACGCTTAGCTATATATATGTATGGGAATTAATGAAATGATTATCGGAAAATTTAACAAGTGACCCCCTTAAGATCTTAGGTTCTCTCTTAACAAGCCTATTAACAACATCATCATGGGAAAGCTAGGACGTAAGGCCGGTTCACGGCTAAAGCTACGTCTAGCAAACCTAACCGCCCCCTCACTCGACAGCAAGCCACACCTGCTAACACACTCCCCCTCAAGTCAGAGCATAGATATTGATCATGCCCAACTTGTTACATATATCATCAATTCTAACACTATTCAAAGTTTTGGTAAAGATATCTACTAACTATTCTCCAATTCTGACATGTCCTGTAGAAATCAAATTTTGTTGTATCTTCTCACGGATAAAATGACAATCAATTTTAATATGTTTGGTTCGCTCATGAAACATAAGGTTAGATGCAATGTGAAGGACTACCTGATTATCATACCATAACTGGGCAGGTATAGGCACTTTAAATCTAACTTCAATCAAAAGCTAATGAATCCACATTATTTCACATGTTGATTGTACCATAGCTCTATATTCTGCCTCTGCACTTGAGCAGGATACTATGTGTTGTTTCTTGCTTTTCCAAGTAACTAGATTTCCTCCAACAAACACACAATACCCAGTAGTGGATCTTCTGTCTATTTTAGATCCTGCCTAATTAGCATCCGAAAAACACTCGATACGATTATATCTGTGATTTTCATATACTAAACCACGTCCAAGAGCACCCTTTAGATAGCACAAAATCTGATCTAAAGTTGCCCAATAATCCACTGTAGGAGAAGAAATGAACGGACTTATAACACTAACTAGGTATGCAATATCAGGACGAGTTATTGTGAGATAATTCAATTTCTCAACTAAACATCTATACCTCTCTAGATCCTTGAATGATTCCCCTTCTTTTGTAAGCTGCATATTAGGAGTCATAAGTGTATTGCATGGCTTAGCTCCCAATTTACCTGTCTCAGTTAATAAGTCAAGTACATATTTCCTGTAAGATAGGAAAATGCCTTTCTTATTTCTTGTCAACTCAATTCCTAAGAAATACTTCAGTTACCCCAAATCCTTAGTATGAAATTGAGTGTGAAGGAATAATTTGAGAGAGGTAATATTAATGCAATCATTTCTTGTAATGATAATATCATCAACATATACAATGAGGATAATTATACCGGTATCAAAACACTTAGAGAATACCGAATGATCCAATCTACTCTTTCTTAGACCAAAACTCTTAACTGCTTGACTGAATTTCCCAAACCAAGCTCAAGGACTCTGTTTTAGTCCATATAATGACTTCCACAGGCGACAAACTTTACCTGACTCCACCTGAGAAATAAATCCTAATGGTTGCTCCATATAAACTTCCTCTTGCAAATCGGCATGTAAAAAGGTATTTTTTATATCCAGTTGATATAAAGGCCAAGAATTAGAAGCTGCAATAAAGATAAATAGGAAAATAGCAGTTAACTTAGCCACAGGAGAAAATGTGTCTAAATAATCCACACAATAGGTTTGAGCAGATCCCTTTGCTACAAGATGGGCTTTTAGCCGAGCTACTGTTCCATCAGGATTAACCTTGATTGCATATACCCATTTACAACCAATTGCCTTCTTTCCCGCAGGTAAGTCCACTAGATCAAAAGTGTGATTTGTATCTATGGCATTCAAGCATCTCACCAACCAAGATGTGAAAGTGCAACATGAAGAGACTTTGGAATGGTCATAGTGTCGAGGGATGCAATAAATGAGAAAGATAATGATGACAAGTGATCATAAAAAACATAAGAAGAAATTAGATAAGTACAATGACGTTTACCTTTACGAAGTGCTATAGGAAGATCAAGATCACTTGTAGTCGGATCCATTGAGGAAGAAGAGACTGATGCGGGACATGAAGCAGGAGGAACTTGTCGTCGAGAGTATACATACAGAATTGGAGGTTATGATGGTGGGGGTAATGGTAAGGTACCTGGAGACTTATAAGTAATATGATAAAGTAACAAATCGTCATCCTCTTCCTATTTTGGAGTTTCAATGGATGAAATATATGGTGTGTTTTCTACAAAAGTGACATCAATTGAGACAAGATATTCGTCAAGATGAGGACAAGAATACCGATATCCTTTTTGAACCCGAGAATATCCCAAAAAAATACATTTAAGAGATTTAGAATCAAGTTTAGTAACCTGAAAACGGACATCACAAACAAAACAAGTACTACCAAATATCTTAGGTTCAATAGGAAACAATACTGTATAAGGAGTTTCACCTTGTAGAATAGATGAAGGGAGACAATTAATCAAAAAACAAGCAGTGGAGACTGCATTAGCCCAAAATTGTTTTGGAACATGTATCTGAAATAAAAGTGCTCGTGCAGTCTCAAGAAGATGTCTGTTTTTTCTTTCAGCTACTCTATTTTGAGAAAGTGTATCCACACAAGAAAATTGATGAAGGATACCATTTTGGAGCATATATGATTGAAATGAGTGAGAGAAATATTCTTTGGCATTATCACTTCTTAATGTATGTACTAAGACATTGAATTGTGTTTTTATTTCAACACAAAAAGTAGAAAAATGTAAAACCACCTCTGAATGATTTTTCATAAGGTAAAACCAAGTCATACGAAAATAATTATCCATGAAAGTAACAAAATACCGAAAACCAGCCTTAGTTACAACTGGGCATGGACCCCATACATCAGAATGAACTAACTTAAAAGGTAAACTAGCCCTTTTATTGACTCTAGGTAAACTAAACAAACAATAGTGTTTAGCAAAATAACAAAATTCACAATCTAAGGTAGAAACATTATTAAATTGTGGATAAATGGTCTTTAATACAAATAGAGAAGAGTGACCAAGTCGATAGTAAGCTTGGAAAGGTGTTAAGACACTTGAACATGCAACAGACCTCGGCACCTGTGTATCCAATATATAGAGACCGTTCGATTCATGTCCTTTACCAATAATCTTCTTCGTCATAAGATTCCAAAACAGACAATGATCAGGATAAAATGAGATATAACAATTCAATGCACGAGTAAGTTGACTTACTGATAGTAAGTTAAAGGAAAACTGTGGTAAACTTAATACAGACGATAAAGAAATCAAAGGAGTTGGATTAATAGTGCCAGATCCATGAACAAATGACTTAGAACCATCTGCTAAAGTGACATTTGTAGGAGAGGTGTATGGTTGGTAAATAGAGAAGAGATCAAGGTTACCTGTCATGTGATCTGTGGCACCAGAATCAATGACCCACTTGGACGATGAGGAAAGAAGACATTAAGTTGATTTACCTGATCAGCAATCACAAATGTATGATGAGATGAAGCCTTCAATGCCTCTTGATACTAAGAGAATTTGGCATATTCATCAACAGAAATTGTTATTGTCTTTTCAGAAGAAGAATTTGATGTGGAGTTAATGGAGGCAATGAGTACTAACTGCTTCTCCTGGCCACGATTTTGCAATTTCTTACAAGTACACTTTGTATGCCCTAACTCATTACAGTAATAGCAAACAACTCCCCCTGTTTCCTGACTTCAAATATGATCCCCCCCTCTCCTATTGGTGGAATTTCGACTTGTACTTTGACCGACCGGAACACTAACATTGTGAGATGAGGTGACAGCTATATGATTTTATGTGTGAATGATTCATTTAAAAGTTTCCTGAAGAGAGGAGACTTCGGGACTCAAGAGAATTTGAGACTTGACAAACTTACTCCGGACGAAGACCGGCTAAAAAACTCATAACTGCCATCTACTCCCTTTGAGTCTGTTGAACTCTTACATTAGGGCTTAAAGGCAATAAAACATTTAATTCTTCATATATCTTCTTAAAATTCATCAAATACGTGGTAAGAGACTAATCGTGTTGCTCAACACGGTAGAAACTTTTATACACATCATAGATACGGGAAATATTCCCTTTCCCAGAATACATGAACTCTAAATATTCCATAAGTTCCTTAACATACTCACAATGATCAACTAAATTAATGATCTCATTGTCAATGGAGTTTCTAAGCTACAAAAATATACGAGCATCATCTCGTAACCATGCCTGTCTAGTATCATCTAATGGTGGATTATTAGTGAGATAATCGTCTTTCTCAATGCTTCGTAGATATATTTGTACAATTTTGCTCCAAGCAATAAAGTTGTCTCCATTAAGTTTATATTATGTTATTTTAGTTGTCACTGAAACCATATCTATGATATGTGATTTCTTCTCAACCATCTAGCAATCCACACAACAAACACCAATAGCACCAAACAACACTAGAAGATTAAACTAAGGCAGAAATGCTAACTCCAACTAGAGAAAATACCTCAATCAGCTTATCCAATGAACCAAGTTTTCAAAAACACCCCAACAACAATAAAAGCCAAACCTGAAACCCTAACCTTAGCAAGGAGCACATGTCCCAAGATGATTTTCGAAATGGCGAGATTGGAATGAAGAATACCGTACCACAAAGACCCAGTAGGAACACGTGGATGAACAGAGGTCACACGCGCCTCCACAAGCAGAAAACAAAGACGAGTGGCAAACGGTTTATGCAGCACATGAGGCTCCCGTGCCAATCCGTTGGTCGATGGAATTGGTTGGAGTAGTTCGTCGGCCGGCAACCTTTCCTCCTGGAGGGGCGGTGAGAAAAAAGAAACACAAACACTCTCCGAGGTGTGTGTGAGATACAAATGCTACTCACTAGGTAGCTAGGCTAAACCCTAATTTTTTTTAAAAAAAAAAAATTCCTATAGTTAGATTGCTCTGATACCATGTAAATCTGATAAGTAATTATATATTTCTTTACTGATAATACAAGGACAATATATATAGAAATATAAAATCTTCTACTAACTTCTACCTAACATTATTTTAATTACAATCTAGAAATTATAAACCATAATTACAATCTAGAAACTATAACATATTATAATAGAAGTTATGACATAAGAGTAGATATAAGGCCAAGTAAAGAACCCTTAACAATGATTGTATTGAACCTAGCACCACAAACGTCTTATCTAAAAGATCAAGTTTAATATGGTACCATATAGTTGTAGAGCTAAACTTGACATGGTATCGAAGTAAGAGGTCATGAGTTTGAATACCTACATAATCATTTCACCCCCGTTCAATTAAGTTGTCTACTTGATAGGCTTTATTCAAAATCTCAACCCATAAGTGAGGAAAAGTATAAAGCAATAAATACAAAAGCTAACATCATATCTACAGGTTTAAACTTTTAGATCAAATAGTTATAGAGCTAAACTTCAGAAATTGAAAGAAGAGAGAAATTTGATCCAAGTTACAAATTACGCACCCAAAAACTGAAAGCAACTTCAGAATTATCCATCACACTAAAAGCTAAGAATTTTAAGCTTTCATGTTTTATATTTTAGGCCTTGACAAAGACTTTGGAAAACTATACATAAACATGAAACCCTTGAAAATAAAGAGTTTGAAGAGCATTATTACTACCTTTCTGAACATATCTGGTCTAAAAATGCTATTACACCGCATTGGGTGGTCTGATGTGTTATTTCACCTCGGTTCTCAAGCTCTCAACATGCTTCATCCAAGACAGCACGTTACTTGAACCATATGACCAATGTTATATTGAAAAAAACATACTTACTACCACCTATTAGCCATTCAAATTGTTAAGCAACAAATCTAATAAGCCCACATTGTATCTATAATTTTAAGGTTTTTAGGTCAGCTAGCTGTGGAGCTAGATTCAAGACAAATGAATCATAAAAATGTTAAGGCAACTAAAACTTCTTAACAATGCAGAGAAACAGATTTAGGGAAGCATCAAGCAATTTATGAGCTACTATTTATTTACCTTCTCCATTTTGATTTTCATCTACAAATTCCCTGTCTCCATCTGACAAGCTGAGGAAAACAAAACTGTTTACAAGATTGCCCATGGCAACAAGAACTCCAAGACCAAATTGAGCCAGAAGGTAGAACCCAGGAACAGAATAATGCCACAATCCAATAGTTTCCCAGATCTCCATGTCCTGCAGGCATTATAAAGTCACTCCATAGCTTTGCAGAAACAACACTAAACAATTTCAAAAACAGTACCTTGTGCAGTCTTCTGTTAAGGACTGTGAATGCTAGATTGAAGACATATGTGCTGGCAGCCCATAACAGAATGAATCCAAGAAGTAACCCATTCAAGCAATGCAAGCGAAACAAGGAAGGAAAGGCATACAATATATAGCCAACATAAGCGAGTAACCCAAAGGAACACAAGCTTGCAAAATGGAAACTCCAGAGTGACAGAACAAACAATGAGATCTGCCATTCAAAGACCTATTGTTAAATAAAAGATATCCAAGAGAGAAATTGAGCATGAGAGTAGAGGTAGACCAGAAAATATCTCAAGATATCACATATTCAAACATATCAAAGAAATATGGATGGTCATTAATAATTTGATCTGCACTTTTGTTCATGTTGCACTTGAAAGGTCTTATACTTTTGACTACATGACTATGATAATATAGTTTGAGTAAAGATGAAAAATTCCTGGAACTTTTCTTTATGTGAAACAGTAGTAAGTTCCTTTATGATGTCAGACAGATAAATGACATTGCATTGGCACTTGGCAGCATTATCAAAATGCTTTCCACCTTTTGAAATCACATTGTGCATTAGCTGGTTAAATTGAATTCTTGAGAAGAATGATTCAATTAGGAATCAGGTTCATGCAGTTGATAATAGTTGCTATTGGAACAGCAGTTTCTTCCACAAGTGAAAGGGCTTTAGAAGTTACTGAAGCATCTATGCATGAGATGTTAATTCATGAAAGTGACTGGAAAAGGAATCCACCATAGCATCTCCCTGTTGCTTCTGTTTTGGGAAGTTAAACAGTTAATACTCATAGCAGGTTGACTGCACAAATTCTTATCATCAAGTTTTCATGTTTGCTTTAACAGCATGATTATGAGTAATTATTTTCTACTTTAATGGAAATTATAAATAGGATTATCCTCTGGAAAGAAAATTTAAAGTACAAAAACCAGTACACTGAAACAAAGAACTTTGCAGTGTCAACAAAGTGGGACTCCTACCGGAAAACCATAAGTAAAAAAGTTGATGCTAAAAGTCTGAAAGATCATTCTCCAGAACAAGATACTGCCATGCCTTAAACCGGCTCTGCAAGATGAGCAGAAAAGAGGTAAAAGGAGCAAGGCATTAGCTTAAGTTGTGTCTGAAGCATATAGAAGCAAAGGCACTCTTACCAAGGGAAAATCTCACAACAGTGCAACTGTCATGCCAGAAACTAAAAATATTTGTAGAATCATTTTCTCCACAGTGACATTGAATATGGACAGGTAATCACTAGTTTCGCTACACAACAGATCAAAGGAAGAAGTGAACTGCTTATCCAACTAAATGGGGTTGGTTACATGAAGAATTTCTGCCATCCCCTTGATCAAAGTTAGAGTTTTTGCATAGATTAATACAAACAGTCCATTTAGATTTTGGCCATATCTTCTTCAATTTCTCCTTTATTTTCTTTTAATACTATTTTCCAAATCATCATATCATCCTAATGGGGCATTAATATGTTTATTTCGTACCTATCCAAACCATTATAAACAAGTATATGTGAAATAACCCCCTGCTGCTGCAGCACCAACTTTTTCATGTTTTAACTCATTTCTGATAAGAATCAACACCAATTCAATGTATGAAACACCACCCAAAACAACACAAAACACGCACAACATATCACATATGCAACACTCCAATACATCACATATAAAACACCAACCTACACAAGAAAACACAACACCACCGTAACACCCCCATACACTTGCATTATAGAAGCTAGTTTTCTTGAAGTCATCAGTTTCCATACACACACACACACATTTACTTAAGTATTCTCATTTTACACACTTGCATCTTCTGATCATGCTCTTGTTTGATCTGGCAACATTTTATCATCATTGACTTAAGTGGAATCTTATGCTATAATGAACATTCAAAAGCACACCGTTTGTGTCTTTCTCTTGGTATAAGTCTTAACCTAGAAAAATATCTAGAAGCTATTATTATATTATATATACACATATAATGGTGTCTGCTGCATGATGTACCCATTCCCTTGACCATCAGAAGCAATTTACCTTGATTCACAGAAGAATGAATTCTGTGACGGAAGAAGCTGCTCATTCAAATCACTTTCCATGGTGGATTTGTAAATATCTGATTCTGCAAGATCACATCTAATCCATGATAACTGCAGAAAGGAAGATAAATAGTAAATCCTTATAGTTAAGAAGTCATGCATGATATCATTCTTTTACTGCAAAGCCAGTTACCACGTCAGAATTTAAAACTGATGAAACAAGTCCAAGATTTCTGCTATCAAACTCAATGTTCACATGATTCTAGCCACAGAATAGGAAGTACTCACCAAAATGTAGAACAATATGAGGGAAAGACCAGAACAAATTTCCGATGGCTCTGAGTTGGTAGACACTTTATACAAACCAAGAGATTTAACAATGCAAATGAAGTTTTCTGAAAACTCAATTGGAAGTTGATAGACATGCAGAAGGAAAATGTTAAGACCTGCATAACTTAGAAGGTACTTCCAACCCCTTCAAGTGAAAATAAATGTGTGATCAGTGGATAAGGTATATCTGCAATTATCCAATAAAATATTTCATTGAAAAAGGTTCATGAGATTTAGAATGATTACCAGAAGAGGCCAAGAAAATTGCTTGTTAAGGACCAATTAACAAGTCCAGTACTGCTACAGATGAAAAATGGAAAGGAAGCCCACGATGGGTAACTTATCCCCACCATGAGCTGTAAGCCGGGTAACAACAAATAACATACAATTTTGAGATGAGAACCTTCAAGTAAACACATAAAGAACATAATCAACATTGAGCACAAGGCTTGATCAATGAAATTAAATTGAGCAATCTTTGTTTCCTTTTATTTGTTCATTTGACTGGATAGGATCAGAACAGAAGAAGAGCATGCAAGTCTCATGCACAAGGGCATGCATTCTACATAATATTTTCATACAAGATGCCACATGACACATAAAGGAAGCCGATTCAAGTGTAATTCAAATCTAGCAAGAAGTAAGAGTTGACAAGGTCATGCAGAATTGAGAGTACAGGGAAATAACACAGAATGATGGTCTAGTGAGTTGAATTTCCTCTTTCCATCACTCTAGAAGGATGAGCGGTGAGTAATGAGCCTTTCATTCAGCAAGCTGTCATTCCATTACCTAACTCTTAGTGTACACATAAAAGCATGACTCTAACATCAAAAATAGTTCCACCACACAAGTTCCTTGCGAAGAGGCTCGTATAGAAAGGAATAGAAAGGCACTGCCTAATCTTAGTTCTGCCGGAAACTATTTACTCTCCAATAATGAATAGATTCCTAGGGCTGAATGGCTGGTTGTTTCTTGAATATAACATTAAGCTGAAGAGAAGGTGGCAGCTATTGAAATTGCTGTTTGCTTAAAATTCTTTATGTTGTCTACTCCATTTATTTATTTTCTTGTCCATGTTAGTTCATATTGTTTCTTGCTATCCTGCTATGCAATTGTATAGGCTATAGTACCATAGAAGCATAGACCATATTGTAATTATGTCATGAAAACATAATTTTGAACAGCAGTATATGGCTTGGATTTTAGACTAAGAAACTTTTTAAATGTGAGTTTAGACTAATTACCTATGCGTTCAAGAGAATAACAGAAAAATTCAAAATGAGAATCTTCTCGTTTCTCTATCACAAACAGACTCTCAGATGTTTTGGTAGTACAAACAACAGCTACCAGTATTTGGATGACCAAAAAGTAGAACTCAGATGGTGACAGCCACGATTGATATCTGCCAAACAATTGCTCATCACTTTAACTGCATAAAGTCTAAGCAGAATTCTCCCTTCAGAGAAGATCCCAATAAAGATGTAAGTTTGAAACGTCATGAAGAAGAAAATGCTCAAACTCAAAATATATAATACCTTACAAAACCAAGTATCTTTGCCCATTGAGCATTCATTGCGTTCCATTGATCTCCCTCAATAGCCACAACAATGTAGAAAATGGCATGGAAAAGTACGGCTAGAAAAGAGAAGATAAAGATGCACCGTGATAGCGGATATCGTCTCCAAAACTCAGAACCTAGTAATTACGGCATTCCCATTAGCATGCTAGAATATATTAGATGGTGTGAAAATTCTCTGTTGTTCGTTATTGTGTATGGACTCATAAACAAAACCAAATAGAGTTACCAGCGTGTACTACTAATAAAATATCACAAAAACTGATGCCAAGAGTATAAATGTATCTAATCTTACTACTCATAACTATATCTAAAGATTGAAATGGAAAGGATGTTCGAGCCAACATTGACATACAAATAAAGTGGCTTACCAATTTTTGGAGCAGCATACTGCATGGCAAGAAACGCCAACAAATTGACAAGAGATATCAGGTTCCAATCAAGTAAAGCAGCTGCGCGGAATAATTAAGTCACATGAAATTTTTACTGAAACAATTCGAAGTGAAGGTGATTCGCTAACACCATGAAGATTTTCCAACTCAACAGCTCTCGAGGTACATGCGGTTCACTCTTTATTTAACTTTGCAGTCTCACAAATCTATGATTGCTACTGTATCCATTGTGCCTGCTCTAACATCACATGAAATATGCTAGTGCAAATTGGTTATCTAGCTAACAAGCGAAATTAAATTTGATGAATAAGATAAATCATTCATCAGCTTTCAACGTGCACAATCATGTAAAACTAGTTAAGCAATACTTTCTCATTTACTTCTAATTTTCTCTTAAAAGAAACCCTGTAATACAGTCATAGACACCAACCCGCATTCAAATATCCTCATTTAAGAAACTGAACACGTAATAATAGCCAAGTACCTGATAAAAGCAGCATAGGCAATAAAAATCCATGAAGGAACTTTTCCATTGCAAAAATGCCCCCTCGTATAGATTACATCAAACAAAAAGAAGAATTGAAACCCATTTGGGTAAACACATAAAGATTGGATCTTTATCGATTGAAATACTCAATTCCTCAAAAAAGATTCAAATTTTTTATGGAAAAATAAATAATTTATCCATTGGAATTGGATTATTAGGTTAAGAAGATGAGAAGTTAGTGAATCTTGCAGACAAATGGTGGTCGGGTGTGAAAGTGAGAGTTGTCAGATTCAGCGTTAATTTCGGTTTCTTAAGCAAAAGTTATGGCGTTTAGAGTCAAATTCTGAATGCTTTTCGATACCAATTCCACGGCAGCACTGAATTGATTCATGGATCAACCTCACTCGCCAAAATATGTCTTTCCCACGGCATTAGAATGAAAGTTTCTTCGGTGCATTCTATATACTGTTACTACCCTAACGAAAATAATTTAAAAAATCATCAAATTGAAAAAAAAAAATACATAAGATCTCAAGAAATACATTGTTTCAATTTTTTTTTATACTTAATGCTTTTTTGTTATATCTTTTTTTTGTTGTTCTCTAATTTTCATTAAGTGCATAATAAATATAGAAATTTAAATGCATGCTGTCATGCCCAAGATTGATAGCAATTTCATAATCCTAAAGAATAAAATACTATTCAATAAAGTTTGATTATTATATTAAACTCGATTTTTTTACAAATCTTATATTATATGTTTTAAAGTTATCCAACAAATTGATCCTCACTCAATAACCTATTCTTTTGCACTACATACTAGCATTGAATCAATTAGGGTAGCTTAAAACTATTAATACCTATAAAGAAATCTATAAGAGAATGAGCAAAAACCACATACACAATAAGTGATAATGGATAAGCATTATGCGTATCAATCAAACAAGTAAGTCATTTAGAGTAAATGCAACAATCATGAGTTCCTCATGAGACTAAAAAAATTAACTTCATTATAGTTTGGGTTTCAAGGAGTTAATTAACATGCAAACATAACCTCACTAAGCCCAAGCTTGTGCAATAGAGCCTCCCAAAGCCCCTCCCAAAACCCATTAGGACTATCTATGTGATGACTTTTGTACTATATGAAACCTCCTCTCCTATCACTTGGTTCCACAAAAGTTTAAGGAAGGACATCAACTATAGTCTTCACCTAATGGGCGATATTTTATGAGGAGAAATAATGTAGAAGGAAACAATGCATGATCGATTATTAAGCTAAGTATAACATTAATCCAATTTAGGAGGCGATCAAACAATATTATATTCAAACCATAATATAATTAATATTCATAAGTAACATTCAGATACACAAAAGCAGGTAAGCTCAACTACTATATATTTGCAATCACATTCATTGCAACTACATACAATCCCTTTTCAACAAAATAAAGATTATTATGAGGTGGGTCACTTATTTGAGCTATGTTGTGCAGTAATCCTTTAAAGCAAATATTGAAAAATCTAGTAAGCATGTTTAAGTTAATAGTAGATAGGGCAATAACATGTGATCCTTAAAATATTTATATTAATTTCTAAAGAAAGTTCTACAACCGGTTTTATAGTAGGCTTTGCGTAAAGTTCTACTATAATCCATGTTATGACATTGGTAAAGTGCTATTGTTTTCCTTAGGAGAGGGATAGTTTATTATGTGAAATAGGGGTTGGTTTGTAAATACAAGAAAGGTATAGATGATATTTTTTATATTTTTTATTGAATAGGTTTAGAAATTCTAGTATAATAATTGCAAGTTTCTAAGTTATATTGGATGTTTTAAATAGATTAATTATTGAAATCCAACTTTACTAAATTCTTTAAGATGGGGAAAATAGAAGTCATTGATAGTTGTTTTAATTACAAAGTATGTAAGATAATATACTAGTTTAACATGTAAAGTTAAATGAGTAATACAGGAAAAGGTAACACCAAATAAGTTCATCATATTGCAAATAATTAAGTGTACCAGAGTTAAAGTTTTGAAATATAAAATGTTAAGAGATGATCATATTGATTATAAAATAACTGATAATTATTATAAAGGTTTAGTATAGGTCATGTATGTATATATTTTTTATAATGGTAAAATAATACATTTTAATAATAGTAATAGAATAATAATAATATAAAAAGCTTTAAATGAACTTTTAATATAAGTTTGCATTATAACTTGATTAAAATATTCTATTTTTTATGAATCGGTATTTTTCTAAAAATTATTTAATTTTTAGTATTTTAACTATTTATTGCAAAAATAGGTTTAAATTGTAAAATAAATAGAAAAGATTTGACTAAGGGATAACGGAGGTTCAAAAACATTACAAATAATGTTAACTAATATGTCTAAGAATATGATGATTAGAAATGGACTATAATTAAGACTTTCAAATTGTTGTTGAAAACTAGGAAATTACTTAATATCTAACTAAAACTTGAGAAAATTATTAAAAAAAATACTAAACATGGGAAATTAAATCTAGGAAAATTAACATAACTAAATATGAATATAAGGAACTTACATATGTGAAAACACAGCGATATAACACCAAAATAATAATATAAGAAAATCTAACCAAAACGCGACCACCACTACAAAACACTCTAGCATTATTCTAATTCTATAGATTATTAATTAATTTATTATATATTTTTCTTGCTTTTTCAAAGATATTTAGGATATATCACAACATGTTTTGGTCATGTTTGGGTGATTTGGCAATTATTTAGCCTTTTTAGGGTTATTTTATAGGATATTTTTGCATCAAACCCTATTATTTTATTTAATTTTCTAAAATTTTTGTGTGAACACTATCGGTGAACATGGTCATGATGATGTCCTACATGCATGTAACATAAGTTTCTATTATTGTCTTTACCTCATTATTTACTAATTACCTATCTTAATTGACGTATTATTATTATTATTATTATTATTATTATTATTATTATTTCTTACTTTTAAGGATTATTTGATCTTTTAATTATTTTAGATTCTCTAGATGCCTAGCTCATATTTGCTAAGCTTTTAAAGTTTATCTCTAATTAGACTCTCTATTTATATTAGGTTTAGTTTTAGATTGTATTTACTAAGTTAGGTATGATGATCCTAATGGAATGACTAATCCTTTCTCTCGATTCAACTATCACTAGCTGAAATTCACTATTAAGGCGCACCATTATCAGTTAGGATTACTTTAATTGCTTTTGAGCTATAGGTTTTATGTATATGGTTAAGCAAGCTGAGGGTGCTTACACATACAATTTTAAAATCTGACATATTAATGTTAGATTTCAATACATATACATATATAAGAACATATTTATAATTTGGTATCAGTCTAACCTATAATTTAGACTTGTAGGCAAGTGCACCCATCGATTTTATAGTATAGTGGATAAAGATATCGAGTGTTAATCCTACAGGGATTATAATTACTAGTAATTACCATTTTTCTCATTTCTAATATGAAAAATTAAGTGAAGTGAATAAAATCAATAACAAATAAACTAAAGAAAGCAATATCATTAAAAGTGTACCTAGATATTGAATCCCCTTAGAATAACTAATGTAATTAACTAGTTATTATTCAATTTTCTTATTGTATTATTAGACCGTAGGAATTCCTAAATTGAACTGATAGCTCTCTTGAGTCATACTAATTCATAATTCCAAGTTGATTAATTTGAATCTCTTCCTAATTAAAACTCCTAAAATTGCATTAAATTCGATCTATAAATTCTGCTATTTGGTTTGACCCTAATTTGAAAATTTTATGTCGTCCTATCTCTAAAATTGTGTGCAACTCTTTCTAATTACACTAAATCTATTCTAATATAGAATCACTCAATCTTTATATAAGAAATCAAACTGCAACTAATATTAAATTGAAAGTAATGAAGAACATATGATTGAATCAAAAGAATGACAAATAACTTATTGAATAACAAATCAGAAAATTCTCAAATTCATTCTAAGATTCATCATACCCGAGTATTAAGGAAAATTTAAGCTAGCAACATATTAAATTTAAAAGCAGTAATATAAAAAGAAAGCGTTAATATAAAAAGAAAGCATAAGGAAAAGCATTAAACTAAAAACTAAAAATCTCTAATCTATTCTAATCTATCTTCTAATTACTCCCCATACTCTCTAATCTATCTACTCCATCTAATCTCTAATATGATCCTTTTTTTTATCTCTCTTTCTCGTCTTTATATAGGCGCCGAACTTAGCACGGTTGCAACCAGGCTCAACACAACGCGTGCAATTTCACATGTTGCAATATGTGCAAACATTGGCCTCCAACATACCTAATAGCACGGGCATGTCCGTCTCCCCGTGTTGCCTCTACAGCTTAGTTAGCACGTCTTTCTTGCATGGTCTATTTTGCTTAGACACGGTTTCTTTTGCACACTTGGACACAACCATGCCTCTCTATGTGTTGAACTTACCATCTTGAAAATTTGATATTTTTTTCTTCAACTTTCATATAATCATTCTATTAAATCATAAAGTATAATTTAAGGCTCTAAAATCAAAATAAAGAGTGATTAAGTGTAATATTCATACAAAATATAAGAAAATTAAATAAAAGATTATATACAAGCTTTTTTTTTCATTAACCTAATTAATTAATAACAAAAAAATTAAACTGCTATTAAATAATCATAAAAGCAAAGTAATAGAATGCATAAGACTTGTTACTAAATTTTACTGTATATAGATATAGTGCTATCATCATATGACCAAATTTGTAATAAGAAGAAAAGAAAAAGGGCATTGGTATTACATATGAATTTATAATATGTAACATGCAACATAATTATTAATTAGAAAAAAAATGCAACAATGTGAAATATTGCAAATGTAAAGAAAATGATGGAATCAAAGTGTGCCACTAAAACTCCCCAATTCACTTACCAATAACAAAAATAACATAACAAGTGGAGAATAGGAACTTGTATTCAATTGATGATGATATAAGTGTTTATATACATATCTTACACAAACTAATAATTACAAAAATGCCATTTCTAACATGTAATAATATATTCATTCCTCTCAAGATGGGGCTTCTTGAAGATGCATCTTGGAAGATAAAAACACCAATTAATGTTCACCAAGGGGCTTTGTAAGAATGTTAGCAACCTGAAATTGAGATAAAACATGAGAAGTAACTAAAAAACCATCATTGACTTTATCTCTAGTAAAATGAATATCAATATCGACGTGTTTTGTTCGCTTATGAAGGCATAGATTAGCAACTATAAGTTGAGTTGACTTATTATCAGAATAGAGAACAACGGATAAAGAAAAATTTACCCCAAAATTCCTTAGAGTGTATGACACTTAAGGTAATTATTTTGTAGCAATAGGCATACTTCGATATTTGGCCTCGGCTGAAGAAGTAAACACGATTTTTTGCTTCTTTGTTTTCCAAGAAAAAATAGAAGAACCCAAGAAAACACAATACCCATTGAGAGAACATCGACTCATTAAACATGAGCCCCAATGCAAATTGGAATAACCAGTAATGTCTAATGAAGAAGTAAATGAATTAAGCAAACCATGGTTGATTGTACCCTTCAAAAAACAAAGAACATGCATTCATGTATCTAAATGTGGTTGTTTAGGCTTGGAAACAAACTGACTAAGGTGTTGAACAACATAGGATAGATTAGGTCATGTTAATGTAAGGAAAAGCAATCAACCCACTATAAGTTTATAAAACTAGAATCATTCAACAGCAACCCTTCATCAAAATGTAATTTGAGCCCCTAGGGAAAAGGGAATCATGTTAGCTTACACCTAATCAAACTAGCATCCGGTAAGATATCAAGAGCAAATTTTTATTGATTCAACCAAGTACCATCAAAAGATCAAAACACTTCAATGCCAAGAAAAAATTTCAAAGCACCTAAATCTTTTATTGTGAAAGCCTTATCTAACTGTTGTTTAAGTAAGCAAATATCATCTTCAAAGTTTCCTATAATAAGGACATCATCAACATAGATGAGGATGGCAAGAAACTTACCAAAAAAGGACTTAGTGAAAAATGAATAATCACTTTTGGATTGTGTGAATCCATGTCGAAATAGAAACTTAGTAAGCTTAAGATTTCATTGTCTTGAAGCATGTTTAAGACCATATAAAGTATGAAAAAGTTTACAAACTTATCCTAAAGCAACTTTTGTATATACTTCTGGTGGCACCATATAGAATTCTTCGTCCAAAAAACCATATAAGAATGCATTATTTTTATCTAATTGATGTAAAGGCCAATTGAAAGAAGTTGTAAAGTAATAAGGATGCGAACAATAGCTAGTTTAGCTACTAGTCAAAATGTGTATTTATAATCTTTGCTAGTATATCTCTTAGCAACTAAACAAGCCTTGTAATGATCTATAGTACCTTTAGGATTGTATTTAATTTCATAGACCCATTTTGATCCAACTGACCTTTTTTTTTTCTATAGAGGCAAATAAACTAATTCCCAAGTATTAGCATCGGATTTAGCATGAGAATAACATGAAGGTTCTTGAGTAGATGGAACATTAGAAATGAATGCAACATAATCATCATTATAAGGATGAAATGCAAAGGATTAAAATGAAGGATATTGGGTTAATGTGAAAGTGGAAGTAGTTCTGGTTTTGTTTTGAAGTATGGCCATAGAAATATGAACACAATGTATATAATCATTCAATCAAGAAGGAGTTTGTCTATTTCTTATAGATCTTTGTAATTGTACTGTAAGAGTGGAACACTATGAATGATGTTCAACATTAGGACTTTTCATGCCAGTAAGAGACTAATCACGAGAAAGACTAGGTTAACTATTAGAAGATAAAGACAAACTAGAAATTTACATGCTAGAAGACTACTATTGTTCAATGGGTAATAGAGAAAAAGGAATAGAAGACTTTGAATCAATGAAAGAGACCTTTCCTAGGTTTGGAAGTTAAAAATTAGATGAAGGAAAATGGGACTAGAATTTACTTTAGAAAGGAAAATTATTTTAATGGAAAATGACATCTCTACTCAATATTATTTTGTGAGTTTCAAGATTATAAAGTTTGAAATCCTTTTTCTCATTTAGGAAACCCAAAAAAAAAAAATTACATCTAATACCCTTAGGATCAAATTTATCATATGAAGTGTGTGTGTTCAAGGCATAACAAAGACATCTCATGACTTTTAGGTTACTGTGTGAAGAGATTTTGTGAAAAAGAATTTCAAAAGGAGATTTGGAAGACAACTTAGACATGGGCATTTCGTTTATCAAGTATGTTGTAGTAAGAAAACAATCTCCCTAAAATTGTTTTGGAAGATTAGCATAAATACGTAAGGTTCTAGCTGTCTCTAAAAGATGCCTATGTTTTCTCTCAAGTACTCCATTTTGCTATGGACTATGAACCATTGATTTTTGGTGAATAATCCCCTATTGAAGAAACAAAGTTCGACATTGAGTTTGAAAATTTTCTTAACCATTACCTGATTAGATGAATTTTGGAAAAATATGAAAATGGTTTTGAATATATAAAAGAAAAGTTGTCAAGATAAGAGGAACTTGAGCTATGTTTTGCAAAAGATATGTTCAAGTACAACATGATAAGTCAACCATTATGGCAAATATATATATATATATATTAAGCGCCTGTGATATTAGGTATTTTATAAGGGCCCTAAAGATCAACATGGGTATCACTTCTATCAAAAGGCACATGATGATGTTTTGCCAATCTATAAGTATCACCAAAAAAAAAAAAAAAAATCACATTTCACTAACTATTGATAACTTGGAATATGAGTAAGCATGGACAATGAAGAATGTCCAAGATGACTATTGAACAAATGTAAGTCTATGACATTAGAGATCAAATGTTTTGTAGTAAAATTTTTCTCCAAAGATTTATTCAAACAACAAAGAGTTCTAGAAGAAATGAAACCACTCCTTATTGGTTGACTATCTAACATATATAGTCCATATCTCTTCTTTGCAATAGCCACAACTTCTTTAGTTGTATGGTCCTGTAAATAGCATTTTTTAATATCAAAATTAGCTTGTAAGTTTTGGGATTTTAACAACTTTAGCAAGAAAAGTAAGTTGTGTTTAAATTTAGGTACATAAAGGACATCAAACAAAGAGAGGTGGGACTTCAAGCAAATGTCACTAATAACAATAATAGATTTAGAAGTTCCATCTGGTAAGTTGATGATTATGAACTAAGAAATAGTTCTTTGGTTATAAAATAGGTGTATTTATAGTGTAATAAGATTTGTTGCGCTAGAGTTTACTATCCAAAAATCATACATATTATTCAACCATGAAAATCCAACATTAAAAGAGATTGTAGTAATATGGTACTCGAACTAGTAATATTGCTTGATGAAGCTCCTCCATAATCCTTACACTTCCTTTTCATGATCAAAGCCAATTCATTGCATACCAATTAAAGCATTTCCACTGTCATCATATTACAAGAAACATCTTTCTTATCATGTTTATTGATTTTAATAGGTGTATCAATACAAAGCTATTATCCAATGTTACTTCAATAGCATATCTTTGATCTTTTTGCCCTTGTTTACTTTTATACCATTTTGGACAACCCACAATCTCAAATCACTTCTCAATTAAATGATCTTCTTTACAACAATTTTTACAAAACAACTTTGTCATATTTCTCTGTTTCTTGATTTCTTTTCTCATATTCAACTAAAAATTCATAGGTTTTTTATTCACATTAAAAGCAGCTAACTCTTAAACATTGACAATAGTAGTTGAAACCTCTCTTTTGACAATAGTAGTTGAAACATCTCTTTACTTTTCAACTTGCTAAATTAGTTAAAATTAGGAATGCAACTAGAACAGGTTTAGGCTAGATTTAGTAAACCCATTACCCATCCTGTTACCCTATATAGCTATTTGAAACCCATCCCAAACCTTATAAGGTATTTTACCAAGTACTCGAAACTCACTCGATTAGTCCGATAAGTAACCTAATTCTAGACCCGCTACTTGCTAGTCTTTTTTTTCTTCAATATTATATTATTAGTTTTAAGTCTCTACTTGTTTATTATGACTGTATTTTTGTAAAATATAACTTATATTCTTGCAAATAAATAAATTTTGTACTTTCAATATATCTGATCATATTTATCTCAATACTGTTTTAAAGTCTAGTGTTTAGTAAATAAAATTGTCAACATAAAAACACCTTTAATTATAACAAGATATAAATTACCTAATCAACCACTTAACTTAATAAATAACACAAAGAAGTAAAATATAGTTAACAAATCGTAATAGAAATAGAAAATTTCTAAAACATAATAGCAAAGTCATCAATCCTATATTTTTTGTAATTCCTCCTTGATTCTCATAGTCTTCACATGTCATCTTCTTCATCATTTATCTTTAAACCTATCAAAAGAGAAAAAGAAAAAAGAAAAAGAAAAACCCATAAAACACATTAGAAAATAAGAAAATAATAGTTATTTCATGAATAAAAAAACTTATTTTTGTATAATAAAAAATTTTACCTCACATCTTATTTGATAACCAACTTTGAGTGAAAATCAATGCTTTTATTGTATTTGGATTTAGTTTGCTTCTATGCAAGCTAATTACTTGTCCACTGATACTAAATACAAATTCAAAAGCAATTATAGCCACCAGAATAGCCAACATATCCCTATCTATTTCTTATAATGTAGGATATTTAATTCCATTTAATTTTCACCAACTAAAAATATCAAAATTGTCACTCCAAGACAATACAAACTCTTTTAAATAGTGATCTAACTCTAACTTTACCCGGCCATCAACACTAAGGATGCTCAAGTATTGCAATAACCTTGATTTCTTTATAGATTCGACAAGGACACCATGAGCAGTTGCTGAAGTATCCACAAAAGAACTATTACTATTATTCGAACTTTTTCTTCTTGGTTGATATTCTTAAACCATCTCATAACAAACTTTCCTAACATTTTGAATCTCCAAAGATGCATTTGCTCCATAAACAGAAGGAAACACAAAGTCCACAGCCTTCATCTCAAAACATGAATCTAAAACAATATAAATAGCCATAATATTATGTACATCACCCTAATATTTTTTTAACTTTTCAAGCATTTTCTCTACATCATACTAATATTCACATCCAAAGAACCCTTTCAATCAACCAGTGCTTCCCTAATTTTAAAAAACTTTTTGAAATAATAATTTACAGTTGGATATTAAGTACTAGAAAAAACATTAGTTACCTCATAAAAAATTGCCAACTTCTTACAAATTTCTTCCTCTAACTCCCAATAATCACCGATTAGAAGACATTTATAATGTTTATCCATATATTGAACTCTATAAAAAAAAATAAAAAAAAACTTCTTTATATCCAATGGTCGTCACTAATATGTCATATGTAGAGTTCCATTGAGTTTTACAATCTAAGCTAAGCTTTCCACTATATAAAACATCCAACCACTTACATGCCTTTCCAAATTTTTAACTCTTGATAGTGTCGCTGATCAAAATGCAACACTATCACAGATCTTCTCAATCGAGCTTTCTATCAAAACCATATCCTCCTTCACAATTAAGTTCAAAATATGTGCACAACAACGCATGTGGAGTACTTTTTCCTAAAGAAGTAACTCATCTCTTCATAGCTTCAATGTCAAAGTTGTAATCATGGCATCATTTGTAGACCAATTATCTACAATAATTATAGATAATTTTTTATCAAATTCCCATGTCATCAATGAATTAAACAAACAACGGGAAAGAACCTCATTTATGTGTGGAGTCGAAACATACAAAAAACTATATAAAGATATAAAAATAGTTAATAAAATATAATTTTTCATTAAATAAAATGAAAAGATATATTAACAAAGAATTTTAATCCGAGAGTCATCTCTAAAGCCTCCAATTATAGTAAATAAAGTGTGTTGTGACAATCATACACTCCTTTTTTTGATTTGATGTCCACAAATCTGTTGTTACCACAACTCAACAATTGAGTCCTTTCAACAGTATTCACAATTTTTCCTTCTCCCCATTGTAGATGTTCATAATCTCTTTTTTCATGGTAGTCTAACTTACATGGTTAAAAAGTTATTGAATACTATCAATATAATTCCTAAAATACTCATGCTCAACTATTGAAATGGGATATTCATGGACAATGATTGACTTTGCAAGTTTTTACCTAGAAATTTCTTAATTAAAATCCAATTTCCTATTTTCAAACAACTCTCATTCTCACATTGTCTTTTCTTAATGGATAAAAGACATTGTCTTATATCTTTTTTATTCTTTCTTTATGTGCACTTTAACAAATGATTGTGTAAATGCTCTGTTCCATTTTTATTATTTGTTTTTAGTATTCTAGAACAATGATTGCACAAAACAACATCCTCATCATCTCATTCCATACAAAAGAAGTCAACTTACGTTTGTTATGATCGTCACGTTGATCAGCATTTCTTCCTACTTGTAAACTTGTTGTAGTTGTTAGATTTGTTGATGATGCTTCCTTTTTAGATCCAGATAATGGGACTAGACCTTCCTCTTCCTCAAAGTCAATGAGATTTGCATCCATGGGAATTTCGAATTCATCCATATCTGCATTCCATAAAAGTATCAATATGTTAATACGTATATTCTAAGAACTTTAAATCATTAAGATTGCTTGTTAAAAACTTGACCACACTATGTTCATAGGTTTACATTTATTAGTCCCACAATAATAATATTTCACCTAATTTAATTAAGCTATCAACTCATCCAAGTAAGGGAAAGTTACTCACAATAAATATGAGACATGCAATAATAATCAAATTCAAAGAAACACAACTTTGAGTTTTCTAATCGGTTTCTAAAATTTCGTAGGAATCAAACATATAGCATAAAATTTCAAATCAAAAACCATTTACTGTGAAACACTTTGAAATTTCTAGAAAAAGCATTATAGGATATGAATAGAAGTGTGTTATGCATCATTTGCAGTGTGAGGTCAAAATTTTAACTCATGGGTACCATGTAGGTAATCCGACATTAAACTACTAATGACTGAACAACTTTTGGGAAATCGCGGGAATGCATGCCCTGAGAAGGGAAATGTGTGCAGAGTACCGAGTAGGGAAGAAAAACAAAATTACTCAGCTATACTCAGTAATTAGTTGTAGATTGTCGATTCTTAGACCAGCTCAACACAATTCCAAATTTCTACTTTCTCTTAATTTGTAAAAGGCCAATTTATTCACTATAAGACGACTTAGTTTTACTCCTCTGAACTTCAAACAAATATTTGAGTTTTCTAATTAGTTTCTAAAATTTCATATTCTAAAACAAAACAAAAAAAAAAGAAAAAGAGAAAAGAAAAGAAAAAAATACATAAGAAGAAAGCCTATCACAATTCACAAAGACGGCATCAGCTCTTCAAAGCATTTTAGTCCTCATCATCCCTAAGCTCATCATACATAAGAAGAAAGCATATCACAAAGCACATTTGAGTCCCTAATAATAGTAGACAAGAACAAGATTTGGGACTATAGGAGGGACTGAGCCGAGAGTACCTATAGCCGTGTGTTAACCGAGCCAAGAGAGCCGAGAGCCGATTGCAGGAGGCACTGCGGAGATCCTTGTTCCACTGAAGTGTCTTCTACTGAGAGGGGTCGATGGAGATCAAAGTAACTGAGTAAGGAGGATGTTTATCGGTGTCCATTGCGACTGTGAAGCTCCTCACGATGACTCACCTACGGCCCAGTCCTATTTGGAGAGAAGAGATGGTTTGATCGACTGACTATGTGAGAGTGAGATCCGTCCAAGTTCCGACACAGTGTTCGGACTTTGAAGTTGCCATTGTTGAGCTGGTGTAGTGAACATGTAAGTCATGACTCATGAGAGAGGATGAGGAGTTGCCGAGTTGAGATGAGGACAGTGGATGGATGAGTGACAACGATGAAACTTGATAGAGAGAGATGAGTTTTTTTTTTTTTTTTTCCCAGAAGAGTTGATAGAAATTGTGATTTGTGAGACTACTTTCAATTGTTACTTTGAATTCTTTTGAAAAATAAAAGTCAGTGGTAACGAAGCCACAAGATAGCTGCCTGCACAAGGAGGGAGTAATACTAAGTAATGAGTAGTGATCATGTGAGTTGAGGACAAGGGAGACAGACATGAGCCCGACAAAGCATAGGGTTAGTATTTTTTTTATTGAAAATTAATTAATATAGTAATATTTATTTTAGAGTCGGTAATTGCGGGGCGCGCCCACGTGACCCATGGGCACGGGTTGGTCCGTTGATCCACAAAAAAAAAAAAAAATTTGTGCGAGTGGAAATACTAATTTCTAAAATTTTCAACACTTTTTTTTTCTAACATATGTAATATAAATTATACTTGCAAAAAAAAAAGTTTATCTAAAAAAATAAAAATTTTCATCTAACATGTCCTACATAATACACTTTAATAAAAAATACTAAATTTAAAAAAATTCGCGAATCGAGTGAGCTAGCCCACATTGGCCCGCGGGGCGGGGCGGGCCGATTTTTGTAACCCGCAACTCTTGCGAGCCACTGCGAGTTGGCCCGTGACGACCTACAGGCAGGTGTGGGTCAGGGTGAGCCGGCCCATTTGGCCCGCATTCCCGACTCTAATTTATTTACTTAACCTTAAAAAAAAAAAAAAAAGATTCAGCTTCCCAACAAGTTTAATATTTGTCCAATTACCTAACCCAAGCCTATACAAAAACTACCTATAGGGTTTTCAACAAGCCAAACAAGTCAAGAACCCAACAATAACCCACTTAGTTACATCCCCAGGTAAAATGCTTGATTTACTAACGCTAATGGATCCATTGATAAAATCTGATTGCAAGAATCCTCAAATCCCTCATCAAAACCATGAGAAACTACATTAATTTGTTCTTGGAATTTAGACCCATATATTTTTCATAGAAATGACATTTGTAATTCTACAAAACACTACAAGTACAATATAATTTTCCATTCAAATACTAAACCTCATCCTAGCACTTCTTCAATTTGTTGTAGTAAACAAAAATGAAAGAATTACCTTGCCTAATGTTTGTCATTTCATATTGCAACTAGTAGAGCAACAAACCATTCATTTGTCCAAAATGCTCAATAATGTTATCCCATAAGTCTTTCGTTGATTGAGAGTAAATAAAACTTTCTAATAATTCTCGTGTCATCAAATTAATGATCCAACAAGCCACCATATCATCACATCATAGAAACTTTTGAAATTTTACAGAATTTTCATCGGGTCGATCAATTAAACAATTAATGAACCTTAAGTTGAACTTTGCTCCAAGTGCCACTTTAATTAATCTACTCCAAGCAAGAAATTTCAGTCTATTAAAGATCACATTTCCTAGTGTCAGTTTTGGCAAATAATACAGATCATTGGAAACAAGATCAATTGTCATTGCAATCCCAAATTTTCTCCCATGATGAAAAAAAAAATGTAAAGAAACAAACTAAACCTGCTTTGATATCATGTGAAATATTGTAGGGATAAAGAAAATCATGGAATCAAAGTGCACCATTGAAACTCCCTAATTCACTCACCAATGACAAAAATAACAAAACAAGTGGAGAATAGGAAGTTGTATTCAACTAATGATGATACAAGAGTTTATATACATATCTCACACAAAATTACAAAAATGCCATTGCTAATGTGTAATAATATATTTCACATACATAATTATAATATATTATTTAAGACATATGAATCAAAAATAGAAAAACTTTATAGACAAAACGGTTAAATATGATGGTGCAACTAATACTAAGTTATGTAAATTTTCTTTTAGTAAAATAAATTTATTTCAACTAAATTAAGGTGCAAGTAGTATTAAATTGAGATCAACATGAGCAAAATGGAATAGAGCCAAAATATTAAAGTAAAACCATCTTTAACATTTTAAAAGAGGAACAAAACAAGGAAATGGAATTAAATATTGTATTTTCTAAAAAAAAATCCCAAAAGTGCATCCACCGTAAAAGTATTTCCAAGAATATGGCACTTGAAATTGTGTTTTAAAAACACAATTTTAAATTGCTCTAAAATCGTGACTTCATAACAAGATTTTAAAGGAATGATTGGCTTTAGTTGTTTTTTATAAAAATAAAATAAAATGCAATAAAATTGCACGTTATAATAATTAATAAATGATAGTCTAGCTATGGGCTTTTTGGACAAGGTGTAATTGAGGGTCACAAATTCAATACCTCTTGGTGCTACATTAGGTTTTTGTACTAAAATGAGATCTCTCTAAAAGTTATTATGCAAAAAAGGTAGTGAAGGTGTATATAGTGTATGCACCTTTAACTGATTTAAAATAATTAAATTGAAAGTGCATATGCTTATGTCATTTACACTGAAGACACGTACAATGTATACATCTTCAATTTAATTTATGTATTTACATGAAATGAATTGAGAATGTATCATCAATTATAATAAATATATTCAAGGTGCAAACACTCATTGAAATGAAACAATTATAATAAATATAGTATATTGAAGGCATATGCACTGTATGTGCCTTCATTTAAATGAAATGTGCCTATACACTATATGAGCAATTTAGTGCATAAGGTTTTGTTCTTTAAAATTTTAGTACATGTACTTTGAAATAATGTACAATATAGCATTACCACGAAATTTCTAAAGAACAAAATTTTAGGTATTAAATTAGTCAAATTCGAAAGTAAAGATACTTTATGTGCCTTTTTTTCTCGAAATGAACTGAAGGTACATACTAAAGGCACATTTTGTGTGTACACATTTAGTGCAAACATTTGTGAGTATGTGCATTTGTAACCCTATTCGCATAATAAATTTAAGAATGGCCATTTTTTAGTAATTAATATTAAAAGAGGCTCTAAATAGGTATAAAAACTCACTACATTATACTAGCTACAATATTTTTTATTGAGAAAACATGTGGACATACATTAAAAGAAAAAAAAAACCTAGAAAGAGACTTTAACAATAGATAAAAGAAGTGCAAACATTTGTGAAGGGGCGAAGACGCATACTTTGAATGCACTTTTACAACCCTCTTTGCATAATAAGTTAGGGTCATTTTTTAATAATTAATATTAAAAAGAGCCTTAAATAGATGCAAAGCCTTACTACACTGTGCCAATTTTTATAATATTTTTTATTTAGAAAACACATGACCCCATATAACAAAACCTAAAGAGAGACTTTGACAATAGACAAAAAAAAAAAAGAGCGAGCATATGCATATAAGAATAAACATACATCTTCATATTGTATAGCATTCTCCTTACCACTCAGCTATTTATCTAATTCATACAATGCATGTAAGAAAATATATTCTAATTTGAAATGATATCTTAAAAATATAATTATAATGCAATTTAAAAACATTTGTTTAAAGACTCAATCTCAACTGTGACATCCTTGAAACTAATTTTAAAATTCTCCTATTTAAGAGGTTTCTTTTTAAAGTACATCAACACTTATAGAGCATTTTTGTTGTTATTAATTTAATATGCTTGTAGAGAATTACCTAGAATTTTACAATAAATATTAAATGACCGGCAACGTAACTAATATGGGGACGTAGCTCATATGGTAGAGCGCTCGCTTCGCATGCGAGAGGCACGGGGTTCGATTCCCCGCGTCTCCATTTTTCTCCACGTCTTGATGAATGTTGATTTACAAAGCCAAATCGGTTTGCATCTGTATAGTAATTTCACACATCCAAAGTCGATATTTCAAAACATAATTTGAATAAAAAGTGGTTCAAAAAATATTCCTCAAGAATTCATATGGGTGGAAAGAATTAACATTACAGTAAATCTAAAAAATGAGCCATCCCCACTTACAAGCTATTTGATTCCACTCAATTTCAATTCAATAATAGTCACATCAAACTCAAAACTCAAGCTGCTTGAATAGATCGAGCGAACTCACCAATTCATTTAAACTCAACTCAGCCTTAATATTAACCAAATCCATATTGAGTATCAATATCAATAATATTTTATATAAAAGAAGAGTAATTCTTCATAAATAAATCAACTCTAAACAAAATTAACAGAATCGATTTCGAGTTCTTCAAGTATAACTTTAAGTCGTGCCCGAACTTGATATTCTGAATCGGATTGGACCCGAACTTGATTTATAGCGCTAGATAGATATACAGCTCCTCTTTTGTCCTCAATAAAGGTATATATTGCAAGCATCGTATCACATGTAAACCATAAGACAATTTCCCAAATTAACAAAAATTAGGCTAATGAAAAAAGAAAAAACTAAACTGGTCCACAAATGAAAAAAAAAAAAAAAAAAACCATTGTTAAGCCTAGTACCAAAAAAATAATAATAAATAAATAACTACGTAAAATAAAAAAGGGGAAATAAATAGAAAAAATAATGCATTCCATCCAAAGCCTACAATGCAGCCAAAGGAAATATCGGAGGAAGTCAATTTGTCTTTCCCAAGCCTCCTATACCCAGGATCAAAATTTTCATACAGGTTCTATTAGAGCATAGTAGACTGAAAATGGAATCTAAAGCATGTTCTACGTTTTTAATCCGCACAGCCATTGAATAAACTAACTTTAGTTGCTAATAAACACCTAAATGTTGAACTTTTCCCCAGCTAAGACAAACCGGGGCTTCTTTCCTACCCTGTTTGCTACTATGCCAAAATTTCCCTAAGAGTAGACAGCGGGGAGGTGCACTACACAAATGCTCATGGAAACTACATCCTGTAATTGGTTCGTTATTTACCATTACAATCCAACAGTGAACTGCTTGCAACAAATCGATTCTGCAAAATTTTTAACATGAAAAGGATGTGGATGCTAGTGCAAGTAATTTAATTCCTCCGCATCCAGGGTGAAGATTGTTGTCAGATATGACCAACATGCAATCCTCAAAATAGGGTAGATCAACCCAGAAGAGATCCCACCAGCTAGCACAAGAAGTCAGTCACAGCACTATTTTTCCACAGAGGCGCCAATATGCTCCCTGATGAAATAGGGACTTCTCAAATACCCAGATATCACGCACAAGAATCTGTGACACAAGGAACCAGGTCATGAGAATGAAATATAAAGTGTTCCAAGAAATGAATCAAGACATCAGAATCTAAGCTTGACAGTGATTGGTGTGTATTATGATGGCCTTAAGCATGTTTATTACATCAATTTCAGGCAGCATGAGGTAAGAGGCAAGGAACTTAGGAGAAGGGAGAAACTCCAGTTTAACAGGGTCATAATTTGACATGAAAAATTCTCCAAAATTAATAGTTAAAAGTAGAAATTAGTGCATGCCTACATCTTGTAAAAAATATGGAAGGGCATTAAATTGTTAATATATCACCTTGAGAGGGAAGGAGGGGATGGGAGGAAAGTAAAAAAAAAAAAGTGTTCTAGCTCATTTCTAGTGAAGTTGGATAACTGCTAAGTTTCCATAAGGAGACAAAAGCAGCAGAACTAAGCATATCTGAATCTTTGTCAGCATTAGAATAGGTGAAAATCCTCAATTGAAAGAAGCATTTTTGCAGTCCCTGGTCCACAGGTGACAGGTAAAATATGAATAAAGAAGGGGGTGGGGTCTCGTTAGAAAGAATCTTTCGATCTCTAGTTTTATTTTTTTTTTTTGATAAGGTGAATTTTATTGATATCCAAACGTATACAATCGTGAGCTGGGAAATTTACAATATAGTCATAGGACAATATGAAGTAAAAACGAAGCTAAAGAGCTACATGGAAGCATTACAATACAGAGGTGTAAGCTCTAATTTGGTTTACAACTGAACCCCAGTTGGGGATGTGATTCCCTAGACGTGCATTGTTACGCACTCTCCATATGCAATATACCGAAGCAGCTAGTGCAGCACATCTTCTATTGAAGTCAGTGGAGGTGGAGCCATTTGAGGACAATAGTAACGATGTAGCCCCTTGCCAATTGTGGAAGTGTGGTGGGCAATGAAGGTGGTTACAAACCGCTGTCCATATGGAGCGAGAGTAACTGCAATTGAAGAAGAGGTGGGGGTGATCTTCTGGGCCCTGCTGACACAGGAAGCACGTGGTGGAAGTAGTCATGCCCCATGATTCCAATTTGTCGAGGGTGGTTAGCTTGTGGAGCCAGGCTAACCACAAGATAAACGAGTGTCTAGGGATTGAGTATTTATTCCATATAACCTTCGTCCAAGGGGCTAGCCTAGGTGAAGGGGAGAGGAATGCATACCCACTCTTGGTTGTGTAGTCACCCGTGTTGGAATGGATCCATCGAAGGTGGTCGTTAGCAGTTGCATTAGGAAGAAGGGAGGCAGGTATCTGGATGTTCATATTGAGCACTGCCTCTGGGATGCGCCAGTTATTACCTTCCATGAGGGAACAAAGCTTGGTGGTAGGTGGGAGGCCGGTATTACCCATTGCCCGAGCACTGAAGACCTGATCCAAGGGTCCTATTGGGAGCCAGAAGTCAGTCCAGAGGGAGATGGTGAGACCATTGTTGGGGGTCCATTAGAAGCAAGGCCGGACTAATTGTCTGAGTTTCAGCAGTTTTTTCCATGTCCAGGAGCATGTTGCTGGCGGTTTTTGTGTCCAGAAGCTTCGCCCCTTCAGGAGAGTGGAATGTACCCATTCAGGCCAGAGGGATTTAGGTCCTTCCCTGCAGAGGCGCCAAATGTGCTTTATCTGGATGGCTTTGTTCCATAGATGGAGGTCAGGGATGCCGAGGCCCCCACACTTAAGTGGTTTGCAAACTTCATTCCATCGGACCTTGGCTTTAGTGTTCATGTGGAGGTTTCCACTCCAGAGAAAGTTCCTAAGCAAGCTGTCCATCTTCTTTATGACATACTTGGGAAGCATGAATATACTACTCCAGTGGAGTTGAAGAGAGACGAGTACTGATTTGATGAGTTGCAGTCTCCCTGCGTAAGAGAGGTGTCTGGATGTCCAGGAAGAGACCCGAGATAGCATTCGCTCTAACAAGGCATCATAATCTTCTTTGCGTAGTTTGGAAGAGGAGAGGGGTATTCCCAAATAGCGTACTGGCAGTGAGCCTTCCTAGTATCGGGTGAGGGTAAGGATGGCCTCCTTGACTGCAGTGGGAACATGAGAGAAGAAGATATTGCTCTTGTTGTTGTTAACGTCCAAGCCTAACATGGAATGAAATTGCTGGAGGGTTAATTTAATCAAGGAGACTGACTAGAGGTTACCTTTGGAGAAGATGAGAAGGTCATCAGCAAAGCATAAATGGGTGAGTTTCTCTTTCCTGCATCTCCAGTGCAGGGAGAATTGGGGGTGCGCAGCTAGCTTCCTCAGTTGGGAAGATAAGATTTCCATTCCCAACACAAATAGATAGGGTGATAGTGGATCACCTTGTTTGAGTCCCCTCATACTAGGGAAGTAACCCGTGAGCTCACCATTAATGTTGATGGAGAACATCGGGGTGGAGATGCATTGATAGATCAGGGAACTTAGGTGGGGAGGGAAGCCCATAGCGTGGAGGGTAGACATCAAAAAGTCCCATTTGATCGTGTCGAAGGCTTTCTGGAGGTCTACCTTGAGGGTACATCTAGGTGAGGTGGTTTGAGTACGATAACCTGCCAGTAGTTCTTGAGCGAGGAAGATGTTATCCGAGATACGTCTATCAGGGATGAATGCCGCTTGCTCGCTGCCTACTAAGGATGGAAGGACTCTTTTGATGCGCTCTGCTATGACTTTAGATATGGCTTTGTAGATGACATTACAGCAGGCTATAGGACGGAACTCTCCAAGTGTGGATGGATTGGCAACCTTAGGAACCAAAGAGATGATGGAAGAGTTTATCTCTTTGAGTAGGTGTCCAGATACCAAGAATTCCTTTGAAGCTTCCAAGAGGTCTTTACCAATAATCCCCCAGGTGGATTTGAAGAACTTGGCAGTGTAGCCATCAGGCCCCGGTGCTTTGTCATTTGCTTGGGAGAAGAACCCCCATTTGATCTCGTCATCTGTGAAAGGGAGAGATAACTCCATAGATTGTTGGTGGCTTAGCTTCCGTGAGACCATTTCTCTGACATCGGCTAAGTTAGAAGAGGAAGGGGGACATTCATAGAGCTTCCGAAAGTGTTGCACCGCAAGTTCTTTAATCTCCGTGTCACCAATGACTTCCCTCCCGTCACTACCAAGTAGGTGATGTATGTGGCTGCGGTTGTGTAAGTTCTTCATAGATTTATGGAAGAATGAGGTGTTCCTATCTCCAAGTTTTAACCAGAGTGCCCTGGACTTCTGTTTATAGAGACATTCCTCAGCTGCTCGTAGGAGGTAGTAGGTTTTATAGGCTTCCTTTTCCTGTTCCATCAAGGAAGTGTCTCCATTTCCGTGGACAGCACCTTGGAGGGCATGTAGCTTGGATTGCGCCAACTCAACCTGAAGTGGGAGGTGTCCGAAGGCATTCCTGTTGAGTTTGCGGAGCTCGTGCTTTAGTATTTTGAGTTTACGGGTGACCTGGAACATTTTGCACCCAACGATGTCTAACCCCCATGTGCTGCTCACTATGTGAAAGAAGTGTGTGTGGTCAGTCCAGAAGTTGAAGAACTTGAAGGGAGTCCTCTTGGCAGCAGGTGAAGTGTCAATGTGGGCAATGGCAAGGGAGTGGTCCGAAAGGGTTGGGGGGAGCGAATTGTGCATGAGTTCTCGGCAGTAGGTGGAGCCATTGTTGGTTTACCATGATTCTATCCAATTTGCGTAAGATGGGGTTGCTCACTTGACGGTTGGACCAAGTGAAGAAATCACCCACGTAGCTCAAGTCTTCCAACTCCGCTTGCGAGATGCAATTTTGCAATTCAACCATTGCATCCGAGAGATGTGCTCTCCCACCTAGTTTCTCAGATGGGGATAGTGTGGTGTTGAAATCCCCTAGAACTATCCATGGAAGGGGGTGGGTGGTGGGAGCTATATTTACAATGTTGCTCCATAGGCCTCTTCGCTCACTACTGTTATTGGAGGCGTAGATGAAGGTAGCTAGGAAGATGAAATTTGATCTTCTGTTTACTAATTTGCAATGCATGAATTGGGGGCTCTCTGATTCAACATTAACGGTCCAATCAATGTGCCTCCATGCTAACCACAATCGTTTTCCGTCCGAGTGTTTTATCTAACCTGCCATGATGTGCCCAATGCATTCTTGATAGATGCTTCATTCCTCGGATTGACCTTGGTCTCAAGTAAGCCAATGCAGCTTATCTTGTGATCGTTGCAAATCCGTTTGATATCAGAAACCTTGGTGGGATCGTTAAAGCCTCTAACATTCCAAGCGGCAATATGCATTGGGAAGTGTATGGTGGCGACTAAGTGAAGGATCTTCTCCTCTTCCGCGCCTTCTTCTTGCGTCTATTGGAAGAGGTGGTATCCTTCTGACTTCTGCGGGTGATGAGTTTGCAAAGTGGGGTGTGATCGTAGTCATCCACTACAAGGTCAGCCAAGTTGGGAGCGTTATCTGATATGGCCAGTTCTGGGGTGCTGTCCGTTTCCTCCAGTTTGCCCCGTCGAGTCAAGTCCCCACAAGATGCAGGTGCCTCCTCGGTGGTTTGTGATTGTGAAGGGTCTGAGACAGGCTTCCCCGACCCCTCTGGCTCATGCGGGATGGTAGTTTCCTCATTGGAGCTGACCACGGTCATGATTTGCTTTGCTGGCGTCTTCTTGATCACTTCATCACCCCCCTTGTTAGCTCTTGGCACGTCTGGATCTTGTGCTCCAATTTCTTGTTCACCCCTCTTCTTACTTTCCACATAATTTTCCCTACCCTGCTGTGCAATCGCCTCGCTGCTTGGCTCTCCCTCCACGGGCTCCTTCCCTTTCCGCCTATCCTTACCAGGCCGTCGGTACTGTTTCCATTCCTCGCAGTTGTCTGGACGTTGGGCAGCTGGCTGTTGCTGTTGCGGCTGCTTATGTTGCTACTGTGGTGGAGGTGCTTGGCCACATTTATGTCCAAAGACGAGGCACTCTCCACAACGAGGGGGTAGCCATTGATAGTCTACATGGACCAGCACAATGCCTCCTTCTACGTTTTCCACCTCGACGGTGGATACTAAGGGGTCCCTCGCATCAATTTCCACAAGGACTCGGGCATGGTTTGCCCGTTGGCGAACCATGGTGAGGGTGTCAGCTTTGAGGGGGACACCCACTGCGCTAGCGATATAGCTAATCCCTTCCGGACTTAGGAATTCGCATGGGACGCCATTTAGCTGCGCCCAGACCGGCAGCTTGGTTGGTTGTGGCTTGTCAAGTAGCAGCCCCCTCCTCCACTTGTGAAGCAAGAGGAATCTTTGAGCAAAATGCTAATGCTTCTCCATTATGGGCGTGAGGTCTGTCTCGTGGCGGAATCGGAAGTAGAAGACTCCCTCTTTGTTTCCGAGGACCTCAACAAGGCCTAAGTCCTTCCATAGTCTAAATGCAATTGTCTTGACTAATTGAAAGGGTAGCCTACGGCCTAGGAAAAAGCCAACAAGGGTGGCCTCCCAATAGTTAGCACCCTGATTCTCCACAACAAGTGGGATGGCGACTCTAGTGGTAGCACCTTTGTTCGCCGGGGGGATGAACCTAAGGGGAAAGGTATTGGCGTCGGGCGGGGAGCCAAAAGGGGTGGGCTTAGGCTGGTCAGAGGCGCAAGCAGCAGTGTATGACTTCAGGGAGCTAGTAGGGGCCACAGTCGGGGTGGCCGGCGAGCGGTGGTTGCCGGCTGGTGGGTGGCTATGGGTGGTTGTGGTGTCCCCCGAGGTGGTTTGAGTAGCGGTCGTGGTAGGGGTTGGCAGGCTGGAGAAGAACTCTGACGCGTGAGGCTGGTCAGACTGCAAAGGAGGGCAGATTGACGTGGCACAAGGCTCAAGATTGCCCTTTCCATCATTATTTGCCAGGTGGAAGGAAGAGGAAATAAAAGTGTCTTTTGTTTTTTCCTCATAAAGGCAGGCTTTGTAATCCACCTTGGGGGAAGGGCAGTGGGGTCCGGTTTGTGTGTTTTGTGGTATTTCCATTTTGGGTGTTAACTTGGGTAGAGTTTGGGTGGGGTAGAGTAGTGTATAGGGGAAATTTAGGCACCTAAAGGAAGTGGTCCTTTAGGGTGGGGGAGGGGCGTGGGCCGGGGAGGAGAGAGGAGAGAGGAGAGAGCATTTTCCTTTCCTAGGGAGGCATGTATCTCATAGAAATAATTTGGGTATAGCACTCTATCCTAGTTTTAAGCACTCATTAGAGAGAACATCCAATCTCTTGCTTTGAGGGCTTGTCAAAGAGAACCCTCCAATGTCTAGCTATCTAAGGGTGATTTACGCCTTTGATTTTTGTAAAAGTTCAAGCTTATCTTATTCCTTTATTCAGTGGGATATTTATACAAGCCTAGAACTCAATAGATTCCAAAGATGATATATATATATATATATATATATTCATATAAAAATATCTCAAACAATTTTTGAAAGTAAATGATATTCTACTAACAATATCATAAAATAAAGATAAGGGGGCTCAAGAGTTTGCCCATGACATCCAGCTATTAATATTCTAGTAGAATATTGATGTGATAAACAAGGAGAATACTGACTTGACAATAATGAAAAATACCAATTTTAGCAACCACATTAGTGAGGCTCCTAAAATAACAGAATTTTCCTAAAACCAAGCAGCCACATTATGATTTTATTCATAACAAGCACACAGCATTGTCCTTATATATTTGAAGGAATAAGAATGTAAAGACATTTAGAAAATTGCAGTTGTAACAATCCAGAAAATGAGAAATGTCACAAACCTCCTTGTTTTTATCTCCAGCAACAACTTTACCATCTGAATCATAAGCTTCAAATTTCTGCATGAAAAAATATATACAATTGGGTAATAGAGCTATTGTCCAAAAGATGGAAAGTACAAGATTAGTGAAGCAGACCAAAGAGGTTTAGAATATGGAAAAAAGTTTCAATGTACTTACCTGCTTAGTTACAAACTCTAGCGTCAGCTGAATGAAGGCTTTATTAATGTCATTTCGATCTACACCAATCTGTAATTAAAATTGTTCCTGTTGTAAACTTGGCCTCAGTAAAGAGAAAGCTAAACAGATATATACTGTTTTAACATCACACGAGCATGCAACTCAATTAGAAATCAACTTAACAACACTTAAAATAGATAATTTCACTTTCCAATAAGAGGTCATGAAAAAAAAACAAGCATTACACCTAAAAAAGGGGCTCTTTTTCCGAAAATTTTTCCAGCATAGTATAGTAAACACATGAGTGTGTGTTGCAACATTCAGTTATGAGGAACAGGAAGCAGCCAAAAGGTTTAAAGGTTGACAAGCACACCATGCACTTCTCAAGTTGATAAAACTCTCTCGGTATCAATATCCAGTAGATCAAAGTAAAGGAAGAGAAGGAATAAGGGAGTTTCATACAGAAGATGAGCTTTATACAAAAACTATCGCAGGTGAATACTTGCCAGCCTAGCTCGTAATGTCCGTATCTTTACAACTGGTTCAACCATTTCCCAATAGACCTTTTTCCACATAGATTCCCTCATCTTAATATCATTTTTCAGTGTCTGTCCATAAAAAGCAGAGAAAGATGCACCAGACATCAGACCTATGAGACAAGGATCAAAATAGCAAAACTGAAGCAAGAGAAGAAAGGCTCAAAATTTTCAATAAATGTATTGGCCTGGCAAAAGTAGGGAACAAAAACCTACAGAATACATCTTTTCTGTAACTGCTTTCCTTAATGATTTTTTATCTCCATGAGCAATTAGATAATTTATCTGTAAAGAGAAAAAAGGAACTGTCAGACCCAATGCTACACTAGAGGTAGAGCAATGCAAAAATAATAGCCAACTACAAAGCCACCAGCTGTACATATTTCTTGAGGTATTATAGTTTATTTTAGCCCGCATCTTATAAGATATTGGCCTTGAAACAGCACTCAGCTAATATCACCCTTTCTTTGAAAAAGTTTCAGGCTCAACAGACCCAATTATAGTAACAAGGACAACTCCACAGTTTCTCAAATGTACTAAAAGAAAAAATATGCGGTTTCCAAGTTCTAGCTTATTCCTCGTTAGCAACAATTTGTGCTCGTATAGTACGTGAAACATGTAGGAGTTTAGCAAAGCAAAACATCAAATTCAAACCATAATAGGACCCTCAGTCATCAAAAGAGAGAACGAAATCAACAATCATCAGCTACTTTTCTTTTGACAAGATACAATTATGAAGATTGGGTAACACATCATGATCCATAAATAATCCCCACACATTTTCCATTGAAAATCCCTAATTCTCCCACCATTAGCATTAATATAAGCACCATCCTTAGAACTCCTACACAGCAAACCCTATGAATGTCTTTGATGAAAAAAGGCACAGTTCGGTATTGGAAGAAAGAATCCTACAAGTTACTTCTAGAGTCTTATTCAGAGATGAAAACAAAAACTGAATACTCCAATACAAATTTTTCCATAAGTGATGACCTGAGTCAATTGAAGACTGTGATGACACAGTCATACCTCTTTATATAATTCTATGGCTTGTGCATAGAATTGCTTCTTTGAGTATCCAGACTTCCTTAACTTAGCAATGGCATAGGCACTTTTAAGCTGTTTAACAAGAGATGAGTAAGTCAAACAATTAGAAATTGACAGTAATATACTCCGACTGAAGAATCAAAGGCATTAAAAAGTTTGTGAGAAAATGAACCGAGCAAGCTCACAAGCTAGCCAATCTCTGCTTAATAGTAAGTTCAAGTTAAGCTCAAGCTCAAGTCCCTCAAGCAAAGCAGACAAAGCTCAAGTTTCAAGCTATTCAACACAACAAAGGCACAAGCCTAATCTAGCTAAAGTAGAGCTTTGCTTCAATATGTATCAAGCATTCAGCAAAAGGTTTTTTCTTTCAAAAAATATATCTTGGTGAGTTTAATTTAATTGAAGTTAACTTGTTCAGTAACATTAATCTTGAAAACATACAGTTGCTCAAGCCTGATCAAAATCGAGCTTTGAGTTTTCAAGTCAAGCTTGAACTCTGTACTGCTCGACTCAATTTTGTTTGTTTAAACCCCTTTAAGAGCATAAGTGCATGTTAACTTTGTGGATTCAATATGAAGTTCTGCAATGTTCATCCCAAAATTCATAATGAAAAACTAAAACCCAGAACTGCACTAGGATTACCAGAATGCAATCTTACAAGCACCAAACAATGAAATGATTGGTCTCACTAGAGCAAAATTTTTTAAAAGTGAACCACCAAAGATCCCACATGAATGAACTCGTATTTGGTCTTACAAGTTCAAGTAATCAGCAAAAGAGGAACCCAAAGGTACACAATGATGGAAAAAATCACCTCCAAAATGAAATCCTCTTTGGTTCTTTTCCACCCTTCTCGCGTGAAACATCTAATACAAGAATACAAGAATGGGTGACAAAAGTCAACTACATGCTTCAAATGGTAATGGAAGACAGGTGTAAGCATGATTAAAGTCCACTTTAGCCTGTGCACATGAACAAATCATACATGAAAAAACTAGAAGTTAATGCCTTATTTACATGCTGACATCCAATAGAAGGACAATCTACTTGAACACAACATGAAAAAAGGTGATGCACAGCAAGAAGAGGTTACTGTGTCCAGTTCAACAATTTGCTTCAGCAACAAGCTATACCAGTCTTTTTTGACCACCTTATTGAGAAATAATAACACCAGGTGAAATACTTGAAATGAAGTCAACCTCCTGCCACTTGAATAATATTGGTCTGAACATTGACTTTAGCCTAGTAATCTTGTTTATTCCCCCTTGTCACTTTTACGCAACAGTTATGTAGCTTGAGAGGCAAAAAAACAAAACCACAACATGCCAATCCAATATGCTTTCCACCTCCTTCAGCCTTTCCCCATCAAAGAGCGATGCAATGGCTTCCAAAAGCAAGAAGTGCAGGCAAGTTTATAATTCTCATTTTTTTATGAATTCATAATAAATGAAATAAGTGGAATCTATTTGATCTGACCCTGCGTGTATGTGCTCCTGTGATTAATGTGTATAGAAGGAGGAGGACGGAGGAGTAGTCAGATGTGTTATATGTCACTATTGAAATTTGACCAGTAGTCAAACAAGGTACTTACATTTGAGTCAGTGCTCAGAAAATTGCTCATTGATGGTCATTAGCATAAAGTAAACATATTCAGGTTCTTTCAGAAAATTTAAACCCTTCTAGAAGTTCTTACAGAAGCATCATGCTGACAATGATAGAATCATCAATAGCTAACATGCAGTCTATCACTATCTTCTTCATTCTTTAGGATTAGACACAATTTAAATTGTAGCACATATTCATTCTTCAAACAGTAAACACAATATTTGTAGATGAAGGAAACCAACTCTCTTTAAATTTGCACCTGTCTAAAGAATGAAAGACAAACTTCCCATCCTCAAGCCATGTACAGAAAACAGTTTCTTAAGATTAGGACAATAAGCAAATGAAAGAGATATCCATATCATCTGGAATGGAGGGATATTACTTTCTTCTAGCTGTATTCTAGAACTAAATCGTTTTTGGGCAATTAATTTTAGAACTAAATTCGAATTCAGATATGTCATCTTTGCATTTCAGGTACATTTTAGCAGTAGCACATTCAATGCATTTTCAATAGGAATATGTAGGGTCCTCATGATCATATTAATATAATATTCAATAACAGCCTGCCTTTATAGCATTTGAAGAGTATAATGGCACAAGTAAAAAATAAGAATCTTTTACTAAATAACCTTTTCCAAAATGGGATTGGTTCTCGAGGTGTGTATGGTTCATAGACAATTCCAGGACTTGTCATGGACACTTGAAGAGCCCCCTGTATAAGACAGCAAGAATTAATTGTGCCTCCTATGAGAGAATATCTGCACAAGCAGCTGATCTTTCATGATCAACATGAA
The DNA here is from genome assembly GCA_037954665.1 of Laguncularia racemosa. Lineage (NCBI taxonomy): Eukaryota > Viridiplantae > Streptophyta > Magnoliopsida > Myrtales > Combretaceae > Laguncularia > Laguncularia racemosa. The sequence continues at coordinate 918,186 of JBBMOL010000056.1, forward strand.
CTCTTATTCCAAACAATAGGCGTTCCACTGAATCTGTGTGGTTGATGCTCATCTGACTTCATAGAACCAAGAAATTTAAAGAAACGCCAAGATGCACTAACGAAATCATTATTTTATCCTTTATTGTGCATACCGAAGTTACGCAATTCATACAGAAGTAAAACAAAAGAGCCTTCTTGGTAAAAAGGAAATATTGGCTTAAGAGTAGCTTTTCTTGGATAATTTTTAAAAATAGCTTTCTTTAGACGATAGTTCCATTTTTCTTTCAACACAGACGCACAAGCATGTTGATGACATCAATGAACTCAGAAACTTCTGCTGAATCAAGCATCTGCTCAAGAAGTTTCAAAAGCTCCAAAAAGTAGAAGCACATTAAGATGTTGGCTGGTATGGCAAAGGGACATAGAAGTCAGGATTAAGGTACTTTCCTTTCTTGTGGGAGAAACCATTGACCTCTTCTCATGTGTATATATAGACACACACAGTATACACATATAAATTCCAAATCAACTTCTTGTGAAATACGATAGATGGTAATATAAAGACGGTCATCCAAAAAAAGGTCAGATAACTAGTTTTAGAAGAATGTCCTCACTTCATGGATATTGATGAGCACTAAGGACTTCATAATAGGTAATCATTCTATAGATTGGAAAAGCATCACCTTCAAATATTTTCAGGAAAATGTTTTATGGTTTCAGATTGTAGTAACTGGATAAGCAGTCTTGGTCTTTACAAAGGTCGTTTATTCAAAGGGCCATTGGTTATACATGCCATCTAATGGTTTTGCATCAACAGAAGCCAAAAGGGGGAAAAAAGAAAGAAAGAAAAAGAAAAGCATTTGCCATTAGAAACACAAAGTAAGAACTATAGAAAGGCTAATCTAACAAGAAGGAGATCATACCATTTGGCGTGCTTGGGCAGGAGCCTTTACTTGTGTTGATGCATGTCTTACTTCATTGAACAGCATGGGAAGTCCAGGAGACTAAAAGGAAGACAGTACATAAAAGGTACAAAGTTAGCATACAACAAATATCAGTTATGTATTGTACCCAAGGGACAAATTACAAATGCCAATATCTTACCTTTTGTTGACAACGCGTCATTGGATTCCCATGAGTAAAAAACAGGTCATTTTGGAACTTGGAAGAGAAAGATGCGAAGCCCTTGCAACTGAATTCAGGAGCTATATTTCACAAGAAAACAACAGACTCTTATCAACCATGAACTGACTATTTTACATTGATAACATCTCACATGAATAATTATGGACCAAAGGCTCCAGTCCCACAATTGCACAAACTTACACAAACATATTCACACATCTACATCTTCAGGGATGCAGAATTTGCCAGGTTTATCGTGTAAATAATCCACCATTATGAAACAGCCAAATAACGAAATAGGCAATCAAAAGTTCATTAGAGCATTACACAGTACCATTTGATGTAACTCCAGAATAACTTCTACAGCCCCCGAGCCTGAAATTTCATATATTACTGTCACAACAAATGCAACAAACAGTCTACAAAGCTAACAATAGATAAATAGATAAGAACAATCAATTTTATCAAAATTATTCCACCAATTCTTTTTAAGAATAGCCATAGTTTGGATCGGCTACTCCAGATAAATGAACTACCCTACAAAGCCCAAAAAGCTGTCCTTTACGGATTATGAACTAAAATCCTTATCTAATTCACTAAAGAAATAATCGAGAAAGTATTAAAACTTCCAAAGCCCGTTCTGTGCGATTCGCATTACGTGTTGTTTCAATTTACGCTGAGCAACTTCTTGATCCAGCCTATACAGTTTAAGCTGGAGCTCGGCTTGATCAACTTTGGGTGTTGTGAAGGTTCATTATGAGGACCCAAGATTTCGCCCAAGGTAAGGCAGTCACATGGTAAATTATATAGCAAGACAAAATATAATAATTTTAATTTTAAAAAGAAAAGTTCACAACTTTCTGGGCGGAATTTTTTTTTCTTTATTTGAAAATGGCTTAAGCAGCTTCATTGCACATGCTCGATCGTTTACATGAAAAATTAACATTTCCCTTTTCTTACGAAATTTACATTTTTAAATTCAAGGATATTAGGAATCGCATTAAATTCCACTAATTACCCAGAATGAAAGACAATAATGTAATAAAAATTAAAAGAACAAACTTACAAAATCGAAGATTCTCGAAGCTGAAGAGAGCGATGCCGTAGTATCTGTATTCCTCTATGAGCCATAAGTGATATGATAACCGGAAGTTCTTCGTTTAGTAATTTAGGGAGTGTAGGAGATTAGCGGTACAACGGAAAAAGAAGGGCTTTGGCAGGGCTTAAGGAGGAAGAAGAAGAAGAATAAAACAGCATGAATTAATTAACCGAAAGAGACGCGGAAGCAGAGCTGAGGGTGAACTCTGCGAGAGTGGGTGACTGGTGATTGCCCTTTCCTTTTTAGTTGTGATTGGGCCCTTTCGTTATGTGGCATCAACACAGGCCCATTTTATTTTAGCTTTCTTTATTCCCTCATGGACTTCTATTTTCACCCACTGAAAACAATATAAGATCAACACCGTTTGGTTCTGTTCGGTTAATTTTTTTTTCCTCTTTTTAAGTGTAAAAATTTTATTTATTTCAGTTTATAATCGAAATCATCAACCTATACACGAATTGGGATATAAATTGAATCCAATAAAATAAACGTGTCTATTCTAGATCATATATAAATAAAATATTGATTCAAAACATTATAATTCAATAGATACACTATAAAATTAAAATTAAAATTAAAATTAAAATTAAGATTAAGAAAAAAGTAAGTTAACAAAACAAAATTCAACAAAAATATTGTAATTTAGTTGAATTGTTAGTGAGCTACTCTGACTCAACTTGCTTTAAGCTTGAAATTTGATTATTAAATAAATCAAGTCCAAACTCAAAATTAAGTTTGTTTATTTGAACAACTAAACTTGAGTTTCAGTTTAGATTCAAGCTGATTCATTTATATTTTTAATAACCACGTAAGTAAACTTGAGAGTATACTTCTAAGTTATATATATATTATATGTACTATGTAGGAAGCTAAATATTCAAAATAAACAATGAGATGAATAAATAATAAATATATATTAGATTATATATATATATATATATTTTATGTGTTATATAATAAATATTATCTCATATCATATATTATATAAATATTAATTCTTGGATTTTAATTATATATGTATATAATATTAGAGTTGCAAATAGGATGAGTCACTTGCAAACTATTTGAGTTTGACTCACTTTAAGCTCCAATGTACTCAAGCTTGATTTGTTAACTACAAAAGCCTAACATGAGACCTAAACTTGATGGTCAAGTCATGGTCTGAAGTGAAAATATATTGGTAGATTTATATATATTTATAATTTATTATCAATATCATTTTAAATATAACCAAATAAAATAATAACGATTACATTCCTCTTGTTTTTCATTTATCAAACTTAGTGTACCATTTATTTTTCTCATTCTCAAATGGTATCTTATTCACCTACCTATCAATCACGTGTTGTCGCATATAAAAAAAATGATACAAGCATCATTTTGCATCTCCTTCTTTTTTTTTTCAATATGGAAATATGTAATTTGCTAAGATATAATCAGGATACCATTTAACAGTAGAGAAATTCCATCCAAACTTTTAATCACTAAATAAATTATTCCGTGCTTTCTTTATATAAAATAGTATATGATTAAGTGAGATGTAGATAGGAATGCCATTTTGAAAAAACGGAAATTTTAATGAAATGGTCCATAATCCCAATTAATAAGTCACTGTATGTTGAGTATGTAAATCTAAATGCTATCAACTTGCAATGGATCGTGATTTTTACGGTTTGGAATTTCATTTTTCCAAGGTACAAAAATGAATATAATTACTAATACAGCCTTAAAAGATGAAATTCTGAATATACCATTATCACATTCCTAAGGTTGCATGCTATTGGCACCATTTTAATTGAAGCAGACATTTTCATCCTTTTGTCTTCTTCCCTTGAGGTCAATTTATTTCTTCTGTAATGATTCTTCATGAGAGCTTTAATCTCCTCAAAAGACAGTCATTCTTAATTCTGAAGATAGTAACCTCCTCTGTATGTTAGAATTTCAATAGTTTATTATATAAGGTAAATGCAAAAAAAAAAAAAAAAAAAAAGAGGAATAAAACTAGAGATAAATTGTTCCAGACATTAACTATAATTAAAATACTTAGTCCATGTATGTTTAAAATATTTTAGTGGGATATGTTAATACCAAATAAGTATTAAATCAAATACATTTTATATAATAAGTCCCCAATCCAAAAAGTATTATTTTGCTAGTATTTGATTTAAGTTAATGAAAAAAAAATGATGGTCCAGTGAAGCCGGCCCATTGAACCATGGTGGATCTGAATGGCACCAGCCTGTTAACCTTCCACCGCCGAGAGCGGGAAGTTTTCGCTGCTCTGTGAAACCAGCCTCACGCTGTACCCTCCACCACTTTAGGATCCGAGATACCCAGACTTCAGCCCAAGTACCACGGACCAACTCTAGGCTTGGAACGGGCAAGTCAGTGGAGAGCCACGCAAGATCCGGATTTCTGGGCCAAGCCGACGTCCCAGCAAATTGTCACCCTCACTCGAGTGACAAGCCCGCGTTACTGAGCTCGGTGGTACTTCTTATCCTCTGACATTCTTATTAAGAGGATCTCTCCATAAGCATTTTTCAATGTGGAACTCTTCCAACTCCAGCTGCTCATTCAAAAGCGTGCTGTGGGCACATTGTTTCACAGGCTGATTGCCTAGTTTTAAACGAGAGGATTGAAAAGTGGTAAACAGCTTTAGGCTGATCCTATTTCCTATCTGCAAAAACTCACCTTGATATCGCTATTGTGCGAGCCTAAAGTTCGTATTTATATGACTCGTCCAAAATATATATATATATTTAATCGCAAAGTAATCCTTTTAAGGCGTAAGTCATCGGTTGAAATTCGGCAAGAGGCTTTTTTTTTTCATTAAACTCTATCATAGGTATTGTTTATATTTGAACGAAAAATAGAAATATTATTTCTATTTATAGTTGATATTTTAATGAAAAAAGGTAACTATTTGTATAATTTTAAAATTAATTATAATAAGTTATTATTATCATGAATTATAGTAATTAGAGTTATAAAATCAAAATCCAATTGAAGATTTTTTTTTATTTTTATATAATGAATAATGATAAGGCATTTTTTGAATATCAAAATATTCTTATTTTGCACTATTTCACATTCTAAAAATGAGAAAATAACAAAAAAAAAGAAAGAAAGTAGACTTAACCCAGTAAATCATGACTCTATCCACTATTCTGATATTCAAATTCGATAAAGATGAAATTGTAAATCAAGAACTATAAGATTGCACCTTTCACGTGCTACATTTTGAATTCATGGATGTAAAAGATGATATATGTCATATATGAATCATTTCAAACACTTAAATTTATACTTTTTATTATCATAACAATCTAAATCATTAATGTTCAATTTCTTCTTTATACATGATGTAATACCTAAATTTTAGGGTATTTTCAATATATATATTGAAATTAAAGAGCTAAGGATAATGACAAAAATTTTATAAATTAGAGGGGTAAATGGGTCTTTTATGGTTAGAATATAAAAACACTATATTGACTTAGCTCTCATTCTTTTCACCCCTCACAATAAAAATAGTAGACATAAGAAAAAAACTCTTTGAACAAACCCTAAGACAACAAAAGGAAAATGGCGCAACCTAATTATAAGTACGAGAGGTAACAATTTTTATACAAAATTTCAATTTCGGTTATTGGATTTGGAACTTATGAGCATCGTGTGCGCATCAGGATTCAAAAATTTGAAAAGGGCGTAACGGGGAAGAGACTTAAAGGCTTAAGGATTCAACTAGTAGGAAAATTTGATATAAATACGAAAATCCTCGCAATTTATATGTAATTATGTGTTTTAAGGATCTAATCAAATCTAAGGGTAAAGAGAAGCAAGTTTAGGGGAATTTGGAGTAAAGGAATTAGGGTTTGTGGAATTAGTCGAGAGATACACGACCTCTTAACACAATTGTTTTTCAATCGTGTTGAATTGAGAGAAACACGGTCTCCTAACACGGGTGTGTTCCAACTGTGTTGAAGCTAAAACTCACCGAAAGATACATGACCCTTAACACGATTATATACTAGCCCGTATTAAGCAACGCGATCTCTACCATGGCCATGTTGAGTGAAACATAATATAATCATATATTCATTTAATTTCATGCGACCTAGATAGCTAATAAGACCTTAAAGAATTTAAATTAATAAGATTAAGATAATTAAGAGATAATATTAATCTTAGATTAATACTAATGAGAATGTGTTTATGATGTACATATTTTATTTTAACTTAAGTCCAGGACCAAAAGTGTTTAAGACTAGGATTCAATATGTATAACTTTTTGTGTTGATGTATGTTTGTTTAAGTTAGTATATATATTGAATTTGATTTAATTGTAAAAATTGGCTCAAGTGTTAAGTTATATGTTGTACATATTTGACTTGGCCTAGGGACCTATAGTGACAGATCCCCAAGGAGCACCCTAATGATTTTTGTATGACGTTGTCCCTAGTGGAGTCGTGCTACGAAATAATCTAGGTTAAATGTTGAGTTAAGTGTTTAAGTATACATAGGTGTAGGCCCTGTAGTAACAGTTCCTATCATTAAGGTTAAGTGTTTAAGTAAACATGGGTGTGTGACTTGTAGTGATAGTTCACATCATCAAGTTTAAGGATTAAGGGATCATGGGTGTAGGTGTAGGGCCCATAGTGGCAATTCCCATCACCAATTCATATTCCAATGTGTTAGGTGTGTTAATGAGGGTCATGAGTATCCTGTTGTTACTTATGGACATAAATTATATTGTGAAACGATGCATACGTTTAAGTACTGCATAATGCATGTGGATAATTGTTCATGCGTGTGTATTTGTGTTATACGTATTAGGTATTAGCTCACCCTTTAGGAAATATTTTTTTTTAGATGCAAGTGTTGAGGGAAATGATAACCTAAAGGATAACTTGGGTTTGGGTGAACTATAGAGAGAGGAAGATGATGATTACTATTATGGTGATTAGATTTTATAAGAATTATGTTATTGGAATGTAATAGATATTACATTTTGGAGAATGTTAATTTAGAGTTTATAAACTTCAATTGCGTTAGATGTTGAATATGAATTTATGAAGTTTTGTTTTAAAGTTATGGGATATATTAAATGTTTTTACATAAGAATTATAGGATAAAAGATATCAGAGTTGATTCAAATCCTTAAAGTATTCTTATAAGATAAAGACACATGGCAAGCAGTAGTACGATTCAGATTTTAGGGCGTTACACATGATAATATGTAATTAGTTTTAATACAATTGGAGATACTATTTTAAGACAGTGAAATTTTGATTAGATTAAGTATATGATCCCAATCAATAAATCCTATTTGAATTTAAATTGCTAACAGCCTGCAAAGGTCATGATTTTCTTGGTTTGGTATTTTATTTTTGCCAAGAAACAAAAATGAATCCAATTACCGATGTAGTTTGACGAAACACCCCCAATGTATCACTAATGGAACCATTTGATACAAGTACCATTTTTCACTATTATTTTTTTTTTCCCTTCATATGGAAATATGTAATTGGCTAAGATATAATTAGGATCACCATTTAATAGTAGAAAAAATCCATTTAAACTTCTGGTCAGCAAATAAGTCGATCTATGTTGTATTCTAAACCATACTACTTTCTTCATATAAAACAATATATAATTGAGTGAAATATAGATGAAAATACCATTCTAATGATCTATTATCTCGAATTAATAAGTCACACTGTGTTGCGTATTTGAATCTGAATGCTATCAGCTTTGCAGTGGATCATGTGTTTTTTATGGTCTGGTATTTTATTTTTCCAACATACAAAAATGAACATAATTACTGATGCAGCCTTAGCAGACGAAATTCCCGATATACCATTATCACATTCCTAGGGTTGCACACTATTGGCACCGTTTAAATCAAAGCAGACATTTGCATCCTACTGTACTGTCTTCTTCCCTTAAGGTAAATTCATTGCTTCCCGTAATCACCCTTCATGAGAGCTTTAATCTCCTCAAAGATATCACTCTTGATTATAGAACTAATAAGACCTCCTTTTGAATGTTAGAATTTTAATAGATTTATTATATAAAGTAAATGCAAAAAAAAAGGAGGAGGAAAAACTGGAGATAAATTGTTCCAGACATTAACTATAATTAAAATACTTAGTCCATATGTATTTAAAATAATTAGTGGGATATTTTAATACCAAATAAGTATTATTTTGCTAATATTTGATACAAGTTAACAAAAAGATGGTCCGGTTAAGCCAACCGGTGGATCTGAATGGTACCGACCTGTCATCCTCTCACTGCCTAGAGCGGGTGGTTTTTGCTGGCTCTGTGAAGCCAGCCTCACGCTGCACCCTCCACTCTAGGATCCAAGACGCCCAGACCTTGGCCCAAATGCCATGGACCAACTCCAGGCTTGGAACGGGCAAGCCAGAGGAAAGCCACACAAGATCCGGATCGCTGGACCCAGCCCACGTCCCATCAAACTGTTGCCCACAGTTATTAAGATTTAAGAGGATCTCTCCATAAGCATTTTTCAATGCTTCAAGGGGCTTGGCAAATGGATACCACAGCAGTAGGACAGAAAAATATTAAACTTGGTAGTACGAGTTGATCACGTATTTTAGAGAGAAAAAAAAAAGTGAAGCAGGTTTACTTATTAAAATGCTTTAAAGGTTTCAATGCTAAATAAGTAAGAGATCCTACAGTGTGCTGCATTTTAAATTCATAGATGTCGAAGATGATGTAAAGGGCATTTCAAAAGCTGCAAATCAATATGCAACTAACACATTCCCACAGTTGCATAGTAATGAGTAATGATCGAAACCATTTCAATCGAAGTAAAGATATTAGCATCCTATTGTCTTCTTCCCCTTGGGTACATTTCATTACTTTCCATGTAATGATTATTTAGTAGAGCTTTAATTTCCTTAACACAAATAATCTTCATTTCAATAGTGTCATGCTTCAAAAGGAATTTGGAAATTTCCACTAAAAATCATCATGTCACATGTACACTTATAATATGATGACTGTCTTATAAGTTAGAGGTCATAAGATTTTAAACAATTACAACTAATTTATTACATATAATTATATAATAAGAATATAACTATGGATTCAAATATTCCACAGTTAACCAATGTTGGAAAAATAATTCCAAGTCTCATAATTTCAATTTTCACATCAAGTTCCCAAGAATACTATTACATCTAAATAGTCTATCAATCACAAATCTTACTCTACTGTTCTTGATTCTCAAATCTCTTATCATATCATATCTTATCTTATCTCGAGCTTTGTGATGTTTCTTACAAAACAATTTATGGAGTGATAAGCATACTACAACTTAGTGAGATGCGAGTGCAATACTCTCAATACTATACATGTATAAGCAATTTCAAATAAGTTTTCAAATCATATGCTATGTACGGGCAACCACATAAATGCAACATCACACGTGTTCTTCCAATAACCAACATGAAGTTTAAGGTTTACACCTCCCTTAACCTTGGGTTAGGAATTGGGATTATACCATCAGTACCCGAGTCTCAAACTTAGTTAGTTACTATTATCTCTTTATTAGAGATTGTTTCTTAATTTTAATGTCATAAACTCGAGTGTTACTTACATACTAAGCAATAAACACCCTCGATAATAGATTGAACTTGGAATTGTCAAGGCGCAATAATCCCTTAATCACTTAGTTTGCACTTGGCAAAACAGTAATCGTCTGATTACTTTTTATGTGCTCTATAATAGTGATAACCTTCAATTTCATACAATGTCTCATGCAATGTATGTCAGATTTTTATTAGCCGAATTTTATTATATCAATTTCGATTAGGTGACCAATATGATAAAACCAATCAAATAAAGTAAACAATTTACAAAGAAATAAAATTCCATAATAAATCAATATACAATGTAGACTCAACAGTAATATATTACAACCCAATTTCATCAATCATTTTATCACTCAAGCTATTGGACATCAAGTATTTATTTTTGTATCAAAACAAAAATAAATCAAATATTATATCACTTCGAGACATTCTCGATTCATCGCAATCCATTTAACCAAGGTTGATATATAGTTCTTATTCTTTGGCAACAACCAAGTCATTCCTTATCCAATCCTCAACATCTGAAAATTTGTAAAAATAATAATGCCATTGTACATCACATAATTATCAATCACAAATACTAAATCCACATCGTTAAAATCTACACTCCCATTTATGACTTCACTGTCTTAATCTAATAATTGCTTTATTATTATTAATTTATAGCAATCACAATTTTTAAATAATAATTTCACAATCATAAATATATATGTATGAATATATATATATATAATCTAATCATATTTATATATATACATATATTTTTAATTTAGCTAGAGAGGTAAGTTTGTAAAATATGTTCCCTTACAAATTTGCCAGGAGTGAAAGAAAATATTTATTAGCTTGAAAATATAAAAATTTATACTTGTGACTTTATATAACTATATGTATAACGTAAGTATATATATGAGATGAAAATAGTTTTATTATGAGCATATATATATATGCTCATAATTAAATTCCTATTTGTGTGTAAAACGGTATACTTTGTCTCATAATATGTATACATATATGCCAACATATATAAGGGAAAAGTCAGGTTTATATATTAATTTAGTTTGAAGAAAACAAGGTTGAAATCACAATATCAAACAAGTAATAGCGGCATTAGCTTAATTGTGCTAAGTGCTATCGTCAAGATGATGATGTTTAAATTTTTAGACCCTTTTGTTCCCTATATCGTTGGGATAATATGGTTGTACTGTTAGGATGATATTTATTCGTGTTGTCTAACTTCTATTATCTTTATAAAATTTCATTCCTAACCCATTGTACACTACTTCTAACTTCAAAATAATAACAACTACAACAACTATAGCAACAACTAGGTGAGGAGATACACATATACACAACATATCACAAGTAAACATAACACTATAATATATGATATAGTTTCCCACTTATCTCGATTTCTTAGCTTTAAAACTCAACATAACCCTTGGGATGTCACATAAATTCGTGTTGTTTACCTCACACCACTCTAGCTAGGGCAAAGCTTAGGCGTTGCCTCATTGTGGTCATATTTAGTAGTGAAAATCTCAAGGTGGGTATAAAACATTTCAAGAGGATCCCAGCTTACATTGACTGCCTTTCTAAGCACATTGAGGACAATAACAAGGTGGCCCTTCCCCAATGTTTTAGAAAGTGTTCATAATTATCAACACGGACATCCAAAGAATTAATACAAACATCAACATTAGTGTACCTCTGTCCAAAGACTAAGAAAATTTGTACATCATCTAAGATCAAGTATCAATATCCAACCAAACTTAGATCTCCAATGTATTCAGCAATTTGTTCAAGCCTTACTTTGAACAATTCAAGAGTGTCAACATCACGAACCAAGCCAATTTCTTGATTTAAATTCCTCTCCACAAGACTCCCATGAACCCTTTATGCTTACCCGACAAAATAAACACTATGCCTCCCTTATGCTTAGACAACATGATTTTAAGAAGCTCTTGATCCACACCTTGAATAAGTTCCCTACTCTCATCTATCAACAAATCGCAACTGGTCAATCCAACAACATCAACTACCTCCGCTCTTCTTCAAATAGAGTCTTCCACCTTCTAAAACCTTGCTAATAACTCTAACACTAATATAACTAATCAACCATCCTCATTTACCATCATGACCTTTCTTCCTTGCACCACCATTACTAATCTTCTTTTCATCTTCCTTACTATCTACCTCATTTCTTAACTTAATCAACCCCTTTCATAGACCCCCATCTACCCACACCCTACTCCTCTTTGGCCATATCTCCAAGCAGCTCTCTTGAAAAAATACCAGTGTAGGCAAAACTGCAGGGATGACTGGGTGAGGTGAAACCAATGAAGCAATCCCACTAGATCTCTTAGCTAGAATGATAAAGGATGAAGTATTTCTAGGTGCATAAGGCATGAACCTATTATTAAACTTCTTTTTCGAATAAAAGTTTATAGCTTTGATCCTATTTTGAAACTGCAACTCATGTAAAGTAGGGGGTTTATAACCTCTAACATCGGAACCCTCATTTCCTAATGTATTAAACATAGGGTTTTGGACTTCTCCAGTCTTTCCTATCATCATTTGGTCTCTTTCCTTTCTAATTATTATTACTCATACCCCTTTACTAATAGATTGCAACTGTTTCGGTTGCCTTGGATCATTCCTAAACCTCAACTTCATTAGTCCTTAATACTTCTTATTACTATACTCCAAGTTAGGTTGTTATTGTTGTTGCTTCCACGACATGTAACTTTTGCTCATAATAGGAGGGACCTAAGGTTGATTCATCATTACTTGAAGTAGTGGAGGTGGAGGTGGAGGTGGTGCTACAGTGATCAAGATCGGCCACGGTGACTCAACTTGACCAGCTATTGCAACGTTGACGGTAACCAAGCATACCCCCTTTTTTTTGCGCCGTAAATAAGGGTAGCCTAAGAGGAGCAAAGAGATGTGAGGAGTGGAAGAAGTAGAAGAAGTTGCTACTGCTGTTGGGAGAAGCTACGATAACTACTCTGTTTCTACATTAAAAAATAGGGGCAAAAGGGGAAGAAAAACAAAGAAGGAAAGGGAGCAGGACCAGGGGTTGGTGGTGGCTCATAAGGGGCACTGGTGGCTAGTGTGATGAAGTGTGGTAGCTAGGGTGTAGCGTTGTGGGTATTAAAATGTGAACAGGATGATTGGAAAGGGAAAAAAAAAAACAAAGGAAGGAAGAAATATAATGAGGGATGGTTAGGAATGGAGAGGGGGAGTTCTATTTGGTAACCAAAGGAGAAGATGATGAGAAAAAGAAAGGAAAGAAGAAGGGAGGAAAAGAAAGAAAAAGGAGGAAGGGATAACTTTGATTGATGTGACAAAAATCAGGAGAGAGGAAGATGTTTGGCAAAAGAAAAAAAATTTCAGATAAGGATAAAGAATTATTTATTTATGGGTTTATTTAGCATACGTATGAGTATTTTGTTAAATTATTTGAATTATGATATTTTATGCGAAAATTTATATTTATACTAAATAAAATATTCTGAATATAATTATTTACATAAAAAATCTATTTAACTATCATAAATCTAAAATTTTAATTCTTAATTTTTTAATTTGTTATAATTATCTAATTAATCAAAACAGAATTTTTTTTAAAAAAAATTGATGGTCCAGTGTAGCCAGCCCATTGAGCCCATTGAACCATGATGGATCTGAGTAGGTACCGGCCTGTTATCCTTCCACTGCTAGGAACGGGAGAGGTTTTCACTGCTCTGTGAAACCAGCCTCACGCTATGCCCTCCACTTTAAGATCCAAAGCACCCAAACTTCAGCCCAGATGTCGCAGACCAACTCCAGGCTTGGAACGGGCAAGCCCGTGGTAAACCACACAGAGCCGGATCACTGGGTCAAGCCCACGTCCCATCCAGTTGTTGCCCTCACACGAGTGACAAGCCCGCGTTACTGAGCTCAGCAATTCGTACTTTCTCGCAACATTATTATCAAGAAGACTTTGTCATAGTATTTTTCTACGGGGGACTTTTCTAAATCCTTCTGCTCATTGGAAAATGTGCTGTGGGCACATTGTTTCACTGGCTGATTACCTAGTTATAAGGGGCTTGAAAAGTGGATACCAAAGCTTTAGGACAGAAAGTATTAAACTTAGTTGTGTGAATCTTTGTCCCACTCTAACACAGAAATCCTCTTTCACTAACATTTAAGTTACCTGAAGATAATTGTAGGTACAAAAGAGCGTTGATTGCAAGCTTAATGATAATTTGCAAAAACTCATCTTGATACCGCTATTGTGGAAGCATAAAGTTCGTCTTCATAGGATTGTCGTCAAAATTTTCTATTTTTAATGGCAAAACAATATGGTGCTACTTAATCGTATATCTTTACAAACTAAGAACTATAAGATTGCACATTTCACGTGCTGCATTTTGAATTCACAGATGTAGAAAATGGTAAATGCCATATACGAAGCATTTCAAACACTTTGAATTTAGACTTTTTATTATCATAACACTGTAAATCAAAGACATTCAATTTTTTTTTTTATACATAGCAATACGTGATTGGGTGAGATAAGAGTGAAGACATAAAAGTTTTACCTAGATTAGGTTTACAATCCCATTTAATAAGTCAGTTTATGTTGTTTATTTGAATTCAAATTGCTAACATCCTGCAAAGGATCATAATTTTCTTGGTTTGGTATTTTATTTTTCTAAGAAACAAAAATGAATGTAATTATTGACAAAAAACCCAATGTACCACCATCACATTCTTACCGTCGCATACTAATGGCACCGTTTGACAGAGAGATTTCTTCACTACCTGGTAATGAACGAAAGCAATGAGATACACTTATCATCGAAAGATTGACAGGAAGATACGATTTACCGGACTAAGGCTACCTTTGGCTGCAAATACTAAATGCAGTATTTGAAATGCTCGCCAATGAGGAATATGGAGCGGGTCACACTCCGCCCCAGTAACAACTTCTTGGTATCAATATTTAGATTACATATTAGTTGATGACAATCTTCTTATCTTACGCATCTAATAGATAAAACACTCGTACAGTATACTGGCTCAAGTTTAAATTCTTCCGACTCCTACCAGGAAGACAGATTTATTTAGATGTAAAATAAGTTTGCCCTTAGCAGAAAACAAATGGAACACAAACTGTTCCATTAAGCAACTCTTGGTAGTTTTAATGGAACATCCTGAGCCTTCGTATGCAAAATTTTGTGCTGTAAAATTGCTGCGTTACAGTAAAAAGATTTTGGCTTCCTTATGTCTTCATGGTACACCTGTATAAAGACAAGAATGCGTAGCTTGAACAACAAAGGAAAAACCAGAACATACTAACTGAGTATCCCATGGTCATGTTATTGTACACTTTGGTCACAGACTGTATTTGTTGGCATTTTTTGAACTTTCTTGATATTGGTTATAATAGAAGTTCTATAGTTGCCAGATTTTATTGTAGTAATCTCAACATGAATTTAGAAGGTGAGGGCAAAGCCACTGGCCAATGGCCAATTGTGCTAGTTAACTATCATGGAAAATATCTATTCTCTGTTTTTAAGAGAGGATATTGTTTCTTCATTTTCCATTTTTATTTTTGTGCATTTGTTGACTGCCTACATCAAAGGTCAGCCACTATTGTTATCTTCATCAACTACTTACTGCTAAAAAGTTACTGATATTTGCTACCTATTAAAGTTAATACAACAACATTTTGTAACTGTTAGCTTCTGAATGTAATTATCGGAGAAAAAGCCCTGACAGAACTATCTGCCTCTGGATTCAATGAGTTTCCTGACTCTCATCCACGCCCTCTGTAGGTGATCCAGGAGCTGTTGGAGCAGAGCCTCGTCCACCAAAAACAGGTCTCATGAACCTGTCATCAAAATTTCTCCACAAATAGTGGACTGATGAAGTAGGATACTTTATTAACAAACTCAAGCTGCTTCTCCTCCGCTGATTGTTTTCCTCATGGCTTGTATCACCACGTTCCAGAAACAGTTGTCCTAGATCTTCCAGGCTTGGAATATCAGTTGCATCGGAAACAGCTCGCTTTGGGTATCTTAACAGCAATGCTTCAATCATAGGCTTGGTTATTAAACCAAATACCTGCTTGAAGCAAAACTCCCAAAATGATTCTCTACTATTATACGAGTTTGACAAGTATGACCATATGAAAATTGGATAACTAAGCATAGTTCTAAAGAAAGGTTATTTCAATGTTGCTCACCGTTGTACTGAATAAAACAATGATGATGACGCAAGTGAACGTTAATGCACTATCTTCTGTTGATGTAGTCTTGGTTTTGGCAAACTGCAGAACAAGCATTATAATAAGTTTCCACTTGAACTAGAAACCTGTACTCTGATATTAGGTCATGTTAGGTAGATGACATGAACTCTAATTTCCTTTTACTTTTCAATGAGAATCAAGAAAATTAACTCTGTGGCTCATGATTCCTTAAAATTTCATGGGATGACTGCAAATTCACTGTTAAAACCATTGGCCAAACGCAGATAAATACTTTAAATTTTCAAAATATGACTTTTACATCCCAAAACGGTTGAAAAATATACATTTACCTCCCAAACTATCATAAGAAATTCTAATCCATCACTAAAAAACCCACAAATAGCAATACTTTTGGAAGCTAGTGTATATCTTCCAAAGTTTAGGGTAGCCGTATATAACTGATTGTTTGAGGATGGATTTGTAATTCATCCTTATGTCTGCACCCTTATCAAGCTCTTGCTAGAACTAATGAAAATTAGATTACATGGCTACTACACCAAAAATGGCCTTAAAGAAATAGCATCATAGTTACCTCGCTATAAGACAAGGCAATGGTAACTGCACCTCTCATCAAGCCAGCCCACCACATTATGAACTGAAACTTATAATTACTGAGAATGGACGGCATCATATAAACAGTTTGCAGTTACAAGAAATTAGGTTCCTGCAATGTCACCTGTTGCCGGAACTCAATCTTGTCGTTACTCTTCCTCTTAAGGAAATTTCGTATGTTTGTAAGAGGGAATACGAAGGCTGCTCTTCCAATTAATACTAATGCCAACAATGTTGCACTTACACATATTGATGTTGTGATACTGAATTAAAGCATGAAGAACTAATTAGAAGCAACATTTGGCATAAAATTTAGAAAAAAAAAAAAAAACCAATTTGGACACGTCAATTGTCTAATTCAGGTTACGCCTCTATAAGTTTCATTTCAAGCGAACTATTCAAAGTCTGGTCAATCAGATGTAAAACCAGTTAAGATGAGCTGAGCTTTCTTGATAACAATTGACCAAACTTGCCGCTGTAAAATTCAAAGAAAGGAGAAAGAGCTACCTTTTACGTGTGCTCTTCCACTTTGCAACATCCAGGGCATCCATACCAAGGTATAGGAATATAAAATTTTCTGCAACGAATGACAAAGTTGCAAATGCATGCCTAAATCATCAAAGAAATTTGATGTTAGGAGTTGCTCAATGTCTTATAGTGCA
The DNA here is from genome assembly GCA_037954665.1 of Laguncularia racemosa. Classification (NCBI taxonomy): domain Eukaryota; kingdom Viridiplantae; phylum Streptophyta; class Magnoliopsida; order Myrtales; family Combretaceae; genus Laguncularia; species Laguncularia racemosa. Next base: position 935,522 of record JBBMOL010000056.1, read on the forward strand.
TTTGTCGATATAAATAATGTTCACTAACCAAACTGAGCGGTCCATAAAAATAAGATCACCAAGTATGTCAATAGATTCAGAGTTCAAAACTTCTCAATTCATTTTTTCTGTCATTACGGCATGGCAACATATATTGTCAGTAATGTGAAAATCTGGCAGAAGGATTATGAAGAAGCAATTGAATTCTTACTTGGTTGTTATCCGTGAACTTTCTGTAACGTTGTGCCATGTATAGTGAGACATGACGATGCCACAGAAGAATATTGTCATAATTCCACTGAGATTCAGAAGCTTCAGCAAGAAAGCATATGTCAATATTTGAAGATTCACCAGAACAATAATATGATTTAAGCCATACAAGTTCAACTTCTCTCAAATATATCTCTCATCTTTTTCATGTTCTCTTGTACACTCATCATCATCATCATCATCAAATCTTGATGAAACTTTCCGATCCTTGATTGTTTTCACTATCATCTCAGCTGATTAATCTTAGTCTTGGATTCTTACTACTTATGATATGATTATTGCGAGTTTCCCAGATCATAGAATGCAACATGAAACTATACTGACTGCATATTTGATAGTAAAAGTGTTAATTGGAGATTTGATATAAGGTACCTCAGCTAACGTGTATGACAAATAAGCCATTAGCAGCATGAGAGCCACTTCGCGATCTGTGGAGTGTCTGTTGATGAAATCACAAAAGTGTAAGTGAAGTACATAATGGCACTGAAACCACTTGAGCAACTTAGTCTGAAATAGGCTATCTTCTTCCGATATTACTTAATTTCAAGATTATTCATCATAAAAAATCATGCATCTCAGACAGCAGCTCCAATGGTTGACCAAAAATATAAAATCACACCAAATCGAATAGGTTCAGCTTTTAGATAAGACCACTATGGATCTAAAATTTGTTGTGGTGTTAAAGCATTAGGTAGTAGGTTGCAGTGCTTAATCTATCATGGTATCAAAGTAAGAGGTCTTGTTTAATACCATATAAACATGTATTCCTTCTTTTTTCTTAGTAGGTTCTCACACCCAAATTTGATTTATTTTATCTATTGACAGTTTCATGTTATAAATTCTGTATCATATCCCCTATTGTTCATCCTTTCAAATTTGGAAAATGGAGATTTACAATGAATTTAATAAAAAATAGATATATAATCAAACTTCACAGAATGAAAGCTACTTAAATATACAAGGACACAATCATCATCCACAGAAGAGATTATTAGGAACTAGAATGAAAAATTTCAGTCCCATTCATCTACCTTCCAAAGTAAAGTGTCTTTATGATGTATGCACTTAAAAGACCAGCCTGAAAGATAATGATATAGCAGTTAAGTCATAAAGGCAACTGCATAGGACTAAAAAAATCTAAATTAGCAACTGAATGAAGTCCATGCAGCTATTTATATATAGTTGGCAAGTGCTTAATGACTCACACGATAGGAGTAAATGACATCACTGCTGTTTGAATTTGGGAACAGAGATTATCAATTATGAAAAAGAACAGGAAAAGACACTGCAGGGGAAGTCTTGGTGTGAAGATCAAGCATAGACTTGAAAAGCTAGTAAAAAACTGATTATGAGGAGATGTCAAAAATTGATTGGAAGAACTCGAGTTTACTCTCATGCCCCACATTATCTTTGTTAAATAATAAATATAAAAACCTACATGATATCTACAAGCTTGAGCTTCTGATTAACTGGTTGTAGAGCAAAATTCAATATGGCATCAGAGATAGGAGATTAAGAGTTTGAAACATACATTCTCAACCATGATTAATTAAGTGATCCACTTTTAGGCGTTAGTGTCTCAGCTCACAAATAAGGGAGAATTACACAATTTCAGCTTTCTGGAGTTGAATTCAACAATTATGTACTAAAGGACAATGCACTGTAACTTACAGCAACACCAAGAAGAGTGCTTGTGGTGAAGAGGTAGAGGAATGTTCCAAGCAATTCAAGAGCAGTAATTCCACTGATTTTTCTGAAATCAAGTGATTGTACTGCATTAAAGAGCACAATAGATGTAGCATCATTTACCACTCCCTCGCCAAACACTCCACTGTAAAGAAAAGGTGTTTCCTCCTGATTGAGAACCTTAATGATAAAAGCAAGACGATGCAAGTTAGTAAGCTGTAATTTATGAGGGCGTAAACAAATAGAATTGAGCGAAAAAAGTATTGAGCTCAAATTCAATCCCAAAATTTAAAACTCAAACTCATTTTAAGCTTAAACTCAGCTCAAGAAAACTCATTTAGGCTTGACTATTTAGAAAAATATGTGTTCTTTTTAATCAAATTCATACAAAAGCTCAAACTTGACTTATCTTTAAGAAAGCTTGACATATACTCAATCTCAATACTAGTTTGATTAGGCTTGCAAGCTCATCAAGCCAAATAGATTCAAGCTGGTCCTTGAGCTCAACTCGACTATATTTGAATTAAACTAGGGCAAAAGTAAGGCCAAACTCCACTATCTTGCAAGCTAAGTTAATTTATTTACACGCCTAGTTACTAAGTAAAAGAGCTTTTCTTTTTCAACTGAAGCTGTTGACATACCTGCAGTGTGCATACAGAATCAGTTGCTGATAATATTGCACCAAGAGCTGCTTATGCGAAATGCTCATGTTATAAGCATATCATGAATTATGAATAAACAGAAACAAATATCTTGCAATAGCTGCTCAATTTCCGCATATTTTGAATTATCAACTTACCAAGATAGTCTTGAACACCAAGGCTGGTTACTCCAAGTTTCTTGAAGAGATAAAATACTCCTGCAAAGTTTTCAAAATCCATCAAGTTTTCTAGCCTATTGGAACATAATCCTTTTCACTTCGTGTGTGGCACACAGTTAATTAGCTATCTTAGTTTCAAAATCAGTAAAGAAGACTCTGAAATTCATCAAAAAGGTAAAAAATAAATACTGATAGATTATATTAGTATGAATTACCTAGTGATATTAAGCAGAACGAAATTACTGTGCCCAGGACACCAAATAACAATATGACGGTGAAATTCTTAAAGAATTGCTTCTTCTTGACCTGAAACCTGGATATACAATAGAATCAGCAATATGGATGCACACGCGTAAGTACATATAATTATATATGGGTCCCATTAATGGGTGCTTAGGGCAAGAGAGACTTGATAACATAATCCCATATTTATATACATTTAATATCTACGAGTCGCAACACTTAATTATTTGTCTATGATCTCATTTGGGTTAAGCTTGGAAAAGGAAAATCATTACTAGGGATTACATGCATAAGCTTGGCAGTTCGCAAGAATTAGCCAAATAGGACTAGGATGCACGATCTCGTACTCTTATCCCAAAGTCATCAAAAGTACTGCAAAATGAATGGAGGAGATTTATGTGGGGAGAGGCAGTCAGTCATACCCAGCATTAAATATGATTGGAGGAAGCAGATACAGGAAGAACAAATCCTCACTGAAAGAAAGCAGTCGCGAACTATGTCCATTACTAACAAGCAAAACCACTCCTCCTGACAGCAACCCCTGTGTATTATCACATAGAACAAGCAGCACAACAAAACAAGCATTACAAAAGTACTCAACAACATCGTAGTTTGCTTGCATGTAACACCTATATGGTGTGTTTGTTTAGCGGAAAACATTTTCCAATTCTTTTTTTTTTTAATTTGTTATTGCAACGACAGCAACCGGCCTTCGGAGTGATTGACAACCATGATTTGTATCAACGGAGAACAGAGGGAAATAATTTCCTCTTTCCATTTTTTATGACATGTTCGTTAATTAATGTTACTGGCCATCGGCTGCCTCTTCTAACTCCCATCATCACTGCTTGCTACTAAAATCTACTGATCACAACAATTTCTTGAGATTACTACGAAAACATTTCGAAAATTTCGATCTGTGATTGTAACAAATATTGTAAATAGTCCAGAAACGATGTTCCGTGAAAACAACAACACCCTGAATCGACAACAACATGTAAGCATAGCAAGAAAGCAAATTTGCCATGAGATTCTATCATGTATACTTCTTACCAGTAAAAGAGCGGAGATGGATTCATTTGCCCACCGGTTTCCATGCAAAAGATGCCCAATGATAATACAAGCACACAAAAGAGAAAAGAACACACACAGAGCAATAATGGTGGTGTAACTAAGGAAGGAAGTTGAACTTTGGAACTTAAGCAACAGGGAATGCAAATGAAGGGACAAGTTTTCACATAGAGCCATAGCTCTCTATAGTAATTTCTCGGAGGTCCAGGATGAAGTTTCACCTTTTTTGGATATCGTAGAGAATCAGTGAAGTATTAAAAGAGCTGTGCTGTGGTTTTGAACTTAAGATGAGTGATAGTAACTTGTACCTTTGTCTTTTGTGTGTAACTGTATTTTTGAGTCCTAGGGTGACTCTGTAAGGGAACGCACATGACCGGTTGTTAGGTTTGAGTTTCTGGTGCGTATTACGATTCGCATGCACGCCTGGAGCTTTTGGGTTTTGTTCAGGAGGTTTTCGCACCGTGTCCGTTGTTCAGGAGGTTTTCGCACCGTGTCCGTTGAGTCACATGATTTTTATACCATGTACTGAATGTACAAAATTTTAGATTTAAATGGCATTTAATCCGCGAAAGGTTAGTAGATGGGTAGCCACGTGTCAAAATTGTGTCTTATGGGCTTGTACTTTTAATGTACTATAGTATTGATAGATACTCAATTCATGATAACCATTATTAACCGTAGATATACCGTCCATTTATTTACGTGTTATCCACATACCATTAAATGTGCTCCACTTCAATACAAATGGAATATGTGATTTTTATTTTTTTTTTATATTTTCAATATTCATTGCGGATTTGTAGATATTATAATGTAATTATGAGTAGAAAAAATACAAAGAATTACCACGTATCGTATATTAATTTTTGTTGAAAAATAAAAAGTAAAAAATAAATAAAAGAGTACATAGTATATGTAATATGAATACTAGAATATCTTCATATGGATGTTTATATATGCATATATTATGTTTATAATATTAAAATATATTTTATTCATATACATATAAGTATATATGTACGTACACATAAAATAAGTGTTAATATATATATATATATATATATGTTGAGTTTAGTTTTTTAATCATTTTCCTCAATTTTAATTTATACTAAATCCTACCCATTTGATATAGATTACTCAATTAAGGTAAGGAAAATTAATTTTTGAAAGGAGTCGCCACCAATCTAAGTAGGAAAATAAAATTAAGGTTAATTAGGTGGATTAATCTTAACTAACTACTAGTTTACGAATTCTTCTAAAAAATATTTTAGAAAAATATGAACAAGAAATAGTGGATTCGATGACTAACCCATTAAAACCTAAACGGTTACCATGTAAATTTTTTAAGAATATTTATTAAAAGGCCTTTATATTCCTATCTTTATTTTTCATCTATTTGCTACTATATATTATAATATACTTATTTATTATTATTATTATTTTTATGTTTTTATAAGATTTTGAATTTATGCTTAAAAAAAAAGACTAAAGTTTGAAGTTTATTATACTAATTTTTCTAAAGTTTTTATTTTATTTATTTATTTCTAAAGTTTTTGTCTTATTTAATTTTTATAAAGTTTTTATCTTATATATTATTTTTAATTTTTTCTTTCATTATTTTATTTAATTTTTCCAAACCTAAAATTTTTATTTTATTATGGTTATTTTTTATAACCTAAAGTTTTTATTTTATTATGATTATTTTTCTTAACCTAAAATTTTTATTTTATTATGGTTGTCCAAAATGTGCCTATGTACCCACTAGCTAGGATTAAACTGTCTATAGTTTGCTTTTTTTTTTTAATAAAAGTTTAGTTTGTTGATAAATTTTATTTAATAAAAATTGTTTGGTTTATGTTATTTAATTATATTAATTTTTATTAAGAAAATACCTAGATGACCTAGATTATTAAATGATTATTTTTGGAAAAAACCTAAAATAACCAAAGTTTGGAAAAAATCTCATATTAAATTTTTATTATTTAAAAAAATTCTAAATGATAAAACCCTAAAATACTAGATTTTAATATAAAGTATTTTTATTTTTTTTTGTTATTATTGTTTATCTTATTTATTTTATTTATTTTTTCATTAAAAACATTATACTAAAAAAAATTTATTTTTGTATTTTTATCATTTTCACTTTTTATTGAATTTTTATTTCTAAAATTTTATCTATAATAAAAATTTTTACTTATTTATTTTGATTTTTCTAAATTTTTCTTTTTATTAGTTTTTGTTTCTAAGATCCTAGCTTATACTAAAATTTTATTTATTTTATTTTTTATTTTTTCTTTCCAATACCTTGGTCTATACTAAAGATTTTTATTTATTTTTCTATTTTGTTATTATTATACATTTCTTTTAAAGACTTTTATTTTTTTTGCCATCGGGCGATAATATACACCATAACAACCAAACTTGTACTCTAAATTTATTATTTCAATTTCTAAACTATAGATAAGCCTAAAAGAAAATCTAATAATAAAATTAAAAAAAGAAAAGAAATTAAAACTAAATTAAAAAAATTACCAATCGAATTAATAGAATGGGCATAGGTTGGGTCAGATTGCGTGTTTGGATCAAGTCGTAGCAATTGGGGTTCTTCGTTGGCGATGTTCCGGTGGAGATTAGAGGCAACTAAGGAGTGGTTTCTTAGGTTTTCGAGGGCGAAGATTCCAAATTTGGAACCGTTTTCACCTCAAGGAGAGCCTAAGGTGGTGTTCGAAGGAGTGGTTGAGAGTGGTGATTATGGGTTTCTACGGTTAGCGGTTTTTGGGGTGTTATTGAACTAAGGAGGTGGCGTTCCTAAATCTAGGGGTTGTTAGGGGTTGATTAAAACCTAAATAGGGGTGTTTGGTGGTATGTGTGTGTGGCGTTTTGGGCGGTAGACATGAGGGTTTTTGAAGTAGGGAACACAGGTCTTTTTCTAATGTTTTTTTTTTTTCCAACCTCTTACTTCAAGTGCTTCTATGGTATTTATAGGCACCATTAATAACCTTGGAGGAGATCGGATTGCAACAAATCGACTTTTGGATCAACACATATAACTCACTTCCCGATTTGATTTAATCCCTTTTCAATTAAAGATTGGTGTTAATCCTTTTTTCTAGGGTGAATTTGATGGGATTATGTTGAGGAACGGGTTTGTTTCGTGAGGATTTGCTTGAATCCTCCTCCGTTCGTCCTCCGTAAGCTCCGGCATTTGTCCAAGCAAGATCACATGCCTCGCATGTGCCTCCTTCGACCAAGAGCTTGCTGCTATGTGGCAGCTGGGGAGAAAGAAAAAGTAAAAGTGGCACAAAGTGCCCTCTACGCGATTCGAATCTGCGACCCAAGACTCCCTCACATGCATCAGGTGACCATATGGACCAGCTAGGCTGACTATTTTCTCAGTTTTCTATTATAATTAAATTATATATAAGTTAACAGTCCTAATTATTTTTTATTGATTTGAGATTCTTAAGCTTAATTTAGAGTATCATATTTCCTTATTTTTATTGAAAATATTCAAAATTTTTTATTAATTTTTATTATTTGTTATTTTTTTAATTTTTCATTTACTCTCATTTTATTCATTTTTTTTCTTTTTCTTTTTCTTTTCTTTTCTTTCTTTTATTATTATTATTATTGTTAATGTTTTTATTATATTTTTTTCGCAAACCAGGCTTTTTATTATTACTATTATTTTCATTATTATAAATTTTTTTATTTATATATTTTTTAAACAAATCTAGATGGAAGCAAAAATGGAATGTCTATAGCTACCCTTCTTTGTAGTCGAACTTCACTACAAAGATAAAAAAAAAAGATACTATTTTTGCCCTAAGTCTATAATGACATGCATACTACTGACGATATAGGACTTTAATATTTGCCACCCATTGATTAGGATGGTCTTAAGTGTGGTGCCTTTTACTGATGAGAATGGACTTAAATGAGCTGCCAACTAGTGATGAGCTTAGACTTAAGAAGCTTGCTAGCTATTAATGAGACTAGACTTATTAGGTTGCCACTCAGTGACGAGGGTGATCTTAAAAGTTTTGCCTCCTACTAATGAGGATGGACTTAAATATTTGCTACCTACTGACGAAGATGGACTTAAATGTGTTGCTAGTTACTAATGAGACTAGACTTAAAGGATGGCGCCTATTGATGAGGATGGACTTAAAAATTTTGCCTCCTATTGATGAGGATGGACTTAAATTTTTGCCACCTACTAATGAGGATGGACTTATATGTTTTGCCAGCTATTGACAAACTTGGATTTACAAGGATTTGCCACCTACTAATGAGGATGGTCTTAAATGTGTTGCTAGTTACTAACGAGACTAGACTTGCTTGATAAACGCTCTTTATGTCGATCTTTTAGGGTTCTAAAAGTATGCTAGAGCATGATATCTAGTAAAAATTACTTTGCCAATGAATGGATCTTACCAATCTCATTGATTTCATCATGGTGGTAGCTCCTTACTTGTTGCTCGCTAATTACTCACTCGTTAAGCTAGAACACCTTAGCAGAATGTTTGCAATCGATCTTCATGGTTATGTCTTGTATGTATGTGGTGAGATCAAATCTTCGCTTGACCATGGCCTCTGAGGCATACCGACTCCTGAAATTGTGTTAGCCCTTTCTTTAGCAATAGAATTTCCATAAAAAAGGATTAAGTCATAATGAAGCATTTAACAATTGATTAACTATCTAGTTATAGTTTATAGGTATTAGCTTAGTTTATGTTTATAATGTAGTGTAGAGAATCTGGGAAAAGGAACTTATCGATGAAGTGTATAGGCAAGGGTTGGCCAATGACCAATCCAACATTAACAACCATAGAGGGTATCAACTTTACTCGTAAATAATGAAAATTTCGTCATAAAGAGGACAATCTCATCGAGTTTAGCAAAAGATTTCATTGATTACTCATGGGTAATACAATTACACTGCATTTGAGTTAACAACGCCTCTTAAGTTTGGGCCATCCATATTAGCTAGCAATAATGCTCATCCGCCCCCCCACCCCTATCAAGACTTTCTTTACAACATAGGGTCTTTTATACATTTGGAAACACTTTCTTCAACATTAAATCTCCTTCTTTGAAGCTTCTTGATCATGCTCTCTTATTAAACACCCTAGCCATCCTCTATTGGTAGCACTGACCATGGCATAATATTGTGAGTCTCTTTTCATCAATAAGATTCAGTTGATCAACCTTTTTTATTACCCATTTTGCTTCATCAAGCTGTGTTTCTACCAATACCCCAAAGGATGGGATTTCCACTTCTATAGGCGACACGACCTCAATTCCATATACCGGTGAATAAGGAGTAGCTCCAATCAAGGTTTTGTATGCCATAAGGGCGAATGGTAACATCTCATGCCAATCGGTGTAAGTGATTGCCATTTTTTCAATAATTCTCTTAATATTTTTATTGGTAGCCTCAACGCCCTGTTCATTTGAGGACGATACGGAGTTGAATTTTTGTGGTTGATTCCAAATTATTGACATGTATCTATTGCTAATTTATTATTTAGGTTAGTTCCTTGATCAGTAATGATGGATTTAGGTGCTGTATACTTGGAAATTATATCTCTTTTTAAGAACTTAATGACCACTCCTTTGGTTACATTGGTATATGAAGACGCTTTAACCCATTTGGTAAAATAGTCAATAGCCACCAAAATGAAACCGTACCCTTTTGATGCTTTTGGAGTTATTAGACCGGTCATATCAATGCCCCACATGGAAAATGGCCATGGGGCCGACAACACGTATAAGTCTTGAGGTGGAGCATTGATTTTATTAGCATAGACTTAGCTTAAGTGACAACGCCTCGCATGTTTAATACAGTTTGTTTCCATAGTCATAAAAAAATAACCCATCCTCATGATTTTGTGGGCTAGCATATATTAGCTAATGTGCAGCCCATAGACTTCCTTGTGTATCTCTTGCATTAAGGTATCTGCTTCCTCTTTGTTGACACACCTTAATAGAGTAGTATCGAAGGATATCTTGTATAATGCGGAATCGCTAAGTGAAAAATGTGCTGCTAACCTTCTTAATGCCTTTCAGTCTTTCTTATCTGCCTCCTCTGGATAAGTGCCATTTTGAAGGAATACCTTGATATCATGGTACCACGACTTTTGATCTTAACTCTCTTTAGCCACTAGGTAGAAAAGCTGGTTTCTCCTCAATCTTGATCTTTAAAGGCTGAATCTCCATACCTTCTGAGATTTGAATCATAGATGCCAACGTTGCTAGAGCATCAACGAATTGATTTTGGGTTCTAGGCACATATGTGAAAGAAATTTTTTCAATCCTTTCCACCAATTTACTAAGATGCTGGTGGTACGGTATTAATTTGCTATCTCTGGTTTTGTATTCTCCCAAAGTCTGGAGAATAATTAAAGACAAGTCTCCATATACTTCTAATTCCTGGATACCCATTTCTAACACCATCTTAAGCTCTATGATACAAGCTTCGTATTATGCTATATTGTTAGTATACAAGAATGTTAACTTCGCTGCTATAGGAAAATGGTTACCTTTAGGAGATATTAAGATTGCTCCTATTCCCCATCTGAAAACATTTGGAGCTCCATCAAAATACAACTTCCACTGTCGACCTTCTGATCTTTTATCGACAGTGACCATAATTCCTTTGTCTGGAAATTGAACTTCTGAGATTTCTAACATATCTTTCCTTAGATATTTTGCCAACTGGTCTGCCAAGGCTTGTCCTTTTATTGAATTTTGATTTACATAAGTGATATCGAACTCTAAGCGACATCTACCATTTGGAGATTCTTCCCATCAAAGCTGTTTTTTCTTCTAGATATTGTAGCGGATCATGTTTAGTTAATAACTCGATGAAATAATACAAGGTGTATTGCCTATACCAAAGCGCAGCAAGTCTTCTTAACTTCTGAGTATCTTTATTCTCGCTCAATGAACTTCTTGCTTAGATAATATATAGGGGACTCCTTTCCTTCTATTTCGTCTTTTTTTTTCTCTAGCACACAACTTATAGATTCGGGGAGTATGGTCAAACAGAAGAATAAATGCCTCCTAAAGGTGGGAACTGTTAGGATTGGAGGATTCATCAAATATCTCTTGATTTCGGAAAATGCTTTTTCACATTCTGCATCCTATTTTATTGTGGCATTCTTCTTTAAGAATTTAAACAAAGGATGACACTTATCGGTAAGTTGAGATATGAACCTAGCTATGTAGTTCAACCTTCCTAATAAGCCCCTTACTTTTTTAAGGGTCTATGGGGTTAGCATATCAACGATTGCTTTTACTTTTTCTAAGTCTACTTCGATCCTCCTCTAACTGATAACAAACCTTAGGAGCTTCCCTAATGTTACTCCAAATGTGGACTTGTCAAGATTTAGCTTTAATTGGAATTTTCTAAGCCTATCAAACAACTTCTTGAGGACTTTCACGTGATCTTCCCCTTCATGAGACTCAACAATCATATCATCGATGTATACCTCCACCTCTTTATGCATTATGTCATGGAACAATTCTACCATAACTCATTAATAAGTCGCTCCCGCATTCTTTAAACCGAAAGGCATAAATTTATAGCAAAACATTCCCTATGTAGTGATGAACTTTGTTTTAGTTTTGTCCTCTTCTGACATCTTAATTTAATTGTATCTCGAAAAACCATCCATGAAAGAGAAAAGGTGGTTCCTAGTCGTGTTATCTACCAAGACGTTGATGTGTGGCAACGGGAAATTATCTTTTGGCATCGCTTGGTTCAAGTCTTTAAAATCAACACAAACTCAAATTTTCCCATTTTTCTTAAGCACGGGCACTACATTTGCCACCCATTCTGGATAATCTGATACCTCGGTGAACTTGACTTCTAACAACTTATTCACTTATTCTTTGATTTTCAACAAAATGTCGGGTCAACCTCCTAAGCTTTCGCTTTCTAGGCTTGAAGTTAGCTTTAGTGGGTAGCTTATGAATCATTATCAAAGGATTAAGCCTTGCCATATCCTTATATGACCATGCGAACATGTTTAGATACTCGGATAATAATTTTAACAATTCACCCCCATGTTCTTCTAACAAACTGTTCCCAACCTTAAGGTTCCTAAGGCTTTCATCTGTATCTAAATTTACTTTAATGATTGGTTCATCAATGATAATTTTGCCTTGCTCAAATTGATGCCAACTCTTATGAATCTCATTCAACTTTTTGACATCACCTCCGATGACTAACCTAGTAGGGTTGAAAGTGATATCGACAGTTTCATCGTTTACGGGCACGAGATACTCTCCATTTTCATCGATTTCGTTGGATTTGAGGAATAATAGCAAATAGGAAAGCAAACAAGTAGAAGAAGAAAACTCATGAAGAGAAGAAGAAAACTCATGAAGAGAAGAAGAAATTCAAATCTTTATTCATGGTAAGAGAAATATTATTGTCTATCAAGACTGAACTAAATCATGCTGGGATAGTAAAGATGAATTAAATGCTTCTTATGACTCTATCTCTAGTCTAAAGAGACTTATTACCATTGATTGGGATTGAGAACCAACTGTTCAATTAGCCTTTGCTAATGTCATCTTTTGTCGTGGTAACGATACATTGTCTGCTAAATGAGTCATTTGACTCGGGTGATTCCGATTGCTGGGTATAAGCTAGTGCTAGAAATGTGTTGCTGATGTTTGGAAACTCTAGTTGAGCATGGTATAACTTTTCTCCTCTTTTCTTCTTCATCTTCCACTTCATCTCCTCGATCTCCTAATGCGTCAGTTTATACCTTAAACCAAACATGCCAATCTCTTGTTGAGCTGAGAGTGACTCTTCATCTGTGGCCACATACACACCATAAAAAATTTGCATTCGTGGTTCTTCCGTCTCTTCGCTCCCAATGCATGGAATGGTAGTTTCTTTGTATATGGCATAGTCTTGCCACCCCCCTAAACACCATCACAACTTGGCCATTAGACGTAAACTTGACCTTCTAGTGTAAGCTAGATGGTATAGCTCCAACTAAGTGTATCTAAGGCCTCCTTGGAAACAAATTGAAAGACCTTGGTATGTCCAACACTTGGAAGGGAATTGTGAACCCTTGTGAACCAATTTCAATCTACAATTCAACTTCCCCCAGTATCTCTCTCTTAGAGCCATCGAAAGCTCGCATAGTGATTGAGCTCGACTTCAATTCTGATGCGTCTATTCCTAGTAGGTTCAGTGTAGATAATGGACACACATTCAAAGACAAGCCATTGTTAATCAGTACTCGAGCCACTACCATATCTTTGCACTTAACTACAATGAATAATAACTTAGTGTGCTGGTCACTCTTTTCTCTTAATTCTTATAGCGAGAAGGCTATTTAATCTATAGCAAAGATAGAATTGATTATTAAACCCAATTTCTCAATTGAAATACCTTTAGGAACCTTGACTTCATGAAGTAATTTCACAAGCGCCTTACGATGTAAATCAAAGGATAAAAGAAGGCTCATCAAACAGATTTGAGTAGGGACCTTAGTTGGCTGATCCGTGATCTTATATTCATTGGCCTTTATGATCCTCTTAAGGGGATTATGATCCCTTACTTCCTGTAGACACTCCCTTTTTACCTCATTAGTTTTTGTTTTTAATAATAATAAAAAAGAGAGCCAAAGTTGATTTACATTTTGTGTGCATAACATAACAAGAAAAAAGCTTGGCCCAGCTGGCCGAGCTTCTGACCACACATGCTGCAAGTCTTGGGTTTGAAACGCGAGGGATGCAAAATTGCATCCTAAATTGTTTTTGCCTAAGCACGTGCAACACATGCGCGCGTATGCGTGCATCTGATGAACATCTCCCCCTTTCCGAATTCATAGGTCACCAAAAAAGAAAGGAAACAATTTTTTTTTCTCCTATTTTGGACCTGATTTCGTTCATTTTTTGGCCAAATAAAATAAAAAAAATGGAAATCAATAGAGGGTGTGGAGTAAAATCGGAAACACATCAAATTTGAATAAATTGATAAAGGGAAGTGCATAAAAAATATACTCAAAGTTCGGCCAAAATAAGGAAATACACATATGGGTCCGATTTTTTTGGACAAAATCTTGTGTGTAATATTCTATTTAATGGCACATTTAGGGCAAGTGAAGCTCCTGAAACACAAATATATTTTTCGATACTTCAATTATTACAAATTCATGTTCAATTTTGGCTAAAAATATTCAAGAACCTTAAGTAGCCATTAAGCTAATTTCGGTAAATATAAGTTTCCTCGTTCAAAATTGATGCCATAAAGCTATACATAAGACCATGGGGAAACGATTAGAGGAGGCCTTCAAAAAGAAAAAAACACAAATTTCGGTCGAAATTGCTTAAATTGTAACCGGTGAGTTCCCATTCTCTCTTCGATTTCTCTCAAATAAGGGAAAATCGAAACAAATCACGACTACCAAACACTTTTCCATCACTTGAGGAGTGAAACCCAGTAGTCAATTAGGTGTAATCTTCCCAGATTCGCTTTAATTGAATTGAAGAATAAGATATACGGTTCATGTCATTTAAGCTTTGGCTTGCTTCGAATTAGGAAAGTTAGGAAGTTCGGATCGAGAAATTGGTTGAGGGGTTTTGTTTTTCACGATGCCAGGAGTTGTTTTGACCGTTCAATTTGCACCGTTGTTGGCCGGAGTCACTTGAACTATCGTCGACCGAACCACTGTCGGTCAAACCGCTAGTAAGGTAAGCCTCAAAATCTTTCTTTAATTTTTTTTTTTTGTGAAACAATACATTAAATAATAATATTTTTTCTTTATAAATAATTAAATATTATTTGTTGCATTTGATTATAAAAAATAAAAAAATAATTAAAAATATTAAAAAAACAATAATAACAATGTACATATTCATGTTTGTGTTTTATTACTCATCTAGAAAAATGTTTTTTTTGAAAAATAAAAATTTTTAAATGTTTTTTAAATAAAATTTAAGATTTTTTTTTAAAAAGGACAAAAAATATAGGGTTTTAGAATTTTTTTCAAAAAAGAAATGGTTAATAACGTAAAGTGAAATTTTATCTTATATAAAATAAACTAACAAATTAAATTTTTATAAAAAAAGTGAACTACGACTTGTCTGATCTTGAATAGCGGGTATATAGGCACCTACGGGGTGACTTCAAATGATAATTTTTTTTATTTAAACATTTTTTTAAAAATAAAGTTTAATTTTGGAAGGTTAAAGTGGTAACCATAAGGTTTTAATAGGATAACCTCCGACTCTAAATCTCTGGTTTTATTCAAAATATTTTATGCAGACTAATAGCTAAATTAAGACTAATCTGCTCAATCAGTCTTAATTTAATAGTTTTTCCCGATCTCAATCGGGTGGCGACTCCTTTTTCTCCAAGTTAGATAAAAAATAAATATTTTTCTTAATTTTAGTCGAGGATTTACATTAAATGGGCATAAGGTTTAGTGCAAATCAAATTAGGAAAAGTGAATAAAAAATTAGGCTCGACACTTCCCCTCTATTATCAGGTCCTAAGACCTCCTTAGAGGATAGTTCCATAGCAGCCTTCCTCTTAATCTCCTTAGCTGAATCATACTCTCCCTAAGTTGGTTAATCTTCCTATCATTGGGGGGACCTTCGTGGTCTGATTTATAGCTTGGTAATTCGGTGATGCAGCCTTATAATTCTTTGGTGGCACTAAAAACATTGAACACAAACTTCTTGGGTTGAATGGTAATTGCCTCCTGCTTCTACTTAGGGTATTTAAAGGTGAAGGACTTAGGGTCAACTCTCACCATGCCTGCTATTTGCTTAGATTTCTCTTCCTTACTCTTAAGGTTATCCTCTTCTTCGAATTTCGGGCCCTAACCTATAGGTGGTGCATTGTGTAGACTCTTGGCAAGAATGAATAGTCTACTAGATATTCAAATGTCCCGAATGGCTCTCCCAATGTATCAATTATGAGAACACCTACTAGATACCTTCTTCCAGTTCTTCTTTGGCTTTAGGTTTATCATAGCCTAAATCTCTTCTTTCTTTACTTTCCTTTCCTTTAGTAGTTGGTGGATTGCGGGTCTAGTTGTGGTGTAATCTCTAAGGTTTCTTATATCCTGTAAGTGACCTTTCTGCTTCAAGTTCTGCTCCATGTGTTCTAGTGTGATGGGGAGCTCATCCAGATCTATCTTTGGCCTACATTCTTCAGCGATGATCACATTAACGGAAGGCCTAGGGCTTGGCAAGGGATTGTTATTGACATTAAGTGTTAGAGCTTCTACAAAGTCCAATTGAACCAATTTAGCATCTATAAGGTCTTGTATCTTGTTCCACAACCTTTAACAGTTATTCTTAGAATGCTCCTCTTGCCCCAAATGATACTTACAATGAAGGTTGGGGTTGTAATCTTTGGGTCTATAGTTATCAAGAGGTACCTCAAAATTCAATTGATTCTCATCTCAAAGACAGTGAAGAACTTAGCTTAAAGGGATAGGGATTTTAATGGAATGCCTTCTCCGTTAGCATCGGTTCGGATCTTGCTCGAGGGCATTCTAGTTTGTTTGCATGGTTAATTGTGGTGTTAGCCTAGTGTGATTCCATGTGGTTACCATACCAAGGTTGTTTCCCTGCCCTTACTAACTGGCCTAGCCTCGAGTATTTAACTTTCTTTTCTACCTCTTCCAAAATGGGGAGCCTTCCAAAAGAGATTACATTCTTAATATGGCATCCCGCCTCTACTATCTCGGTAAAGCTTGCGATAGCATGCCCCATTAAATTCTAATAGTAAGGCTTACCTAAGGTATTGATGAACATGTAAGTTAAATCCTTCTCTAGTAGGGGATAGTTATTTCGGCAGCTACACCCTTCCACCATTGTGCATATTTCTTGAAAGACTCGTTACTTTTCTTCCTTATATTATTTAGGTCCCAAATGAATGGAGTTGATTCAACATAAAACTTGTATTGGTTATAAAAGACCTTTGCCAACTTATCCCATGTGTCTATCTCATTCAAATCTAGTTAGGCACACTACTCCAGAGTTGGCGCACTATCTTGAAAAATCTGCACCATCAACTGCTCGTACCTTATATATTTAGCCATCTTTTTGATATAGAGTGTGGCATGAAGTTTTGGGCAGCCTGTACCATTACACTTTTCAAAATTTGGGATCTTGAACTTATTAGGGAGTTCCTCATCTTCATAAATGGGCAGATTAACTAGATTAGTCTGCTTAAATCCATCAATTCCCTAGAAAACCCTCATCTTCTCGTGGAACTTTTGGAGTAGCTTCTTTTCCATATCTTGCTACTTTTCCTCAAACTCTGTCCTTAAACTTTCACTACCATCATTTCCCGACTCATCTCCAAGGTTTGAATTGACAATCTGTTCAAGTTCAATCTGATCTACTTAGACTGCTTTGTCAACATGTATTTGATTGATGGTGTGTGTTAGGGTCTGCATTTGCTCGGTTAGTTGTAGCATAGTTTGTTCGAGAGCCGTAATTCTCTGATCAGGGTTACCGTTATCGATGTTTTTAGCCATTCT
Source organism: Laguncularia racemosa (assembly GCA_037954665.1). Classification (NCBI taxonomy): domain Eukaryota; kingdom Viridiplantae; phylum Streptophyta; class Magnoliopsida; order Myrtales; family Combretaceae; genus Laguncularia; species Laguncularia racemosa. The sequence continues at coordinate 953,120 of JBBMOL010000056.1, forward strand.
TGCTCTTGAGCGAGTGATAATCAGGGTCTTGAGAAAGCCTACCTACTTAGGAGTTATCTTTAAGATCTGTAACATGATCAAAATCCATTAGGTTTATTTAAATCCATGATTTCGCTTTTCCTTTTCCTTGCGTTTTTTTGTTGTTTATTTTTGTTCATTTATTATTATTATTTTTGTTTATTTTTTTTCAATTTCACATAGGGATGTATATAAATACATGCATGGTAGTGATGGATAAATACTATAATAGATCACAATTGAATAGTAATGTGACACATAATTCGACTCGTAAAACTGCAATCTCTTATTAATGTTCAAATAATTACATGAATTAAACAAACGCAAAGCTCTATCTAAAATAAAAGAAAGTAAACTAGTAAACTTTTTTCTTTCTTATTTACTATTTATTTATTTATTTATATAAAACTTAATTGCTTTTCTCCTATACTGACTTGGTTAAATCGCTTCTGCTTCTTCTGTCAGCTATTGGATTCGTTCATCTTTTTCCTTCAATTGGTCTTTTAAGTACTAGATAACTTGTTGGGACTGCTTATGCTTCTTTTTCTAGTAATCTGCAGCCTTCTTCCATTTTTTATGCAGGACCTCTACCTTTGCTTGTATAGTGGCTCTATATCCTTCCTCTTCCAGTGTTAGATTCTATAATTCTAGCTCATGCTTGAACACGTCGGGAGACTCATATTGCGCTTGACTAGTGTTCTTCATAAAATCATAGATGAACTATTAAGTAACCCTGTAGGCCCCAATCTTTCCATCTAGCTCACCTAGGTCTGCTATTTTCTTCACCTCCTTATTTTCCCATAAATCCTTAATATTGTTGAGGTAGGCGATCTTGGTTGCCAGTGGTATGTTAGCATCTTGATAGTTGAGGGTTACTCATTCCAGTGACCCTATATAGGTAATGTCTTGCAAAGGGCGTAATTGTCTTGCAACTTAAGCCATGAAGTAACCCGTGCAACCTATAATACCAATTAGAGGCACACTTGGATACTTCTCACATCCGAGTATGGCTTTTGTGCAATGTTTTCACCTAGCCATCTGATTGGAATCGGATCATTTTAGTTACAGGATTGCTTACTCGAGTTAGAACCAAAGGGCTATAGAATCTAACATTGAGAGTTCTACTTGATTAGATGGAACACGAAGAAAATCACATAGTAACTTCATTCTTGTACATGATTGTTTTACATTCAATTAAGTGCATTTGTCAGTACTTTAGGATAACAACCAAGTAAACAAAATAGAAAGTGACTCACTTTGAACCAATGACTCACCTTGAACCGACGATAATCCACTTAGGCTGGCAACTTAGCTTTGCGTTTTCTTTTAATTGTTTTGCCAACATTTGTCTCTTTTAGAAGGCTACTATAAATACCCTTTTAATAGAAACAAAAAGACAACATTTGACATTTTTACATATACACGAGTGGGGCTATTCTCTTTTCATTGAAAACTTTTATCAATCCTTCGATTGTGGCGAGTGAAGGCATAGAGATTGTTGTGTGTTATATCAACAATATCGTGCTAGGACCCTCCTCTACTAGTGCGTAATATTTGGTAAGGGATTAGGTATGTTTTTGCGTGGTGTTTGGGTTATTTGGTTTTAGCTTGTTGTAATTTGTCTTTGGAACTTTTGTGTTTGTTTGATTTCTCCTTGTATTTCAGCATATCACCATCCATGCAATATCTCCCAGCTTAGTCATCTTGAGTAACCTGCACCATTATCGAGTTAATGTGTCATTGGGCAACTTAACCCGAGTAACAAAGTTATCCACTATGTCCACTTGTGGAGCTAATGACCCCCTCATCAAATCTACTCCAAATGCCTTGATGTGGCTAACAAACCATACTATTAATAAGGTGGGCCCTCCCTTCAATATGCCATGACCTTATTGCTTCACAAAATTCAAGGCTTGGATCTATTTTGCTAATATTGTCGGGACATAGGACTTACCTATTAGAAATTGAGAGACTAATTTAGCTACCTTGAAATGGAAGTTGGATCACTGTTGTCAGAAAAGAATAGATGCAAATGCTGCCAGTATGAATGCATTGATGCTATTCCTTTGCCAATCATCATATCCTCCACAAAAAATGTCCTACCTATTGAGATATGCTAATGAGTACGCATACTAACTACCTAATGTGAAAAATTGGATACACTTGTCTTTGCATTCAATATTGAGATATTGCGTTCCTATCTTACTGAGCTATTAGCTCACTCACAGATTTTGTAATGTAGGATTCGATTACATAAATTATCACTTTGGGTGTCGTACCATGGTAAGTACTATTGTCACAAGAACTCTAGGATAAGAGGTAAGATGAAGAGATAGCATGAGTACTTTTGTAGAACTTGATAATTTCAGATTATAGAAAGTTTGTAAATATTTAATTTGATCCAGAGGGATCTTCAATTGTATTTTTGTTATGGAACCTGGATGACGCCCACTATTGAACTATGCGCATATAGTTTTCGTTGAATATGGATTGACTTTATTGAGATAAAGGAATATCAGAGGTATTCAATTTAATAAATTATTGTGATTTAACAAGTTGACTTATTTTGGTTTAAGACACTTTATGGTTGCTTAGTAGGGGCCGAACAACTATGGCGGGTTGTCGCGAATTGGGTATCCTATGGGCGTGATGTAATTTATATTTTTTCCCATTATTAATACATTTGAACCATCAATGATTTTCCATAGATAATTCATATTAAAATTCTCTATTCTCTTTCATTAACTTGCCTTCTATACTTTTCAATAAATCACTTGCTTTATGTGCTGAAATTAAAAAAAAAAGAAGATTACATTCTCTTATCTTCTATCAATTTCAATGAAAAAGGATACATGAAAATTAATGTACCACATATATTGATAAGTAATGAATAATAATATTTAAATATATTTTAATGATAGTAAATATTATATTTATCTTAAAAAAGCTTACTAAATATCATTATTTTACTAATACTTGCTTGCTATTCAAAGAGTAAGTAAGGCAAGCTTACTCTCAAATTATTTTTTGAGTTTAACTCAATATTTATTTAGGTTTAATTAGGTAACAAACTAGTTGAGCTTAAGTTTGAGTTCAATTTATTCAAGTAATTTATCGAATTAAGTTTGAGTTTTATAATTTTCAAATTAAATAAATTGAATACGTTCATGGGTTGGGGTTCCATGTTTGGGGTCACTATTCAATTTTCCATGGTAGGGGCCTTAAGTAATTAGGTATACTCCTCTAAAGTAGGTGCCAATTTGTAAGGCCTGAAATCAAATGATGATGATCTAGAATCCAAAAAATGGGCCAAAGCTCTAACCAGATCTCACTCAAGTTGCACCTTCATTAGGGAAATTATTGGACTGATCTTTTGCATATGCAATCATGTTGTTCTTGATTGAATGTATTAAACCATCTATGCAAGGTTTTCATAGGATAAGCATACTGGTCCATATCGATTTCATTGACATACTTTGATTGATTCTCAGTTTGGTTCTCCATTTTATTACAAAATACAATAGGAAAAAAGGAAAAAAATCAAAATTTTACAAAACTAAAGAAATGTAGGAAAAAGAGATTACAAAGACTATGATTCTTGAACATTAACAGGGTTGTAGCTTTACACTCTAGTGCCACATTACTTTTCATTTGCAGGAAAACAAACAAACAAAAAAAATAAAATGAGAAATAGATAGAGAAATAAATAAAATGCGCACGCATGGGAATGAGGGTAAGTTCTAAAGGTCCTTTAGCTCTATAATCGAGGGTTACATCGAAGCTTGGAGCAGAATTACCTAATTGCCATCAAGCGATAGTATACACCATTACAACTTGACGGGTATACAATGGCGTTCCATCCTAACTTTTTAAACAACCCACGTGCGTCCATATCTAGACATGCATAAAAAAGAAAATTTCATGGTGGCCCATTAGACCCTCTTTCCTCTTTTCCTTTTTTTTTTTTAATGCATCACTCAAAACCCAATTAGTACCACTATTTACAAAAATACTTCACAAGGTATACAATAAAATAAGAAAGACATATACAAGAAATTAAAGGCCTTTTAGACATATTTGAGAAAATTGCTGCATAGCTAGCCCACTTTTAAAAAGAGGCCCCCAACGGAGTCGCTATTTTGTCAAGTCTAGTTTTTAAATCATTTTTCTCAATTTTAATCTATACTAAATCCCACCCATTTGATATAGATCACTTGACTAAACTAAGAAAAAATATTTTTTAAAAGGAGTCACCACCTACCTAAGTTGAAAAATAAAGTTAAGGTTAATTAGGTGGATTAACTTTAACTAACTACTAGTCTATGAATTCTCCTAAAAAATATTTTAGAAAAATATGAACAAGAGATACCGGATTTAGGGGCTGACCTATTAAAACCTAAACGGTTACCATGTAAAATTTTCAAGAATATTTACTAAAAGGCCTTTATATTTTAATATTTATTTTTCATGTATCTGCTACTATATATTATAATATGCTTATTTATTATTATTATTTTTATGTTTTTATAAGATTTTGAATTTATGCTTAAAAAAAAGACTAAAGTTTGAAGTTTATTATACTAATTTTTCTAAATTTTTTATTTTAAATAATTTTTTCTAAGGTTTTTGTCTTATTTAATTTTTATAAAGTTTTTATCTTTTTTTTTTTTAGTTTTTCTTTCATTATTTTATTTAATTTTTCCAAACCTAAAGTTTTTATTTTTTTATTATTATTTTTCTTAACCTAAATTTTTTATTTTATTATGGTTATTTTTCCTAACCTAATTTTTTTATTTTATTATGGTTGTCCCGAAAGTGCCTATATACTTGCTAGCCATGATCAAGTCGTTCATAGTTCGCTTTTTCTTTTATAAAACTTTAGTTTATTGATTAATTTTATTTAATAAAAAGCATTAGGTTTACTTTATTTAATCATTTTAATTTTTATTAAGAAAATACTTAGATGGCCTAGATTATTAAATGATTATTTTTAGAAAAATCCTAAAATAACCAAAGTTTGGGGAAAACCTCATATTTAATTTTTATTATTTAAAAAAAAACTCTAAGTGATAAAACCCTAAAATACTATATTTTAATATAAAGTTTTTTATTTTTATTTTATTATTATTATTATTTTATTTATTCATTTATTTGTATTTTTATCGTTTTCACTTTTTATTGAATTTTTATTTCTAAAATTTTATCTATACTAAAATTTTTTACTTATTTATTTTGATTTTCTAAATTTTTTACTTTATTTTTTTTTATTTCTAAGATCCTAACTTATACGAAAATTTTATTTATTTTATTTTATTCTTTTTTTTTCTTTCTTTCTAATACCTTGGTTTATACTAAAGATTTTTATTATTTTTATTATTATACATTTCTTTTAAAGGCTTTTATTTAATTAAATTTTTTTAGATTTTTATTTTTTTGCCATTGGGTGATGGTATACACCACGACAATCTAATGAATACTCCAAATTTATTATCTTCAACTTCTAAACTATAGATAAGCCTAAAAAAAAATAATAATAATAATAAAAAAGAAATTAAAATTGAATTAAAAAAAATCACCAATCAGATTACTAGAATGGGCACGAGTCAAGTCAAATCACAGCAACTGGGGTTCTTTGTCGACGATATTCCATTGGAGATTAGAGGCGGCTAAGGAGTGATTCCCTAGGTTATTGGGGGTGTAGATTCCAAATTTGGGACCATTTTCACCTGAAGAAGAGCCTAAGTTGGTGTTCCAAGGAGTGGCCAAGGGTGGTGATTGTAGGTATCTACGGTTAGTGGTTTTTGAGGTGTTGTCGAACTAAGGAGGTGGCATTCCTAATCTAGGGGTTGATTAACACCTAAACGGGGGTGTATATGTGGCATTTCAGGCAATGGACGTAGCGGTCGGCGATGAAGATAGGGTTTTTGAAGTGGGGAACACGAGTCTTTTTCTAATGATTTTTTTTCCAATCCCCTGCTTCTAGTGCTTCTATGGTATTTATAGGCACCATTAAAAAGCTTGGAGGAGATCGAATTGCAACAAATCGACTTTTGGATCAACACATATAATGCAACTCCCAATTTGATTTAATCCATTTTTAGTTAAAGATTGGTGTTAATCTTTGTTTCCAGTGTGAATTTGATGGGATTACGTTGAGGAATGGGTTTGTTTTGCGTGGATTTGCTCAAATCCTCCTCTATCCGTCCTTTGTAAGCTTCGGCATATGTTTGAGGAAGAAGATCACATGTCTCGCATGTGCCTCCTTCAACCAATAGCGTGTTGCCATGTGGCAGCTAGGGAGAAAGAAAAAGTGAAAACGACACAAAGTGCCCTCCACACGATTCAAACCTACAACCCAAGACTCCTTCGCACGCATCGGGTGACCACACGGACCAGCTAGGCTAACCGTTTTCTCGGTTTTCTATTACAATTAAATTGCATATGAGCTAACAATCCTAATTAATTTTTATTGATTTGAGGTTCCCGAGCTTAATTTAGAGTTTCATATTTTCTTATTTTTATTGAAACTATTCAAAAAAAATTTTATTAATATTTTTTATTTTTTTCATTTACTTTCATTTTATTCATTTTTTTTCTTTTCCTTTTCTTTCTTTTATTATTATTATTATTATTTATTTATTTATCTATTTATTTATATATATATTTTTTTAAACAAATCTAGACAAGGGCAAAAATATGGAGTTTGGCATATGTATGCCTTCTTATATATATAAGAAGGCATACATATGAATATGAGTATCGGAGTACCTTTATATACGTATATATAAGAAGGCATACATATGAATATGAGTATCGGAGTACCTTTATATAGATGTGTATATGTATGTATACTATGTTTACATAATATTCAAATATATTTTATTCATTTATGTATAAGTATATATGTACATGCATACACATAAACATATACTATATTTACATATATTAAAATATATATACATATATGTATATGTATGTATGAATCTATGTGTATTAGGGGCAAACCTAAGGGGAGCCAAAAGGAGTCTTGGTCGAGAAAAAATTAATTAATTAAATTTATTTTTAAAGTAAAATATATATTATATTTATATTTTTAAGTATAAATATTATTATGTAAAATTGTATGGTTTAGTGGTTAAAGATTTGTTTTTACATACTCAAGGTCATGGGTTTAATTCTTATTAGAGTTACTTTTATTTTTTCAAGTTATATTTATTATCTATCTCTCAATAAATGATTTTCATTCTCTTTCTCTCTCTCTCTCTCTCTTTTTTTATTTTTTTTACCATAATTAGTAAAATTGAGTTTCATTAATAAAAAAGATAATAATTAACTAATTAAATTTCCAATAAACATTATTTGTTTATTTGTAGTTTTATGATAAATAATAATTATATTTGATACTATAAGTGTTTTAATCATATTGCTTAAAATAATAATTATATTCAATACTAAGATTTTCTTTCACTATCAATATTATGAAAAGAAATGAGTATTATTAAATAATCAATTGTCTAATTATTTATATTGAATATATATATATATATATACGACATTACTAATGAAATAATCTTACAAAGTCATTATAAAGAAGTTATAAAATATTATATTATTTATGTTATATTATCATTTTCATTGTACTTATAATTTTTTATTTAAATACTTATGATTTATTTTTGTAAATGATAAAACTTATACAAGTTTTTATGTCTTAATTTCAATTTTTATAGATTGAAAGTAACATTATGATTAATATATATACTAATGAAATGCTAAAAGGTTTATTATTTAATCTTTTATAAAATATATCAAGTACCTGTAATCAATACATAAAGAAAAATTAAATTTACTTTTATTTAGTATTAGATTGTGTTGAGGGTATATTTATTTTTTTATATATAAGAAGTATTATAATTATAATTATAATGATAAGGGAATAATTTTCTATGAGTAATTTTAATATTAATTTTAATATAACTTTGCGTTTGTCTCTGATGCGTATACATAATGCATATGTTAATATATATATATATATATATATAGGGAGACATAGGTATGTATGAGGACATTTATAGTTTATATAAATTTGCATATACGCATATACTATATTTACATAATATTAAAATATACATCCTATGGGTGTGTTGGTCCAAGTGCAGGGTCATGTGTGTACTGCATAGGAATGCACTACACGTGGCCTAATGAGAGAAGTAACACATATAAGGATGATCAGGGAGTAACTGAGATCGGGAGGAGGAATAGGCAATCTCGAATGAGGCTCAACACTATGGTGACAAGTAAGTATTCTGTGAGAATATTGTGGTTTTGATCTTCTAAGAAAAATTTGGTTGAGTAACGACATTTTTCCAAAAAATGTCCCATTTCAATGAGGAAGCATAGGGTATTTATAGGTGTTGTCGAGTCTAATTTTTGAATTTCCCATTCCTAATCCGATCTATACTAGACCCTGTGCTCATCTAATGTAGATTCTTGACTTGAGTTAGAAATTTCGTTTATTTTGGAGTCGCCATCCAACTGTTGTTGGGAAAGATTGAATTAAGACTAATGGAGCGGATTAGTCCTAATTTGGACCACTAGTCGTCGTGATTTCCTCTTCTTGTTTTTGTGAAAAGAGGAAAGGGGAAAACTAGAGTTTCTAAATTCGAAGGCTAACCTATTAAAACCTTACGGTTACCACCCAATCTCCTAAAATTTACTCCATCTAGAAATGTCTTTTATTTTATTTTTATTGTCTTTATTGTATTTTTGAGTGAATTATTCTAGGAAAACGATTTTTTATTCCTTTTTAGGTTGCCCCAAATGGGTGCCTACGTACCTGCTATTCAGGATCAAACAAGCCGTAGTTCGCTTTTCCTGAAAAATTTTAATGTGTTTGTGAATTTTAATTATGAAATTTCTTTTGATTTATGTTTTTATCATTTTAGGATTTTTCTAAAAAAAATCTAAGCCTAAGGTCGATAATTTGATTTTTGAAAGTGATATTTTAAGGAAAAACCAAATTTGGATTTATTTAAGAAAATGATTTTTCTAAGTGATAAAAATTCCATTTTTCTATTTTTTCACTCATTTCTACTATTATAAATTTTTATTGATTTTTTATAATTTTTTATAATTTTTATTAAATTGTTATTGAAAATTTTCTCATAGATTTTTATCTATCCTATTTTTAAAATCTAAATTATTATTATTATTTTTCTAATATTTTTATTATTTTCTTTATAAATTTTCTACATTTTTATTATTTATTATTATAATTTATTATTTTTAATTTTATCATTAAATCCTAAAAAAAAATCCAATTTCTAACATTTTTCTATTTACAAATAAATAAATAAATTCGAAATAAGTAAAATAACTAAATAAAATAAAAAAATTGAAAAATTCGACTTACCTAGATTTGGGTTGGTGTGCGGGTCAGGTCGATCGGACGCGGTGGCTGGAACTGCTCGTCGGCGACGTTCCGGTGGCCCTTTTTGTTGAATGAGGGGTGTTTCTGAAGCTTCCAAGGATGACGAACCTAAAATCGGTGGTGGTTGTGGTCGAAAACCTCCCCAGGCGGTGTTTCAAGGCGGTGTTAATCGGCGGTCGTGCTAGAAAACTCCGGCGAAGCTCTAATCTCCCTTATTTTCTCTCTTTCCTCACTTTTGATCCGTGATTTTGCTTCTCCACTCCATCCTCTATTTATAGGCGTTCGAAATCGAGCTGGATAAGCTCGGATTTCCACCGATCGAAGCAAATCGGATTTGCGGTTAAAAAACCAACTCCGATTTGTGTAAATCCATCGATTTGATTCCAATTGGATGATGTTTATCGTATTTCCGTTGAAGATCTGTTGGATTTGTGCAAAAAATCGAATCAAAACGGCTGAAATTCGGATTTTTCTCCTCGTTGGCGATCTCGGACCGAGGTTGAAGACAATCACGCGCCCGGCGCGCGTGTTCGCTCCAGCCAATCAGATGCTGCCACGTGTCCTAGGCAATGAAGAAAAATTGCAAAATGCGGAATCTGCTTCCCCCGCGTTTCGAACTCGTGACCGAGCCCTCCCGCGCGCGCCTTAGGCCATGGTTCGGACTAGCTGGGCTAGCCCACTTTCACGATTTTATTTATTTCGCAAATTGCATTTATGCAATGCGATTTTTTTATTTTTTTGTATTTTTTGAAATTTCAAAAATTTTTAAAAATCATTTAACCCTTATTATTGCCATTTCTGAAATTATTTTCCAAAATTGATGTATTTTCCTATTTATTTTTATTTTTTGAACATTTTCCTATTTTTGCTAAATTAGAGAAAAATATGGAAAAATTGGGAAAAAATTGGAAGTTACTTATTATTGATTATTATTGATCCTTAGGGCAAAAATAGGGTGTTTATAGGTGTCGAGTCTAATACTAGACCTTATGCTCATCTAATGTAGACCCTCGAATTGAGTTAGGAATTTCATTTTATTTTGGAGTTGCCACCCAACTGTGGTTGGGAAAGATTGAATTAGGACTAATTGAGCGAATTAATCCTAATTTAGATCACTACTCAGCAAGATTTCCTCTTTTTGTTTTTTGTGAAAGAGGAAATGGAAAACCGAAGTTTCTGGATTCGAAGGCTAACTTATTAAAACCTTAAGGTTACCACCCTATTCTCCTGAAATCTAAACCTTATCCAAATGTCTTTTATTTTATTTTCGTTGTCCTTTTGTTGTGTTTTTGAGTAACTTATTCTAAGAAAATGATTTTTTTTATTCTTTTTAGAGTTGCCCCAAAGGGTGCTTACGTACCTGCTACTCAGGATCAAACGGGCCGTAGTTCGCTTTTCCTGAAAAACTTTAATGTGTTTGTTAATTTTAATTATGAAATTACTTTTGGTTTACGTTTTTATTATTTTAGTATTTTTTCTGGAAAAATCTAAGCTTAAGCTTGATTATTTGATTTTTCGAAAAATAATAATTTTAAGAAAAAAAAGAAAAAAAAATTTGGATTTATTATTAAAAAGCATTTTTCTAAGTGATAAAAATTTATTTCTCTATCTTTAACCTACCTCTAATATTATTGTTTTTTTATATTAATTTTTCTAATTTTCTAATTATTTTTTATTAATTTGTATTAATTTTTATTAATTAATTAAAAATTTTCTCTTATATTATTTATCTAACCTAAACTAAAAATCTAAAATTTATCATTATTTTATTATTTTATAATTTTTTTTATTTTTTTTCACTTTTTTATTTTTTTATTTTTATTTTTATTTTCTATTATTCACTCTAAATTAAATCCTAAAAAAAACTAATCTAAATTCTAATATTTTTATATTTTTTTGAATTATAAATAACAAATAAATAATAAATTCGATAAATAAATAACTAACTAAAAAATACAAAAAAAATTGAAAAATTCGACTTACTAGGATTTGGGTCGGTGCGCGGGTCGGGTTGGATTGGGTCAAAGTGGGTCGGGTCGAGTCGACAGTCACGGCGGTTGGACGTGTTCGTTGACGGCGTTCCGGCGGCTTTTTGAGGAGGTTGAGGAATCGTTTCCTAGGTTTTCGGGGGTGAGGAATTCAACTGTGGTGGTGGATTGCTCCAAAAACGCCTCCTGGTGGCGGTTCAAGGCTTAATCAGCGGTCTCGGCTTGGGAAACTCTAGCAAAGCTTCGATTTCTCTCTTTTTCTCACTTTTGATCCGTGCTTCTGCTTGCTGCCTTCATTCTCTATTTATAGCCGTAAGAAATCGAGCTGGATAAGCTCGGATTTCCTTCGATTGAGATGAATTGGATTTGCAGTTAAAACTCTCCTCCAATTTGTGCAAATCCATCAGTTGGTTGCGGTTTGATTCCAATTGGATGATGTTTATCCTATTTTAGTTAAAGATCTGTTGGATTTGTGCAAAAAATCAAATCAAAAAGGCCAAAATGCGATTTTTTCCTCGTCGGCGATGATCTCGAACGAAGGAAGAAGAAGGTCAAGTGCTCGGCACTTGCGTTCTGCCTCCTCTGCGTTTCGAACCCATGACCAAGCCCTCCCCCTGCACGCATGAGGCCGTGGTCCGGACCAGCTGGGTTAGCCCACTTACTCGTTTTTTTTTTTTTTTTTTTTCGCAATTTGCATATATGCAATGCGATTTTTATTATTTTTGTATTTTTTTAAATTCTAAAAATTTGTAAAAATCATTTAACCCCTTTTATTACTATTTCTACAATTATTTTCCAAAATTGATGTATTTTTTGAATATTTTTCCTATTTTTGCTAAATTAGAAGAAAAATTGAAAAATGATTATTATTGATCATTAGGGACAAAAATGGGGTGTTTACAATAGGATTTTGCCATGAATTTTTTCCATTAGATGGTGATGACGATTAGCAGTTTTGAGTGAATGAGGCCACATATAGGCTTTTCATTGGTTTAGGCCCATTAGTGACTTTTAATGTGTGAGCCTTATTGAGTAAGGTTAGGTCGGACTGGCCGATTCAACGAGCCCTACCTTAAGGCCACCATACCAAATATCTCATGATCATCTCAAAACATGGACTTCACTCTTTAAGCCTTGTCATCTCGGTCCAAAGAGTCAAATCTATTAAAGTATCAAGTTAAAAGCTCATTAATTGAATTTAGCCATCTACATTTTGCTCCTTGACTAAAGTCCTTTGAACGAAGTCATTTGGGTTTAGGCATCAAATAAGCCTTCATAATGGTTAGGAAATTACTTGGTGCATGTGCGCTTGTGGAATAGCTACAGTATTGCCGTATACGCATTTGCACAATTTATATTACAAGAGCAGGTGTCGGCATTGCATATAATTTATGTTTTTTTTTTTTTTTGGCATTTTGAGAGATGAACTTGAGACCTCTTGCACGATCCAAGCAATTAAGAAAAAGGAGTGGATCCATGCCATGGAACAAGAGATCCAAGCTCTTGAATCTAATGACACTTGGGAAATCACTTATCTACCTAAGGGAAAAAAAGCTATTGGATGTAAATGGATATACAAAATAAAATATAGATCGGATGGTAGTCTAGAAAGATACAAAGCAAGGTTGGTAGCTAAGGGGTATACACGAATTGCATGTCAAGATTTTCATGATACATTTTCCCCTACTGTGAAGTTAAGTACTGTTAGAATTGTGATAGCCATTTCTGCTACATATTCATGGCCTTTACATCATATTGATGTTAACAATGCATTTTTACATGGATATCTGAATGAGGAAATATACATAGCACCTCTTGAAGGCTATGATAAAGCATAGAATAATCAAGATTGCAAGTTGAAGAAATCATTATACCATCTCAAGCAAGCCTCTCGATAGTGGAATGTGGAAATATTAACTTTTCTTATATCTGTAGGCTTCTATCAATCAAAGCATGATTATTCTCTATTTACTCAACAAACGACTACTGGTTTTGTCGTGGTTCTTCTCTATGTGGATGGCATATTGATCTCTGGGTTTGATGAAGCATGCATTTGTAATTTGAAGAAACAATTAGATGATGCATTTGCTATAAAGGATTTAGGACTGGCAAGATATTTCCTTGGTCTGAAAATATGCAGAGCTGACATTGGTTACTTGACTAATCAAAGGAAATTTTTATTAAATATGTTGGAAGAGGCTAGTTTGACTACTGCAAAGCCAACTAGGATGCCTCTAACTACTAGACTAAGGTTGAATCGGGAAGATAGTGATCTACTTTACAATCCGACTTCATTCATCGACTAGTGGGCAGATTATCGTATCTTAACTTAACCAAACCAGACATTAGCTTCATAGTTCATCATCTAAGTACTTTTCTAGCTAGTCCTCGTATGCCACACATACAAGCTGCATTGCATGTTCTAAAGTACCTTAAAGGAACTATTTCCTTAAGATTATTTTATCCTACTATAAAGGATCTTTCATTTCATGGTTTTTCATATTCTGATTAGGCTGTAGATGTTATGGATGGAAAATCAGTTAATGGATATTGCATTATGCTTGGATTAGCCTTAGTCTCCTAGAAGACAAGGAAATAACACATTGCATCAACATCTTCAACAGAAGCAAAGTATAAAAGCCCCGTTGTAGCAACAAAGGAAATCTTATGGACTTCGTATATTTTATGAGATCTTCATGTCTTAGTTAAACTTCCTATATTGTTGCATTGTGACAACAAATCCACACTACTCATTGCTGCAAATCCCTACTATCATGCTAGGACAAAACATATTGACATTGATATCCACTTCGTTTGAGATCACATTTCTTTTGGTCTTATTTTTGCTAAGTTCGTTCCATTAAAGTTACAACTTGCTGATCTGTACACCAAATCACTTCAAGAAATGCAACTTCTTAAGGCTCAAGTTAGGATGTTAAGAAGCACCAACTTGAGGGGATGATGTAGAGATGATGTGTAGAAATTATATAGGTCTAAGTCAGATAAGATAAATACAGTTGGAGTACATGTATCAGGTTGCTATTGGTTTGTTTAGTTAAGTTAGTTGAAATGTGCATTACCATATATATAGGAAAAAAGAAACAATAAAAAGAGCACTTTATGCAGATGAACGAAATTTGTATTTCTTGAATCTCCTCTTCATTTTTGCAATTCCTTTTTGATGAATAGAAACATAAACAAGAATTGATGATATTTTGATAGGCTTAACCTTGGAAAAGGAAAATCATTACTAAGGATTACATGCATATGCTTGGCAGTTCACAAGAATTAGCCAATTAGGACTAGGATGCATGATCTTGTACTTTTATCACAAAGTCATCAAAAGTACTACAAAATGAATGGAGGAGATTGTAGAAATATGTACATATTTAGATATTTATTTGTACACATGTCCTTTCTTCATTGGTTGTTGTTGTATCATATTTCCTATAAATAGTATCTTGTAACCAACTTACCTAATTAAGAATATAGTTAGTTTTTCCTCCATTGTTCTTGTCTTCTTTGCTCTTTAAGGCTTCCTATTGTTCAACTCTATTTTCAAGATTTCTCATGTTCATATATAAACTTCTACAATACAACAATTTATAAGAATGATGCAGGTCTAATTCTTTAACAAGGTATTAGAGCGTTGCAGGTAACAAATTTGTGATTTTTTATTTCAATCATGGGCATTACATTTAGAACTTCATCGATGGCAGTAGGTGATCCGTCTATTATGGATCCTCTATTTTTTTCCAGTTTCAATAATCCAAACATGAACATTAGAACACTAATGTTCAATGGAAACAACTATTTAGGTTGGAGTAGATATATTAAAATGGGTTTAGGTGCAAAATTAAAATTAGGTTTTATCGATGGATCAATTGGTAAACCCTCAGAGAATTCACCTAATTTAGTCAAATGAATGCGTTGTGACTACATGATGCGTTGCTGGATTCTTAAGTCTATGATTAGAGAGATTCCATAGAGTTTCCTTTATTCTCAATAAGTGAAATAGCTATGGGATGGGGTCACTAAGTGGTATGGTGTCTCCAACGAACCTTTGGTGTTCCAGTTACAACATGAAATTAGCAATTTGAAACAAAATAATCAAAATGTTAGAGTTTATTACAATAAACTCAAGAAGTGTTGTGATGAGTTGTAGCAATTACATGGATTTCCAAAGTGCACTTGCAAACAAATGGAGTATTGTACTTGTGGACTTAAAGAGAAGTTTGTGGCATATGAGTTTGAGAGTAAGCTGATGCAATTTCTCATGGGATTAAATGAAGCATATGATGGAGTTCGAAATCAGGTGCTTTCTATGGATCCAATGCTTATAGTTAATAAGGCCTTCTATTTGGTTCAACAAATAGAGAAGCAAAGGTAAGCCAAGAGTATGTTTCCAATGGATGTTGATAGTGCGGCCTTTAATATTAGAGGAAAGGATTTTGTATTGGAAAAATGGAAAGGGAAAAATAAAGGCTATTGTAAGCATTGTCGAGTTGAAGGGTTTACTATCGAGAACTGTTTCAAGATCATTAGTTGCCTTGATTGGTTCAAAGGTCGTAGGACACAAAAAGGAAAGTCTTCATTCATTTTCTGGCCCAAATGTTAATGCTGTGAAGTCTTATGTGTTTAGTTCTCCATTTGATCATGTTCCTCGAATAGCAGTGAAAGGACAACAGTTTAGTTCTCCATATCAGCAAATGATGCAAAATGTTTGCCAAGTAATGTTCAAGATAATGCAGGAGAAAAGGCCACAGAGCACTGCTATGGTGAATCATGTTTAGTTTGTAGTTACACTTGCTACTTCATTTTGTTTGAATGCCTCTAGTAGTTATATAAATTCGTGGATAGTTGACATCAAGGCTATAAATCACATAACCCCTTTCTATAATCTTCTACATAATATCTATGATCTTGTTCATCCTATCATGGTTAGTTTGCTAGATGGAAAGACTATATCTGTACATAAGGTAGGCTCAATTACTATTTCACCGTTACTCACTATTCAAAATGTCTTCTTGGTTCCTCAATTTACTCATAACTTGCTATCTATTCCTAGTCTATTATAAGCACAACATCCCGTTGCTATTTTCACCTCATTCCAATATACCTTTCAAGACCAAAACCTGAACACCATGGCGGCAATATCTAAAGTTTTAAATGTCTTGTATGCACTTCAATCTGAAGAGCTAAAGGAGACTTCTAGTCTAGTTGATATGAATAATTCCTTTTCAGTGTGTAATTCTATTCCCTGTAAAGCAATAAATGAACTTCATTCGATCTACGCAAGAATGGATCATAGTTTTGTATCCAAAATGCAACATATGAATTCTTGTAAGCATTTTGACTTTCACAATTTCCTTTGTAATGTTTGTCAAGAAGCGAAGTTTCATAGACTTCCTTTCTCTCATAGTGAACATGTTTCTAAATTTGCTTTTGAACTCTTACATGTAGATGTTTGGGGACCTTATAGTACTTCTTCTCTATTTGGAGCTAGGTTCTTTTTAACAGTAGTGGATGACTTTACCAAGACTACTCGGACTTTCTTATTGCATCATAAGAGTCAAACACATAGTGTCCTTCAAGAATATTTTGCTTATGCTTCCAATCATTTTCACATAATTCCAAAGTTTATGTGAACGGATAATGGATTGGAATTTTTGTCAAACTTGTGTCAATCCCTTTTCTCTTGACTAGGCATAGTCCATCAACAAACCACTATATATACTCCTCAACAAAATGGTTGAGTGGAAAGGAAACATAGGCATTTGCTAGACACTTCTCGTGCTCTTCGAATTCATGCGAATTAGCCTAAAGAATTTTGGGGAGAGTGTGTTCTTATAGCAACATACTTGATAAACAAAATGCCAAAAGCAAGTTTGGAGTGGAAAACACCGTATGAGTTGTTGTTTGGTTCTCCTCTAACATATGACAACTTAAGAGTTATGGGATGCTTATGTTTTACAACTAAGCATCCTCATCCTAATGATAAATTTGATGCGAGAGGAATTCATTGTGTTGTTCTAAGGTATGCACAAGGGCAAAAAGGATATAAGACTTATGATTTGTCCTACAAGCAAGTCTTTGTTTCTCTAGATGTTATTTTCTTTGAGAACAATTTCCTTTTAAAGATACTATTGTTCTTGATCCTATGTTTCCTTTTCAACCGAATCATGTATTGTTTGAGTCACCATCTTCTTAGAGTATGTCTTAATCCACTTATACTATTGCAACTTAGGATTCTTTTAGTTCCTTTGTTCTTGATGGTCAATCTCTTATCTCTTCTTCTAATCTTCCTTCTGTTGATATATCTATTCTTGCTGATCAGTTTATGTCCAATGATTCTAGTATTTAACCTGTCAATTCCCATTCCCTTAGATTACACCGTTCAACTAGACAAACAAGACCTACTCAATGGCTTCATGATTTTGTATATGCAACGCATCATAATCATGATTTAGTTATTACCCATTCTGTTACTACTTCTTCATCAAAATCTTCACATCAAAATCCTTATTCTCTTTATGATATACATCCCTTTCATGTAGCCTCTTTAGTCGATATGTTAGTCAATCATGAACCATGTAACTATTCTGAAGCATCTCAACAAAAGGAATGGCGAGAAGTTATGCAACATGAACTTCATGCTCTTGAGCTTAATCAGATTGGGATTTGTCTTCTCTACCCGCTAGAAAGAAGGCAATCGGTTCCAAATGTGTTTATAAAATCAAACACCATCCAGATGGAACTATAGAATGCTATAAGGCTTGACTTGTTGCTAAAGGGTTTACCCAAATTGACAAGGAGGATTATCATGACACATTTTCGCTTGTTGTCTGTTGAGTCTAATTTTTGAATTCCCATTCCTAATCCGATCTAAACTAGACCCTATGCTCATCTAATATAGATTCTCGACTTGAGTTAGGAATTTCGTTTGATTTTTTTTTTTTTTTTAATTATTTTTTATTATTTTTCTACATTATTAAATTCTAGAAAAATCTAATTTCTACATTTTCCTATTTATTAAAAATAACACATAAATAAATAAATAACTAAATAACAAATAATTAATTAATTAATTAATTCAGAATAAATAAATAAACAAAATTAATTAAATAAAAATGAAAAAAATCCAGAAAATCCGACTTACCTGGATCCGGGTCGGTGCGCGGGTCGGGTCGGTTGGGTCGAATCGGGTCGGGTCGGATCAGTCGGACACGGCGGTGGGGTTGGCTCGTTCACGGTGTTCCGGCGGTCCTTTGCGGCGGGTGAAGTGTCGAATCCTAGCTTCTTGAGGGTGCTGAATCCAACGGTAGCGGTGGTTTACTCCCAGAACGTCTCCTTGCGGTGGCTCAACTCCGATCGGCGGTCGCAACTTTGGGTTTCCTCCGATCTACACTCTTTTCTCTCTCTCTCGCAATTCTAATATGTGTTCTTGCTTCCTCATCTCCTCCTCTATTTATAGGCGCTTGAAACCGAGCTGGATAAGCTCGGATTTCCTCCGATTGAAGCTGATCGGATTTTCGGTTGAAAAACCAACTCCGATTCGTGCCCATCCAACGATTTGTTGCGATTTGATTTTAATTAGATAATGTTTATCTTATTTTTGTTGAAGATCTGTTGGATTTGTGCAAAAAAATCGAATCAAAACGACCGAAATACGAATTTTTTCTTCATCGGCGATCTCGGGCTCGAGGTAGGAGACGATCACGCGCCCGGTGCGTGCGTTTCTTCCAGCCAATCAGATGCTGCCACGTGTCCTGGATAAGTCGAAAAATTGCAAAACGCGGAAACTACTTCCCTCGCGATTCGAACGTCTGACCGAGCCCCCCCCCCACCCCGCGCGCACTTAGCCATGGTCCGGACCAGCTGGGCTAGCCCACTTTCGCGATTTTATTTATTTCGCAAATTGCATATATGTAATGCAATTTTTCTATTTTTTTGTATTTTTTGAAATTTAAAAAATTTGTAAAAATTGTTTATTATTCATTATTGCTATTTCTGAAATCATTTTTCAAAATTGAAGTGTTTTCCTATTTATTTTTATTTTTTGAACATTTTTATTATTTTATGCTAAATTAGGAAAAAAAATGGAAAAATTTGGAAAAATTGAAAATTGATTATTATTGAAAATTATTGACTCCTAGGGTAAAAATGGGGTGTTTACAGCTGCCCCTCTTTGTGGTAAAGTTTGAAAAACTTAACTACAAAGACAAACAAAAGACGCCATTTTTGACCTCTTGAATTAGGTTTTAGTAGGAAAATGCCCCAAGAGCTGATAATCCTACGGTTGAAGATGTTCCTAACAATTCAAGGTAATGTTCCCTCTTCAAAAAGTGCTTTATGGGCTAACTAATTGGCGACAGGACACATCTCAAGCGTTGAGTAGGAATGTATGAGAAATGATGATAGGAAGCGTCTTATCAGACTTGCAACCTTGGAAAGAAAATTTACTTAGGAAGCGCCTTTATGAGCTGGCTACCTGTCGACAGAAGCGTCTTGTTAGATTAGCAACTGTTTGGGAAGGATGTTTCCGAAAAGTGCCCCAAGAGCTGACTAATCGGGAGAATCTAGGAAAGTGCCCATATTGGGTTGACTAACCTTAAAATAGATTTTAGGAAAGTGCCCATCTTGGGCTGACTAACCCGTGATAGTGTCTCAAAAGGTGCCCTTATGAGTTGACCCTGAGAATGGATTTTTAGGAAAGTGCCCATATTGGGCTGACTAACCTTTGATAAAACTCTTAGGAAAGTGCCCATCTCGGGCTGACTAACCTGTGGTAGTGCCTCAAAAGGTGCCCTTATGAGCTGACCCTGAGAACGGATTTTTAGGAAAGTGCCCATATTGGGCTAACAAACCTTTGATAAAATTCTTAGGAAAGTGCCCATCTTGGGCTGACTAACCTTAGATAGAACTGTCTCAAAAGGTGCCCTTATGAGCTGACCTTGAGAATAGGTTTTTTCGGGAAAGTGCCCATATTGGGCTGACTAACCCTTGGATTGATTTTTAGGAAAGTGCCCCAAGAGCTGACTAACCTAAAATAGAACTGTCTCAAAAGGTGCCCTTATGAGCTGACCCTGAGAACAGGTTTTTTCGGGAAAGTGCCCATATTGGGCTGACTAACCCTTGGATTGATTTTTTAGGAAAGTGCCCCAAGAGCTGACTAACCTAAAATAGGACTGTCTCAAAAGGTGCCCTTATGAGCTGACCCTGAGAACAGGTTTTTTTTTTTTCGGGAAAGTGCCCATATTGGGCTGACTAACCCTATTAAAGGAAATGTCTAGACACGTGATTCATTATGAGTTGACTCATCTGGTACTTTTGAACATGCTTCTTACTAAGCTAGATGATGTGATGCCTTTCATGATGTGATGATAATTACCTATTTTAATATGCTTGCCAGTTTATCTCGGATAGCAACCAAACAACTGAACCTTCGTGTTGGTTTGTTCCTGCTTCTTTTCTTCTTATCTTGACACTGGATTGAAAATCTTGATGTTCCTCTTTTCTTTACGCACAAAGCTCTTTCGACGGTAATGTTATCCTAATAATGCGTTCAGTTTTTAATGCTTAGGAGTAGACAAAATTATATCACAAATTACATCAAGATTCATTATCATTTTAGTGTTTAGCTTTCATTAACAAAGTGGTGGGTAATGTGTTTAGGTGTATTTATTGTGATGAGAATTGATTGGGATTGTTGACCATTCAGGGATATTAGCTTTGCTTGTAGAAAAGTAAAAACTCGACTCAACGAACTTTGTATCGAATATTGGCTTTCAAAAACATTGGCAAAATTTCAATTCCCTTGCCTAAGGATAGTACATCTTTACAGCATCTGTGTTGACGGGGTCTCTCAATTCTGGACCATCCATCTGAGTTAATATTAGAGCACCACCTGACAGAACCTTTTTCACCACATACGGGCCTTCATAATTTGGAGTGAATTTTCCTCTGGAGTCTTGGGCGTTTGGGAGAACTTTTCTTAGTACTAGATCGCCCTCTTTGAAGTACCGCGGTCTCATCTTCTTGTTGAATGCTCGGGCTATCCTCTGTTGGTAACACTGACCATGACATAGCGCGGTAAGTCTTCTTTCATCAATCAAATTCAGCTGATCAAGCCTTTTCTTTACCCAATCCGATTCTGTTAACTGAGTTTCTGAAAAAATTCTGAATGATGGTATCTCGACTTCCACTGGTAGCACTGCTTCTTTACCATATACCAATGAGTAAGGGGTAGCTCCTGTAGATGTTCTTATTAAAGTCCTATAAGCCATGGGAGCAAATAGTAACATTTCGTGCCAATCTTTGTAAGTTGTTGTCATTTTCTCGATGATCTTCTTGATATTTTTGTTAGCTGCTTCTACTTCCCCGTTCATTTGAGGTCGGTAGGGGGTTGAATTTCTGTGGTTTATGTGGAATTGTTGACATAAACTTGTCATCGATTTATTGTTGAGATTGGTACCATTGTCGGTGATGATCGACTCAGGAACTCCATATCGGGCTATTATGTCCCTTTTTAAGAAGTGGACTATTACCCCTTTTGTGACATTGGTATATGATGACGCTTCTACCCATTTGGTGAAGTAATCAATTGCTACCAGTATAAATCTGTGGCCATTGGATGCCGTTGGAGTGATTGGGCCGATTATGTCGATTCCCCACATAGAGAAAGGCCACGGCGCCGATAACAAATGTAGCTCGTTGGGTGGAGCATTGATCCGGTTTGCGTATACTTGGCACAAATGGCAGTGCTTAACATACTTTATGCAATCCGACTCCATGGTTAACCAGTAATACCCTAACCTCATGATTTTTTGGGCCAACATGTAGCCGTTCATATGAGGTCCACATACCCCTTCATGTATTTCCTTCATGAGTTCGCATGCTTCATTTTTGTCCACACATCTCAACAGGGTGGTATCATATGATCTCTTGTAGAGTATAGACCCACTTAATAAGAAATGACTTGCCAACCTTCTGAGCGTTCTTTGGTCATTCTTGCTAGCCATTTCAGGGTATTTACCTTCTTGGAGGAAAGTCTTGATGTCGTGATACCAGGGCTTATCATCTTGTATCTTTTCAATTGTCAAACAATAAGCGGGCCGACTTTCGATGTCTATTTTCATCGGTTGCACTTCGGCTCCTCCTGTTATTTGGATCACGGATGCTAGTGTGGCTAGGGCATCTGCGAACTGATTTTGAATTCTCGGGATGTACGTGAAGGTGATTGCCTTAAACTCCTCAATCAGCTCTGTCAAGTGCTGATGGTACGGTACCAATTTGGGGTCTTTAGTTTTGTATTCCCCTCTTGTTTGTAGTATGATGAGCGACGAGTCTCCGTACACCTCTAATTCGCGGATTCCCATTTGGCAGGCCATCTTGAGGCCAAGAATACATGCTTCATATTCCGCGATATTATTGGTATAGGAAAATGTAAGTCTTGTCGCTGCCGGGAATTGAGTGCCGTCTGGGGATATCAATACTGCCCCAACCCCACAACCGAATACGTTGGCAGCCCCGTCGAAAAACAGTTTCCACCCACCATTCTGCTCTATCCCAGAGTTTTCTACCGGCATATCTTCTACTGTTAATATGTTCTCGTCCGGAAATTGGACTTGTATTTCTTGGGTATCTGTCTCGACAGGGTGTTCGGCCAACTGATCAGCTAAGGCTTGTCCCTTTATCGAGTTTTGATTTACATACGTGATGTCAAACTCGGATAGAAGCATCTGCCATTTAGAGATTCTACCCATCAATGCTGGCTTCTCTGCCAAGTATTTCAAGGGATCATGTCTTGTCAACAGCTCAACATGATAGTAAAGGGTGTATTGCCTTAGTCGATGCATGACCCAAATCAACGCACAACACGTTTTCTCCACCTCTGAGTACCTTTGTTCCCCATCTGTGAACTTCTTGCTCAAATAATATATGGGACGTTCTCTTCCCTCTTCATCTTTCTGCCCCAACACACATCCCATGGATTCGAGGAGTATGGTGAGGTATAAGAATAAGGGTGTTCCTTGTTTCGGGACTATCAAAACCGGGGGTTTTATAAGATAGTCTTTGATTGTCCTAAACGCTTCTTCACATTCGTCGTCCCATTCTATTGCGGCGTTCTTCTTCAACAGACGGAATAGCGGCCGGCATTTGTCGGTGAGTTGTGAGATAAACCGAGCTATATAATTTAATCTCCCCAGCAAGCTTCTTACTTCTTTAACGGAGCGTGGGGAAGGTAACTCTAATATGGACTTTATCTTGTCAGGGTCAATCTTAATGCCCTCCTGGCTGATGATGAACCCTAACAATTTCCCCGTCGTAACCCCGAAAGTACATTTTTCCGGGTTTAACTTAAGCTGGAACTTCCTCAGTCGTTTGAACAATTTCCTCAGGATATCTATATGGCTTTCTCCTTCTTTGGATTTAGCTATCATGTCGTCGACATATACTTCAACCTCTCGATGCATCATATCGTGAAGTATAGCGACCATGGCTCTCTGATACGTTGCCCCGGCGTTTTTCAGACCGAAGGGCATGACTTTGTAACAGAAAGTTCCCCATGTCGTGATG
Organism: Laguncularia racemosa; assembly: GCA_037954665.1. Classification (NCBI taxonomy): domain Eukaryota; kingdom Viridiplantae; phylum Streptophyta; class Magnoliopsida; order Myrtales; family Combretaceae; genus Laguncularia; species Laguncularia racemosa. Next base: position 977,135 of record JBBMOL010000056.1, read on the forward strand.
AAGGTTGTTTTGGTCTTGTCTTCCTCGGCCATTTTTATTTGATTGTATCCTGAGAAACCGTCCATGAATGAGAAGAGATGGTTTCCCGCGGTGTTATCCACTAGAACATCAATATGAGGTAGGGGGAAGTTATCCTTTGGCGTGGCTTGGTTTAAGTCCCGAAAGTCCACGCATACGCGTACTTTTCCGTTCTTTTTTATAACGGGGACTACATTTGCCACCCATTTTGGGTAGTCGGATACTTCGATGAACCCTACTTCTAGTAGTTTCGTGACTTCTTCTTTGATTTTTAGCAAGATGTCGGGCCTAAATCTTCTTAGTTTTTGTTTTTTAGGTTTGACATCTTCCCTTGTGGGAAGCCTGTGAACTACTATCGACTGGTCTAGCCCTAGCATGTCACCATATGACCAGGCGAACACATCTGCATATTCGATTAATAGCTCGGTTATCTCACATTTTTGCTCGGCACTCAAACTGGTCCTGATTTTGAGGTTCTTAGGGTTTTCCATGCTTCCTAGATTTACTGTCTCCACAGGCTCGTCGATCGAGATTCCGCTTTGTTCATATTTTAGCCAATTTTCTTGTATTATTTCGTGGTCTAAGATATCGTCTTCAACAACTGACCCAGCAGCGTTGGAAATGATATCAACGTTTTTACATTCTACTTGTGCGAAATATCCCTGATGTTCGATGGTGGGAGATCTAGCGTTACTGATAGGATAACAAAACCAATTGTTGAGAGCCGGATGTTGGTTAGACGTGCGGGGAGTTGATTTCCCCTTGCTGTCGTCCTGAAGCTCTTGAATGACGTTTGCCTTTCGGAAAGATTGTTGGAGAGGTGGGATGCACATCTGGGTGTCGGTCAGCTTCTCCCTTATTCTGCCTTTGACACCTTTTGCTTGTGCTTCTTCTTCGGCTGTAGGAATGTAGTCGGTGCTAGTGTTGTTGCAATTGCCGCTGTTCGCCATTTTTGTCTTTGAGCGGGTATGAATTGGGCTTCTGGAAGATTCGGTTGTTTGGGAGGTATCTTTGATACCTGGCGCGCATTTTGCTTTTTAGTGTAATGAATGCAAGAATGATATGCATGTGTCACACGGATGCTAAAAAGTAAAAAGGGTTGACAACTGACTGACAATTGAAAATTCACTTTTATTAATATTAAACATTATGGAGTTTAAAATAAAATATTACAAATAAAGATCTACTTCCTAGTTCTTTTAGTCTTCTGTTGTGGAGGCTCAGATTTCCCACTGATGACGGCTTCCAATTCCTTGACTTTGGCCTGGCATTTCTCTAATTGTGCTTCCAGGGCCTTGTTTCTTTGGTCAGATTCCTTGAAGCGTCCCTTCCAGATGTCTTTCTTATAGTCTGCAGCTTCGAAGTATACTTCCATCCGGGCCTTTACCCGCTCCAAGTAGATCTCTGTCTCTGGATTGATCTTATCTGGTCTTGGCTGGGTGACGTCTGGAACCCGGTATGCTCTTTCCCCTGTCTGGTATAGCTGATGGATTACAAACTCTCTGGTGGCTCGGTGTTTTCCCACTTCGCCATCTAGCTCGCCGAGGTCCACATTCGGGCTTTCGATTCTGGCTTCCCAAAGTGCTTTGACCTCTGCCAGCTTAGCAAATTTCTCGGCTACCAACAGGTTCGGATCCTGGTACTCAAAGGTGACTGCTTCGAGTGAAGGCCGATAAACTATGTCTTGGACGGTACCGAATTGGCGCACTACGGAGTTGGGGTGATATCCGATACATCCGTTGATCCCGATTAATGGCACTGCTTGGAAATTACTGCAGGTTAAGATGATTTTATTGCAGCAACTCCACCTGGCTGTCCATAGAATATCTTCGGCGCTAAGGCTTCTAAGCAGATCTACCCAACTGTGGCTGGTAATGTCGTCGGGTAACTTCACCTTTTCTATACAGGAATCCACCAGATCCACCTGTTGGGCTAGGGTTTTCCTGACCATGTTCAGCCCGAAGCACTTGAGGTGGCTTACGAACCATATTAGCAGAAGGTTGATGCTGGAGCGGAGGATCCCATGGCCCTTCTTCTTAAGGAAATTCAAATTCCGGATCTGTTCAGCCACTAGAGCCGGGATGTAAGATCTTCCCTCCAGGAATTGGGTTACCAGCTCTGCAACCCGGTAGTGAATATAGAAAGCTCCGGTGGGGAACAGTATGGTGGCAAAGGCTGTCAAGATGAAAGCGTTCACCCTTCTCTGTCTGTAAGTCTTAGGGTCTCCACACAGGATGTCCTTTCTGTCCCCATTGTCTTCTCAGGCAATAAACCAGGCTTTTAAGTCATCCATTCGTATGCAATACCCATTACAGTATGCTAGGGCTTTATTGACCGCTGTTTTGCGGATGCCTAGCAGTCTACTGAAGGTGCCGGCTGACCCGACCTCGAGGTCTGGCATGTAAATCTGATCAGTCAGTGCTAGAGCCTGTAGCAACTGGGTGTACTCCTCCAGGGTAAGGGTGATCTCATGCGGCCCGATGAAGAAAGCTGCGGGCTCAACCTCCCATAACTGGAGCATGGCCCGGACCATAGGTAAATTCGCCTCTAACTTAGTCAGTGAGAGGATGGGGCCGATCTTCTGCTGGATGAAGGCCTGCTCCTCTGGGTTGTACAAGGTAAACCAGTGGTCCAGTACCAATTTTGGGTCCAAAGGTCTGTACACCCGAATCTACTTGCGGAGGAGGCGGTCGACTGCACTGCTAGCCATCTATTACAATAGGAAAAAGCCTAGTTACAAACAGAGCTACGAAAATGTTACAGGGAAATAGTCCTGAACTCCAAGGACAAAATAACAAACCATTACATTGTCATCCAATTGTCAACCCCTCGTACGATGTTATGTATGCAAGTAGGTTGGTTCTAACTGGTTCCCGAGCTCTATGGCCTCCCGCATTCTCGAAGAAATGGATCTCGAGCCATATCGAAGCATAGGGTGGGGTAGCCTAATCGGTCCCGAACGGTGAATCAACTCACTTCGCCGGAAACCTACACAATGGCTCCCCGTCTTAGGTTTCTAGGACGGTCCGGGTTCGACCGCATCTACTCACACAAACATATGTATACATGCAAAACCCCTACAGTAAAGAAACCAAAATTTAACTAAATCCTGCAAAGTTAGTGACAAAGTACTGATTAAAACACATTTTTCTTAAAGAGAACGGCTTGGAGAGATTCAGGTGGCTAGCCTGTTGGTATGGGTCCCCAGTGGAGTCGCCATCCTGTCGAGTCTAATTTTTGAATTCCCATTCCTAATCCGATCTAAACTAGACCCTATGCTCATCTAATATAGATCATCGACTTGAGTTAGGAATTTCGTTTGATTTATTTATTTATTATTTTTTATTATTTTTCTACATTATTAAATTCTAGAAAAATCTAATTTCTACATTTTCCTATTTATTAAAAATAACACATAAATAAATAAATAACTAAATAACAAATAATAAATTAATTAATTAATTCGGAATAAATAAATAAACAAAATTAATTAAATAAAAATGAAAAAATCCGGAAAATCCGACTTACCTGGATCCGGGTCGGTGCGTGGGTCGGGTCGGATCGGTCGGACACGGCGGTGGGGTTGGCTCGTTCACGGCGTTCTGGCGGTCCTTTGCGGCGGGTGAAGTGTCGAATCCTAGCTTCTTAAGGGTGCTGAATCCAACGGTGGCGGTGGTTTACTCCCAGAACGTCTCCTTGCGGTGGCTCAACTCCGATCGGCGGTCGCAACTTTGGGTTCCCTCCGATCTATACTCTTTTCTCTCTCTCTCGCAATTCTGATCTGTGTTCTTGCTTCCTCATCTCCTCCTCTATTTATAGGCGCTTGAAACCGAGCTGGATAAGCTCGGATTTCCTTCGATTGAAGCTGATCGGATTTTCGGTTGAAAAACCAACTCCGATTCGTACCCATCCAACGATTTGTTGCGATTTGATTTTAATTAGATAATGTTTATCTTATTTTTGTTGAAGATCTGTTGGATTTGTGCAAAAAAATCGAATCAAAACGGCCGAAATACGAATTTTTTCTTCGCCGGCGATCTCGGGCTCGAGGTAGGAGACGATCACGCGCCCGGCACGTGCGTTTCTTCCAGCCAATCAGATGCTGCCACGTGTCCTGGATAAGTCGAAAAATTGCAAAACACGGAAACTGCTTCCCCCGCGATTCGAACGTCTGACTGAGCCCCCCCCGCACGCACTTAGCCATGGTCCGGACCAGCTGGGCTAGCCCACTTTCGCGATTTTATTTATTTCGCAAATTGCATATATGCAATGCAATTTTTCTATTTTTTTGTATTTTTTGAAATTTCAAAAATTTGTAAAAATTGTTTATTATTCATTATTGCTATTTCTGAAATCATTTTTCAAAATTGAAGTGTTTTCCTATTTTTTTTTATTTTTTGAACATTTTTATTATTTTATGCTAAATTAGGAAAAAAAATGGAAAAATTTGGAAAAATTGAAAATTGATTATTATTGAAAATTATTGACTCCTAGGGCAAAAATGGGGTGTTTACATTGTCAAAATGGGTACTGTTCGCATACTCTTTGCTTTAGCAGCAATTTATGGATGGCCTTTACATTAGATTGATGTAAACAATGCCTTTCTCCATGGCACTCTTGATGAGGATATATATATGATCCCACCAGCTGGATATAATAAAGCTTTACTAAGTCAGGTTTGCTATTTAAAAAACTCCATTTATGGACTTAAGTAAGCCTCTTGGTAATGAAATTTGGAAGTCTTTAAAGTTCTATTGTCACTTGGTTTTATTCAATCACCACATGATTATTCTTTGTTTTTTTTATTTTTTTTTTATCATGGTTCCACTTGAAGTGTCTTTGTTCTCTTATATGTTGATGACATGCCGATTGCTGGTTCTAATGAGATTTTTATTTCTCAAGTTAAGCATAAGTTAGATCAGGCTTTCACCATCAAAGATCTTGGTTTAGCACATTTTTTTCTTGGATTGGAAATATGTCGTACAGATTAGGGTATTCTTCTTAATCAATATAAATTTATCTTGAATGTTTTGCAAGATATTGGTCTTACAAGTGCCAAACTGATGACTACTCCTTTTTCTTCTTAGCTGCAACTAGATGCTACTGTTGGTGATCTTCTTCTTAATCCATCCTTTCACAGACGATTTCTTGGCTGACTTCTTTATATTACATATACATGACCTAACATTTCTTATGCTATACATCGGCTTAATTAACCTAGGCAGCCTCATCTTATTGCCTTATTCCATCTTCTTCATTATTTGAAAGGAATAACTTCACTTGGTCTCTTTTATCCTACTCACAATACAACTGATCTATAAGGATTTTCTGATGTTGATTGGGGCTCTTCTCACTCGGATAGGAAATGAATTTCAAGTTATTGTGTTATGCTTGGACATGCTTTAGTTGCCTAGAAGTCTAAGAAACTACCTACTATTTCCACTTCCACAACTGAAGCTGAGTATCAAAGTCTTGTAGCAGTAACCAAGGAATTACTTTAGGTTTCTTTCATTTTGCAAGATTTTCGGCGTGTGATAATAAATCTGCTCTCATGATAGCTGATAATCCTTGCCTTCATGGATGCACTAAACATAGGATTTCTTTGTACCAAACATGTTCCATCTTTCCTCCAAGTTGTGAACATTTTCACTAAACCTTTTGGAGTTTCTCATTTTTAGCGATTGTGTGGCAAGTTGAGACTTCGTGAAGCTCCTACTTGAGAGGGGGGGGGGAAGGGGTGGATATTCAGATATTTATTTGTGCATGTGTCCTTTTTTCATTGGTTATTGTTGTATCATATTTCCTATAACTAGTATCTTGTAACCAACTTACCTAATTGAGAATATAGTTAGTTTTTCCTCCATTGTTCCCGTTTTCTCTGCTCTTCAAGGCTTCCTGTTGTTCATCTCTATTTTCAAGCTCTCTCATGTTCAGATATAAACTTCTACAATACAACAGTTTATATGAATGATACAGGTCTGATTCTTTAACAGGGATTTCTATGGGGAGAGGCAATCAGTCGAACCCAGCATTAAATATGATTGGAGGAAGCAGATACAGGAAGAACAAATCCTCACTGAAAGAAAGCAGTCGCGAACTGTCCATTACTAACAAGCAAAACCGCTCCACCTGACAGCAACCCCTGTGTATTATCACACAGAACATGCAGCACAACAAAACAAGCATTACAAAAGTACTCGACAACATCGTAGTTTGCTTGCATGTAACACCTATATGGTGTGTTTGTTTAGCGGAAAACATTTTCCAATTCTTTTTTTTTTGCTTTAATTTGTTATTGCAATGACAGCAACCGGCCTTCAGAGTGCACGACAACCATGATTTGTATCAACGGAGAACAGAGGGAAATAATTTCCTCTTTCCATATTTTATGACACGTGCGTTAATTAATGTTACTGGCCATCGGCTGCCTCTTCTGCCCCCCATCATCACTGTTTGCTACTAAAATCTACTGATCACAACAATTTCTTGAGATTACTACGAAAACATTTCGCAAATTTCGACCTGTGATTGTAACAAATAATGTAAATAGTCTAGAAACGATTTTCCGTGAAAACAAAAACACCCTTAATCGACAACAACATGTAAGCATTGCAAGAAAGCAAATTTGCCATGAGATTATATCATGTATACTTCTTACCAGTAAAAGAGCGCAGATGGAGTCATTTGCCCACCTGTTTCCCTGCAAAAGGTGCCCAATGATAATACAAGCACACAAAAGAGAAAAGAACACACACAGAGCAATAATGGTGGTGTAACTAAGGAAGGAAGGTGAACTTTGGAACTTAAGCAACAGGGAATGCAAATGAAGGGACAAGTTTTCACATAGAGCCATAGCTCTCTATAGTGATTTCTCGGAGGTCCAGGATGAAGTTTCACCTTTTTTGGATAGTGAAGAGAATCAGTGAAGTATTGAATGAGCTGTGCTGTGGTTTTGAACTTAAGATGAGTGATAGTGATTTGTACCTTTGTCTTTTGTGTGTAACTGTATTTTTGAGTCCTAGGGTGACTGTGTAAGGGAACGCACATGACCGGTAGTTAGGTTCGAGTTTCCGGTGCGTATTACGATTTGCATGCACGCCTGGAGCTTTTGGGTTTTGTCATGTAATTCGAGGCTTTGGAGGTTTTTCGCACCGTGCACGTTCAGTCACATGATTTTTATACCATGTACAAAATTTTAGATTTAAGAGGCATTTAATCCGAAAGGTTAGTAAATGGGTGGCCACGTGTTAAAATTTGCGTGCCTTACATGCTTATATTTTTTGCGTACTAGGTCCAGCATCCTGTCATTCATTTATTTACGTACCATATGCCTTTAAATGGGCTTAGATACAAATGGAATATATGATTTTTTTTTATATTTTCAGTATTCACTGTAGATTTGCAATATTGTTACGTATTATAAGTAGAAAAAATTACAAAAAATTATTACATATTGTATATTAATTTTTTGTTGAAAATTAAAAAATAGAAAATAAATAAATGAGTATATACATAATACAAGTACTAGTGTATCTTTATATGGTTGTGTATATGTGCATATACTATGTTTATATAATATTAAAATATATTTTATTCATATACATATAAACATACATGTATATACATGAATAATATATTTACGTAATATTAAAATATATATACACATAAATATGTACGTATACATAATATATATATATATATATATATATATATATATATATATATATATATATACGAGTACTAGAGTATCTTTATATGGATGTGTATATGTGCATATACTATGTTTATATAATATTAAAATATATTTTATTCATATACATATAAGTATGTATGTATATATGCATATACATATAACATATGTATACATATATGAATAATATATTTAAGTAATATTAAAATATATATACACATGAATATGTACATACACATAATATAAATGTTAATATATATATAGGAATGCCTACATATGTATATAAGTATCGAAGTATCTTTGTACAAATGTGTATATGTATGTATATTATGTTTACATAATATTTAAACATATTTTATTCATTTACGTATAAGTATATATGTACATACATACACATACACTGTTGGGTTGTTATTACTCTCTTCCAAGCCCAGCCCACTACTCGGCCCTTTTGCGACTTAAATCCGTATTACTTCAACCGGATACTACCCTATTCCAGAATGTTCACTCCTCTCCAGAACGTCCTCTCTTCTTCTCTCTCTTAGGGTTACAGATACACTCTCTCTCTCTCTTTCTTTACTTTGTTCTCTCTGTAGTTTTGTTACGGTAATCTTTACTAGTGTTTGTGTGTGTGATATGTTTGCAGGGGGGGACTTTCGAGCAGCCCTAAGCTCCACAGATTGAAACAGATTTTGAAAGGGGGGTAAAAAACCCTTTTCCCTTTTGAGCCGTTTATTTATATGCTCCTTTGTTTGTTACATTTACATCTTGTTATGTAAACTGCTTTCTAGTTATACAGTTACATGATGTAATCTTGAAATCTAGTTGGCATTTTGTGACTCTTTCTAGTGTTCCGAGCAAGATCTGTAACATTTTGCTCCCGTTCTGGAAAAACAACCTTGTCCTCAAGGTTGTAATCTGGATAGGTTGTTACAAAAGAGTCAAAATCCTCCCATGTTGTGTCTTCTAGTGGTAATCCCGACCACTAAACTAAGAGTTGATGGCAATCCTGACCCTATCTTCGAATAATTCTAGTATCCACAATAGCCAATGGAGTCAACATAGGTTGATTGTTGACAGACCCCGTAGGTAAATCCAAAGATGGATAATCTACTCCATAGGCTTTTTTAAGACACGAGATATGAAAAACATTGTGGATCCTTGAGTCTGGTGGAAGCTCCACTTCATAGGCTGACAAACCGATTTTCCTGAGCACCTTATAAGGACCATAATATCGCTTAGACAATTTATGTTGTCTTTGTGTCAAAGAAAGTTGTCTATAAGGTCGGAGCTTGACAAATACCATGTCTCCTGATTCTAATGTGACATCCTTTCGATGCTTGTCAGCTAATTGCTTCATACGACTTTGAGCTTGTTGTAAATTTGTCTTAAGCAGCTTAAGCACCTCATCTCTACCAATTAAGTCTTGATCTACAGCCTGTATGTTGGAATTGCCCCTAACGTATGCTGGCACAGCTGGTGGTTTTCTACCATAAACCACTTCGAATGGTGTCATACCCGCCCCATCATGAAACGAAATATTATATGCAAATTCAGCCCAAGGTAGAAACTTTACCCAAGTGGTAGGTGTATCCATCACAAAGCACCTCAAGTATTGTTGAATAGTTCTGTTGAGCACTTTAGTCTGCCCGTCCGTTTGAGGGTGATAAGCACTACTCATTGCCAAAGTAGTCCCACTCAATCGGAAAAGTTCCTTCCAAAAATGGCTCATGAATATTGGGTCTCTGTTTGATACAATGGTCCGCGGAATACCATGTAAACGAATGACCATATGTAAGAATAAAGCTGCTACTGTAGTTGCTGTAAATCCAGATCTCAGAGCACCCAAATGACAATATTTAGATAGTCGGTCAAGAACTACGAAAATAACAGATAAGCCCTCAGATTTAGGAAGACATGTAATAAAATCCATACTAATGTCTTCCCAAATTTGGTTTGGAATAGGAAGCGGAGCTAACAATCCAGCAAGTGTTTGAGTAGAATATTTCACCTGTTGGCAAACCATACAACTCCGAACAAAGTCATAAACTTGTTTCCTCATACCATCCCAAAAAAATTCTCCAACAATCCGCTTGTAAGTCTTCAAAAATCTAAAATGACCAGCACTAGGAGTTACATGACATTCCTGTAGTAAGGTTGGAATCACAGAAGATTGTGGCACCAAAAACAATCTGTTATGATAGTATAACAAATCATTTTTCCAAACTATAGGATGTTTAACTGTGTGGCCATGTGCAAGGTCAGAAATTATTCGCACAAAAGCAAGAATGGTCTGATACTCTTTCCTTAGTGTCTCTATGAAAGAGAAATGTTGAGAAGACCATCTACAAAACTGTCCCTCCTTTGTGAACTGTCTAGACAAAGCATCAGCTACTTGATTCTCTTGACCCGATTTATAAGTGATAGTGTAATCATATCCTATCAACTTAGAAAGATAGTGCTGCTGCTCAGGTGTTTGAATCACTTGTGTTTGAATCTCTTTAAGGCTTCTATGATCAGTCCGAATAAAAAAATGTGAGCCTAACACATATTGTCTCCACTTGCGTACCGCTGCCACAATAGCATAAAGCTCCCTTACATAGGCAGAAGCTTTGCGCAGATGTAAAGGGATCTTTTTGCTAAAATACGAAATAGGATGTGTATCCTGCAAGAGTACTGCTCCCACAGCCAGTCCAGACGCATCAGTTTCAATGACAAAGGTCTTTGAAAAATCCGGTAATCTCAAAATAGGGGCTTGTAATAAAGCTACTTTGAGAGTTTCAAAGGCCTGTTGAGCCTGATCATTCCAATGAAACCCGTCCCTCTGTAACAAGTCCATCAGAGGTGATGCAATGGCAGCGTAATTCTTGACAAATCTCCGATAATATCCAGCCAATCCCAAAAACGCTCGCAGCTGTTTTTGAGTGATAGGTACTGGCCACTGTTGAACACCCTGAACCTTAGAAGGATCAGGACTTACTCCAGCAGCTGATACTATATGACCCAAGTAGTCAATAGTAGATGCTGCAAAAATACATTTAGAAGCCTTGACATAAAACTGATGTTGCTATAACACTTGTAATATTAATTCCAAGTGCTGTAAGTGTGCAGTAACATCCTTGCTATAGACTAATATGTCATCAAAGAAAACTAAGACAAAATGTCATAAAAATGGCTGGAAAATTCTGTTCATAATAGCCTGGAAAGTGGCTGGTGCATTGCTTAAGCCAAAGGGTATTACTAGGAACTCATAATGTCCTTCATGAGTTCTAAAAGCTGTTTTTTCCACATCTGTCGGCTTCATTCGAATTTGATGGTGTCCTGATCGCAAATCCAGTTTCGAAAAACATGCAGCACCAAATAATTCGTCTAAAAGTTCATCAATAGTGGGAATGGGAAATTCATCTTTGATAGTAACCTGATTAAGAGCCCTATAATCTACACAGAATCGCCAAGTATCATCTTTCTTTTTTACTAAAAGTACAGGCGAAGAGAATGGGCTAGTGCTATGTTGAATGATGCCTGACTCCATCATTTCTTTCACCTGCTTTTCAATTTCACTTTTTTGAAAATGTGGATATCTATAGGGCTTAACATTCATTGGTTTACTATTAGAAATAAGATGAATTCTATGTTGAACAAATCGCAAAGGTGGCAATGATGAAGGTACTTGAAAAACAGATGCATATTTGCCCAACAAATATCAATATCTTTATTGTTGGTGGATATGCATGAATTAAAACTAACCTCCTAAGCCATTAATTGAAAACATGAAGCAATTGGATCTATCTTCAGTAATTTTCGAAATTGGTGATGCGAAATTTGAGCTAAGGCACCATTATTAACTCCCTGCAATGTCACCGTAGCTCCTTGATACACAAATTGCATAGTCAAATTTGTGTAGTCAATAGTAACAGGTCCCAATGTTTGCAACCATTGCACTCCCAGAACAAAATCAACCCCTTGGATTGGCAACACATAGAACAATTCCTTGAAAACCAGCCCTTGAATTTCCAATACAACATCGAAGCATTGACCTTCACAACATAGCTTACTACCATTGCCAATCATGACACCAAAATTAGCTTTAGAAGCTACTATCAGTCCGAAATGTTTGGCTACTCTTGTTTGCACAAAATTGTGTGTACTTCCGGAATCCACTAACACTGTCACTTGATGGCCATTTATTATTCCGAAAAATCGAATGGTACGAGGCACCAGATGTCCGGACATTGCATGATAACTAATTAATCCGTTATCCTGTGCACCTTCATGTCCACAACCCGAATCCTTTGCCAACTGCTCTTCACATGGATCCGTAACCGATCCCTCTTCTTCATCTTGTATTAACAAGAGAAATTTTGCCTTGCATCTATGATTCCTAGAATATTTCTCATCACAGTTGTAGCATAAGCCTTGTTCTCGTCTAATTTGCATTTCCTCTTTAGAAAGTTTTTTGATAGGTAATGTGGTTTTAGGATTGTCGACTGTAGAAGGATGGGGTTTAGAAAATTGTAATGGAGAAGAAGTAGGATGAGAAGATATAGGTATAGAATATGGAGGTCGGAAAGAATGGTCTTGAAACTTGGATTCATGCATTTTTGCTAACCAAATTGCATGAGGTAATGATGTAGGACGAGAAATCTAAACTTCTTTGCGAATGTGAGATTTGAGGCCAGAAATGAAACAAGAAAGCAAAAAAGATTGAGGTATGCCTACAACTTGATTAGACAAAGATTCAAGTTCTTTTTGATATTCAGTTACCGTTTTCTTTTGCATCAATTTCGCCAGGGCTCCCTAAGTATCTTCATATTCTGAAGGTCCAAATCTAATCTTGAAAGCCTGAAAGAAAGCTTGCCATGAACCCACTTGGCTATTTTGCTCAAGCCATTGTAAATACTGTAAGGCTTCTCCTTCTAATGCAACAGACGCAATTTCTAATCTTTGTCCCTTCGGTACATTATGAAAGTAAAAAAACTTTTGAGTTTAATAAATCCATGCCAAAACATCTTGTCTGGAAAATTTAGGAATCTCTAATTTGATGCCTCTCAACAAGGGATTCAGTGCAGAATGTGATGAATGGTTTAAATCTGAATGAACTTGAGTTGCCTCCTGATGAGACAGTCCATTCTGATTCTGAAAATGATCAATTTTTTCTTAAAATTGTTGCATCGAAGTATTGATAGCGGAATTCAAATCATTCATCGATTGTTGAGTAACCAAATTGGCTTTAATAGAATCTTGCATCTGTGATTGCATGCCCTTCATAGTCTCTGCTAAAGAAAATACTAAAGATTGCAACTTGGAAAATTCTTCCTGTGATCTTGTTGAGGCCATGACGAGAGCACCAAAATGTTGGGTTGTTATTACTCTCTTCCAAGCCCAGCCCACTACTCGGCCCTTTTGCGACTTAAATCCGTATTACTTCAACCGGATACTACCCTATTCCAGAATGTTCACTCCTCTCCAGAACGTCCTCTCTTCTTCTCTCTCTTAGGGTTACATATACTCTCTCTCTCTCTCTCTCTCTTTCTTTACTTTGTTCTCTCTGTAGTTTTGTTACGGTAATCTTTACTAGTGTTTGTGTGTGTGATATGTTTGCAGGTGGGACTTTCGAGCAGCCCTAAGCTCCACAGATTGAAACGGATTTTCGAAAGGGGGGTAAAAAACCCTTTTCCCTTTTGAGCCGTTTATTTATATGCTCCTCTGTTTGTTACATTTACATCTTGTTATGTAAACTGCTTTCTAGTTATACAGTTACATGATGTAATCTTGAAATCTAGTTGGCATTTTGTGACTCTTTCTAGTGTTCCGAGCAAGATCTGTAACATACACATACACATATACTATATTTACATATATTAATATATATATACATATATGTATGTATAAGTCTACGCGTATCAAGGGAGAACCTAGGGGGAGCCAAAAGGAGCCTCGATCAGAAAAAAATTAATTAATTAATTTTATTTTTAAAGTAAAAATATATATTATATTTATATTTATAAGTGTAAAAATTATTATGTAAAATAGTACAGTTTAGTGGTTAAAGATTTATTTTTACATACTCAAGGTCATGGGCTTAATTCATATTAGAGTTACTTTTACTTTTTAAAGTTGTATTTATTATTTATTTTTCAATAAATGATTTTTATCCTCTCTGTCTTTCTTTCTTTCTTTTTTTATATAATTAGTAAAATTGAATTTCATTAATAAAAAAGATAATAGTTAACTAAATAAATTCCTAATGAACATTATTTGTTTATTTGTAGTTTTATGATAAATAATAATTATATTCAATACTATAAGTGTTTCAATCATATTGTTTAAAATAATAATTATATGCAATAACATTTTCTTACACTATTAATATTATGAAAAGAAATGAGTATTATTGAATAATTAATTATCTAATCACTTATTTATATATATATATATATTTAATGATATTTCAAATGAAATAATCTTACAAAGTCATTATAAAGAAATTATAAAATATTATATTATCATTTCCATTCTACTTATAATTTTTTATTTAAATACTTATGATTTATTTTTGTAAATAATAAAACTTATATGGGTTTTTATGTCTTAATTTCAATTTTTATAAATTAACAGTAACATTATGATATATATATATACAATAATGAAAGGCTAAAAAGTTTATTCTTTAATCTTTTATAAAGTATATCGAGTACCCATAATCAATATATAAAGAAAATTTAAATTCAATTTTCTATTTAGTATTAGATTTTGTTAATGGTACATTTATTTTTACATATATAAGAAGTATTATAATTATAATAATTATTATAATATTAAAATATACATCCATAAGTGCATATATATATATATATGTACGTATACATAATATATATATATATATATATGTAAGGAGGTATATGTATGTATACTATATTTACATAATATTAAAATATATATACATATAGATATGTATACATATGCATGTACATAAACATCATATATATGTTAAAGCATAAATTTCATTAATAATTTTTCTTAACTAATTTTATTCTTTTCATTAAAATTTAGTTTAAGTTTTCGATTTAATAATAATGTAACAATTAAAAAATAGATTCATACTATTTAAATAATACAATAAATATTTTTTAATTAAAAATATTGACACATTTTGCAAAATAACTAATTAAATTAATTAAACATCTCATCCAATAAAAACAAGTACTTAGAAAAACAATCCACATTACATTGATTAATTTAAATATTTTATCAAAAAAAAAAAAAAACAAACCACTGAAAAAATTTATTATCATTAATTTAAAATAATTATGAAGTCAGCGTAGCAGCCCACGTGCTTCTGCCTAAACTATCCACAAACCTTTGCGTGTGTTGCATGCCTGTGCTCACGTGCCACCTGACTGTCCCACGGCCACGCATATTCGTATTTTCCATTTTTCTTGTGCGCCCGTACCTATCCATGCCATTCAAGCCAAGCGCCCGCGCATGCTCATAGTCTCGCATACTTGACCCATTTTTTACACACTGCGCCATCCATTTTACAAATCAAATATAATAACAAAAATAAGAAGAAGAAGTGCTTCGAATCATTATTATTTCACCGGGATATTTTTGTCCAATTCCATTTCTGAAAATTATACCTAACGAATGCAGATTTGATTTTGTGGTCTCATGTCATGAAATTCATAGCTAAGGGTCAAAATTAAGAATTTCGGATACATCAGAGCCTTGATTCTACGTCCATGTAGGAATTTCCCCATGCCTATCTATGCAGCATGGACAGGCTTCTGATACACGTGTCAAGCATTGCCCCGTCAAACCAATACATCAAACTTTCAATTCCTTTTTTTTTTTTTTTGGGTCATCCAGTTGGAAATGTAACACTAACTGGACCGTTAAGTGTCAACTTCCGTGTAGTTCGAGCAAAATGGGGGAAAATTCTTGTCCAGACTAAGTTGGAGTGGTTTTTAGATTTGTAGGAGTAGAGTAGATCACGTGATTTTTTTTTTCATCTAACTACAGTTACAATTGAAGGATGAGAATTAAATCTCATCCATCCTACTATATAATATAAGATTAATATTTATATTATTATATTATAATAACGTGTTTGATTTACTTTATAAGAATATAATAAAATAATAAAATCTTCTCCTTATATATATTATTATGTTTAGTTAGTAAAATTACTATTTCATTAAATTACTATTACTATAAAATAAAAAATTGAAATTTTTTTATAATATAAAAAAATCTAATATTCTTTCATATTCATTCATAAGATCCTAAATAAACTATAAAAAATAAATATTCCTACTCTATTTTAATTTTTAAAAATTATAATTTTATTATTAATTTATTCAATTTTACAAACTAAATGTGATGTGAATGTCTTGGCTAGGATCACATGATTAATTTAAAAAATATTCGTATAGTTAATTGTTGGAACAATATGTAGATTTTCTTTTTTTTTTTTTTTTTTGCGTGTGTGGCAGAATAGACAGATAAAACAATATAGAATGACATATAAAATTTTCATGGAGAACAGGGAATGCGGATAGAAACCTGCGGACCATACCGAATCTATCCACCACGAGGCAACGGCAAAAACGCAATTGTTTCTCGCATAAGCACAAAGTAATATTGCTTCCGACAAGGAGATCTAGGATACATATGCTCTCTCACTTACTTAACCCATATACGTTACAACATAAACTATTAAGCCACAAGAAGTTATAAAGCCAATACTCGCAGTTGGACAAACTTAGGCATCAAGATTATATAAAGCAGGAAATTGCCAAGGGTACAGCAATCATGATTTAAAATATTAACTCAACAAATCAAATTTCTATACCGCTTTGAACTTGCATAACTCAATACATAGATTTATATAACAAGAAAAACCGGAAATGTAACGTAGTTTATTTAATTCAATCTTAATTGTTTGCCTCAAAACTATTAAAAAAAAATTGCATCTTACAAGCTTCCCAATGACATAAAATTTATTAAAATCGAGCATTGCATGGAAGTTATTAGCATACAATTTTTTTTTCAATTTAAAATATTAATTAAGAAAACTTAAAAATTAACTTTTTTCTTTTAAAAAAGCAAATTAATACATGATCAAACACTAAAATGTATCAAAACTGGAGTGGAGACAATAAATTACAATCAAAATTAAAGTATAAACACTAAAATATAAAATAATGTAACAATAGTCAACTTTTTCGTTCACAAAAATACTAAATTAAAAATAAATTAAAAAAAACAATATTAAATCAGAAAATATAAAAGAAAGTGAAAGTATAGATATTTATGTACGACATTTTCTAATAAAATCTATATATGTTTAAGGTTTAAGACATTCATCTTAGCACTAATTTGATATCGACACTGTTGCTACTTTTTATGTTGGCATTGTCATGAAGCCCTAAAAACAGCAGTCTTCATCTTCTTATTATTACCAAAACCAGGTCAATGACTTATAAACCACTAGAAATCTTGTTCTCTACGCTGCCAGCTTGCGCGCTCTTGAGTCTTGAATTTTAATAATTCCAATTCACATGAACGATGGGCAGTGGACTTCTATTAACATTTGCAAGGATTTTGGCTTATACATGAATCGACTAGAATTTCTTGTTATACTAATATATATATAGACACACACATATATAATATATAATGTATTAGTGTTGCATTTACATAGTGAGCATGGTAGTGACATTTTATTAACACTTTCTCACTAAGGAATTCTATGGGCCGAAGCTAAGACTAAGAAAGTCAGAGCCCATGATTGGATGATAGATGGGTCGAAGGCAGAAGCCCTTTATGGATTACGGTCTGTGCTATGGTTGGGTATGAAAAACGTGGACGTCGAATATGACGATATTCTAGTGATTAATGAAGTTCACTAAGCTAGGTAATTTCCTTCTCATGGACTGCTGATCGAGAAAGTGATGGAACATGCAAATGGTTTCTAATTTTCGCTCTTTTTTTCTCGTATCTATACGAAAAATCATAGAAAATTTTCTTTTCGTTTCCTTCTATTGATCACATTTCTTCTCCTATCACTGGAAATTTAATATTTCGTATTTTCTGGCAAAGAAACGGTTTTCGAGTCTCGAATACTCATGACCAACACTTACTTTTGTCAAAAAAAAGCAACTTAATTGTTTTACCAAGAGTAAGACTCCTCATTCCATCTCTTTTGTTATGGAACCAAATTCCAGGAAAAAAGTTAATGTGCGCTGGCGAGCACTGAGCACCACGTCCAATTACTTAATATTGACAATATATTGTGAAATAAGTAACGAAACTCTCAGCTGCCCGCATTCAGAAGTTTACTCTTTTTACATATGACTATTTCAGAAAAAAAACTTAATTGAATTGGTTAGAGTTCATCACAGAAAAATCTTCTCTCCATTCTGCAAGTCAGCCACACGAAGCAACGGGAAAGCTACTCTTTAATCAGCTTGGTGTGGGGAAATGCCTTGACTGAAGCCTGAAAAGATGTGAGAGTATCCAAAATCTTTTGCAGAAGGCTGATAGCATGAAAAGACGTGAGTACCTCCAAAGTCTTGTGCAGAAAGTTGATTTTTTCTCTAGATCTCTTATGAGGAACAAGAAATGTCCTAACGGCTGCCAGTTTGGTCTCGAGAATGATGTTTTCCTGCTCAAGCTGTAAGAGAAAAGCTTATGATTTATCAATCTCGATAAAACGCTCAGATATGTGCATCATCAACGTCTGAGATCCATTTAATGGTAAAGAAGGCTGAATTGTAGGCAAAATTTGTTTATGAAACAACAAAACTAAGGTTTATAAAACCATTAGCATGCAAAAAGAGAAGGTTTATGAAACTCTTCAATAAAATGGGCTTCATATCTACACGTTCATAACGGGCAAGTGAAGGCCTTTGGCTCCTTAATTGTCCAAGACAAAGTTATTCTCCATTGGCCTGGACAAAAATACTTACAGAACTCCTCAAATGATTTCAAATAATATAATTATCACAAGCTAGTACAAGGCTTTCTTGATCCAATGCAATCAAGGTTCCCTTGACATAGGTGTGGGATAGTAACAGCTAACTCAAAAAGCAATTTACATGCTACCTATCCTGTAGCTGTTTGAGTTTGCGAGATTTTAATTCTGCAATCTGAAAACAATGCAAAAGACAGAAATCTAAAATAAAGCTTCCATACATATGAAACTTCTTAAATATACCTGCTCAATCATGCATGCAAGCTCTTCCACAGCTTCTTGGAGTGAACTAGTAGTGGTTATTGCAGAAACATTATCAGTATCAGAATTCGAGTCCCCAACTGAAGAGCAATAAGTTGATGTTCCTTCCAGTGGACGTTCCAAGTCCTCGAGCAACTTAATGCCTTCATAATCCAATCTCTCAGGCAACTGCATCAATCGACTATGTCAGAGACTTCAGAAAAACCAACTTTGTAAACTCCTCTTACAGCTCAAACCTTGTCGTGAATCACTACATGTGATTCATCTTTAGTAGTTGGCAATGCTGGAAGTGCTTTTGCAGGTTTTTCATCAACACAATTGACATGAGGTGATGCTTTAATATGTTTTGCCCTGGATGAAGAGCCATAAGGGACAGATTCTTAGGAAATGATTATTAGAACCTTTTGTAATTGTGTCCTAAGAAAAAAAATCATGCATCTTTTTTGTATTCCTTTGGTGTCGCATTTTCCAAGCATTTAAGTTGGTATTACTTTAGCACATTGGAAATTTTTTAATGATCAAAGTGATGCTTTTTGTCATAAGATGTGAGACTTTGTATATTCTGTTTTAAGCAGTCTAAAACAGGTCAAATAGATGTCATTAGCATATTTCTATACGTTCCACTTTATCATCAAACAGCTGCTACCTATAGAGAAGATGATGACCTGCTTCACCAAAGATTCAATATGCATACCTTGCACCAAATCGGAGAGTAGATAGGCTTTCAGATGCATTTGAAGGGCTGGGTGAGCAACAACATAGCAAAGCAGTTCGAGAGTTCCCTCCCTACGTGACAATTCGTCATAGTTATTATTTTATGGAACAACAAGCCTTGACCCACTATATATCAAAAGTAGGCTGATAAGGCAGATCATGAACTAACAAGGCCATCTTGTAGGATACGGGTCAGTTTAGAATCACGATATGGAATATGATTTCCTTTGCTAGAAGGACAAGATGTTAAAGCATATACTACGTTTCCCAGGGATGAGAGGGACTTGTTTATGGTCTTTGCCTCTTCAAGAACCTGACCTTCAGCTCCTGTCTTTTCTACTTTCTCAGACCCAGCCAGGTCCACAAGGGTCAATTTTCCAGATCTTTTTCTATAAACAAGCTAAATACATCAGACAAACAGACATAAAGATGTTATAATAATCTCACCAGTAGGGATGAAATTTACCTCTTATTTTCGGACAATTCTAGTTGGATAGTGAAAATGTAAACACAATGGCTTCTGCTACTTGCCGTATTCATATCTGTTTAACATTAAGTTTCCAAAATATAATTTGAAATAAATCACCCAAATTATGTCGAATTTGCAACCAGGACCTCTATGGAAAAGGAGCAAGATTGCAGAGCAAAAAAGAACAAGAAAAAGAAAGGAGAAAAGGATACGGGTCTCTCCAACTGTTCTGTTGACTATACCACTCTGTACTTTGAAAAATGAAAGAAGAATCTCAAGGTGAATTGTTGGGTCAAAAGGAAAACAGCTAGCATTATTGATCTTACTGATAGATGCTGCAAGGCTTCCTCAGGACATGAAATGGATATCTGCTAAAGGAGAAGAAAATCTTCAGAAGCTCTTGAGGTATGAATTTTCACTTTTGACATTTCCAAATTCATAAGTACTTCAAGAATATTAGCGAGATATTCTTGCCAGGAGCTAGGTGATTGTAATGCAGCAAAAAGTTAGAATGCTCAGTAATTCTGGTTGCTTCACTTGCATTAGCAATAAAGCACTACCCTCTTCACTCAAACAAGAAAAATGATCCACTCATCATGATGTTATGAAAAATTGAAAGTGAAGCATGTGAAAGACTTTTGTCCCTTCATCTGTCAAGGCCTTATCTAACACTTATATGCAAGATCTCATCAGCTATTAATGCCCATTGGTAGATAAGATATCATACTGGAATAAGAGCTAAGCTGACCTCTGAAACTCCATGTAGCAGTAATCCCTGTGATTTGGTTTCTTTTATCTGAATGTTGTCTTTAGAGAGATCAAAAAGGTCCCTGAAAGGGGGAAAAAACAAAAATGTGTAGCCAAAGCGCATCTCAGAGTTCCAGCAGACTAGCCTCAGCGGTTATGGGATCCCCTATGAGGTTGTAGGAATTGATGTAAACGGCATTGCTTTAGGATTTCCAGCTTAGCATACCTTACTTTTTCCATGTATATTTCAACCTATATGAGAGAAAAGATTAAGAATTTTTCCATGCATGCATAAATATAGGGATTCTCACCTAGCAAATCTAGAAAGGACAAGAAAAGGTGATGTATTTACATACCATGGACAACTTGACAGTATATTTGGTTAATTCATCATAAGAAGCAATCAGTTCGAACATTTCATATACTGCTCTTGCAAGTAGCCCTTTCTTGTGCTCATTACAGATAAGGATGTTCGGTCCCTGATTCAAGAGGACATAAGAATTATGATTGGAGAAAATGATGCCAACCACCATTTCTAGAAGATAGCTGAGAAATCAATCAAATCACCTCCATACTAAATGTCTTCCCAGCTCCAGTCTGCCATTAGATGCGAAGCAAAATTTGTCAGGAATAGAAAAAGACGAATGATTCTCAACTTATGCTTACAATTTTTCATGAATATGTCATGACAAACACATTTGCCCTGTTTGGACACGTGGAGGAGATAGAGAACATATGTTATCATTCATTAATATTTTGTTGTTCAGCATTTGCACAGCAAGTACTTCCCTATGCAGAGAGAAAAGGAAACGAGATGATACTTTGAGTAACTTCAGAAGCACTAGGATTTTCCTCTTTTCGTTTCTCTGCCACAAAACTACCCATGTACAATCTGGCATTCATACCATGATCGAGAAGTTCCTTAGACCATCATTTATGCAATATGCCATAATGTGGGTTGGACTTTTCCATGCTGAAGCAGAGATTAGCTTTCTCTCGCTACCTCTCTTTTTTTTTTTGGAAATTTAACCATTAATGTAATGAGAGTATTCTTTTGTTTTAAACTTAAAAGCATTATAAGAATAGAATTACATACTCACAAGAGTGGCTTTAGGAAATCAGATATTTATGGCAACTATAATTTTTGGCACCAGAAGCTCCTACCTGTCCATACGTAATGATTGTTCCATTAATCCCCGTCACAGCATCTGCTTAGTTAAAAATCAAAGCAATGCTATAAGCAGCTTACAACCAATCACTGAAGTAAAACATAGTATTGGATTGACATTATAAAGGTTTGAATCTTTCAACAAATCTACCCTGCTTTTCTATTCCTGAAAGTGCACAGCAAGATAGAAGCTGATGGACTCATTCAGTAATTTTGCTTTTTCCCAGAAATAGGATAAAAGTATATCATTCCTGGAGTAATCAAGCTTTATGGATGAAATTTACCTCATTTTTTCAATTTTCATGTAGTGTAAAAGAGAAAGAAAAATCTTAATGAGTAAACAGCGCAGAAATTCTACATATGGATTTGCAAGAGACCACCGGTGAAGTTGAAATATCCTTAAAATGTCACACCTACCTTGAACAATAGGCCGAGCAAGAAATGAATATACATGATCTTGCTCAGATTTATCATAGAAAGCCCTATCAAAGCTGAATTTAAATTCTCCTTCCTTTTCATCCTAAAGAAATCGGGCATCAACAGTCAATCAATATAATTAACTTCAAAAAATGAAAAGAATATGACTCCACTTATTTTATTGTTAGAACATAAACCATAGATACATAAACTCTATACTATGCCAGCGATAAATTTACAAATGCAATTCTTATGCCTATACATTGCTGGTTAGTTTTGGAGTGAAATTTCTGCAGAAGCTCAAGTCTCCATATTATCCTATCCAACGTCAATAACAATCTGCTATCTACCTGCTACAGGTGGTATTAGTAAAAGCGTGCCAAGCAGTAGAGATGTTTAGCTCATCCAATAGCTTGTTGCCGTGTGGCAAGTCAATCAGAGGAGTAAGGAGTATAAACAGAAAGTCTGTTATCAGCAGAAGCCATTATAGGATATTTCTTCTCTCTAAATTATGTAGTTAGGGTGACTGAAAAAAGATCAAGTGGTTAGGAGCAATTAGCTGTGTTAGGGATCATCTTTCTCTGGTCTAAGCACTAATTTCTCCAAATTAGGGTTTATGTCAGTCTTTTCACAATATAATCACATTAGAGCTGTTTAGTCCATAATAGAGTCAATTGCTCCAAAATTACTCAAAACAATCAAATCAACATGGATCCACTTATTCCACTAGTACAGCATAGACATGTAAATGAAGATCTATGCTTCTCCCATGTGTACTTATGAAAATTTCTTTATGAGACACTATAATCTTATAACCAATCAATAGGAACAACTTCAGAACAATTAAACCAGAAATTCTTTTCCTCTCAATTTTCACCAAATAAATGAATAAATAAATATCTCATCTCTTTGTAAAAGTTCATTATAGTCAATCGATGGAATAATCGAATCAGCAGTCCTCCATCAATCGATATGATTATACGAACAACTGTGAACAACCAAATCAGAAATTCCTTGTTCGATTTTCACCAAAAGAACATAATGAACAAAAATCTAATCTCCGCTTAAAATTTCATTATGATTAATCAATATGAACAACTCCGAAATCCTTAGCCAAAAAAGAAAAAGAAAAAAGAAAGAAAGAAAGAAAAAAGAAAGAAAAAGAAAGAACAACTCCGGAAGTCGAATCAGCGATGATCCGTTCGAATTTTGAAAAAACTCCAAATCAACTTCACATAAACATGGTAATTGTTAACTTTTCTTTTATGAAACTCTTTCGAATCTCATTATCTTAAAGGTATGTATCAATTGGAACGATCATATCACGATTTCATAGAGAACATGAAATGACGGAGATTTCGAATCTACAAATTGCTTTCCGTGTTCTGTAGAGCGAGCGAAGAAAACGTAGCGAGTAAATAATTGACTGACCTTGAGAGTGAAGGTTTCGTCGTCAATAGCGTGAATGCTAATGGAATCCCCATGATCGCGTTTCTCTTTCGAGCTCAGCGGCCTAAACCGAGCACAAACTGTGATGTTCGACATGGAATTGTTAGGTTTAATTCTGAGTCTCGGAGACGATAGAGCAATACGAAAATGAAACTGGAGTGAAGTAAATTGAAGTTGCAGCCTTTTATAGTTAGTTAGGTTTTTTTTCGGCGCGAGCAATTAAGGATAGTGGTCTTTTTTTTCTTTCTTTTTTTGTTTAAGGTAGCCCTTATACTGAAGTAAAATGAAATCCTTACTAGTGATGTAATCCTTCTAGCCACGCAAATCGTGTCCGGCTCAAATCTCATTTTGATCTAAATAGTTTTATTAAGTCGATGATGGAGTTTTACTATAATTTACTCGATGAATTTATGAAGCTAATTTAAATGTTGAATGAAATGAGTTTAGACATTAGTTTTATTTCGATTTAAAAATGAAATACTTCAGCAACACAAGTATATGTGAGTTGATTTGATCCAATTTGAGTTTATCAATGTAAAAGTGATATATTCTATATATATATAAATGTAGATGACTAATTTGGTATGGACTTATTCTTAATATATTATTATGGTAAGATTTAGGGAATCAAACCCATTTATTTAAGTATATCTAAGAAAGATTTGGCTTGATATGATTTGAAATAAGGATTGCTAGATTGATTGCTTCGCTTTCAACCTTTATCAATAAATTCATGCACTGAGCAAACTCACACATAGAATCAAACTCCAAGAAGCCAAAGAGGAGTTATGTATATTATATGCAAGTGGTTCATTGCTTACTAGAGCTATGCAAAAGATATCACAAAAAACTCATCTTATGCGTCAATTTCTGAAGTCATTTGATAAGTGAGGATGAGCTTCAAAACTTAGTACCTCCTCCTCCTTATTTGACAAAAGTGGAAGATTTAGACAAACTCTGTTGTGCCACTGAAGTTTCACTCTTAAGATTCAACCACTTAATTTGATGAAAAATGCTTAGTTTTCACTCAAGAAGCTCTAAGCTCCTTTACCTATCACATGCATTAGCACACTATCAAGATCAACAATTCCTCCTTCTATTCCTCTATCTAATCACGTACCATTACGTGTTATTCAATCAAGATTTTTCTAGGCTATATAAATCATGAGATTAATGCGAGCACATGGTTGATGACTAACAATACCACCCTTACTCTATAACTTATATGTTATATGCATTGTAATTGTTTTGTAAGTAATAAAGTTAAAGCAAAGACTATGTTTGTGGTTGTTAAAAAATTAAATCAATGATTATAATAATGGCATCTAAAATTATGCTGATATGTTAAAATATAATGTCTAAAAATTAAAATATATCTGTTTATTATTCCCTCGTTATATTACCAACATTTCAATATTAATGATATGTGCTTTAGAAAATTTGCCAACCTTTTTAATTGGATACTCTTTGAGTTGAATTATTATATAAGTAAATTATTCATTAATATTGTGAACTTCCAGAAATTTAAGACAATGAAAATAAACAAAATAATCCATTTCATGATACTAATAGTATCGCAATTAGAAAAAAAAATTCAAAATTTAAGTAGGAATGGAACTAATAAAATATTAGATTGACATAGAACTAAGATAAGAACGCAAGGTATAAACAAAAAAATAAAAATAAAATAACTTATTATGTATATATGATTATTAATTCTCTAATATGACACTAGATGGATATAAATCCATGATGCGTATATCTAAAATAAAATAGATAGGATATAAACAATAAAACCTATTACTATGAGAGTTGGAAAACTTTTCTATTTTCACACTCCAGTTGATTAGAATTTGATCTCTTTACCTAAAGTGGAAAACATGATCTACAAGTGCCAAAACCCTTGTAATATAGTAGTATAAACATTGGACTCACAAGTCAGATGAATCAAGTTTGAATTATCCCTCGCTCATTATAATCAC
Source organism: Laguncularia racemosa (assembly GCA_037954665.1). NCBI lineage: Eukaryota > Viridiplantae > Streptophyta > Magnoliopsida > Myrtales > Combretaceae > Laguncularia > Laguncularia racemosa. Next base: position 1,003,028 of record JBBMOL010000056.1, read on the forward strand.
CAACAAAAAAAATGATCTACAAGAAAGTAAAAACCTTCAAAGTGATGAAAATTTATTGGATTATTGCCTACTAAAATTAACCTTTAATTACTAGTGAGATAAGTTCATATTTTTAATAAGAAGGATGATTAAAGAAATTATTGGTAAAAAGTTAATTTTTAAGACATGCGACACTAGAATTGGTTTCTTGCACTATACTAATACATAAATCAAAATTAAGAAATCAAGAATCTATTAAGCTCAAACAACAAATATACAATCAAGAGACACCAATATTCAAAAACATAACTTGAAGTCACAAAAACATTTTTTCTAATGTATGCTTGTGTTCCATAATTCATATTGAGCATTCCTATAAATTTTCATCTAAAACCTCCACAAAAAGTCTACCAGAAGAATTATTAAAGTGCGTACAATTTCATACTAAAAATAAAAATTAAAAAAAGAAAGAAAGAAAGGAAAGAAGTCAATTTTTGAAGGACTAAGTTTGGGATTTAAGTGATACAAAGTCCATACCTAAATTTTCCCACTCAAATACTTACCCACCCATGAATTATAAACCAAGCAAGTCAAATATAGTACTTCCTTCTTTTCTCTTTTAGGTCACGTATGCTTTTCTCTCTCACACTCTCTCTATCAATCTCTTTGTCTCCTTCTTTTTTCCTTTTATAAATAGCCAACAATTTCCAAACTTCAACCTTAGAAATCTCTTCATGATCAAGACCACTTCTAGATCCACCCGATGCTTACTTCCAGCCTAGCATCGCGGCCACTATCAAAAACCATCACCATTGTAATGACCTATCTTCTAGCTATCTACTTCACTTGCCTAACTACCATATCTATTCCAAATCCATTACCTAAAGAGGGGTTGTTTTGCCATCCTTAAAATAGTGATAAGGCAATTTTTTTTTTCCATTTAAAACCTACAACTGCTTTCACATACCACATTAAAACAACACTAACTTATAAGTGAAAGCGTATAAGGGCAATAATTTGCCAAGCATAAGTTAAACTTATGATAAAGCAACAAAAGGCTTAGCTACCATTATAGGAGGATCGGAATGGAGTTTAAGTTCATTGAGTGCTGGTGCGTTCTACCTTGTGATTTATAGTGTTGAATTGTTGTTTGCTTTATGATGAAAATAGAGCTAACTACACATACTAGTATCACTAATATGTAAAGCGAGAGTGTAAAATTTAATGATTTGTTGTAGCTTGATGAATGAATTATGTATAAGATTCAAATATGTGTGATTGCTTGAGAATAAGATTGGAATTATGATGGCAATGCACAATACTTGTGTAGCTATATCAGCTCACTATTAACTTCCATTAACAAGTTTTGAGTGCTAACCAAAGACATCTAAATAAAGCAAGTTCAGTTTCCTTCCAGGTAAGTTTATGGTACAGTTTTTTAATTGACCCAATAAGTTTGTAGCTAGATTGATGAATCAACAAAGTATTAATGACTTACAGGGATTTGGTCACCCCATTTCATTTGTGATAGGTGAAAGGTACACTGAATTCTCTCTAAAGTATAAGTGGAAATGTGTAAAGGTAAGATATCTGCCAAGTGTTAGGTAAAGTCCATGCGAAGCAGTCTTAGGTATTGAAAGAGAGAGAGAGGGAGATTCAGTTTAAATTGTAAGTTGAAGAGTTCTTGTAAGAACCTTTAACTCCTAAGCTTTTAATTACTTGTTAGACAAATAGATTGTCATGTTAATTTGTAGATAAATTTGATGATCACATAAATTTAGAGATAGTTGTAATATTCTAGTAATGACTTTATAATCATAATACAAGCGAAGCAAATAATATGGAACTCAAAGGAGCAAGTAAGTTAGGTTCCTAATTGGTTAAGTTTTCATAGTTGCCATAGCATGTGATATGACAGGTGTTAATTTTCCAGTTAAGCATCAACTTTTGCATTTTACATTACAGGTTAATTGCCTCTAGTGACCCGATTAAAACTCCATCCATTATGGTATTGTTCACTTTGGCATAACATGTCGCATAGATTTATCCCTTAGTGTAGTGGCTTTCTAGGGGGTTACAAATCCTAAGAGTGCTCCAAGCCAAGTATGCTTAACTTTGAAGTTCCGATGAACTTCAGGTTACTATACCAAAAGGTACCTCATTGATTTAGAATTCTGTCAATTTCTATTTAAGAAATCTCACATTCTCCCCACTTATAGAATTGATGTCCTCATTAGTTTGTTACATGGGTTTAGGATCATACACTAGGTAGGGAAGACTCTAAAGGTGCTTCCTTATAGGCTTAAGAGATGCCCTCATACTGTAATACTTTGTCCTATATAACACTTAGCTCTCCTTCTTCCGACCGGTGTACTACTCTGATACCACCTTTAATGACCTGACCAGAACTCCATCCACTGAGATATTACTCGCTTTAGCACAACACACCACATAATTTTGTCCCTTGGTGTAGCGGTTTCTTAGGTGGTCACCAATCCTAGGAGTGCTCAAGCCAAACATGCCTAATTTCAAAGGTTCGACAAATCGTAGACTGCTACACCAAAAGGTGACTCATTGATTTAGAGTTCCATTAATTTTTATTTGAGGGATCTCATAACCACCTCATGAAAGACCACTTCAAAGTGACCATACTAAGATTAGTCTAAAATGTAACCCAATCCATCTTCTTTAACCCGCATTATCTCTCTCCTCTGATCATAAAATCACAACTTATAATGGTTGATAGGGGGCTACTTACCACCCTTTAATTAAAAAAAGAAAAAGAAAAACGAGTAAAATGCTTGGTGGGGCAATGTTAGGTTGTGCAACTATTAGTGACTTGCTAAGCTTTTTTTTTCTTTAAATCCCCCAAGGTGGTAGCCCACCACCTGTAGCTGAGTCCACCACCCATGGCTAGGTCGCATCACTTACTAACCATGGTAAGTCGCAATCCAAAACATATTTTGGTTGTTTTCCAGCCATCCAATGATCAGGGGGTGGTTGACGACCTCATTAGTTAGATCACACGACCTTCTTTAGTTGCTATTGGCTACTCATGGCCTTGGGATGGTTGAAAAGCAACCAAGTTTTTTTTTTTTTTCTAATTTTTTAAATTTATTTTTTATTTTTATTTTATTTTCATTTTTATAGTTTTATTTTTAATATAATATTATTAAATTTATTTAATCATATTATTTCAGTATAATAGTTAGTTTGGACTAATGGGATTACAACAAATATTTCTTAGTTAATGTAGATATTTAAATTTAAAACACGAATTACCTCTTTATTAAAAAAAAAAATTGCACTCCTCATTTGTTTGAAAAAAAGACGGAAAGCACGTGTCGGTGTTCTAATTTCCGATATATTTTTCTTACAAAATCAAAAGTCAATTTGAGGTGCAGACTCTATTAAATTGCCTCTGTGCCAATCACATCGCACCCTTCCATGCGTATTGAAATATTTATCCATTAGAATAAAGTGAAATTGAATGACGGAATGCACTAAACCGAATAAAGTTTATACAATTTAAGAAAAGAACAAAATCTTTTGAAGTTACAGTATTAGGTAGCGTTTGGTTGGCGTAAAAATTCAGTACTGAACAGGACTAAATTTTTTGTCTACCATTTGGTTGCCACCCTTGACGAAAATACTGGACAAAACCTTAATATAGTACTGGACTAAATGAGATAAATTAGTACCGTGTGTAATTCGGTATTAAAAATTCGGCATTGGACAAAACTCTATTTTTTTCGAAATTCCCAATTTAGCCTTCCTCCTTCTCCTGTTAATCAGCCCCTTCTACTTTCCTTTCCCATCTATCCGAAATCCTTTTCCCATCATAGCGCCGCAGCCGGAAGTGGACCCACGAGAGCTCATCGGTGCCACTCCTTCACTGCCACTCGTCGTGTAATCGCCGGAAGTGCGACTATCGCCGCCATCAGGTTCGTATGGTTCCATTTCTTCTCGATTTCTTCCTTCCTTTTTGAATGCATCGTTATTGTTTAGGGTTCGTATGATTATGGTCATCATCTTGCTCCATCATTTAACAAATTATAACATGAAACATGCTGTCCATTTATCACCGAAAATATTGAACTCCGCATATGGGTTGCTTGTGTAATCTAAGAAAGGGAAAGTAGTTTTTTTTTTTTTCCAGTGAGATTGATAATTTCTTATTAACATAACCATGTTACATGGGTATGTTGGTGTATGTTAGTATGAGGAGGTGGTTGTGTTGTTTGGAGAAATGGTGAGAAAGGGTTTAGAACCAAACTCAAGGACGGTAGTGTGTTGAGCTTCGAAAATCCATAGAAGCACACACTGTTGAGCACACGGTTGAAGGCACGGCTGTGTGTTAAGCTTGGAAAATCCACAAAAGCACACATGGTTGAGTACACGGTTGAAGGCACGGCCGTGTATAAGCTGTGTGTTGAGACCGTGTGCTTGAAAAAAGTCAGGAGATTTAGCCATCAACTCATCTTGAAGGCCTTGAAAGCCATCAACTCATCTTCACTAGTAGTATTGCCCATTCACAACTCATCTTAGCTTCTCCGTTCATTGAGTATGTGTAGTTTTGATATTAATGGATGGATGAATGGAACTAGGATGAGTCTCTCTTTGTTCTTCTTCTATTAGTTTCTACTTGCCATGTTGTGAATCAATGCAGACAGTTCTATCTCTTTTGACTGTGGAACTTTTTGTTTAAGATTTGAAACTTTTTCTTCCTCCTTCAATCAGGTTTGCAACTTCTAGGTGGGACTATTCTTCCTTGAACTTGTGGAAAAATACGGAGTCAGTTCAGTTTATGCTGGTTTTGGTGGTGTTTCATTGTTATCTGCAATATTTGCTTATTACTTCATTGTAGAGACAAAAGGGCGATCTGTCAAAGAAATAGAATTGTCATTGAATCGGAATATCCATGGTAAAGTCGGGGAAGATTGATCTTTTTCAAAAATCTGATAGAGAATTCCTGAGGAAATATCCAACTCTACCAATGAAAAATCGACCATATCTGATATTCTTTGCAAGAGTTGAAGATGGTGCTTAGCCTTGAAAAGCCATTCTCTCTCTATTACTGCTTGGTTGTAAAGAAAGCTTCATGAAAGAAAGTTTGCCTCTTTGATGAGAATATCATATTCAATTCAATATAAGGAGCTCTCATGTAGCGACTGGGATTCCAGTCTACGTGCACCATTATCTATGAATTTATGTAACATTTTATTTATGTAAATTAACAAGTCTTAATATTTACATATGCTTATTATTATATTGAAATTCGGGATTTCCCATGATTTCATCCCAAGAAAAAGAAAGTTTACATGTTGGAAGTGGTTACATCTTCACTGTTACTTTGCGAGCATACTCTGCCCCTGTCCTTCGCAGTTGATAGTTGGAGTCATAGTCGCTGTGACAATTGAGTTTGATAAAGGACAAAATTTCCATATGTTTTTTACAACAGATGCCATTATGATACGGTTTGGCACTTTCTTATCCTATCCTGGCTAATGGAAGTGTGAAAGCTTTTTATTTGGGAATCGAGACCAAAACGTTAAAGCAGAAAACTGGGTTTCTTTCTATCCATGCCTTGCGTGCTCGCATAATGGTTCTCTATCACCTTAAGCATTTTGTTTGTTCATTAATTATTTTTCATATGTTAAACAATCTGACTTACGTTCCAAATACTACGCTCTAAACTATGTGGGAGAAGAGCGTTTCATTAGCTGTCTTTCACTCATTTAACTATATGGTTCGACTGTGATTTGGCAAACTGCTCTGGAATATTTATCATTACTTAAACTATATCATGCTACGTCTTTTATAATCTAGTGATGTAGATACCGGTTTTTTAATGGTATGGATCTGTTTTTAATCTCTCTTCTTACAAAGGTTGTTAAACTCACAATCCTGTTAGAATATTTACAAGGTTTGTAAAATTAGAATATAAAAATGTAAGTTTCTACAATCAATATAAAATATCTTTCAAAATCTATGGATATGCCTTACAGTAATCATAAAAAACTTGAGATGGATTGGGAAAAAAAATTCAATATACATTTTAGTCATAACTAATAATAAAAATCATATACTCATAGTATAAATAATATAGTATAAGTTGATATGCTAATGTATAAAACTATGACATAAATAATAGTGTCAATATAAAATGCATTATCATGATAAAATACAAAACTAATACAAATTATTAGCTCCTTTTAATTATCAAAACTGCTGCTAGCTCTCCTATCTTTATCACCATCAGCATTACCATAGTTATCTTCATTGTCAACACCAACATCACTATTGATAATACAACAAATGATATCTATATTTTTTAATTACATGTCTTTTAAAATACTAATTATATTAATACTTATGAAAGTCTAGTTGTATTTTCTATTTTTAATCCGTTTAGCTCAAATAGGGAGAATTAGCGAAATCAATAAAAAACACATCGAGTCTACCAAGCTTATACGCTACCATAAATAACGTATTATTTCATTAAATATAACATAATTCTTTTCCCTAAAATATTTAATATAATATATTAAACCTTCAAATCATTTTTTCTTATAATAATATCAAATATATATAAATAACTATGATATAAATAAAAGGGCAAAATTATTAATTTTACTCTGTCCAGTCCAGTACTTTGTAATTTCAAACACTGGACAGCACAAAAGCCTTCTCCAGTAATTAAAAAGGGCAAAACTGTCAAATTTACTATGTTCAGTCCAGTAATTTGCAATCCAAACACTGGACGACATAAAAATCCTTGTCCAGTACTAAACAAATCAAAAGTGGTACAAAAATATTTTTTATCCAGTTCTTCTTCTTTAGTACTGTCCAGTACTCCTTGTTCTGTCCAGTACCAATAACCAAACGGTACCTTATCTTAAGGGGAAAAAAGTTTACACCTTTTAGCTATTAATAACTTTTCCAAGTTCTCATTTTTATCTTTCTTCTTTTTCACAATTCATACTTTGAATTAATGTCGTCTTCTTCTCACGGTCCATCAATGGTTTAGTATCGGAATCTATTAGATTTATAACCTATTAAATTTTGCATATCTGGGTTAATTTCATCATATATATTAAATATTATATAATTTATTCCAAATTTATTTATTTATTTATTTTATATATATACATAAACTTATCATCCATGGTTTCACAATGGACGCAGGATAATATATGGTCCAAAAGTAATGACTATTAGATAATAAATATCTCAAATTGAAAAAAAGAAAAGAAAAAGAAAAAATGAAGTCACAGGCAAGCTAACTTATAACCCTTTATTTTCATCAAACAATGTATCTATCTCATGTCTCATACTTAAATCGTTATTGACTTAAATCGTTATTGTCTCTTATATTTATCGGTGTTTACCTTCTCGTTGAAATTAATTATATTTGCATTTTTTGTAATTATAGACCTATTACTAAATCTTATGACTTGTCAATAGGAATGATTAAAATATATTGTCTTAAAAAAGAATAGATATTAACTTAAAAATCGCTTAGTTCACATGTATATTTTACACCATAAAAAGTGTGGTTCCAAAATTTTAACCTTATATCTATATGTGAAATTCCTATATTCCTTAGTACCATTTAGTTTGTAAAACCCTAAAAATTAGAGTAAAAATAATATTGGATTAGTTAAAAGATTCTATTAAAAGTTTTAATTATACCTTATATAAATTTAAATTAAAAGAAATAATTATGTAGAAAGTGAACCACAAAAAAAATAAAATAAACAATAAAATAAATTAAAATCATAAGTTTATGATAGTCAAATGAAAATTTTGAGTAAATATTCATACTCAAAATAATTTATGTAGTTTAGTCATAAAATTTTGTGTTAAAATACTAAAGTTACTAAATTTACGTAATTACTGTGCACGATGAACAAACCTAAAAAATCAAAGGAAATTAAAATAATTTATGTGTGTGTTGATCTTGTGCATGTGTGCGTGTGATAAAATCTATGTGTGTGTGAGTGTATGCTGATTTTGTGAGTGTGTGTTGGTTGGAGTGTGCTATAATGTAAAGTTACTAATGCGTGTAAGGGTAGTATGATACGAAATTGTAGGAAGCATGTGGTGTGCTTGTGAGGGTAGCTTGATGCGCAAGTGTTGGAGGCATGTGTGTGCATGCAGATGGAGCTTGTGTGTGTGTGCAGGTGGGAAAAATCAGATGTGTAAGTGTGTGTTGTGTGCGGGTTGATCTGGTTGGTATGAATGTGTGCTAGTGTGTGTGTGAGAGTTGAGTTGGTGTGTGCGCGTAGGAGTCAAATGCAACAGGTGTGTAGGGTGAAATGAAATCTAGAGAGTGAGGAAAGAGGAGATGAATAGTGGGTGTAGGAATTTAAATATGTATAGTCCTATACATATTTATAGAAAAAAAATTATTGAAAGGGAGAATATATTGATGAAGTTCTTATTTTGAGGAAGTTAATATTTTTGATTGAAAAAGAAGGAAAAGTGTTAAATTAATTTTAGGTAAAAATATGATATCTTGTGATTATCCTTCTAATTGATGAATATTATTTTGTGATTGAATTTGATTGAGTGTTTCTAGTATTTGTTACTTTTTATGTGATTGTTTCTTGTATGATCACTCAAAAACAATAAATTAACTATTATGACTTAAATAAAAATTGACATATATTGCACAAGATATTGTATGAGATAGAAGGTTATCACTACTACAAGGAACATCAAAAGTAATCGGGTAGAATTATTGTTCCGCTAGGGGCGAATTAAGTGACTAGGGGATTGTCGTGCCCCTGACGATTTCGAGGCCGGTCTACCCCTAAGTATATTTATTTATCAGTGTACTAAAGTGCACCTAAGTATATGAGATTAAATTTTAAAAGATTAATTCTAACGAAAAGATAAGATTAAATTAATTGAGTTATAAAACCTAAGCACTGATAATAGTGATTCAAATTCTTAATCTAAGGTTAAGGGGAGGCATAAACCCTAGACTTCACATTGGTTACCGAAAAATCGTGTGTGATGTTGCATTTCATATGGTTGCCCATGCATGGCATATAAACAATAACTTATTTGAAATTGCTTATGCCTATAAACAGTATGAGAGATTGCACTCCTATCTCAATAGATTATTAGCTCACCCTTCTATAAATTTTGTAATACAAAATGTGACTACATAAACTATAACCTTAGGTATCATACCACAGTAAGTACCATTGTCGCGAAAACTCTGAGATAAGAGGCAAGATGGAGAGATAACATGAGTATTTTTATAAAACTTGATAATTTCAAATAATTGAAAGTTTATAAATATTTAATCTTGTAAACACCCCATTTTTGCCCCTAATGATCAATAATAATCAACAATAATCAATTTTCAATTTTTTCCATTTTTTCTCTAATTTAGCAAAAATAGGAAAAACATTCAAAAAATAAAATAAATAGGAAAAATATATCAATTTTGGAAAATAATTGCAGAAATGGCAATAAAAAGGATTAAATAATTTTTACAATTTTTTTTAAATTTCAAAAAAAATAAAAAAATCGCATTACATATATGCAAATTGCGAAAATAAAAAAATTGAGTAAGTGGGCTAGCCCAGCTGGTCCGGTCAGGGGGGTGTGCGGGCTCGGTCAGGGGTTCGAAACGCGAGGGAAGCAGATTCCGCGTTTTGCAATTTTTCTTCATCGCTTGGGACACGTGACAGCAGCCGATTGGCTGGAGCGGACGCACGTGCGGGGCGCGTGATCGTCTTCAACCTTCCTCCGAGATTGTCGGCGAGGAGAAAAATCCGAATTTCGGCCGTTTTAATTCGATTTTTTGCACAAATCCAACAGATCTTCAACAGAAATAAGATAAACATCATCCAATTGGAATCAAATCGCAACAAATCAAAGGATTTGCACAAATCGGAGATGGGTTTTTAACCGCAAATCCGATTTGCTTCAATCGGTGGAAATCCGAGCTTATCCAGCTCGATTTCTTGCACATATAAATAGAGGATGAAGTGGAGAGGCAGAAGCATGGATCAAAAGTGAGGAAAAGAGAGAAAAAAGAGAGAATTGAAGCCTTGCCGGAGTTCTTCAACCCGCGACCACCGATCAAGCGTCGAGCAGCCACCAGGAGGCATTTTTGGAGAAATCCACTGCCACAGCTGAGTTCCCCACTCCCGAAAACCTAGGAATCAACACCTCACCCGTTTCGAAAGGTCGCCGGAATGCCGTTAACGAACTCCCAGCCACCATGTCCGATCAACCCGACCCAACCCGCTTCGACCCACACACCGACCCGGATCCAGGTAAGTTAGATTTTTCGATTTTTTGTATTTATTTTATTTATTTAGTTATTTTATTTATTTTGAATTTATTTATTTACTTATTTGTTAATTATAATTCAAAAAAAAAAGAGTAATGTTAGAAATTAGATTTTTAGGATTTAATTTAGGATGAATAATAAAAATAAAAATAATAATAATAAATAATAAAAATGTGAAAATTTATAAGGAAAATGATAAAAATATTAGAAAAAAATAATAATAAAAATTTAGATTTTAGAATAGGATAGATGAAAAATCTAGGAGAAAATTTTTCAATAAAAATTTAATAAAAATTATAAGAATTATAAAAAATTAATAAAAAATCAATAAAATTTATAATAGTAGAAATGAGTTGAAAAATAGAAAAATGGAATTTTTATCACTTAGAAAAATCATTTTCTTAAATAAATCCAAAATTGGTTTTTCCTTAAAAATATCATTTTCAAAAATCAAATTATCAAGCTTAGGCTTAGATTTTTTTTAGAAAAAAAATACTAAGATGGTAAAAACATAAATCAAAAGAAATTTCATAATTAAAATTTACAAATACACTAAAGTTTTTCAGAAAAAGCGAACTACGGCAAGTTTGATCCTAAATAGCAGGTACGTAGGTACCCATTTGGGGCAACCCTAAAAAGGAATAAAACTCATTTTCTCATAATAGGATATTCAAGAATAAAATAAAAGACAACAAAAAAATAAAATAAAAATAAAAGACATTTCTAGATAAGGTTAAGATTTTAGGAGATTAGGTGGTAACCTTAAGGTTTTAATAGGTTAGCCTCCGAATCCAGAAACTCTGGTTTTCCCCTTTCCTCTTTTCACAAAAATGAAAAAGGAAATCACGACGACTAGTGGTCTAAATTGGGATTAATCTGCTCAATTAGTCTTAATTCAATTTTTCCCAACCACAGTTGGGTGGCGACTCCAAAATAAAACGAAATTCCTAACTTAAGTCAGGGGTCTACATTAGATGAGCATAGGGTCTAGTATAGATCGTATTAGGAATGGAAATAAAAAATTAGAATCGACAGGATGACGACTCCGCTAGGGAACACATTCTCTAGTAGGCTAGCCACTTGAATCTCCTCAAATTGCTCCTTTCTGAGAAATGTTTTTTGATTTGTTATATTATTGCTAACCTTTCAGGGATTTAGCTAAAGGTTAGAATTCAGCTATTTACTTTAGTTATTGAGTCTGCATGCATACAATTATGTGAGCAGATACGGTCAAACCCGGGTTGTCTTAAGACCCTAAGACGGGGGGGCATTGTGTAGGTTTCGGGAAAAGTGATATGATCACCGTTCGGGACTGATTAGGCTACCCCACCCAATGCTTCGATATGGCCTGAGATCCATTTCTTCGAGAATGCGGGAGGCCATAAATCTTGGGGACCTGTTAGAACCTACCTATTTGCATACATAACATCATGGGCTGACAATAGATTGATAATATAATATTTTGTTCTGTTCATGGAGTTCAGATACATTTCCCTGTAATACTTTCATTGTAATATAGTTCTTGTTATAATAGGAAATTTCTGTTGTAATAGATGGCCGGTACCGCAGTTGACCGCCTCCTCCGCAAAGAAATCCGAGTGTGTAAACCTCTAGATCCGAAATTGGTACTAGACCATTGGTTCACCCTATACAACCTAGAGGAGCAGGCCTTCATCCAGTAGAAAATAGGGCCCATCCTCTCACTAACGAAGATGGAGATGAACTTGCCCTTGGTACGGGCCATGCTCCACCTATGGGAAATAGAGCTCGCGGCTTTCTTCATCGGGCCACATGAGATTACTCTTACTCTAGAAGAGTACACCCAGCTGCTACAGGCTCCAGCACTAACGAACCAAGTCTATGTACCAGATCTTGAGGCCGGGCCAGCCGGTATTTTCAGCAGACTCCTGGGTATCCGCAAAACAGCAGTCAACAAGGCCTTAGCAGAATGTAACGGATACTGCATACGGATGGACGAGTTGGAAGCCTGGTTCATCGCCCGAGAAGATAATGGGGACAGTAAAGACATATTGTGTGGAGACCCCAAGACTTATAGACAAAGAAGGGTGAATGCTTTCATCTTGACAGCTTTCGCCACCATACTTTTCCCCACTAGAATTTTCTATGTCCACTACCGAGTTGCAGAATTGGTGATCCAATTCCTGGAAGGAAAATCTTACATCCCGGCTCTATTGGCTGAACAGATCCAGAACTTAAACTTTGTCAAGAAAAAAGGCCACGGGATCCTCCACTCAAATATCAACCTTATACTGATATGGTTTGTAAGCCACCTCAAGTGTTTTGGGCTGAACATGGTCCGGAAAACCTTGGCTCAACAAGTGGACCTCGTGGACTCATGCATAGAGAAGATAAAGCTACCCGGCGACCTTACCAGCCATAGTTGGGTAGAAGTGCTTAGAAGTTTCAGTGCCGATGACATTTTGTGGACAGCCAGATGGAGTTACTGCGACAAAGTTATTTTAACCTGTAGTAACTTTCAAGCCGTGCCTCTAATCGGTATCAGCGGATGTATAGGTTATCATCCCAACTCGGTGGTCTGCCAGTTTGGTACTATTCAAGACATAGTTTATCGGCCCTCGCTGGAGGCAGTCACATTCGAGTATCAAGATCCGAACTTACTAGTAGCTGAGAAATTTGCTAAGCTGACAGAGGTCAAAGCACTGTGGGAAGCCCGAATCGAGAATGTAGACCTTGGAGAACTGGATGGCGAAGTGGGCAAACATCGAGCCACCGGGGAGTTCGTGATCCATCAGCTATATCAGGTAGGGGAAAGAGCATACCGGGTCCCATATGTCACCCAACCTAAGCCAGACAAGGTAAACCCGGAGCTGGAAATCTACCTAGAGCAGGTCAGGGCCCGGATGGAGGTATATTTTGAAGCTGCAGATTACAAAAAGGACATCTAGAAAGGTCGATTCAAGGAATCTGACCAAAGAAACAAAGCCTTGGAAGCTTAGCTGGAGAAGACCCAAGCCAGGGTCAAGGAATTAGAAGCCGTCATCAACGGGAAACCTGAGTCTCCACAACAGAAGACCAAGAAAGCTAGGAAATAGATTATCATTGTACTCTTTCGTTTTTTTTAAGTATCGAACTCCAAAATTGCCAATATTAATAAAAATTTTCAATATTACATCATCAATCAATTGTTGGCCCCTTTTATTTTAGCATCTGTGTGGCACGTGCATCACATTTGCATACATTATACTAAAAGAAAAAAAATGCACGTCGGGTATCAAAATAGCTCCCAAACAACCGAACCCTCCCAGAAGCTCAATTTGCACACGTTCGAGAACAAAAATGGCAAACAGTGGTGACAACCGCAACAACGCAAGTGCTGACGCTGCTTCAGACTCTAGGATCGTATCCTTGGAACAAACGGTCCAGCAGCTAGCTGCACAAGTACACCTCCTGAATGAAAGCATTAGCCTCCTTCACACCACCCAGCCAACTCAAGAAGAACATTCAGGGGCTAGAAAAGGGAAGGCAGTGAAGGGGCAACCTCCAGAATATGAGGAAATCAATTCCCACCTCAACCCAACCTTTGAATATGAGCCGAGAATCAACCAGAGTCCAACCTCTAATGACTTGAAAAAAGAGATGGAGGAGAGACAGAAAGATATGGAAAGAAGACTCTTCAAACAGCTGGCTGACAAGATGAAAACAATAGAGGGGCCTGACGGTTTCGAGCAAGCCGAAATCACCAATCTGCCAGCATATGGGGAGGAGGTGTACCCTGATAAATTCAAGACCCCGGAATTTGAGAAGTATGACGATACTGGATGCCCCAAAATGCACATAAGGCTATACGCCCGGAAGATGAGCAAGTATGCTCAATATGACCAACTGATGATCCAGACCTTCCAGGATAGCCTTACGAGCCCTGCATTAGTCTAGTATGCCCACTTGGATTTCAATCAGGTCAACACCTAGGAAAGGCTGGCCCGGGCGTTTTATGACCAGTACAAGTTTAATATTGAAGTCGCCCCTCAGTGATTGATCTAAGAAGTCTTCGAAAGAGACACGCTGAGTCTTTCAAAGAGTATGCTCAGCGATAGAGAGCTCAAGCTGCCAGGGTAGCAACCCCAATTTCTGAGAAAGAGTTGACATCTATATTCGTCAACACTCTAGACAAGACCTACTTCTCACATCTGGTCGGATTGAAAGCACCATCACAACAGGAAGACTCCAAACAATGGATCCTCCCAGGGTCACACCATCACAAAGGCCCTTGGGAGGTAACAGAGCTAAGGAGTCTACTGTCAGCACAGTCAACTCCAATAAAGCAGACAAAGTTGGGACTCGTGTGACATTCCAGACTATGAGTGCCCCAGCCCAGCACTCCACGGCAAATCACACCCAGGCTGCTAGAGTCCCAAGACTGTTTACCCCAATTTCGATCCCACTCAGCCAGGTCTTTGCTCGGCTATGAGCGGATAACTTGATCAGCTTCGAAATCCCAAACGACCGGTACAAGCCCAGAAACTTCGACTCAAGCCTCAAATGTGACTATCATATGGGCCAAGAGGGGCATTCTACAGATCGATGCTGGAGGCTCCGACACAAAATCCAGGATTTGATCGACGCCGGGATTGTGCAGCTGGATTTTGTTAACACCCCAGCACCCAATGTCAACACCAATCCACTACCTAATCATAAGCCCACCATCAATATGATCACATATGAAGAGTTGGCTCCCAAAGAAGCCTCTAAGCAAAAGGCGACGGACCAGCAGAAAAGGCATTCCCGTCAAGAGAAAACCCCCAAGTCACATATCAAAAAGAGATGGTTAGCCGGAGACCCAACAGTCAGCACCTTGGGAGAATCACACGGGAGATTCAAATACCTGGTGGGCTATTCTTATACCCCAACTGTATATGGGCCGCCTAGCGGATGGGGGCTCGAGTTTGAAAAAGAGGACAACCTGCCAAAAGAAGGGGAGAAATCTATAAACATGATCAATTCAAATCAAAAGCCAAGAGTCATAAAATGCTATGCGGGACAGTCGACTGAGATACAAATCCCGAAGAAGAGATATGTGTTCAATGTCCCAATACCGGCAGAGAGGCATAAGGCCGCACCTTTTGACTATCAGACCCTCGAGCAAGAGCGACCCGCTATGGTGGGAGGAATCAACCGCTCTGGGAGAGTATATGACCCGAAATATAAAATCTCAACTGAAGAGCCCAACACGGAGAAAGGAGAGGAAGAAGAAGAGGGGCTCGCTACATTTACAAAAATGGTCAAAGCAAGTGAATATAAGATCATGGAACAGCTAAACAAGGTTCCAGCACAAATATCACTCATGGGCCTCCTTACAGCCTCTGAGCCCCACAGGGAAGCACTCTTCAAAGTGCTTAAATAGATTCAGGTCCCAGAAGGCATCGCTACAGACAAAATAAGTCACGTGGCGGATTCTATTTTCACCATGGACCAGATATCTTTCTCCCCTAAAGAGCTAGGAGAAGATGGAGACCAACATACAAAACCACTAGCTACCCTCAACTTATTGGGGATCGATCCAAGCAATATTAAACCCAGCTCGACGGTGGTCAGAGCTTTTGACGTGTCAAAAAGAGACATAGTAGGGGAGATAAACTTGCCGGTAGAGATTGGCCCGTAAGTGTTCTACATCTCTTTTCAAGTCCTCGACATCCAAAGATCTTTCAACCTACTTTTGGGAAAGCCTTGGATACATACTGCCAGAGCCATACCCTCCAGTCTCCATCAAAGGGTCAAATTTATTGCAAATGGGCAGATAGTCACTGTGCTGGGCGAGCAAGATTATGCCATCTACAAAGAAACCGCCATACTATACATCGGGGAGGATAGGTCCGAAGATCTTGGTCTCCAGATATTCAACAAAGTGAATGTGGTGACCAGCAAGGAAGGCCATCAATTTAAGGAGGGGCAACAAGGGACGTTTAGGCTAGGGTACGTTCCTACAGCCTGGGAAGAAGCATAGGCCAGAGGTGTCAAAGGCAGGACGAAAGACAAGCCAAGCAACACCCCGATGCGCATTCCACCCCTCCAGTAATCTTTCAGAAAAGCAACTTTCATTCAAGAGCCAAGGATAAGCGAAGATGACATCAGCAATGGGAGCTCAACCCCTCGCACGTCCAAACAGCATCCAGCTCTCAATAATTGGTTATGTTATCCTATTGATAGCTCTAGGTCAACTCAAGGATAGAGAACGATTGTTAAACAATTTTTATTGAGACTTCTTTATAATTCAATTATAGTTTGTCTTACTTATATATATATCTCTGCTTTCATTTTACTTCACCCAGATCTCCTGCCATCGAACATCAGGGACATTTCGCGCAGGTAGAAAATAAAAACGCTGATATCGTCTTCGACGCTGCTGGGTCAGTTGTTGGAGGCGATATCCTTGACCATGAAATAATACAAGAAAATTGGCAAAAACATGAAAAGAGTGGAATTTCAATCGACGAGCCGGTAGAGACAGTAAATCTAGGAAGCATTGAAAAACCTACAAACCTCAAAATCGGGACCAGTTTAAGTGTCGAGCAAAAGTGTGAGATGACTGAGCTGTTGACTGAATATGCAGATGTGTTCGCCTGGTCATATGGTGACATGCCAAGACTAGACCAATCAATAGTGGTTCATAGGCTTCCTACAAGGGAAGATGTCAAACCTAAAAAACAGAAATTGAGAAGATTTAGGCCTGACATATTACTAAAGATCAAAGAAGAAGTCAAGAAATTGCTAGAAGTAAGGTTCATCGAAGTGTCCGATTACCCAGAATAGGTAGTGAATATAGTCCCCGTTATGAAAAAGAATGGAAAAGTACACGTATGTATAGACTTCCGGGACTTAAACCAAGCTACGCCAAAGGATAACTTCCCCCTACCTCACATTGATGTTCTGGTAGACAACACTGCAGGAAACCATCTTTTCTCGTTCATGGACGGTTTCTCAGGATATAATCAAATAAAAATGGCTGAAGAAGATAAAACCAAAACGACTTTCATCATAACATGGGGAACTTTTTGTTACAAAGTCATGCCCTTTGGTTTGAAAAACGCCGGGGCAACGTATCAGAGAGACATGGTCGCGATACTTCATGACATGATGCATCGAGAAGTCGAAGTATACGTTGACGATATGATAGCTAAGTCTAAAAAAGAAGAGAGTCATACAGATATCTTGAGAAAACTGTTTAAACGATTGAGGAAATTCCAACTCAAGTTAAATCCGGAGAAGTGCACTTTCGGGGTCACAACGGGCAAATTGTTAGGGTTTGTCATAAGCCGGGAAGGCATTAAAATCAACCCTGACAAAGTAAAGTCTATATTAGAGCTACCTTCTCCACACACTGTCAAAGAAGTAAAAAGTTTGCTGGGAAGGTTAAATTACATAGCTCGTTTTATCTCATAGCTCACAGATAAGTGCCGGCCACTATTCCGTCTATTGAAAAAGAATGCCGCAGTAGAATGAGACAACGAATGCGAAGAAGCATTCAGGACGATCAAAGACTATTTCATAAAACCTCCAGTCTTGATAGTCCCGAAGCAAGGGAAGCCCTTATTCTTATACCTCACGATACTCCCTGAATCCATAGGATGCGTGTTGGGGCAAAAAGATGAAGAGGAAAAAGAGCGTTCCATATATTACTTAAGCAAGAAATTCACAGACGAGGAACAGAGGTATTCATAAGTAGAGATGACTTACTGTACTCTGATTTGGGTCATGCACCGGTTAAGGCAATACACCCTTTACTATCATATTGAGCTGCTGACAAGACATGATCCTCTAAAGTACTTGGCGGAAAAGCCCGTTTTGATAGGGAGAATTTCCAAATGGCAAATGCTCTTATCGGAGTTTGATATTACATACATAAATCAAAACTCGATGAAAGGGCAATCTTTAGCCGACCAATTGGCAGAACACCCTGTCGAGGGGAATTCCCAAGAGCCACAAGTTCAATTCCCTGATGAAAATATATTAACAGTGGAAGGTACACCAGTAGAAAACCGTGAAATAGAGTTGAACCCCAGGTGGAAGATGTTCTTCGATGGAGCTGCCAATGTATTCGGTTGTGGGATCGGGGCAATGTTGATATCCCCAGACGGAACACAATTCCCTGCAGCAACAAGACTCACATTTCCATATACCAATAATATCGCAGAATATGAGGCATGTATCCTCGGCCTCAAAATGGCTTGCCACATGGAAATCCATGAATTAGAAGTATATGGAGATTCATCACTTATCATACTACAGATAAGAGGGGAATATAAGACCAAAGACCCCAAACCGGTACCATACCATCAGCATTTGACAGAACTAATCGAATAATTCAAAGCAATCACCTTCACATACATCCCGAGAACTCAGAATTAGTTTGCAGATGCACTCGCCACACTAGCATCTATGATCCAGATAACAGGGGGAGCCGAAGTCCAACCGATGAAAATAGACATCGAAAATCGGCCCGCCTACTGTTTAGCAATTGAAAAAGCACAAGATGATAAGCCCTAGTATCACGACATCAAAAATTTTCTCCAAGAAAGCAAATACCCCGAAATGGCTAGCAAGAATGATCAGAGAACACTAAGAAGGTTAGCAAGTCATTTCTTATTAAGTGGGTCTATACTTTACAAAAGATTGTCTGATACCACCTTGCTAAGATGTGTGGATAAAAATGAAGCATGCGAACTAATGAAAGAAGTACATGAAGGGGTATGTGGACCTCATATGAACGACTACAAGTTGGCCCGAAAAATCATGAGGTTGGGATACTATTGGTTAACCGTGGAATCAGATTGCATAAAATATGTCAAGCACTGTCATTTATGTCAAGTGTACGCAAACCGGATAAATGCTTCACCCAATGAGTTGCACTTGTTGTCAGCACCATGGCCTTTCTCCATGTGGGGAATCGACATAATCGACCCAATCAATCCGACTGCATCCAATGGCCACAGGTTTATATTGGTAGCAATTGATTACTTCACCAAGTGGGTAGAAGCTTCATCATATGCCAATGTCACAAAAGGGGTAATAGTCCGTTTCTTGAAAAGGGACATAATAGCTCGATATGGAGTTCCTGAGTCCATCATCACCGACAACGGTACCAATCTTAATAACAAGTCGATGACAGGTTTATGTCAACAATTCCACATAAACCATAGAAATTCAACTCCCTACCGACCTCAGATGAACGGAGCAGTAGAAGCAACTAACAAGAATATCAAAAAGATCATCGAGAAAATGACAACCACTTACAAAGACTGGCAGGAGATGTTGCTGTTTGCTCTCATGGCTTATAGGACCTCAATAAGAACATCCATTGGAGCTACCCCATATTCATTGGTATATGGTACTGAGGCAGTGCTACCAATCGAGGTCGAAATACCATCATTCAGAATTCTGTCAGAAACTCAATTAACCGAATCAGACTGGGTGAAGAAGAGGCTTGATCAGCTGAATCTAATTGATGAAAAAAGACTCATTGCACTATGTCATGGCCAGTGTTACCAACAAAGGATGGCTCGAGCATTTAACAAGAAAATAAAGCCTCGATGCTTCAAAGAAGGGGATTTGGTGTTAAAGAAAGTTTTCCCGAATACCCAAGACTCCAGAGGAAAATTTACCCCAAATTATGAGGGTCCGTATGTGGTAAAAAAGGTATTGTCAGGAGGCACCCTGATATTGACTCAAATGGACGATCCAGAATTGAGAGACCCCATCAATGCAGATGCTGTTAAGATATACTATCCTTAGGCAAGGGAATTGAAATTTTGCCAATGTTTATGAAAGCCAATATTCAATACAAGTTTCATTGAGTTCAGTTTTCATTTTTTACAAGCAAAGTTAATGTCTCTGAATGGTCAATAATTCCAACCAATTCCAATTACAACAAACATTCATAAACACATTACCAATCATTTCACCAATAAATGATAAACACTAAAATGATAATGAATTTCAATAAGTTTTGTAATATATGTCTATCTACTTTTGAGCATTAAAACCTGGTGCATTAGTAGGATAACACTACTGTCAAAAGAGCCATGCACACAAGAAAGGAAGCACATCAAGATCTGCAACCCCGTGTCAAAGCAAGAGTAAGTGAAGCAGGAGCAAACCAGCACGAAGGTTCGGTTGTTTGGTTGCTATCCATGATAAATTGGCAAACATATAAATAACTATCATCCACATATCATGAAAAAATCAAATCATTTAACCCAGTCAGTAGAAGCATGTTCAAAAGTATAAGATTAGTCAGCCCGTAATGGGGCACTTTCCTAAATATCCTCTCTTAAGGTTAGCCCATAAGGGTACCTTTCGAAACACTTCTTCCCGTCATAGGTTAGTCAGCCTATAGAGGGGCACTTCCCTAAACATTCTCTCTTAGAGTTAGCCCATAAGGGCACTTTTTGAGAAGTTTCTCCCCATAGGTTAGTCAGCCCACAATGGGACACTTTTCTAAATGTCTCGTCTCAAGGTCAGCCCATAGGGGTATCTTTCAAGACATTTCTTCCCCAGGGTCGTGAGTCTAAGAAGACACTTCCCGCTATAGGTTAGTCAGCCCACAATGGGGCACTTTCCCAAACATCCTTGCTTAAAGTTAGCTCCCAGGAGCATTTTTAAAGCTATCGATTAGTTAGCTCATAGGAGAACTTTTCAAATCTATCGATAAGTTAGCTTATAGGAGCACTTTTCGAATATATCAATTAGTCAGCTCATAGGAGTACTTTTCGAATCTATCGATCAGTTAGCTCAGATGAGCACTTTTCGAATCTATCGATAAGTTAGCTCATAGGAGCACTTTTCAAATCTATCGATCAGTTAGCTCAGATGAGCACTTTTCGAATCTATCGATCAGTTAGCTCAGAGGAGTACTTTTCGAATCTATTGATCAATTAGCTCAGAGGAGCACTTTTCAAATCTATCGATTAGTTAGCTCAGAGTAGCACTTTTCGAATCCATCAATCAGTCAGCTCAGAAGAGCACTTTCAAGTCCATCGATTAGTTAGCTCAAAGGAGTACTTTTCGACTCTATCAATTAGTCAACTCATAGGAGCACTTTTCAAATTGTCGATAACCGATTAGTCAGCTCATAAGAGCACTATTCGAAGGTATTTTCCCAAATAGTCGCTAATCTAGTCAGACGCTTCTGTTGACAGGTGGCCAGCTTATAAGAGCGCTTCCTAGGACAATCATCTCTTCAAGTTTGCTAGTCCGATAAGACGCTTCCTATCATCAGATACTCCACTTACAATAACACGCTCCTAAACAATTCTTGAGATTGTTCCTATCGCCAATTAGTCAGCCCATAGAGCACTTTTTGGAATGATACATTATTCTAGATTGTTAGGACCATTTCCTAAGCAATACCAACCGTCACAAAATACTTGTGGGATTATTAGCTCATGGACCATTTTCCTACTAGAGACCCAAATCTAGATAACCAGCCAAACCAAGGCGTTATCCATTCAGGTAAGAGGCAAAAAATGGCGTCTTTCTTGTCTTTGTAGTTAAATTTTTCAAACTTTACTACAAAGAGGGGCAGCTGTAAACACCCCATTTTTGCCCCTAATGATCAATAATAATCAACAATAATCAATTTTCAATCTTTTCCATTTTTTCTCTAATTTAGCAAAAATAGGAAAAACATTCAAAAAATAAAATAAATAGGAAAAATATATCAATTTTGGAAAATAATTGTAGAAATGGCAATAAAAAGGATTAAATACTTTTTACAATTTTTTTAAATTTAAAAAAAATACAAAAAATAAAAAAATCGCGTTGCATATATGCAAATTGCGAAAATAAAAAAATCGAGTAAGTGGGCTAGCCCAGCTGGTCTGGACCATAGCCTAAGGCGCGCGCGTGTGCGGCGGGGGGGGGGGGGGCTCGATCAGGGGTTTGAAACGCGGGGGAAGCAGATTCCGCGTTTTGCAATTTTTCTTCATCTCCTAGGACACGTGGCAGCAGCTGATTGGCTGGACCGGACGCACACGCCGGTCATGTAATTGTCTTCAACCTACGTCCGAGATCGCCGGTGAGGAGAAAAATCCGAATTTCGGCTGTTTTATTTAGATTTTTTGCACAAATCCAATAGATCTTCAACAGAAATAAGATAAACATCATCCAATTGGAATCAAATCACAATAAATCAAATAATTTGCACAAATCGGAGATAGGTTTTTAACCGCAAATCCGATTTGCTTCAATCGGTGGAAATTCGAGCTTATCCAGCTCGATTTCTTGCACCTATAAATAGAGGATGAAGTGGAGAGGTAGAAGCATAGATCAAAAGTGAGAAAAAGAGAGAATTGAAGCCCCGCCGAAGTTCTTCAACCCGCGACTACTGATCAAGCGTCGAGCAGCCACCAGGAGGCGTTTTTGGAGAAATCCACTGCCACGGCTGAGTTCCTCACCCCCGAAAACCTAGGAAAGGTCGCCGGAATGCCATCAACGAGCACTCCCAACCGCCGTGTCCGATCAACCCGACCCGACTCGCTTCGACTCGACCCGCGCACTGACTCGGATCCAGGTAAGTCGGATTTTTCGATTTTTTGTATTTATTTTGAATTTATTTATTTACTTACTTGTTAATTATAATTAAAAAAAATAGAGTAATGTTAGAAATTAGATTTTTAGGATTTAATTTCGGATGAATAATAAAAATTATAATAATAAATAATAAAAATGTGAAAATTTATAAGGAAAATGATAAAAATATTAGAAAAAAATAATAATAATAATTTAGATTTTAGAATAGGATAGATGAAAAATCTAGGAGAAAGTTTTTCAATAAAAATTTAATAAAAATTATGAAAATTAATAAAAATTAATAAAATTTATAAGAATTATAAAAAATTAATAAAAAATCAATAAAATTTATAATAGTAGAAATGAGTTGAAAAATAGAAAAAATGGAATTTTTATCACTTAGAAAAAATCATGTTCTTAAATAAATCCAAAATTGGTTTTTCCTTAAAAATATCATTTTCAAAAATCAAATTATCAAGCTTAGGCTTAGATTTTTTTTAGAAAAAATACTAAGATGGTAAAAACATAAATCAAAAGAAATTTCATAATTAAAATTCACAAACACACTAAAGTTTTTTAGAAAAAGCAAACTACGGCAAGTTTGATCCTGAATAGCAGGTACATAGGCACCCATTTGGGGCAACCCTAAAAAGGAATAAAACTCATTTTCTCATAATAGGATATTCAAGAATAAAATAAAAGACAACAAAAAAATAAAAAATAAAAGATATTTCTAGATAAGGTTAAGATTTTAGGAGATTAGGTAGTAACCTTAGGGTTTTAATAGGTTAGCCTCCGAATCCAGAAACTCTGGTTTTCCCCTTTCCTCTTTTCACAAAAATGAAAAAGGAAATCACAACAACTAGTGGTCTAAATTGGGATTAATTTGCTCAATTAGTCCTAATTCAATTTTTCCCAACCACAGTTAGGTGGCGACTCCAAAATAAAATGAAATTCCTAACTCAAGTCGGGGGTCTACATTAGATGAGCATAGGGTCTAGTATAGATCGGATTAGGAATGGAAATAAAAAATTAGACTTGACAAATCTGATCTAGAGGGATCTTTAGTTGTATTTTTGTTATGGGACCCAAATGAGGCTCACTATTGAACTATGTGTATATAGCTTTTATTAAATATGGATTGACTTTATTGAAATGAAGGAATGCTAGAGGCATTCAATTTAGTAAATTATTGTGATTTAATAGGTTGACTTATCTTGGTTTGAGATGCTTCACAGTTTCTTAGTAAGGGCCGAGCAACCGTAGCGGGTTGTCACAAATTGAGTACCCTACGAGACGTGACAACTTTTGGTGGTATGATCAGAGTAGGAGTTTAAAATTAAGGCAAGATGTAAATTAGAGATAAGTTGGGTTTAGAGTCAATATCTTAAGAGATTGACTTGGCAGCCCTATAGGTAAGGAAAACCTACCTTATTAGGAGAGAGTGGGTAGAACTTGAGAAGAAAATAAATAATAAGTAACTTACAAAAATTTTGTATTCGACACAGCGTGGAATGCTCATGTGCCTTGATCAAAGGTGGAATACATGTTGTAAAAAGTGTGAGGATGATTTGGTAAATTATAGATTGAAGATGCAAATGATGCAAGATCAGTATGAGCACTTCTTTCTTTATAAAACAATGGATGAAATAATTGAAAGATTAGAGAATATGATTGACCAAGCAATGGCAAAATCAATTGAATAAGTTAAGTGAGGATCTAGGAAATAGGTATAGTAGATATATTATCATACCTGCCTTAAAAGCTTGGTTTGCCACAATAGAGGGCATGGAAGAGAAGCTACCTAAAATACTATTTATAGCTCGATTTGACTTAGGAATGTTGTATCCTTAAGAAATCCTAACACCCCCAGTCAAATCTAGAAGGAATTCATAGGTGTACAAGAGAGGGATTTATGATTGGAAGTTGAAGTTTAATTAAAGTTTGTTGTACTCAAAAGATTCTTGGGATACTATAGATTATATGGAGCATAGAAAGTTTGAGATTGTGAACCAAGGAGATATATTCTTAGTACAACCTGAGTTGTGGGAGGAGGAGGAAGATCCAGAAGAGAATCCACCTTTTGAGGAAATTTCTAATTTAAAGGGCACGCTAGAAAATGATAGCGTAGCTTAAGACTCCCAAAAAGAAGAGGAAGGGGAAGAAGAAGAAGAAGAAGAAATAGATGAAAGCGATGAAGATGTGAGTGAAGGATCAGGAAACATTGCTTAAAAATATAAGGATAAAGTTAGAACAAAATTTTCGGAAGAAATGATATGTATAAGGAATAGGAAAGTTTATATTTTAGGAAAACTTGGAAGGAAAAATTTTGTAGTATAATATAAATCTCTCGAAGTTGATATATATATATATATACAAGTTAGGAACATCGAAGATGTAAAATTTTGAAAAATATATAAAATATTACAATTTCCATACATTCTCAATTCTTTGATGCAATTATACAAATATGTTATATGAATTTTATTGATACCCGTATCATTGTTGATATATATATCATTAGAAATGTCTTAACATATTTTGTATATTGTATTAATAAATTTTAATGGAAATACGAGTAAAGAAAGGAGGACGACAACGCCTACTCAATATTGAGATGTAGAAGACAAAACTCCTCAAATGGGAAATCTACCCCTAGTACAATAAGAAAATCCAAAGTTACAACCTAGAATGCTAAGTAGGCGACTAAGCTAGGATAAAGAGGTACAACAACTTCTGGTATAAAAGGAAGTGAGGAGGATTATATGTCAAGGCTAAAAGCCATAGTTCAACAAATGGCCTAATAATAGGCCTTGCTAACACAATATCTAATGCTAGGAGGCCAACCCTCGTTACAACCAGTTCCTCTACCACCACAACCGCACTCGATACCACCCGTACCCACTCCTCAACAACAACGGATGCCACCAACCCCTTCAATTCTAGTTGCTCCTGTAACGCAAGCGAAAGGTTAACAAAGACATGACCAAGGAGGAATTGGTCTACAAATTCAAAAGAGTATATTTCCATATTTTATTTGATCAATTAAGTATTTCGACGGGGTGTTTAGGAAACCTGAGGCAGCCGGGGATTAGATGGCATAATTAAAGAGATCATTTGTAGCCTACGATGTAACAAACCATCAAAAAGTAGCCTATGTGTCATATATGTTAAAGATGAGAACCAAGATTCAATGGAGTGCCAAATAGAGAACTTTACCCCAACCTATCTCATGGGAAATCTTCCGAGGAGAATTTTTCAAAGAATATTTCCTAAAGAGTGTCAAGACAAAATTAAGGAGACAATTATTCTAGTTAAAGAAGGGCACAAAAAACTATTGATCAATATGAGAATGAATTTAATTGGTTGCTATAGTTTGCCCCAGACGCTTATAGGGATTTAGATGTTCTGAAAAGATAGTTATTCATAAACAGATTGGACACAAACACTCAAGAATGAAATATGGAATTTGAAATATAGACATACTTGGAAGTGGTGAACAAGGCTTGAGATTTGGAACAAGCAAAGATAAGGGAGGAAGAAATAAGAGCTCAAGCCCGATCAAATGTGGGAATGCAAGTCCTAGCAACTAGACCACTGTTTCAATCAAGTCAAAGTGATAAGGGAAAAAAGCCTATACTAAATGTGAGGCCGCCAAGTAACAAACCATCAGTTATCTTGCCACAAGTAAAGCCTATAACAGTGGTCTATTGGAAATGCATAAAAAAAACATTAACTTTGAGAGTGCCCACACTTGAAGGGGAAATGTCACCATTGTAGGTCAAGCGATCATATGGTACTAGACTGGCCACAGAAGAATTTCATAACATGTTTTTTATGTAGACAATAAGTGCATTTTGCCAACGTTTTCCCTAAGAGACATCAAGGACTTGGGGTAAAGATTAAAGCACTTGGAACCATTGTTGGGAGGCCGACTAGTCGAACATTCAGTCAAGAAACTCAAGGAGCCAATACCTAGACTAAGAATGCTCGAATGTTCGCTATCGAAGGCATTGATGCAAGAGATTAGGCGAAAGAAAAACTTGGACAATACTAGGATATCGAATTGGTAGCTACATAATACGTGAAAAAAGGAGATGTAGTGACAAGCATTGTTGTCAAAATTGCGATTTAACTCGTACGATTCAACGATTTTATGAGTTTGTATATATATTTCTAGTTAACTCGCACACAAAATTGGAGAGAAGCAAAATCGTAACAAAATCGCAATTTTGAACAGTAAAATCGTTTAAAATCGCGATTCTATCCATTTCAACCGATTCTACAAATATTTACAACTACAGGCTTCCACGCAAATAACACACGACCGTGTCTCAGACCGTGTACTCAACCGTGTGTGCTTCTGTGGATTTTCTAAGCTCAAAACACGGCCATGCCTTCAACCGTGTGTTCAACCGTATGTGCTTCTGTGGGCATGTTTCCTTGACATACGACCGTGCAATTTAATTACCCGGTCGTGCTCTTCCCCTGTTTCTTCCAAAAAGCATTTTTCTTCGTGTTTTCTTATCCAAGCCCAAACTTTTAATAAACAACTGTGGGCTTAATTGTTAAAAGCCCTCTGGCGTGAAGCAGGACCCACGTGCTTTCCTGTCGTAAGGGAGTATGAATCATACCCCAACATGTTCATCGGTTATCACTCATCTCTTGTCAGTGTGTTACATTGCATTGAAGTCTTTGTGTTTGTGTTTGTCGATTGTTAGTCTTCTTGTTCCTATTTGTGATCATGTTCGTATTAAAGCACTCGTGTTTCATTGCTGCAACTTTCCTTATTTTAACTAATATTTTTGTAATAGTAAATAAAATAAATGGTAGATAACTTTAATTTTATAAGAATTTTTTAGATTTTTAATTTTGTAGGAAAGGTATAAATGTATTTATATTTCTATCTTTTCAATATATCATTCTCATAGTTAAGTAAATGAGAGATATTGTTAATTAAATATATTTTGAATTAATAATCACGAATAGTGCAAAAATTTACTTAGTAATATATAATTTTGAAGGTTTTTCTTGTTATAGTATCTTCTTTATTATGTAATTTTGGTCATTTTTTAATATTACTCATTTCTAATGGTATATCTTCATCATCAATTTTTATTTATTAGTAATTTCTTAAAGTCATAATTGATTTTTAAATTTTATCTATTATCTTTTAGCTTTTGTATATAGAACTAGGTGAAACTTGTTTTATACATAATTTATCATTTTAGAAATAAAATATCTATATTATACAACTTATGCTCGATTATCTATATTATGACTTTTATTGCAAATTTGCAATTTATGGCTAAAATAAATACTTAATTTCCTTATTTCTATTATTCATTATATTTTTTAATGACTATTGTATGTAAATTTATAATATTTGAAAGTTATTTTATATAGGTTGTAGAAACTTACGTTTCTACGTTCCGATTCTACGGACCCCTTAGCGATTCTACGTAAAATCGCAATTTTGACAATATGGTGACATGTCAAGCTCAAACTCGTTTATATATAATATTTCATATATGAAACTTGAATAGGAAGTTAGCTAGAAAAGCTAAGAATTATAAAAGACTTACTATTTACATATCTAAGTAGATAAAAGTTAGAACTTAATCAAATACCACATAATTAATAGATTTTGTTTTAATCATCACTCAACCGACTTTGGTTCTCTTTAATACGGGAACTACACACTCTTTTATAAGTTTGATTGTAGCTCAACAAAGGAGACTAAAAGTTCAATCTTCTTTGAATATCTTAAGAATTAATACTCCTACTAGAAAAAAAATTAACCACCAAGGAGATGGTGAAAGAGTTCTTAATCGAGATATATGGAAGGAACATGCTTGTGGACTTGATCATTTTATCCATAAGAGGCTACGAAGCGATTTTGGGAATGGATTGATTATCAAAGCATTTTGCCAATGTAGATTGCAAGAATAAGGAAGTGTCGTTCAGCAAGCTAGGAATGGAGACTGTAGTATCTTATGGACAATTAAGAAGAAATTTAGAAGTTTTTGCTAACATCTTGCAAGAAGAAGAAGAAAATCTTAGAAACTAGAGCATGTGCTTAATAAGTGCAATAGAAATGGAAGTGGAGTTGTCGAGATTGGAGGAAATACCTATAATTGACGAATTTCTTAAGGTGTTTCTAAAAGAATTATCAGGACCACCACCTTCAAGAGAGATGGATTTCACCATTGAAGTAAAGCCTGGTACAAAACCAATATCAAAAGCACCTTATCGAATGGGCTCAATCGAGTTAAAGGAATTGAAGAAACCATTGCAAGAATTGATAAAGAAGGGGGTCATTCACCTAAGTGTATCACCTTAGGGAGCTCCAGTGTTGTTCTTCAAGAAGAGAGACGGATCTATTGGGCTATGTATTGACTATCAAGAATTGAATAAAGTGACTATCAAGAATAGATATCAATTGCTAAGGATTGATGATTTATTCGATTAACTATAAGGAGCAAGTGTCTTTTCTTGAATAGATTTGTGATCTGGGTACCATCAGTTAAGAATTTGATTAGAAGATATACCTAAGACTGCCTTTTGAATGAGATATGGCCATTACGAATTTCTAGTCATGTCATTTGGTTTAACGAATGCTTCAGTTGTGTTCATGGACCTGATGACACAGGATATTCAAGCTATTCTTGGATAAATTTGTAGTGGTTTTCATTGATGATATCTTGATTTATTCCAAGACTTAGCTAGAGCATGAAGAACATCTAAGAATTGCCTTAAGACTATTGAAGGAACATTGATTATACGCAAAATTATCAAAATGCGAATTTTAGATGAATCAAGTGACATTCTTAGGACATATTATATCCAGTGAAGGTGTATCGGTAGATCTAGCAAAGGTAGAAGCCATAGTCGATTGGAAACAACCCACTACAGTCATGGAAGTAAGAAGCTTTCTTAGGTTAGCTAGATATTATAGAAGGTTTGTGAAGAATTTTTCATAGTTTTCCAAACCATTGACTAGACTAACCCAGAAAGATGTAAAGTTCAAGTGGGATGAGAATTATGAGAGAAGCTTTCAAAAGTTAAAGCAATGGTTGATTTCAACTCCTATCTTGACTTTAATCAACTTAGAAGAATCTTTTTACGTAATAGCAATGTCTCACGAAACGGGTTGGGATGTGTTCTGATGTAAAACAGGAAAGTTGTGGTTTACGCTTCTAGGCAATTGAAACCACACGAAAGGAATTATCCTACTCATGACCTGAAACTAGCAGCGATCGTATTTGCCTTAAAAATATGGAGACATTATCTATATGGACAAAGGTATGAAATATATACGGATTACAAGAGTCTGAAGTATCTATTTACTTAAAAGAAGGTCAACATGAGATAGAAAAGGTGGCTAGAGCTCATTAAAGACTACAGTCTTAGTATCAACTATCATTTAGAGAAAGCCAATGTCATAGCCAACACTCTAAGTCGAAAGAATTACGGCCAAGTAGCAACATTGTTAGCCAAAAAACAACAATTGATACAAGAATTTAAGAAGTTGAGGATTAAATTCCTATGGCATGAGCATAAAGCACAATTAGCAACTTTAGAAAGGTGACCTACCCTCTTAGATAAAATAAAAGAAATACAACTCAATGACCTGAAGATAATAGACATTCAAAATAAAGCGAAACAAAGAGCTAATGTTGACTTTAAAGTGGATTAAGATGGAGTCTTGAAGTTATGAGGTCAATGGTGCGTACCCGAAGATAAAAAGTTGAGAGATGACATTTTAGATGACGCTTACAATTCTGGATACACAATACACCAAAGAGAAACCAAGATGTTTCCAGAGCTCAAGAAGGGTTATTAATGGGAAGGCATGAAAAGAAATATAACACAATTTGCCTCTCAATGTTCCATCTACCAATAAGTCAAAGCCAAACATTAGGAACCTAGGGGATTATTACAGCATTATCGATTTCAAAATGGAAATGGGAACGGGTCAACATGGATTTTCTTACAGCTTTGCTAAGGACAAGAGCTAAATATGAAGCTATATAGGTAATTGTGGACCATTTGACCAAATCCACCGATTTCTTACCCATTAATATGACTCACTCATTAGATAAGTTCACTAGAATCTATCTTAGAGAAATTGTAAGACTCCATGGGGTACCGTGTAGTATAGTATCCAATAGAGATCCACATTTCATGTCAAAGTTCTGAAGAAGTCTACAACAAGCTCTAGGGACAAAATTGCAGTTTAGTACAACATATCATTCTCAAATAGACAGACAATCAAAATGAACTATCTAGACATTGGAAGATATGCTAAGAGCTTGTGCATTAAATTTCAAGGATAGCTAAAATCGACATTTACCATTGGACAAATTCACTTATAATAAAAGCTATCATTCACCAATCAAGATAGCTCCTTACAAAGCCCTTTTATGGAAGAAAATGTGGATCTTTGTTATATTAGGACAAAATAGAAAGGAGTACAGTTGGGACAAACTTGCTATAGGAAATAATAGATAAGGTCGCCACCATTAGACAACGAATAAAGCAAATTCAAGATCGTTAGAAGAGTTAGGCCAATTTGAAGAGAAGAGAAATTGAGTTTTTACTAGGGAACCATGTCTATTTGAAGATCACACTAATCTAAGGGATAAGAAGATTTAGAACAAAGGGGAAATTAAGTCCCAGACATGTAGGGTCGCATGAGACTCTAGAAAGGGTCAGAGAAGTGGTTTACCAATTAGCTTTGTCTCCTCACTTATCAGGAATCCACAACATGTTCCATGTGTCATTGCTTCGGAAGCACATCCTAAATCCCAACAGAGCAATCAAAATAGATATTCTGAAGATTCAGCCAAATTTGACGTATCAGGAACATCCAAGTTCTCGACACCCAAACTCGATAAATTGTGCAACAATGGTATTAAATATGTCAAAGTACAATGGAGTTGACATTCGAAACGGAAAGCTACCTGTGAAAGGGAAGACAAGATGAAGGAGAAATACCCCTAACTATTTGAAGATTCAAGTATGTTCTAAAGTTTTGAGGACAAAACTTTTTAAGGGGGGAGAATGTAAAACCGCGAAATTAAAGCAAAAATAATACTAGATTAGTTAAAAGATTGTATTAAAAGTCTTAATTATACCCCATGTAAAATTAAATTAAAAGAAATAATTATGCAAAAAGTGAACTACAAAATTTTTTAAAATAAACGATAAAATAAATTAAAATTATAAGCTTAGGATAGTTAAATAAAAATTATGAGTAAATATTTATACTTGAAATAATTTATTAGCTTAATCGTAAAATTTTGTATTAAAATACTAAAGTTACTAAATTTATGTAAATTACTGTATGCGACGAACGGATCCAGAAAATCAAAGGAAATTAAACATATATATATCTTAATCAACTTCAACTCCAAAAGCATCTACGACCAAAAACCTTATCTAAAAGCGAGAGAAAAAGTGTTAATGAGGATAGACAAGAGACTGAGGAGGAAAGGGAAAAAGAAAAAGAAAAAGAGAAGAAAATTTGTTGTAACTTGCACGTACGACATCCAAATCATAAACCAAGACCGATAACATGATCTTTGAGATGAAACCTAAGAAATTACACTAGTATTGTGTAGGGAAAAAAATTATTTTTAGAATTTAAATACAATTTATATATATATATATATATATATGATTTAGCTTAGAAAATAGCTAAAATATCTAGAAATACCTTACATAGAACAATATTAGTCATGAGTAGTATGTAATAGTGTGATTTTCTTGTGTTTTTAGGAGAAAAAAAAATTATTTTGCATATTTACCTGAAGATTATTACAAGTAATAAAACATAAGATCTAGATAAGTAGAAACTTCATAATATACTGTTATTTATGTATGATATTGATATTTAAATAGATATATATTGATTTTGATCATGTCGGTTTATGGATCTTAAATGTCTTGTTCTAAAAATATAGAAACATATATATACGTCATGTGCGGATGTTGAAGCGTATGTGTGCAAGTGTAGCGCAATTTTGTGTACGTGCAAGTGTGGTTGTTGGAACAGAATTATGTGTGTGTGAAATAATTTGTGTGCTGTTACTCTCATTTTTACTAGTCTAGCTACTGTTGTTGTCTTCGTTTTGGTGTGCGAGTGTGGGAGAGGTGGTGTATGTTGGTTTTGTCGCCGTGGATGCATCAGAGTTTGTTGTTAGTTCATGTATGTAGGGGGGGTGGGACATAATTTGGTGTGTGTGCGTGTATAAAATCTATATGTGAGTGAATATACATAACTTGTGTGTGTATGTGTATAAAATTTGTGTGTGTGCTGATCTTGTGCATTTGTGATAAAATCTATATGTGTGTGTGCTGATTTTGTGAGTGTGTATTAGATAGATTGTGCTATCATGTGAAGTTACTAGTGCGTGTAAGGGTAATCAGATTTCGAAATTGTAGGAGGCGTGTGGTGTGCTTGTGAGGGTGGCTTGATGCGCAAGTGTTAGAGGCGTGTGTGTGCATGCATATGGAGCTTGTATGTGTGTGTAGGTGGGAAAAAATCAGATGCGTGTGTGTTGTGTGCGGGTTGATCTAGCTAGTATGAATGTGTGGTAATGTGTGTGTGAGAGTTGAGTTGGTGTGTGCACATAGGAGTCAAATGCAGTAGGTGTGTGGGGTGAAATGAAATCCAAAGAGTTTGAGGAAAGAGGAGATGAATAGTTGATGTAAGAATTCAAATATGTAGTCATATATATATTTATTAAAAAAAATTATTGAAATGGAGAATATATTGATGAAGTTCTTATTTTGAGGAAATTGATATTTTAGATTGAAAAAGAAGGAAGTACGTTAAATTAATTTTGAGTAATAATCTGAAATTGTATGATTATCCTTCTGATTGGTGAATATTATTTTATGATAGAAATTGATTGAGTGTTTCTAGTATTTGTTATTTTTGATGTGATTGTTTCTTACGTAGTTACTTGAAAACAATAAATTAACTATTATGACTTAAATAATAATCGACACACATTCCATAAGACATTTCATGAGATAGAATGTCATCACTACTATAGAGCGCATCAGAAGTAATCAAGTAAAATTATTATTCCACTAGGGGTGAACTAAGTGATTAGAGGATTGTCACATCCCGGATGGTTTTAAGTCTGGTCTATCCTTGAGAGTATTTATTTTTCAGTGTACTAAATTACACTTGAGTATATAGGATTAAATTTTAAAAGACCAATTCTAACGAAGAGATAAGATTAAATTAATTGAGTTATAAGACTTGGGTATTGATAGTAGTGATGAGAATTCCTAACAGAAGGTCAAGGACAACATAAAACCTAGACTTTACATTGGTTATCGAAAGACCGCGTATAATGTTGCATTTCATATGGTTGCCTATGTATGGCATATAAACAATTACTTGTTTGAAATTACTTGTGTGTGTAAACAATATTGAGATATTGCGTTCCTATCTTACTGAGCTATTAGCTCACTCACAGATTTTGTAATGTAGGATTCGATTACATAAATTATCACTTTGGGTGTCGTACCATGGTAAGTACTATTGTCACAAGAACTCTAGGATAAGAGGTAAGATGAAGAGATAGCATGAGTACTTTTGTAGAACTTGATAATTTCAGATTATAGAAAGTTTGTAAATATTTAATTTGATCCAGAGGGATCTTCAATTGTATTTTTGTTATGGAACCTGGATGACGCCCACTATTGAACTATGCGCATATAGTTTTCGTTGAATATGGATTGACTTTATTGAGATAAAGGAATATCAGAGGTATTCAATTTAATAAATTATTGTGATTTAACAAGTTGACTTATTTTGGTTTAAGACACTTTATGGTTGCTTAGTAGGGGCCGAACAACTATGGCGGGTTGTCGCGAATTGGGTATCCTATGGGCGTGATGTAATTTATATTTTTTCCCATTATTAATACATTTGAACCATCAATGATTTTCCATAGATAATTCATATTAAAATTCTCTATTCTCTTTCATTAACTTGCCTTCTATACTTTTCAATAAATCACTTGCTTTATGTGCTGAAATTAAAAAAAAAAAAAAGATTACATTCTCTTATCTTCTATCAATTTCAATGAAAAAGGATACATGAAAATTAATGTACCACATATATTGATAAGTAATGAATAATAATATTTAAATATATTTTAATGATAGTAAATATTATATTTATCTTAAAAAAGCTTACTAAATATCATTATTTTACTAATACTTGCTTGCTATTCAAAGAGTAAGTAAGGCAAGCTTACTCTCAAATTATTTTTTGAGTTTAACTCAATATTTATTTAGGTTTAATTAGGTAACAAACTAGTTGAGCTTAAGTTTGAGTTCAATTTATTCAAGTAATTTATCGAATTAAGTTTGAGTTTTATAATTTTCAAATTAAATAAATTGCGAGCTTAATTGAACTCAAATAAAAATTAAATATTAATTGAATTTAAATGTTAATATTATATTGATAGAAAAGTAATATTTTCATTAAAAAAAAAAGCTAAAACAAGATAGAGTAAAGTTAAAATTCAAGTTCAAAATGACTTGACATTAAATTTCGGATGTGAATTTAGTTTTATATCTTTTTGTTTCAACTTATTTACAAACATGCTTGCCAGTATACTTTCATAATAAAGTATAAAGGTGGATTGTCATGAATTAGATATCCTGCGAAGCTTGACATGGTTTATATTTTTTTTCCATTATTAATACATTTGAATTATTAATGACTTTTCATAGATAATTTATATTAAAATTTTCTATTCTCTTTTATTAACTTGCTTTCTATACTTTCGTAATAAATCACTTGTTTAGAAAAATTGTTATTTAAAATAATATAAAAATATATATCACTTAAAATCATTATTTAAAGTATCAGTTTTACTGTTTATAATTAAAATTATTATTTAAAGTGTTAATTTCAACTTTGATAATTCTTGTTTTCATTTTCTATAAAGTGCCAATTTTAATTACGGATGGTGAAATTATCATTGAAGTACTGATTTCAGATCAATTTAATATTTTAAAATGCGGATTATATATATATATTATTCCACATGCCGCAATGGATGCACGTGGATCGATTAGTAGAAAATAAATTAACCACGGAATGGTGTCCCTACAAATTTCACCGCGAACGAGGCTTTCCAAGAAAACATAATTCACGAACCAGCCTTAGTCAACACGTGTCACTTAATTTCAAGGTTCCCTACCCTTCCAGTCTCCTTTCTTTCTCCAGTCAGTAAAGTACTAATACACTCACTCACATACTCCAGCTGAGATATTGTGATCGATGGAGCCAGAGAAGAAAGTAGAGGATGTTGTGGTTATACACTCATGGTCAGCACCAAGATCTCTCAGTACAAGCCTCCTGTACTCTTTTGCCCAGGTCTCAAAATTCATCTTCAGTCTCAGCTAGGAGAAATGGAGGAATATATGGAGAAAACAGCGGAGTTTTTATAAATTTCCTGTTGTGGTTGTGTTCAGATTGATTTTTGGTTCATTGGGTATCCGTGTTATGGTTTGGAATGGATAAAGTTGGTGGCTTTAATGACTTTAATACTGTATATGATATGTAGCCGAGTCTATTGTATTCTGATTCTTTGTTGAATTGAGTAATCGTAAGGTTTAAAATTGATGAAGACAGAGGATGTTTGGGGAAGCTGTTGAAATATAGATTCAGATAAATATTTGGACTTTGGACTGTTTTGATAAACTAAAGTTTGATATTTGGTTTTATGTGTTTTGATTCACTGTGAAATATATAAATTTAGTAATTTTAATATCATCTATTACAACATCTTTAAACATGACACAGCGATTCTATTAATCATTGTGCCACTTTCAATATAGTGGTCTAGAGCTCGTTAGAACTCTAAGCTTAAGTGTGCTTGATGGAACTTCTGGAAAGCCGTTGCGCCAATGATAAAAACCATGAGATATATCACGCCAAAGGGCACAATGCATCAGTATGAGGAGTTGCAGCCATTAGATCGGTGTTATATTTGATGTTTGTTTTGTGGGTATTATGACTTTAGTGGGTATCATCTATGTTAACGTAACTGAACCCGTTGGCTTCTGCTTTTTTTTTTTTTTTTTTTTTTTGAGTTAGGTAACAATATGATATAGAAACAGTTATTTGGAGACAGCTGCTGAAATGCTGATTGAAATATAAGTTTGAACTGTTTAGGTTTTCCAGAGTTTGGCATTTGGTTTGTTGGTGTTTTGGTTTAGTCAGTGAAATCTGTGAAGTTGATGGCTTTATTGAGTTTAAGACCGTTGATTCTCTGTTTTCGTTTGTTTGCATAACGATCAATGAAACTGTGGATCAGTAAAAGACCACAATGGGACCGTTTTAGAGAAAGATATTGAAGCATAGTTGAGAAGAAATTCTGTGTTAATTTAACAGGAGCTGGTAAGGTTTTTCTCTTTGTTTTTATTGATCTTATTTGAATCTGTTATCTGCTCAGAGGGATGACGTTGAGGTGCTTGATGAGCCTTTATATGCAAACTTTCTGCAAACAACAGGTGCAGAGAGGCCCTATAGGGAGGATGTTTTATCATCCATGGTATGAATAAGTAATTTACCTTTCTAGTATTTGTTCTTCATACCATGTCAACGTCTATTGGAAACCGTGTTTTTCCTGAGCTGGATGCTTGTTCTTGTTCTTTATACCCTTTGTCTTTGTGGCTATGATTAGCTATTTGTCTCAGAAATGCTCAATCAAAACTGAGCTCAAATTTAGGCAGTTTCCCTTTGATCTGCCATTTTTATTTTTATTTTTTTCTGTAATAAAAAATAATTAAGAAGTATTTACGTGTATTCATGTACATTGGGAAGGGTAAAATGTCTGCCCGATAATGAGGCAATTGAATAAGGCTGGATCCCCATAGACAAGGTTGAACACCCTAAACATCCTTAGCTTATATTCTCTTCATTACCTCTGACCATGGAAAGAGAAAATTCAAGTATCTGCATAAGAACATCTAGAAGCTATGATGTCACTTAGGGAAAAAGCAGAAGTGAATGAGGAAACTCAAGTATCTGTACAATGATATCATTACAGCTTGAATGAGGCTGGACCCTCACAGACAAGATTGAACATCCTAAACATTCTTTGCTTATGTTCTCTCCATAATCTCCATACCATGGAAAGAGAGATACTTAGTTCTCGAACAATTTCTGGTAAACATGGAACGGAGCATATATTTGAACAAGACAAAAGGCTTATGATTATTGTATTTCCTAAAAACTTTCATTTTGTATATTCCCCAAATTTTTGCACAACAGCAACAATCAATTGTAGTGGGAGATTTTCAGCTGTGAAGTTCTTTTTATGGATGAAGAAAGATTCTGGAAGGGACACATCTGGGTGTGGACTGCTCAAACAATGGCTAAAAACCATATGTAACTTTGAGTTTTTACTGCAAACCTGTTTGAAATTTTTCAGTCGTATGCAACCAAGTTGTAGCTGTGTCTCAGTAATTAACCAGTATTTTTTCCTGAGTTGCCTTTGCCTGGATGCATATACAGATCAGTCACACATGTGAAATTTGGATCCCATGTCCAAAACCAATTAGTTGATGATTTGATGCATCATTCATTAGACAACAATCTTGTCTCTATTATTGATCTGTTAGTTTTCTCTGTATTTTAGGAGTGTGATGGCAACAAAGTTGTGAATGATGTCATATATGGTCCAGGGAGTAAGAGGTACCGGTTCTGCAAGGTAATTGATGACTTTTCTATTTCAAGAACAAACCGTTTGTTGATTTTTTCATGTTGTTAAGCCTGATACGGTGGTGTTGAATATATTTTTATTTGTAGACCACGCTTTTCTGCTGAAAAGCCAGAATACCATTGTTTCTGTGATGCCACAGTTTTGGAAGACAATTTGTTGATATCTAGTTAAATGTTCAGTATTACATGAAGTGCCAACTGTGTCTCAATTTTTTTTTCCAAGGAGACCAACTGATAGCAAGTGAATAACCATGAGGTTAACGATTATTTTCAGCCTAATTGGTCTGAGTTCATTATGAGTTTGCATCATGTCGCTCCAGCAGATTTGTATCTTTGTATTTAGCTATTAAACTGGATTATTACCCTGTTAATAGTTAGATAAATTACATACAGCAATATACAGTAAAATACAGTAGTATACAGTAAAAAAATTAATAAAATTAGTATTTTAAGTTTGTGTCATGTATTTACGACACTGCCATCTAGAATGGATATATATAGTAAGGATATACAACAAAAATAACTAATTTTCCATTTTTTCCATTTCCTGAAAATACTTCTGTTTACAGAATTTTTCTTCAAAGGATTACTGTTCATCCGTAAGATTGATTCAACCAGTCTGTGTTCTGTTTCTCTTTTACTGCTTCATAACCTTTACGCCTTGTTTCTTGTATTCAACAAGAAGATTGTAAACATCAGATTGTTAACATACCCAATACCTTCAAGTTTCTACTTTTAAAACAGCTGGCAGTAGTATCAATTTTACCTAGTAGTGGAGGAGGAAGTCTGAACTTTGAGTCCCATGCTGTTGTTCCACTTTTGTGTTTAATTCTTTTTGTGATGGGCTTTTAAACAATGTGTTAGCCACATATGGAGGGACTAATGAAAATATAAATTTCGTAGTAAGAGTAATTATTGTTCTATTTTTTTATTCTGAATGCCCATAGAATGTTTTCAAACTATGGAATTCTAGTAATTGTGCTGCCTGTTATCCTTTCTATTCCGGTATAAAGCATATGGCAAAACAATGGCTGCCTGGTTTATCAGATGACTTGATGAAGAAAGGGAAGCATTTCATATTAATCCGGGATCCCCTTGACATATTGGTAAGTATCCAAGCAACCTGTATAGATATGCATGCTCTTTTGTTACTGTTATTATTTTGCCTTTCTCGCATACACAACCTTTATTCAGTGCAATTTAATCCGATTTAAACTATTGTTTCAGCCATCTTTCAATAAGGTTGTACCCCCATCCTTTCTCGAGTTAGGTCTGGGAAATATGGTTTCCATATTCAATAAGCTCTCTGATTTAGGACGACCTCCATGCATTATTGATGCAACTGATCTACAGCGAGATCCTGAGGTATTAGCATTAAAGCGATCAGCCATTTTTCTTGTTTTCATTTGTACGTATGTGTGCTGGCATTCAGAATCTGAAAGATTGAGTCTAGGGAAGATCACTCCTTTAAGTGTTGCCTTTTTTGTTTACTTTCAGTAATTTTTATATAGGTTAGTAGACCCTTTTTTCAGAGATGAAGCACTTTTATCTATTTAAAGCCAGTTAATTGTGAAGTTGAATGGACATCGTTGATTTTAAGGAAGTATGAAAAATATCTTGCCAACATTTGTAGTTATATGTGTTATGTAATTATCAGTCCTATATTATATGGTAGAACAGCACTTGCAAAGGTCTGGGGAATTGGTGTTCCATAGTTATCTTAGCACATAACGCAATTAGTTCCTTTCTTTCTTCTGTAAGCATCATTTATGTATGTGTCAATTGTCTTTTGGCTCATATGAATTATGATAATTTTTTGGTGGTTGACCTTTTAATCTGCAGGCAACATTGCGTGGGCTATGTGAGGATTTAGATATGCCTTTTCAGACTTCTATGCTCAAGTATGCTTGCTGATGGATAACGTGTTTCCTGAACATTCTTTATAAAATTATTAGGATCTTTTCTAAGAGAATACACTTTGGGTTTTCTTACATACACTTCATGCATTAGGCTTCTGTGCCTGTGTTGACAATTTCTAGTCCTTGTATTTCAGTAGATCTAATCGATGTATTTCAGATGGAAAGCTGGTCCAAAGCCTTATGATGGCATTTGGGCTCCAAGGTGGTACAGGTGTGTGCACAAGTCAACAGGCTTTGATCCTCCAAGAAAGTATCCTGCAGTATGTGGCTTCAATCATCATTTATTTGAAGCACATCAATGTGGCTTTCTAAGCATTGTGGTCTCCTTGACACCAAAACATCCATCTGTTCCTTTAAAAGGAGCTTCTCCATCTATGTTGACGTCAATGTTCACCAAACAATTTTATAAGTTCTGCACTACAATGCTGTAGTACCCATTTAGGTTCGGGGACTCTACCCAAGCACTACTTAAAACCCTAGCAGTATAAAGCCTTTCTACTTCCATATATTTCATTTTGATTTTTTAATTTGCACGTGATTGAGATAAGCTCCTTGATTACTTTCGCTTTCTTCTCAGAGAACATTACTAGATTTTTTGTTTAAGTAGCTGAACTATCATCCTTAAGAATCTGATACTACAGTTGCTTGGACCTAATGGCAGGCGAACTGCTTAGGTGTTCCTGAGCCCTCTGTGATTCTTGAAATTCAATCAATTCTTATAGATCATAGAATGAGGCAAGATAGACTGACTCACTTATCCATATAGTTTGTAAATGGTGACTTATTGATTACTTTTTCCTATCAATGGTGTAATTGCTAATGGTTATAGAGTTCTAGAATTACAAGGCAGTAGTAGCACGACCATGGCTTATACTAAAAAACTTACAAATTTTTTTCCTTTTTCCCTTTCAGCAATTTCCTTTTTCATTCTATGAATTGTTGGAACAAAGTCTGCCATTTTACAACTTGCTTAAGCGCAAAGTAAAGAGGGTGCCAGCAAAACCTTCTCCTGATCTTCCAGTTCCAGTGAATGAGAAGCTACTTGCATGGGTTGGTGATGAAATTCTTCCACGTGAAAGTGCAAAGGTATGTAGCATATATGAGTTTAATGGCAACAGTCATTATGCATTAAGCTACAAATTTCTGACTTGCCTATTCTCTCATCACTACTGTACAAGGTTTCAGTGTTTGACTCGGTAGTTCAAGGGGGAGACTCAGTGTGGGAGGGCCTGCGTATCTATGAGGGCAAGGTCTTTAAGCTTGAGGAGCATTTAGATAGGTTTGTGGAAGATGGCCATCTTTAGCTTATGGATGCCAACCAGTTCCCTGTTTTCATTTTGTACACGATAGATCCTGAAGCTTTTTCCTTTCCAACTTTTCACAGGTTGCTTGACTCAGCCAAGGCTC
The DNA here is from genome assembly GCA_037954665.1 of Laguncularia racemosa. Classification (NCBI taxonomy): domain Eukaryota; kingdom Viridiplantae; phylum Streptophyta; class Magnoliopsida; order Myrtales; family Combretaceae; genus Laguncularia; species Laguncularia racemosa. The sequence goes on from JBBMOL010000056.1 coordinate 1,044,963, forward strand.
TGGCTTTTATCAATGTCCCAACTCGTGAGGAAGTAAGGGCTAATAATAGCTTGATTCTAGAAATTCCAGATTGAGCCTGGACGAAGGCTCTATTCTTTCATATTTATAGTAGATCTTAAAGGTTTTGTTCTAGATTTGACATGAATATTCTGGCTCTCTTCCTGAATATTTTATTTCATCTAGTTCTCTAACTTCATATTGCATAATATTATAGGTTAAAGATGCTATCTTCAAAACCCTCATCAGGAATGGAATGTTTGATAATGCACATATTCGCCTTTCTCTAACTCGTGGCAAAAAGGTCAAGCTCTTCTCTTTCTTCTCAATCTCTTGTATGAATATGCATATAGGCAGAAAGAGGTCCACAACAAGAGAATGGATTGCAGTGATACATACACCTAGACATAAATACAGGAAACAAATGCTAAAACTTCTGTGTGCTTCCAGATACTTCAACATATTGCAAAGTCTGAAGCATCACTAATTCTTTGATCTTAATCCATGCCCCTTATTTTGTCCTTTCAGGTCACGTCTGGCATGAGCCCCGCCTTCAACCTCTATGGTTGCACATTAATTGGTAATCCATATTTCTTAAGCTTCAGTTTAAACTCTTTACTGTTTTAGTACTCATCTCTAAACCTTCCAATAATTGCATGATGCAGTTCTTCCTGAATGGAAACCTCCTGTATATGATAATACTCACGGAATTACTTTGGTGACTGCCACAACACGCCGTAACTCGCCAAATGTAATGTCTATGTTCTGTTGTCTATATGATAATGTAGCATATGTTGTTTTCTACCTCTATGTCATTTGACCTTCTTTAGCTAATTGTGCTCTATCAGAATTTGGATTCAAAGATTCATCACAACAACCTCCTGAACAACATACTGGCAAAGGTAGGGGATTAATTCAGATGTACCATCTGGTGATTTTTCTTGTGTAAACCTTCTAACTTGATATTTTAGCATTTGTGTGTTTGAGAGTGACTCCATTGCTCGTGTATAAACTATATTACTATTGGAATTTTTATCTTATATGATGATTATACCATCATTTTTCTTATGTTTAAATGCTTGGAATTCCTGAATGAGTTATTTTTTGTTTAACTTACATGATTAACAACAGATTTGCATGCTTTTGCTGTACTTCTGTTAAGTAGTTTGAGCCCGTTGCAGATAGAAGGGAACAATGCAAGTGCAAATGATGCCATAATGCTTGATAAGGATGGCTATGTATCAGAAACAAATGCCACAAATATTGTAAGCTTCTTTTTCACACAAGTACGTAAAGCGTATTGGCAGCCCTTGTTCTTGTTCCTTCAAGGCTTACTGTTTGGACCTTCAACTACTTCACGTGCAGTTCTTAGTCAAGAAATGCCGTGTTCTGACACCTCATGCTGATTACTGCCTTCCTGGTATCACCAGAGCAACAGTAAGTTTCATATGCCAAATATATATCGGTAAGAACCTTCATATGTTGCGTAAGGCTTGGAATTATTTACTGGAACCATTCTGCAAACTAACCAAAAAATGAAGATGATGAAACCATCCGCATAACTGCTGATGTGGAACTTCTGTGTACTGTTTCAATTGTTGCACAGTGGGGTTGGTTTTAATTCCCAAAGCAGTTTCGGATCCTAATTAGAATAGCTTTGGCCTAGTAACATACGATGATAGTCAATAAACCATGATGTGAATGCTTGATTTTGAAGGTTGATTGTAAATTATCAGAATCTGAAAATCTAAAGATCAAACAGAAGTACTAGATTCATTTATTTGAGGATATATATCTCACTCCAGTCAAAAATCATAGAGGATATATTTGATGATAACCATGTTTCCATGTAGGGACTTATTATATGTTTCCTTGATTATACAAATTACATCTCAGTTGCACAAAATTGTGTGCATGTAAAATACCCAGAAAAAAAAATGAAAAAGAAAAAAATCTGCTGCATATTTTTTGTTACACTTGTATGTTTGCCTCGCTGAAGAGCATGCTCAAAGGTTCTGCTCTGCCTACTTGCCCTTAGTTCACCTTTTCTCAAAGACATTGGAGGTTTAAGAAATTTCTATGTCCAGATTGTGGTATGTGTTTTAGTTTTAAAGGAACTTTCTCTGACATCCCACCCACATTGTGAGGTTGCAGGTCATGGAGCTCGTGGTTAAGGAGAATTTGGTTTTGGAAGAGAGGAGAATTAGTCTCTCACAATTTCATACAGCTGATGAGGTATTGTTCCCTTTTGGTTGATGTGGTCAATTAATTTTAATTATTAGTTATGAAAACTGTATAGCTGGATTCGCTCAAGCATGGGGCTGGATTCTGAGAACAGGAATTAAATTTATTCTCAAGTTTATAATGACTTTAAGAAACACCATCACTATGATTAAATTTGTAAACTCTGCTCCTTTTAATGGGATGCTCCAGTGAGAGTTTTTTTTTTTGGCTGGAATAAAATAAAATTTTATTAAAAAAGGCCATCAGGAGGAGATGGGAAAACCAGTCTGAAAACAACAAATTATGCAACTAGGATGCTCCCATGGGAGTTCGATTTCCATCTTTTGTCAGTAATATTAAAATCATCAGAATGGTAGCGGGGAGGTTTGATGGAAATTTGTTAGCTTGTACTTCAGTCGTTTCATTCTCCTTGGAAATAAAAATGATTATGAAACATGAAGTTCTTACCTCCTCGCTTAAGATTTTGTCATTCCTATATTAAAAGGAAGAATGGCGCCGAAACAATGCTTGACATTGTTAATTCTTGTACATGGTTTTAATTTGTTTCGATTTGTGTTCTTTGAAGTTCTCATTGTTCATAAATTGTCAATTTGATTCAGGTGTGGACAACAGGAACCATGGGAGAAATCAGCCCGGTAAGACTGTCAAATGTAAAATATAGTAATGTAACCATTGAGAGATTGACCAAGAAAAGCGACCACAAAAAAACTGCTCTTATGTGATGATACTATTTACTTATGCAACCGATTTTAATGATGCTTCACAGCATAGGCTCAATGTGGGTCATGCTTCATTTTTTGGTGCTGCTGCTTAATCCCTTCTTCATAACGAAATTAATTGATCGTTAGAATTTATATATCTCTGTTCCTGATCCTGCAGCAAGATTAAGTATTCCTTGACTAGGTTATCTAGACTTCTGGCAAGCTTCTGTCATTAAGTAGTGTTCAGTGACATGCTTTGGAAGTCATAGCTGTAAGTAATAACCTGTTCCGATGTTGGCTCTGCAGAATATCCCTAGTCAAACTTTAAGGAGAAAAAGCAAATATTATTGTTAACAAAGGGTCCAAGTTACTGCATGGTCCATATAAACCTTAGATGAACCATAACATAACATATCGGTTGTTTGTTGCCATAGTATTAGCTGGCCTTGCATCTGATTCTACTTGAATCATTTCGTTGTTTTTATTTTCGTTTGTTTTAAAACATGCAGTTTCAGTTTATTCTTTTTGTCCCGCATTTTAGCAATGTCTATTACACCCTACCGTAACAATTCTTGCTTAGAATGATATGTATTTACATTATGGTACTGCAGGTAACCAAGATTGATGGTCGGATAATTGGTGATGGACATGTCGGCCCCATTACGAAACGAGTGCAAAATGCCTACAAGAATCTCACAGACAAGTCTGGAGTACCAATACCAACATATTCTCAGGAGTAGCTGCTAGAAGTCCAGGAGGGTGCCATTGCTGCTGCTACAACAAGAAGGTGCGCTTCATAATCATAAACATTGCGTTCTCCTTGCTAAAAGGAGAGACAGTTTTCTGTTGCATTTCACTCTTTATTTTGTTGGTTCCTTCATCATAATCTCGGATGTGCGCGAATTTGCACCTTTTGCAGTTGCAGCAAATATTGATACTGCGGGTCGACCGATATGGAGCAAACAATACGGGGTTGCCGGAGATTTTTATGGCTAATCACCACTCCTTTGGAAGCAATAAAAGAATGGGGATTTCTGCAGATGAAATAAAAGATATGCTCATGGTATAAATTTATTTATTAAAGGTAAAAAATTCGGAAACGTTTTGATAATCATAACTAGTCCAATTCAGTAATTTACATATGTTTGCCCCTGCGTACGTTCTAGATTTTCTAGTACTGCTGTTGAATTTTTCTGTAAAATTATTGTATTGTGTGCGCGGATTTCGAGTTATGGATTTGTATTGTTACTATTTCATGTTCATTGTCGATGCACAATGACTGAAAGGAATATGGTAGGGGTGGGGACAATTCGGTTTCTTTTTTTTCTTAAAAAAAAAAAAAAACAAATGATAGAGGTAGTAAATGTAATAAGTAGAAATTTGATTGAATGTTAACTAACAATTTTAGACTTTAATTAGAAAATTTGACAATTAAAAATTTCATTGAATATAATATCAAGCAACTTTGAATTTCAAGCGTAAAATTGCAGAAGATTCAATATTTAGATAATGATTTGGATATCATCCCTTAAGAAAAAATTAGTGTATGATATTTTATATCATGGTAAAGTTCGAATGAGATTGGGTTACATTTTTTTTATGGAAAAGGAATCTAATTGATTAAGTTTGAGATAATCAAATACTACTAATGATGAATATAAAAAGCGAAGCCCAATTTACTTGAAGTTGACTGTGATTAGAGGTATAGTCAAAGCCGAATTGAGATTGTATAGTATTAAGTTCAAGCTCAATTCTAAAATTTAAAACTAGAGCAGCATCGAGCTTTGATCTCAATTTAAAATAGGAGTTGATAAATTTAAGTTTGATTTAGTTAAGCTTAGTATTAATCCTGAAAGAATAAGGTATTTCTAATTAAAAATCATATTAAAATCGAATTCAACTCGAATAGAGTTGTAACTTAATTAAGCCTTGGAAGCTTATGGAGCCAAATTGTTTGCAACTTGTAACTTAATAAGCTGTTGGAGTCGTCGAAATTTGAGTTTACCACGAACTCGAATGCAGTCAAATTGTAGTTAAGTACATACTGAATAGAAATCTTTTACAGATAGGTTTGGTTCGTTTGTATTGAAAAGTTTTGACCCAGTCCGAAGAAGGGTGTAGTTGGTCTTTTTCTCCTGCTGATCATGACAATTGACAAGGTGATGGACAGATTTGGAATCATCAAAACCAATGAATCCAACAAGGAGACATGGAGATAGATACGAAGATATCATAGGCTAGGTATTAGATCTTTCAGAAACGAAAGCCTAGACATAAGGGTTTCAATCAAGTTAACATTTTAAACGAAACCAAACTTGAGGGCCTCCTCAAGAGACTGTAGAATTTATGGAAATTTCCACACTTTGGCGATAGCATTCACCAACTATGCGGGATGTAGGTAAATACGACAATGGTTTAGGTCCTAAAGTGGAGCAGTAGGAAAACATCCCCTGTGCTTTATTGCCATTGGTCACACAGCAGTATCTCCGGTCTCAGGTGGGCAGCAAAAACCCTAAAAATCGAGTTTGTTCTAGGATATTAAGCTCATATCATATACCAGATATAGGTAGCAAAAAGTTTGGAAGCGCCTCCAAAGGAACAAAAATTTACATAAAAATGAGAACATGACCGTTACTTTTTATTTCATAATAAATCGGTGTTATTTGTAATACCAAGATATATGCAACTGATATATCTTTTTTTTAATCCTTTTATTTCAAGATTAAGTTGTCTATTATTTGATTTTTCATTAAAATTTTGGATCATGAAAAATCATTATAGGATATATTACTATCTATCTTATTAAAAGCCTTGGTTACTAAATGTAATAACAAAGAAAAAAACAAAGAAAAAAGAGTAGTGAGCAAACATGGAATAATTCTAATCCTAGCTTTGATTAAAGACAAACCATCAATTTCAACCAAAGGATTTGCTAAAATATTGGTCTACAGACTAACCACAACTTTTTGTTGAACTTTTGTTTTTTTTTTTTTCAATTTTACGTGATCCATGTTTGTTATCTATTCATGAATAATTTTTAAACAGGAAAAGATCACTTGGATTTGACCAAAATCTTTCATCCTACTATTAGTACCTCTGACCTGACCAAAATCTCACATCTAGCTATTACTACCATAAGTCTCGTTTCTTATTACAGATTCATTTAATGAAACTGTATTAAAACTTGGCCATTATCCTTTCTCTCTCTCTCTCTCTCTCTTTTTCCTTTCACATTTCTATAAAGGATATTTTTATGAGAATATTATTAAATTCTAAATCTCAAATATTTCTTTAAAATTTGTGCTTGTAATAATTTCAGATACGACATAATAATCGATGCCGATATATGATGGACATCAATTTCGACTATTTTCCTTTTTTGGGTTCATACTTGTGTGATAATGTTGCACAGAGTAGTAATTGAACAGATAAATTAATTTCAAATGGATATTTTTCATTTCCTTGCTTCTTTATTTTTAACTTTGGTTGGATATAACCACAAAGCCAGCCTCTCTACTAGCAAATAATTGTTTTGTAGATATAAGTAAGGTCGAATAATCACATATTGTAAAGACCAATCTATCTAAGAAAGTACTGAACAATTACCTTGTGTAGAAGGACAAGGTATCAACATTTAGCTCAATTTTGAAAGAAATAAATAAAAGAGGCGATTTAGTGTGTGTATATTCACATACATATGTATATACGTACGTACATAAATACATATAATGTCAAAAAAAAATTAAAAGATGAAAAAGTAGCAATAAAATATTCAACAAGCCCATAGGTGATACTCGGTATCATTCGAGTGTTGGAGCACGAACCAGAAAATGAAAATGTCTGATATCACCAAAAGGAGGATGCATTTTCCTGTTATGATTAACCCTATAACCATTTGGGTATTATTATATGCATTATTTAGTTATGTTAAATCCAAATTAACTTGATCGATTTAATCTGATTGAGTTAAAACCGGCCTTAGAATGAATCGATCCTTACTTATGATCTGTTTTCAATCAATCTAACTAAACTCATTGGACTTGATAGATTTCATCATGATCCAATCTACTCGATCGAATCAAATAGGTTAAAATATACCTTGTTAAAAAAATAAAAAGAAAAATGAAAAGATGAACACTCAACTAAATGCATGTATATGCTTTGTCACTTTATGTCTTTATCAGTAAAATTGGTATAAGATATTATATTATTATGATTGTTAATATTTAATATTAGTCTATTGCTTTATTATTATTATTATTATTATTTTATGTGACATAAAGCTTAACTTTTTGAGTTTCTATTGTTGGATGATAAAGACAAACATAGCCCAAACACCAACTACACGATTTGGATTTGATCCAAGCTTGATTATGTGGATTTATATATTATTTGGGGTTTATATTTCGTATTTTTTTTAATGGGTAATTGATGGTGTTAATTTAATAATGGACATAATTATACAATTTCATATTCGTTTTTCTTTATAATTAAAATATAATTTATATTTTTATTCTTTTATTAATCCCAGTTCAACCCTTTAACCCTTGATCCTCTAGTATGTCATAATTAACCATCGAACCAAGTTTAACAACAAGGATATTATTTAACACTTCTCTCTTTTGTGGTTTAAACTTTGATCGAGACAAGATGACTTAATTGAAGAGGGAGTAATGGCTTTACAAGGACCCCATAGTTCTTACTCTAATATTATAAATAGCAACACAATCTAAGAATTTAACAGCATATATTGTAATATTTATTACTTAATATTTCCAACTTCCACAATTAGTCACTTGGAATTTTTGCTTTTCTTCCATGATTCAATGTCTAAAACCGAGACGGTTGAAAACCTCATGGGACAGCTTTTTCATTTTTACCGAAAACAAATCTTATGAGCCATATTTTCCTTTATGAATATCAAAATGTTTTGAAGTGTGTTTTTGCTCCAAAAAAGGAAAGCAGTATAAAATTAAAACAGCTGAAAATTTATGCCACTGGATTGTGATATAATCTTCTGGGACGGGATAATTCATAGAAAGTGTTTTGAGAAGAAAATTAAAAATTAAAAAGAGGAAAGTAGTATGAAAATTAAAACAGCTGAAAATATGTATACTTGGGCGTGGTGAGAAGGTCTCACACATAGTAAGGTACACAGCCATGAACACTGCTATGTTCCTACTCGTGTTCTCTTGCATGATTGTGTTGTTTTATAACTCTTCTTCTTTACTTCTATTTCAATTTTTCTTTAGTTTTAAGCTAGTTTCACCTACAATAACACAAGGGGGAGGGAAATATATAATTAATACACAATCTATAACCTAGCAAACTTAGGTTATGTTGTAGAGTAGTATTAAACTTAATCTTTAATATTTGACAAATTTAGGTACATTTGATAGTTACACAAAAGCTAACTTTAGGACTGTTCTTCCAAGTACTTATTTACCATATTTGCTACTTGTGATTATTAACTTAGTCATTTAAATGAACTTAATTGGGTATTGGATTTAAATGTATGTATTGTTTGTGATTGGTAGATTCTTAAAGGATATCCCAATGATTGATAGATGATGTTATCCTTAGTAGAGTCATTTATCTAAATGATCTATGGTAGATTTAAGGATAAATGGGGCCTACAGTGACAGTTCTCAACTTAAGACTTACTATAATATATATTATATGTGGTGTGATGGGATTATAAGTATTACTATGATGGTTGAACGCTTAATTAAAGAGAATAAATAGATTATTTGTGATATTGCTGTTGTATCCTTGTGTGTGTATGATGTGACTGGTTGACATGCGCATGTGCTTTTGGAACTTGCAAATTAGGTTTAGACTCAACCCTTTTTTTCTTTTTTAGTTGTAGATAGGTACAATGAATATGTCAAGTATAACAAGTATGAAAATATATACTACTATTATCAAGATAAGAATGAGAGAGACTATTATTATTACTATGGGGATGAGTAATGAGAGAATATTTGAAAGATTATTAAAAGACTTGGAGATATTTGAGTTTAGAAGCTTAGAAACTGTTTAGACATACTTATTCATGACTACTTATATTTATGATAATTGAAGTTTGAATATGTAACTGAACTAAAATTTATTGTTTAGTTTTAATTAATTTTGTAATTGAAATTACTTACCTGTGAGTTATTTATTTCTATTTCTTAGAGCAAATTGAAGTTGAAAGTTGAATAGGTTTGTAATTACAAGGATAAAAGAGAGCCTTAGTATGTTGCTATATTATAAAAACATGTCATAGATTGTAATGTCATAGGTTCTAGAGCATTACAAAATCCTTATTATTTATGAGCATTTTATTGATATCTTCCTTTTGTTTTTTTTTTTCAAGTACATTTCCTTTTGTATCTATAGATGTCTACTTTCATATTTTGAGCATAAAGTTATCAATAATTTGCAAATTATTAAGATTTGTCTTTCATTCCTCAGAGGGAATTTTTTACTTTATATGAGTCTTATTTATCTATAGCTTATTTTATCATTTGATATACTTGTAATTACTACAACAAATTTTGATTTTAGATATAGATATAGATCTTAAGGTTATTTCTATTGAACTTGTGAAAGTACTTGAACTTTATTATTATTATTTTGTTTTATCTTTTAAGAATTGGAATTGGTTTTTTTTTTTTATTAATTTAAGTTGTTTTCTTTTTTATTTTTATTTTTAGTTAGGATCCTTGATATTTACAAGCATTTTACTGATATCTTACTTTTTTTTTTTTTTGGCAAATATATTTCCTTATGTACCTATAGATTGGCTACTTCTCGTACTTTGAAAATAAAGTCAATCATCAATAATTTGATAATTCACATCTCATAGTAAAGATACTTTGAACATAAAGATTTTTTTCTCTTCCGAAAACTGGGAATTCTTTAATCCATATCGGTCTTATTTATTGTAAGGATACTGCGTCATGTCTCTCACAGTATCCTAAAATTCTCTAAAACGCGTTACCCTTATTCCATTACATGCGCAAACAGACATTTCACATCACCAATATATCATTCCTGTCATGAACCTCGTACTACTTTATGATCGCCTCAAATTCATGGCAAAATAAATTATTTGATATAATTTTCTACATGACTTGATTTTCGGATTTAACTAATTTATTACTTAAAATTTTATTTTTTAAAAAATAATACCTAACAAAGTACTACATCGTACATCATTTTAAAACTTTAGGTACTAAATTACTCAAATTTAAAAATTAAAAACTTTACATGTTTTTATCCTGTATATGTGAATGTGTGTGAGAGAGAGAGAGTAAACAAAAAATTAATAATAAATAGTGTTACTTAGTGGATTGGATAATATGATGCACAAAGTGAATTTACATTAGAAGTAAGGATAAGCAAATATAGGGTGAATAGAATATGAGATTCTATTATATCTTATCTTATAAAGTACAGATTCCTAAATTTTGAAACCAAAACCTATTCTACAGTACTTTCAAAATTATATCCTATAAAACTTATGGCGTATCTTTGTACCATATGAAATTTATAAATTTTATCTTTCTTCCTAAAGATTTCAAAGTTTATGTGATATGTAAAAAGTAATGCATATTTGATATTACAAAATTTTCTATAGAAAACATATGGAATCCATAGAAAACTCTATGAAACTAAAAAAGTAATTCTTTCTATCTTTATTATTTTTCAAGTTTATGTGATTTTACTACTTATCAAATAAGAAAGAATAAGAGAAAGAATGAAAAATGTAAAGTTTAAGAGGAAAATGGGGAAAAAAAAGAGAAATGATGAAAACAAAAAAAAAGGTAAAGTAAGAGAGACGTTGTTAGGCTTAGTCATTTAAGTTATTAACATATGGGTTTGGAATATTTTTTAATTTCTTTTTCTTAAAATATTTATTGATAAAAAATAATATTATCATTTATTATTTATTTATTAATATTATTTAATAGTTTTTTATATGATTAGTACAATATACTTTGAAACCTATATTTTATATATCTTATAATATTGATTCTAAGGTGAGTACTGGTAGGAAGATTCCATATCCATACCCTACTTTATGAGAAAAAATTTCAAAAAAATTATATTTTCAATCTATTTTATAACTTTTGATACTTATTTGAAATATATCCGATCAAATATGATATGGATAAATACAAGACTATTGGCTTACTAGTAATTAGGAGTATTTTAAGATCCATCTTATTTCTCCTTATGGGGAATTTTCGAATACACTTGGCGAATGCCATATCTCCCATCATCTTAAGATAATTTAAAATTGTCGCAAAGTGCATACTACCGTTCTTTCGTAGTGCAATAGGAGGATGTGCAAAGAGACATTTCATACCATCAACACATACTTTTTTAACTACGCATCTTATGCTCGTGGCGAATGCACAAGTGAATGGATAATTTGGTATAATCGTCTATCGTTAATTATATTGATTGTTTATAAATCGATTCTGTATTACCATATAAAAATAAAAGAAAAACAAATAACATTATAACAGAAATTATTAAGTAGGGGATTTGATGGGGTGGGAAGAAACAAAAAAATGAATACACAATTGGGGTATAAGAAATTTGGTTAGAAGGTATCTATTAAATATTTTATCACCAATAACAAATTGGCTATACTATACTATTATATATATATATAGTTGGGCTTTGGATTGTAATGAGTTTTGGTCTAACGAAACGTCCTGGTTTACTTCATCTTTTTCCTTTTAGCTCGACGAAGGACCAGTCTTCTGAGAATATGCAGAAAAAAGGAAAATGGTTGCTTTTTCGACAAAGCTGTCAAGGATACAGAAAATGCACAGCAAGGAGCCTTCGAAAGCCGCGTTCAAGACAGCTTCCTCTTGTTTTTCCCTTTTCATAGCTTCATAGGTCCCCCCACCCCCCCTTTTTTTTTTTTTGTGACGAGGGACACCATGTCCTGTTCAATTTATGTCCATTTTAGAACCAACCTGAAATGCAAAGTGTTTCGATTTTGCAATCTTGAGGATAAGGTTACTCTATCTTTAATGAGTTCATAACTCGTATCTCTTTTAGTTTTGTGAGGAGGGTATGAGTCCGAGTATAGGATAACATATGTGCTGCATACAAACGTATTATATGTGGTCACATGAGAGATAATGACATGTATAAGAGTGATTAGGATTAAACAAGATAAGAAAGAAGAAGTAGACAATCTCCATTAGGTTTAAACACTTTGTGACAAGCAAATATTCTTCACTAAATTATGCTTTAATCTTTTAAGAGAATGATTTAGTAAAGTAACGGCGTTTTCTCTCTCTAAAGTTCTCCTTTTCGAATGATGATACCCAAGGTATTTATAGAGTTGAGTTATAAATTTTGTTCGTCGAATAGTGATAGCGATCAACAATTACAAATAATGAGCCCTAAAATAGGCCTCTCATGAATTTAAGCTCATTAAAAATCTTTAATACGTAAATTTTATTGAAAAAAGTTGAATTGGATCGGCCAATCCAATAGGTTATACTCCAAGCCTATCATACTACATCTCCTTGATCATTCTAGAATTATATGAGCTAATTCAGAGGTGTTTGGATATTGAATAAGCCTAATAAATGATTACGGCACTGCATTGCGCGTGTATGCTTAAAAGACAGTTGTATTGCTACCGGCTATAATTACATAACATAGAAGCCTAAAGCCATTACTTACAAAGTAATTTAAGTTTTTCTTAGTACACAAATATGTAATACTGTTCAATCGTATGCGTTGCTTTAACTAAACGAGATTGCATTGTCCCCCAGATACCATAGAGCATAGAGTGGATATATCAATAATATTTTCTTTGATAATCAATGAACCTAGCTCAAAGTGATTTACTTTTTATGTTGGCCTTGTATAGACATCTCTTTTACTTAAATCATTTATCATGTATTAATTCCATATTAAGATTTTCATTGATCTTTCCAACCTAGAGCTACTGAGCTGACCCAGCAAATTCATATATTATGTGTATGTTTGCCATGTCTAACTTCAATTTTCTTACATCTTATTATTTACTTCATGAAAGCTTTCATTATTTTCCATCGTTGTAACCATAGTGTAAAGACCCACAACATAGAGAAATTTGTAACATTTTCTATGCATAGAAATATAGCTTATCTATCTTTTAAGACTAGTTACTTGGCTTAGGAATTGGGAGTGCCCTCGAGATGCACTATTTAGCAATTAAATTCGTGACACTTCCATGCTTCACCCCATACCTCTGTATCATCCAAATTATTTCTTCAAGTTGGCCCAATTCATAGTCGCACGTGGTGTATCAAACGAGTAAGGTGTATAGATTAATGGTTTATTTTACGTGTCTAACTAGATAGAAATCGCTGTAAAAGGTAGACTCGGTATATATATATATATATATAAAAAGATGAACTATTAATCTAAACATAGCATCATCTTTATATTTATACTTTGATACCTTTTTAGTGGGATTATATATTGATTAAGCACTTAAATAGAAAAGTCAAACTGGCATGGGAAGAATTGAATTTAGTACCTTCCACCCCAAATATCATATCGAATTTAGATTTAGATATCAACTGATCTAACAAGCAAGCATAAAAAATATCTAATGCCATTGAAGAAAAAAAAAAAAAGTGACTATTGCCAGTACAAAATCTGCAAATACATTCAATGAAGAGGTGCCGCTTAATAGGTTTTGCTCGTTGGATGCAATCTTATAAAACGACAGAAAACTTTGTGACCGGTATGATAGGACATACATAGGAGTAAAAATTAAAATCAGTAGGGATGGGTGCATGGTCTCTTAACCGTCGCAATCGATGTGAATAATCTATAAATACCATTATAAACACGTGTAATATTAGGTATATATCATAATGCTATAATAATTATAGTCAAGCCCATCCATTTTTATTATTTATTTATTACAAAAAAGAGAGAGAGAGAGAGAGAAAAGTGTGAAAGTAAGAAAAGGTTGCCTCCAAAAAGAACAAATGACGGATGGATTTAATTACAATATTCAGTTAAGAAGGCCCAATATAAACATGTGACCAGGTCACGGAAGCAAATCGCTTGTCATGTTATGAAAAGGAGTCTCTTCCTCAATCCTACTTAAGATCTGATACACTGCTGTCGCAATTTCATCCACTGAACTCAGCTTACAATCGTCCTCCACCTGCATTAAAAACAATAAAACGGAAAGAAAATAAATAAAAAGTTAAAACGTAAATCAATCAGTATTCTTAATTGTAATGTGCTAAACTAAAAATAATTAATAATAAAATCAATGACTCTTTCTAAAACAATATAAATTTTCTCTCCGTAATTCATATGAAATTACATTATTATTTAATTAGGTATCAACTCAATCTACATGGATTTACACATTAGAACAGTTTTTCAAAAATCCCATATTGGTCGGGGATAAAAAACAGATAGTAGCCCTACCTAGAAAAAGGTGTATTTTACATCATTGTTTCTTTAGATGTAGGGTCTCTTCCCTTTTTTTTTTTTAAAAAAAAAATATTTTAAATTTTGACGGACTTCAAATGTATTATTAAATAAATAAAGTATGCACTGAAAAAACGTGCCGTCCCCTGCCACTTGCATTTATCTTCCTCTCCTAGTACTGTCTAGACAGACCTTTGTTATTCTGGCTTTCAATAAAAGTACCAAAATGTAATTCTTTTTAACTGGTTGGTGTATTTAAATGCATCAATACAAAATCAAAATAGCAATATAATTTTAATGTAACTAAATTCTAGTACTTGTGCTTTGATTATTATTAAATATTTAAATAAGATCCGTTCACAAGTGTTGAAGCCCGTTTATATATATAACTTTTTACGATTTTTATAAAAAAATAAGTGTATGAAATGGTAAATAAATAAATATAACATTTTTTACTTAAACTTTTTTTATTTTTATAATTAATTATCTAAAGTTTAAAAGTATCAATTTATCTCCTATAAACATTTTCAAATCATTTATAATAATTAAAAGATATAATTATTTATAAAAATAAATAAATTTTAAATAATTAATTATAAAAATAGATGATAGCAAATTAATTGTAAAATTTTAAATGATTAATTTAAAAAATAGATAAAGTTAAGATATTAAATATAATTCTAATTCAAAAAAAATTATGTAGACTTTTAATAGGTGCTGCTATAACATTTTTTCATATATATATATGAATTTAAATGAAATTAACTCATTTTCTTGCCTACCTTGAGACTGATTGAGTAGAGAACCATTTGTTCAACAGTGGAGATAATAAGATGAAGAACAGTGAGTCTAGCACAATGCAGCTCAGAGACCAGCTTCAGCGACTGCTTAGACTTAGATCTCCTCCTCGATCTTATCTTAAGATTTGCATAGCTCTCCACCATGGTAACTTCTATATCAGCAATTGAATTGTGCCGGGTCGGAGACGGCGTCGTATCGTTTGTAGTTTGAGAGTCGTCCCAGTCCCAATGGGTTGAGCTTGTTGTTGAGTACTGTGGAAAGCTAAAACATTCAGAAAAAACCAAGTTTTCTGGGCCTGCTTCAGCTTTCTGCTTTGCACCAAGTACTTGGAGTTGCTGCTCTAGCTCTTTCACATAATTTATAGCCCCTCCAATGATGGATGCTTGATCACCCTGTAAAGGTACTAACCTCGTAATTATGACATGCCATTTGGACTAAAACACGAGAGAGAGAGACATAATATATGATAATCCCGAGCCGCCGCCGCCGCCGCCACCGTCGGCTGCCTCGGTAAACTACTATACATTACAAATTAGAGCATATTTCATCTTAGTTGTAGAGCAATATCCATAACCATGGATGCAAGCTTTGATTGATATGCTTAATATATAGTCAACATTTTGTGGAGTTTTGAGAGTGAGAAAAATGGACTGACTATAAAACAATGTTTCGTCAAACATACCAAAATTTTTTGTTTTTCAAGAAAACGCCATTGAGCCGACAGATAAGACCTCATAATTAAATTATACCAAACAATGAAGAAAGAGGGATTCAAACCTATAACCTTTAAACGTACGGTAGAATTCCTTTTAACCATCACAATATACGATTACAATAACACATTATCTATTATAATCACCGACATCAAGGCAAATTTAACAAAAGTAAAGTACCGAATTTACCCTTTGAACGTAGGACTCCGGCATCAAAGAACGTATGACCGAGAGATACTCATTCATTTGCTTCCTCCTATTCCTCTCCACAGCAATGTGTGTCATCCTTTGGTTCTCTATGTCCTGCTTATTCTTTCTCCTTCTTGAACGGCGTCGTTTGGGACGATCATCACTCATGGTGGCAGTACGGGAGTTTGGGAGATGAATTTCGTCCAGAGTGTTACTAGGAGAGACATTATTAGTGGGCTCCTCATGTTGAAGATATTCGAAACGGGAATCATGGTCTTGATTTAATTCCATTTTGGAGTCAAACTCGAGTAAACTCGAGATACCTCCTAAGGAAGAACCAAGAGGGTATTGTGGGAACACTACAGCCTCGAGAGCCATCCCCTTTTATCTCTCTCTCAAAAAAGAAGAAAGTTTTAATATACCACCTTTCTTTACATTTTGGCTGGGAAAAGGTTTTGAGCCTTTTAAAGACCTTAGGTGAATTGTCGTCATTTCCTACAGAAAATTGCACGTGAAGTTGTCATCATAGGCTTGTATGTGGTAGTAAATTCATGCAAAGTTCAATACCGATATAAAATAATTGGGAAAGCAATGATTGGCCACATGAATAAACAATAATTTTGTTTTGAGGCTTATTTTTAAACTGCTTCATCATATATATTCATTATATATGGGCTCAGAGCGAAAGAAGATTTGAAAGGGAAGAGTGTGGGGGCATCATGGGTTGTGAAGAACCTCGAATGTCATCATTATACTAACGTGTAAAATCTCTTACCATTCCATTTAAGTACCTGCACCATATTTGCGCTGTACCGGGATAATATCGAAGTCGTTGTCTTATTCGATTTAATTTTAACTCATTAAATTTATAATCTTATTTACTTTTAACGTACACTCTTTAATCAATTAAATTCAATAAGATATCATATTTAGTAAATTCAAACCCTACGTGTAGAATTTCATAAAACAGAAAATTCAATTGGAGATGCGAAACTAAAAAAGATACACGAAGTTATATGTACATACTAAAATCATATAAAAGGAACATAGATGGGTTTCCAAAACCTTATACAAACACAAATCTTGACGACGTGCATTTCTTCACAATAAAATGACATCAACTTGAAAATGTCTATGAGTAACGAACACCGATGTTTTCAAAGACGTGTATGGAGGTGTAATCGCGAGAGTAAGGAAGGACATATGGAGGTTTGATCCCGTCAGTTTCTTATAAGGTAGGTCTAAATCAATGTTGACTTTAAGCCTCCATCTCTTTGCATTTGTTAAGAATGAAATCAGCTCGTTAGAATCCTACATAGGCTGTTGTTGTTACGGATGAGCAGTGCACATAAAACAACAGAGAATAGCAAGTAAAAGGAAATAGTGTATTCGATAGTATTTTAGGTAAAAAAAAAACCCAAATAATGGAAAATGGACCAAAAACTTCCTCTTAAGAGATAAAGGTTTGTCTATATTCAAGTGATATTAAATTATCTCTATAAAACAGTATTAAAAAAAGAAGAAGATAATACTGTGTTTTTAAAAAATAAAAATAAAAATTATTTTAAAGATTCTATAAAAATCTTTTACCTTATGCTGCGATAAAATTCTTATATCACCTGAATAAAATTCTTAAAACTTATCCCGTCCATTAACGAGTTTTCCTCTATTACTATATTCATATCGCAAAACAAAAATATAATTCGATATTTTATTCAATCTAATCCTTGAAAACTATACAAACCAAGCAGTATCCTAAAACTACCATTTCTCTCGAAGTAATTTATGGCTTATATATGTTAAAGTAAAATTATATGCATTTGGTTTTTGGTCATGTCGTGGCGACGTGGCCGTGTAGCCTTCATCGAATTTGTGCCTCTTACGTTGAATTGCGACCAACCTGGCATCCATGTATGCATGGCTTGCAACTGTCGACAGCCACGGGCACGCTGTGGGAATCTGGTCGAGAGCGCGCTATACAAGGGCAAATCCAATTAAAAAAATGTTAATGGAGAAAAGTTATTTTTAACATCATTCAACGTCTCGTGTACGTAATGATATTATAATTTATGATTATAAATGTGGAGCAATAGACTTATATAAACAAGCATTATTCGTATCAAGGTGTGAATTCGGTTTAGGGTAATTTTACTATCTAATTCAAGATTTAGAAGTCGGCGATACTACCTCGTCTAAATTTGTTGAATGTTGTCTGTCTACTTGGATATTTCAAATAATAACAAGCCATCACATGTCTCAACACATAAATTAGTAAAAAATGCCAACTAGAATGTCCATGGAACACTTGAGGTAGCATTTATGATATATCTAATTAAAATGTCATATGGTTCACATGCTTGCTCATAGCGTTTGTGACCATCATTTGTGCGCAAACTTAATAAGTGTTTGTCACATTATTTTATGAAGGCTATTGATAAGTAAAAATTTAATTAAATATAAAATTTAGTAAATTTAAACTTCAAGTATAATATTTGATAAAAAAAATCAATTGAATATAATTTTGAGTAATTTCAAATTTTATATGTAAAATTGAAAAAAATATAATGTTTAAAAAGTAATTTTGATATTATCCTTATTATATATATAATTTCAATTTAAAAGTGTATGAAATGAGCATAAATAGGTTTCCATATAAATATATGACAATGTAGCTTTCTTCATAATAAGATTATATCAAAAAAGAAAATGCCTATTGTCGAGTCTAATTATTTATTTTCCATTCCTAATCTGATCTAATGTAAATCCTCGACTTGAGTTAGAAATTTCATTTTGTTTTGGAGTCGCCACCCAACTATTGTTGGGAAAGATTGAATTAGGATTAATTGAGCAGATCAATTCTAATTTAGACCACTAGTCAGCGTGATTTCTTCTTCTCTTTTTTTGTGAAAAGAGGAAAGGGGAAAACCAGAGTTTCTAAGTTCGGAGACTAATCTATTAAAACTCTAAGGTTAGCACATAATCTCCTAAAATCTACTCTATCCAAAAATGTCTTTTATTTCATTTTTTGTTGTCTTCTTATTTTATTCTTGAATAACCTATTATGAGAAAATGATTTTTATTCCTTTTTAGGGTTGCCCTAAATGGGTGCTTACGTATTTGCTATTCAGGATCAAACTTGCCGTAGTTCGCTTTTCCTGAAAAAAAAAAAACTTTAGTGTGTTTGTGAATTTTAATTATGAAATTTCTTTTGATTTATGTTTTTACCATTTTAGGATTTTTCTAAAAAAAATCTAAGCCCTAGCTTGATAATTGGATTTTTGAAAATAATATTTTAAGGAAAAAAACCAATTTTGGATTTATTTAAGAAAATGATTTTTCTAAGTGATAAAAATTCCATTTTTCTATTTTTCAACTCACTTCTACTATTATAAATTTTTATTGAATTTTTTATTATTTTTATTAACTTTTCATAATTTTTATAATTTTTATTAAATTTTTATTGAAAAATTTTCTCCTAGATTTTTTTATCTATCCTATTTTAAAATCTAAATTATTATTATTATTATTTTTTAATATTTTTATTATTTTCTTTACAAATTTTCACATTTTTATTATTTATTATTATAATTATTATTCTTATTTTTATTATTCATACTAAATCAAATCCTTAAAAAAAATAATCTAATTTCTAACATTTTTTCTATTTTTTTGAATTATAAATAAAAAATAAGTAAATAAATAAATTTGAAATAAATAAAATAAATAAATACGAAAAAATCGAAAAATCCGACTTACCTGGATCCGGGTCGGTGCGCGGGTCAGGTCGGATCGTGTCGAAGCGGGTCGGGTCGGTCGGATGCGGTGGCTGGGGACGCTCGTTAACGGCGTTCTGGTGGCCTTTCGAAGAGATTGAGGCGTCGATTCCTAGGTTTTCGGGGTGAGGAACTCAACTGGGGCGGTGGTTTGCTTTAGAAACACCTCCTGGTGGCCGCTCGATGCTTGCTCGGTGGTTGTGGTTTGAAGAACTCCGGCGAGGCTTCGATTCTCTCTTTTTCCTCTCTTTTTCTCACTTTTAATCTATGCTTCTACCTCTCCACTTCATCCTCTATTTATAGGCATAAGAAGTCGAGCTGAATAAGCTCAGATTTCCATCGATTGAAGCAAATCGGATTTGCGGTTAAAAACCCATCTCCGATTTATGCAAATCCAATCGATTTGTTGCGATTTGATTCCTATTGGATGATGTTTATCTTATTTCTGTTGAAGATCTGTTGGATTTTTGCAAAAAATCGAATCAAAACGACCGAAATTTGGATTTTTTCTCCTCGCCGGCGATCTCGGACAGAGGTTGAAGAGGATCACGCGCTCGGTGCGTGCGTTCGCCCCGGCCAATCGGATGCTGACACGTGTCCCAAGTAGAGAAAAATTTCGCAAAACGCAAATTCTGCTTCTCCAGCGTTTCGAACCCCTGACCGAGCCCACTCCCGCGCGCGCCTGACCTTGGTCCAGACCAGCTGAGCTAGCCTACTTTCACGATTTTATTATTTTCACAATTTGCATATATGCAATGCGATTTTTTTATTTTTTTGTATTTTTTGGAATTTCAAAATTTTGTAAAAATTATTTAATCCTTTTCATTGCCATTTCTGCAATTATTTTCCAAAATTGATGTATTTTCCTATTTATTTTTATTTTTTGAACATTTTTCCTATTTTTGCTAAATTAGAGAAAAAATGAAAAAATTGTAAATTAATTATTGTTGATTATTATTGATCATTAGGGCAAAAATGAGGTGTTTACAACTGCCCCTCTTTGTAGTAAAGTTTGAAAAACTTAACTACAAAGACAAGAAAGACGTGATTTTTGGCCTCTTGATTGAATGGATAACGCCTTGGTTTGGCTGGTTATCTGGAATTGATTCTCTAGTAGGAAAATGCTCCACGAGCTAATAATCCCACGAGTATTTTGTGATGGTTGGTATTGCTTAGGAAATGGTCCTAACAATCTAGAGTAATGTATCCTCCCAAAAAGTGTTATATGGGCTGACTAATTGGCGATAGGAACAATCTCAAGAATTGTTTAGGGGTGTGTTATTGTAAGTGGAATAGCTGATGATAGGAAGCATCTTCTCGGACTAGCAACCTTGAAGAGAAGATTGTCTTAGGAAGCGCTCTTATGAGCTGGCTACCTATCAACAGAAGCATCTGACTAGACTAGCGGCTATTTGGGAAAATACCTTCGAAGAGCGCTCTTATGAGCTGACTAATCGGTTATCAGCAATTTGAAAAGTGCTTCTACGAGCTGACTAATTGATAGAGTCGAAAAGTGCTTCTCTAAGCTAACTAATCGATGGATTCGAAAAGTGCTCCTCTGAGCTAACTGATCGATGGATTCGAAAAGTGCTCATCTGAGCTAACTGATCGATAGATTCGAAAAGTGCTCCTCTGAGCTAACTAATCGATGGATTCCAAAAGTGCTCCTTTGAGCCAACTAATCGATAAATTCGAAAAGTGCTCCTCTGAGCTAACTAATCGATGGATTCGAAAAGTGCTCTGGTGAGTTAACTTTAGGAAAAGGTATCATGGAAAGTGCCCCTTCGCAGGCTAACTGACGTATAGCGAGAGGATATGCCTCAAAAGGTGCCCCTATGGGCTGACGTTTTTGAAGGTTTGTTTGGGAAAGTGCCCCATTGTGGGCTGACTAACCTATAGCGGGAAGTGTCTTCTTAGACTCATGACCCTGGGGGAGAAATGTCTCGAAAGGTGCCCCTACAGGTTGACCGTGATACGTGATATTTAGGAAAGTGCCCTATGGCATAGAGAAACGTCTAAAAAAGGTGCCCTTGTGGGCTGACCCTGATAGAGGATGCTTAGGCGAGTGCCCCAATGTAGGCTGACTAACCTATAACAATATGTCTCGGAAGGGTACCCCTATGGGCTAACCTTAAGAGATGAAGTTTAGGAAAGTGCCCCTCTATGGGCTGACTAACCTATGACAAAGTGTCTCGAAAGGTACCTTTATGAGCTGACCTTAAGAGAGGATGTTTAAGCAAGTACCCCAATGTGGGCTGACTAACCTTATGCTTTTGAACAAACTTTTACTGGCTGAGTTAAATGATTTGATGTTTTCATGATATGTGGATGATAGTTATTTATTTTAACATGTTCGCCAATTTATCGTGGATAGTAACCAAACAACCGAACCTTCGTGCTAGTTTGCTTCTGCTTCGCTTATTCTTACTTTGACACAGGGTTGAAGATCTGGATGCGCTTTCTTTCTTGTGCGCATGGCTCTTTTTAACGGTAGTGTTATCCTACTAATGCACCAGGTTTTAATGCTCAAAAGTAGATAGAATTGTATTACAAAATTTATTGAGATTCATTATCATTTCAATGTTTATCATTCATTAGTGAAGTGATGGGTAATGTGTTTAGGAATGTTTGTTGTAATGAGAATTGGTTGGAATTATCGACCATTCAGAGACATTAACTTTGCTTGTAAAAAAAATAAAAACCGGACTCAACGAAACTTGTATTGAATATTGGTTTTCATAAACATTGGCAAAATATCAATCCCCTTGCCTAAGGATAGTATATCTTAACAGCATCTACATTGGTGGGGTCTCTCAACTCCGGACCATCCATTTGAGTTAATATGAGAGCTCCTCCTGATAACACATTTTTTATCACATACGAACCCTCATAATTTGGGCTAAATTTTCCTATGGAGTCTTGGGCATTCGGAAGAACTTTCTTTAGCACCAGATCTCCTTCTTTGAAGTATCGAGGCCTCATCTTCTTGTTAAATGCTCAGGCCATCCTTTGTTGGTAACACTGGCCATGACATAGTGCAGTGAGTCTTTTTTCATCAATCAGATTCAGTTGATCAAGCCTCTTCTTTACCCAGTCTGATTCAGTTAACTGAGTTTCTGACAGAATTCTGAATTATGGTATTTCGACCTCGACTGGTAGCACTGCTTTGGTACCATATACCAATGAATATGGGGTAGCTCCAGTAGATGTTCTTATTGAAGTCTTATAAGCCATGAGAGCAAACAGCAACATCTCGTGCCAATCTTTGTAAGTTATTGTTATTTTTTCGATTATCTTTTTGATATTCTTGTTAGCTGCTTCTACTGCCCCGTTCATCTGAGGTCAGTAGGGAGTTGAATTTCTATGGTTTATGTGGAATTGTTGACATAAACCTGTCATCGACTTGTTATTAAGATTGGTACCGTTGTCGGTGATGATGGATTCAAGAACTCCATATCGAGCTATTATGTCCCTTTTCAAGAAACGGACTATTACCCCTTTTGTGACATTGGAATATGATGAAGCTTCTACCCACTTGGTGAAGTAATCAATTGCTACTAATATAAATCTGTGGCCATTAGATGCTGTCGGAGTAATTGGGCCGATTATGTCGATCCCCTACATGGAGAAAGGCCATGGTGCTGACAACAAGTGTAGCTTGTTGGGTGGAGCATTTATCTGGTTTGCGTACACTTGACACAAATGACAGTGCTTGACGTATTTTATATAATCTGATTCCATGGTTAGCCAATAGTATCCTAACCTTATGATTTTTCGAGCCAACATGTAGCCGTTCATATGAGGTCCACATACCCCTTCATGTACTTCTTTCATCAGTTCACATGCTTCATTTTTATCCACACATCTTAGCAAAGTGGTATCAGACGATCTTTTGTAAAGTATAGACCCACTTAATAAGAAATGACTTGCTAACCTTCTGAGTGTTCTCTGGTCATTCTTGCTAGCCATTTCGGGGTATTTGCTTTCTTGGAGAAAAGTTTTGATGTCGTGATACCAGGGCTTGTCATCTTGTGCTTTTTCAATTGCTAAACAGTAGGCGGGCCGATTTTCGATGTCTATTTTCATCGGTTGAACTTCGGCTCCCCCTGTTATCTAGATCATAGATGCTAGTGTGGCGAGTGCATCTGCAAACTGATTTTGAGTTCTTGGGACGTTTGTGAAAGTGATTGCCTTAAATTCTTCTATTAACTCTGTCAAATGTTGATGGTATGGTACCAGTTTGGGGTCTTTAGTCTTATATTCCCTTCTTGTCTGTAGTATGATAAGTGATGAATCTCTGTATACTTCTAATTCACGGATTTCCATGTGGCAAGCTATTTTGAGGCCGATGATGCATGCCTCATATTCCGCGATATTATTGGTATATGGAAATGTGAGTCTTGTTGCTACAGGGAATTGTGTTCCATTTGGGGATATCAACACTGCCCCGATCCCACAACCGAATACATTAGCAGCTCCATCGAAGAACATCTTCCACCTGGGGTTCAGCTCTATTTCACGGTTTTCTACCGGTGTACTTTCCACTGTTAATATATTTTCATCAGGGAATTGGGCTTGTAATTATTAGGAATCTCCTTCGACAGGGTGCTCTGCTAATTGGTCGGCTAAAGATTGCCCTTTCATCGACTTTTGATTTATATATGTGATATCAAACTCTGATAAGAGCATTTACCATTTAGAGATTCTCCCTATCAAAATGGGTTTCTCCGCCAAGTATTTCAAGGGATTATGTCTTGTCAACAACTCAATATGATAGTAAAGGGTATACTGCCTCAATCGGTACATAACCCAAATTAGAGCACAGTAGGTCCTCTCTACTTCTAAATACCTCTGTTCCCCATCTGTGAATTTCTTGCTTAAGTAATATATGGAATGCTCTCTTCCCTCTTCATCTTTTTGCCCCAACACGCATCCCATGGATCTAGGGAGTATCGTGAGGTATAAGAATAAGGGCTTTCCTTGCTTCAGGACTATCAAGACTGGAGGTTTTATGAGATAGTCTTTGATCGTCCTGAATGCTTCTTCGCATTCGTCGTCCCATTCTACTGCGGCATTCTTTTTCAACAGACGGAATAGTGTCTGGCACTTATCTGTGAGTTGTGAGATAAAACGAGCTATGTAATTTAACCTTCCCAGCAAATTTCTTACTTCTTTGACAGTGCGTGGAGAAGGTAGCTCTAATATAGACTTTACTTTGTCAGGGTCGATTTTAATGCCTTCTTGGCTTATGACAAACCCTAACAATTTTCCCGTTGTGACCTCGAAAGTGCAATTCTCCGAATTTAACTTGAGCTGGAATTTCCTCAATCGTTTAAACAGTTTTCTTAGGATATCTGTATGACTCTCTTCTTCTTTAAACTTAGCTATCATATCGTCAACGTATACTTCGACTTCTCGATGCATCATGTCATGAAGTATCACGACCATGGCTCTCTGATACGTTGCCCCGGCGTTTTTCAAACCAAAGGGCATGACTTTGTAACAGAAAGTTCCTCATGTTGTGGTGAAAGTCGTTTTGGTTTTATCTTCTTTAGCCATTTTTATTTGATTATATCCTGACAAATCGTCCATGAACGAGAAAAGATGGTTTCCTACAGTGTTGTCTACCAGAACATCAATGTGAGGTAGGGGGAAGTTATCCTTTGGCGTAGCTTGGTTTAAGTCCCGGAAGTCTACGCATATGCGTACTTTTCCATTCTTTTTTATAACGGGGACTATATTTGCTACCCATTCTGGGTAATCGGATACTTCGATGAACCCTACTTCTAGCAGTTTCTTGACTTCTTCCTTGATCTTTAGTAATATGTCAGGCTTAAATCTTCTCAATTTCTGTTTTTTAGGTTTGACATCTTCTCTTGTGGGAAGCCTATGAACCACTATTGATTGGTCTAGTCCTGGCATGTCACCATATGACCAGGCGAACACATCTGCATATTCAGTCAACGGCTCAGTCATCTCACACTTTTGCTCGGCACTTAAACTGGTCTCGATTTTGAGGTTTTTAGGTTTTTCAATGCTTCCTAGATTTACTGTCTCCACTGGCTCGTTGATTGAAATTCCACTATGTTCATGTTTTTTCCAATTTTCTTGTATTATTTCATGGTCAAGGATATCGTCTCCAATAACTGATCCAGCAGTGTCGGGAACGATATCAGCGTTTTTATTTTCTACCTGCGCGAAATGTCCCTGATGTTCGATGGTAGAAGATCTAGGTGAAGTAAAATAAAAGTAGATATATATAAGTAAGACAAACTGTAATTGAATTATAAAAGGAGTCTCAATAAAAATTTTTCTAACAATCGTTTTCTATCCTTGAGCTGACCTAGAGCTATCAATAGGATAACAGAACCAATTATTGAGAGCTGGATGCTGTTCGGACGTGCGAGGGGTTGGGCTCCCATTGCTGACGTCATCTTCGCTTATCTTTGGCTCTTGAATGATAGTTGCTTTTCTGAAAGATTTCTGGAGGGGTAGAATGCGCATCGGGGTGTTGCTTGGCTTCTCTTTCGTCCTACCTTTGACACCTCTAGCTTGTGCTTCTTCCCGGGCTGTAGGAACGTACCCTAGTCCAAACGTCCCTTGCTGCCCCTCCTTAAACTGATGGCCCTCCTTGCTGGTCACCACATTCATCTCATTGAATATTTGGAGACCAAGGTCTTCTGAACCATCCTCCCCAATGTATGGTATGGCGGTTTCTTTGTAGATGGCATAATCCTGCTCGCCCAGCACAGTGACTATCTGCCCATTTGCAATAAATTTGACCCTTTGATGGAGACTGGAGGGTATGGCTCCAGTAGTATGTATCCAAGGCCTTCCCAAGAGTAAGTTGAAAGATCTTGGGATGTCGAGGACTTGAAAAGATATATAGAATACCTACGGGCCAATCTCCACCGGCAGATTTATTTCCCCTACTATGTCTCTTTTCGACCCATCAAAAGCCCTAACCACCGTTGAGCTAGGTTTAATATTGCTTGGATCGACCCCCAATAAGTCGAGGGTAGCCAATGGACAAACATTGAGGGACGACTCATTGTCGATGAGTACTCGGGAGACAATCGTGTCGTTGCACTTCACCACTATGAATAGTGGCTTTGTATGTTGGTCTCTATCCTCTCCTAGCTCTTCAGGGGAGAAAGATATCTGGTCCATTGTGAAAATAGAATCCTCCACGTGACTTATTTTGTCTGTAGCGATGCCTTCTGGGACTTGAATCTGTTTGAACACTTTGAAGAGTGCTTCCCTGTGGGGCTTAGAGGCTGTAAGAAGGCCCATGAGTGATATTTAGGCTGGAACTTTGTTTAGTTGTTCCATGATCTTGTACTTACTCGCTTTAACCATTTTTGTAAATGCAGCGAGCCCCTCTTCTTCTTCCTCTCCTTTCTCCATGTTGGGGTCTTCAGTCAGGATTTTATATTTCAGGTCATATATTCTCCCAGAGCGAGTAATTCCTCCCACCATAGAAGGTCGCTCTTGCTCGAGGGTCTGATAGTCAAATGGTGCGGCCTTATATCTCTCTGTCGGTATTGGGACATTAAACACATATCTTTTCTTTAGGATCTGTATCTCAGTTGACTGTCCCTCATAGCATTTTATGACTCTTGGCTTCTGATTAGAATTGATCTTGTTTACAGATTTCTCTTCTTCCTTTGGCGGGTTATCCTCTTTTTCAAACTCGGGCCCCCATCCACTAGGCCGCCCATACACTGTCGGAGTATAAGAATAGTTCACCAGGTACTCAAATCTCCCGTGTGATTCCCCCAAGGTACCGACTGTTGGGTCTCCGGCTAACCATCTCCTTTTAATATGTAGCTTAGGGGTTTTCTCTAGGGTTTGGCGAGAATGCCTTTTCTGCTGGTCCGTCGCCTTTTGCTTAGAGGCTTCTTTGGGAGTTGACTCTTCAGATGTGATCATATTGATGATGGGCTTATGATTGGGCAGCGGGTTGGTATTGACATTGGGTGCTGAGGTGTTAACAAAGTCCAACTGCACAATTCCAGCGTCAATCAAATCCTGGATTTTATGTTGGAGCCTCCAGCATCTGTCTGTAGAATGCCCCTCTTGACCCATATGATAGTCACATTTGAGGTTTGAGTCGAAGTTTCTGGGCTTGTACCGATCGTTTGGGATTTCGAAGCTGATCAAACTATCCGCCCGCAGCCGAGCAAAGACCTGGCTGAGCGGGATCGGAATTGGAGTGAATTGTCTTGGGACCCTGGTAGTCTGGGTATGACTTGCCGTGGAGTGCTGGGCTGGGTACTCGTGGTTTGAAATGTCACACGAGTTTCGGCCTTATCTACTTTACCGGAGTAGACTGTGCTAACAGTAGACTCCTTAGCTCTATTACCTCCCAAGGGCCTTTGTGTTGGTGTGACCCTGGGAGGATCCATTGCTTGGAGTCTGCTTGTGGTGATGGCGCTTTCAATCCGGCACCCTGCAGTTACCACTTCTGCAAAGCTGGATGATGTTTAGCCCACCAGATGTGAGAAGTAGGTCTTGTCTAGAGTGTTGATAAATATGGATGTCAACTCTTTCTCAGAAATTGGGGTTGCTACCCTGGCTGCTTGAGCTCTCCAGCACTGAGCATACTCTTTAAAAGGCTCAGCGTGTCTCTTTAAAAGGCTCCCTAGATCAATCACTGACGGGGCGACTTCAATATTAAACTTGTACTGGTCATAAAACGCCCGAGCAAGCCTTTCCCATGTGTTGACTTGATTGAAATCCAGGTGGGCATACCAGACTAACGCAAGGCCCATAAGGCTGTCATGGAAGGTCTGGATCATTAGTTGGTCATATTGAGCATACTTGCTCATCTTCCGGGCGTATAACCTTGTGTGCATTTTGGGGCATCCAGTACTATTATACTTCTCAAATTTCGGGGTCTTGAATTTATCAGGGTACACTTCCTCCCCATATGCTGGCAGACCGGTGATTCCGGCTTGCTCGAAATTGTCAGGCCTCTCTATTGTTTTTATCTTGTCAGCCAGTTGTTGGAAGAGTCTTTTTTCCATCTCTTTTTGTCTCTCCCCCATCCCTTTTTTCAGTTCATTAGAGGTTGGACCCTAGTTGATTCTCGGTTTATACTCAAAGGCCGGGTTGAGGTGGGAATTGATTTCTTCATATTCTGGAGGCTGCCCCTCCACTGCCTTCCCTTTTCTGGCCCCTGAATGTTCTTCTTGAGTCGGCTGAGTGGTGCGAAGGAGGCCAATGCTTTCAGTCAGGAGGTGTACTTATGCAGCTAGCTGCTGGACCGTTTGTTCCAGGGATACGATCCTAGAGTTTGAAGCAGCGTCAGCACTTGCGTTGTTGCGGTTGTCGCCACTGTTTACCATTTTTGTTCTTAAATGTGTGCAAATTGGGCTCCTGGGAGGGTTCGGTTGTTTGAGAGCTATTTTGATACCTGGCACACATTTTTTTCTTTTTAGTATGATGTATGCAAATGTGATGCATGTGTCACACGGATGCTAAAATAAAAGGGGCCAACAATTGATTAATGATATAATACTGAAACTTTATTTTTATTAATCTTGGAAACTCGGAGTTCGATACTTGAAAAAAATGAAAAAGTACAATAGTAATCTATTTCCTAGTTCCCTTCTTCTGCTGTTGCGTAGGAGCCGGTTTCCCGCTGATGATAGCTTCTGACTCATTCATCTGTATGCAATATCCATTACAGTTTGCTAAGGCTTTGTTGATTGATGTCTTGCGGATACCCAGGAGTTTGCTGAAGATACCGGCTGACCCGGCCTCAAGATCCGGTACATACACTTGATTAGTTAGTGTTGGAGCCTGTAGCAGCTGGGTGTACTCTTCCAGAGTAGAATAATCTCATGTGGCCCGATGAAGAAAGCTGCGGGCTCTATTTCCCACAGGTGGAGCATGGCCCGTACCAAGGGCAAGTTCATCTCCATCTTCATTAGTAAGAGGATGGGCCCTATTTTCTGCTGGATGAAGGCCTACTCCTCTAGGTTGTATAGGGTGAACCAGTGGTCCAGTACCAATTTCGGATCTAGAGGTTTGCACACTCGGATTTCTTTGCGGAGGAGGCGGTCAACTGCGGTACTAGCCATCTATTACAACAGAAATTTCCTAATTACAACCAGAACTATGATAACATTAAAGGGAAACATATCTGAACTCCATGAATAGAACAAAAATATTACATCATCAATCTATTGTCAGCCCATGGCGTTATGTATACAAACAGGTAGGTTCTAACAGGTCCCCAAGCTCTATGACCTCTCGCATTCTCAGAGAAATGGATCTCAAGCCATATCGAAGCATTGGGTGGGGTAGCCTAATCAGTCCCGAACGGTGATCATATCACTTAGCCCGAAACCTATACAATGGCCCCCCGTCTTAGGGTCCTAAGATGGCCCAGGTTTGACCGTATCTACTCACACAATTGTATGCATACAGACTCAATAACTAAAGTAAAGCTGAATTTTAACCTTTAGCTAAATCCCTGAAAGGTTAGCAATAATATAACAAATCAAAAACATTTCTCAGAAAGGGGTGATTTGAGGAGATTCAGGTGGCTAGCCTACTAGAGAATGTGCTTCCCCAGTGGAATCGCCATCTTGTCGAGTCTAATTTTTTATTTTCCATTCCTAATCCAATCTATACTATAGACCTTATGCTCATCTAATGTAGATCATCGACTTGAGTTAGGAATTTCGTTTTGTTTTGGAGTCGCCACCCAACTGTTGTTGGGAAAGATTGAATTAAGATTAACTGAGCAAATCAATCATAATTTGGACCACTAGTCAGCGTGATTTCCTCTTCTCGTTTTTTGTGAAAAGAGGAAAGGGGAAAACCAGAGTTTCTAAGTTCGGAGGCTAACCTATTAAAACTTTAAGGTTACCACCTAATCTCCTAAAATCTACTATATCCAGAAATGTCTTTTATTTCATTTTTTGTTGTCTTCTTATTTTATTCTTGAATAACCTATTCTGAGAAAATGTTTTTATTCCTTTTTAGGGTTGCCCTAAATGGGTGCCTGCGTACCTGCTATTCAGGATTAAACTTGCCGTAGTTCACTTTTCCTGAAAAAAAAACTTTAGTGTGTTTGTGAATTTTAATTATGAAATTTCTTTTGATTTATGTTTTTATCATTTTAGGATTTTTCTAAAAAAAATCTAAGCCCTAGCTTGATAATTTGATTTTTGAAAATAATATTTTAAGAAAAAAACCAATTTTGGATTTATTTAAGAAAATGATTTTTCTAAGTGATAAAAATTCCATTTTTCTATTTTTCAACTCACTTCTACTATTATAAATTTTTATTGAATTTTTTATTAATTTTTTAATTTTATTAATTTTTATTAACTTTTCATAATTTTTATTAAATTTTTATTGAAAAATTTTCTCCTAGATTTTTTATCTATCCTATTTTAAAATCTAAATTATTATTATTATTTATTATTATTTTTTTTACAAATTTTCACATTTTTATTATGTATTATTATAATTATTATTCTTATTTTTATTTTTATTATTCATACTAAATCAAATCCTAAAAAAAAAATCTAATTTCTAACATTTTTTTCTATTTTTTCGAATTATAAATAACAAATGAGTAAATAAATAAATTCGAAATAAATAAATACAAAAAAATCGAAAAATCCGACTTACCTGGATCCGGGTCGGTGCGCGGGTCAGGTCAGATCTGGTTGAAGCAGGTCGGGTCGGTCGGACGCGGCGGCTGGAGACGCTCGTTGATGGCGTTTCGGTGGCCTTTCGAAGCGATTAGGGTGTCGATTCCTAGGTTTTCGGGGGTGAGGAATTCAACTGTGGCGGTGGTTTGCTTCAAAAACGCCTCCTGGTGGCTGCTCGACGCTTGCTCGGTGGTTGCGATTTGAAGAATTCCGGCGAGGCTTCGATTCTCTCTTTTTCTCACTTTTGATCTGTGCTTCTACCTCTCCACTTCATCCTCTATTTATAGGCGTAAGAAATCGAAGCAAATCGGATTTGCGGTTAAAAACCCATATCCGATTTGTGTAAATCCAATCGATTTGTTGCGATTTGATTCTTATTAGATGATGTTTATCTTATTTCTGTTTAAGATCTGTTGGATTTATGCAAAAAATCGAATCAAAACGGCCGAAATTCGGATTTTTTCTCCTCGTCGGCGATATCGGACAGAGGTTGAAGACGATCACGCGCCTAACGCGTGCGTTCGCCCCGGCCAATTGGATGCTGACACGTGTCCCAAGCAGAGAAAAATTTCGCAAAACACAGATTCTGCTTCTCCGGCATTTTGAACCCCTGACCGAGCCCACTCCCGCGCGCGCCTGACCTTGGTCCGGATCAGCTGAGCTAGCCTACTTTCGCGATTTTATTATTTTCGTAATTTGCATATATGCAATGCAATTTTTTAATTTTTTTGTATTTTTTGGAATTTTAAAAATTTGTAAAAATTATTTAATCCTTTTCATTGCCATTTCTGTAATTATTTTTTAAAATTGATTTATTTTTATTTTTTGAACATTTTTTTATTTTTGCTAAATTAAAAAAAAATAAAAAAATTAGAAATTAATTATTATTGATCATTATGATAAAAATGGGGTATTTACACCTATGAATGACGAGCATGAATGTGTTCAAAAATGTGTATGGAGATGTAATGATAAGAGCGGAGTAATGAAAT
Source organism: Laguncularia racemosa (assembly GCA_037954665.1). Classification (NCBI taxonomy): domain Eukaryota; kingdom Viridiplantae; phylum Streptophyta; class Magnoliopsida; order Myrtales; family Combretaceae; genus Laguncularia; species Laguncularia racemosa. Next base: position 1,077,511 of record JBBMOL010000056.1, read on the forward strand.
CTGGAGGTTTGATCCAGTGAGTTTCTTATAAGACTAAATCAAGGTTGAGTCCTTTAAGCCTCGAGCCTCTACTTTTTCAGGTTTTGTCAGGAATGAAATAGGCTTCATTTATAGATAAATAGTGCACGTGAAACATTGGAGAATAGCAAGTAAAAGGAAACAGTATATTTGAAACAATGAATTAAGGTATAAAACCCCAACATTAGGATAAAAATACAAAATTCTCATAATCAAATCAAAGAGAGCACGTATAGGATTTTCTGCAGCTTTGTTACGCTCATCGACATTCGAATCTTCTTTATCGACTTAAACTTCCATAAATTATACATCTATCTATGAATGGATTTTGGGCATTAGCGATATATCCTTGTGATTGCCCTAAATTTATCTTATGAAATGAACAAAATTCCCTATTAGAATTTCCCATGAAAAACAATAATTCAACGGATCCGGACATATTTGAGGGTCAATCGTGCTTTCGGGATTTTTAAATATAACCCTCCGCATTTTTACGGCATTGCACCCTCAGCATGGGATTTACCTTTTTTCACCTAAAAGGGCATCATGATGACGTTTGTCGTTTGTAGTGGCGAGGCTTTTCTTGTGCCCACATTAAAATAATTCAACCTCCAAATGATTCTTGTAATTTTATGATATATACAATAATCTTTTGATATGATATATTAGTTTTAATTCTACCGTTTTACGGTTACAATATATATATAATAGTTGAAAAAAATTACTACATGCATCATTAAATATTCTGTATCAAGTATTATAAATTTTTATAAATATCAAAAGTACATTAAATTAGATAGTTATCACAATCTTTCTTGTCAATATCCATATTATCGTGTATTGTAGGCTATAAATAATGTCCTATCCTAGTTATGACTAATGAGCCATCCTACGTGAATCGAGGGTTATTTGCATGTTGCAATACTCCCACAAATTAATGAAATTTCATTGATAGGGAAAAAGGGATGCCAGTAGCAGAGATTCTTGCGAATTTTAAGTGAAAAAGCTTTTGACGAAAATAATAAGGCAGGTTGAGAGATGAGCTGTAAGAATATATATATATATATATATTCATACCACCTTATGCATGGCACACCAAATAAACCTAAGTCACCTGCCGCCAATCATGCATGAATGCCAGGAGATATTTTAGAGTTTTCCTTTTATTAAAGGAATATTACACCTCTAGCACATGTATTAGACTAATATCAACGTAGCTAACAGAGTGATACCAGGTATTTGATGCTGACATTTTAATTAGATCTAATTTGATATTACATGAAAAAAAAATCAAATAAATAAAAGCATAAAATTGAGGTATAAGAATTTCACATTATCGTCCCTATACTGATTACATGCATATCCTTAAGCATTAATAATAAAATAAAATAAAGTAAAACTACTCATTCTATTGATAATATATTTTGAACTTGGGCTCCTTAAGCCTAATTCAACCTGTCCAAGCCCATAACTGATTTCCAAAAACTAGAATCTAAGCTCCTAAATCCCAATATAAGAACTAAAGACCAATCAAACCTCTAGTGTATAGCTCAGATCGAACATCAACCTAAGTCAGCCACACCTGCTTGGTAGACGAGAGGATTTGGGGAAGATGTAGCTTGCATGGAAAAACAGTATAAACACGAGACAAAACTATTTACCACGCCATAAATCCACCTACCAAGTTATTTTAACCATAACACCTATAAATAGAGATTGAGACCATTTTACTTGCATCTAGATTTGAAATATTCAGCCCTATACTTTCTCTAGCTTATTTTCCTAAACACTTATGCTGACTTAAGCAATATAATAGTAATGTTGAAATGATTCCTAATGTCCTTTTGAACTATACGCGTTTTCTGACGTACTTTTCATTTAAGAGAATTTTGACACCAACACCTTCTTTATGGTCAAAGAAAAGGAAAGAGAAATACTATTCTTTCCTTATTAATGAAGCACCAATTTTTTTTTTTTTTAAATTCTAATGATAGTAGACAGATGGATAATTGATATACCAAATTATCAAATTCGAATCCACTTGGGTTAAAATCAGGTTGCAAGGACGGGTATACTCTTTTGGAATTTTGATGATGTGTTTATAATAATAGAGATGTTCCTATAATTCCGCATCTTGTTTGATTATTTTGGGAATCACTAAGTCCATGATTATTTCAATTAAAAGAGTGAAAAGATTAGTACATCCTTAACAAAGAGGAACGGACGACGAAACTTCTTAAGATGTATGAAGATATCAAGGATACATTATGGAGACATCTCTGTCATTTTTAGATATTATACAAATACCCCAAATTCGAAAAACTCAATAATTGCTTGCAACCCTCGATAAAAATATGGATTCCACTGTAACTCAATGTAAATTGTTTGGATCCAAATCTTTTATTAAAAAAAAATGATATGAAATGAAAAACAAACTCGTTACATAAATTCAATAAAAAAGAAATCGGTAAAACAGCTTGAGGTAGAGGTAAAAGTGTTGAATTTTTAAAGTTTAGGGTGTCACCATAAAATCTAAAATTTACAATTTATAAGGAGTGTTTATATTATCATATTTATTGTGTAAAAGATGTTGTAACCATATTGTGTTAAAATGTATTACATAATATATAATCTTTTATAATTAATATTCTATTTTTTTTGTATGTTTTTATCTTTGAATTGAATTCTATTTAAGCAAATTGACACAAAGTATTTTGATATATAGCAAATTTTCGTGTTATATATATTACATTTCATGAGTAACTTTATAATTTATCCTGACTATGTCGGAAGAGTTTTTTTAGATGCTTGAACCATTGCAAACCGTTGTAAGAACACCTGTGACCTGTGTACATCTCTTTTAAGTCTTTCCTGGACACAACAATGCATGAGTGCTTAGAGGAACACACGGGAGCCCCACTCTCACTGTTCGACGTGATAAAGAACGTTAGCAGAGTCAGATACCAGCACCCGAGTTCGGAAAATACGGTTGCGTTTAGGAAGTATTAAAATAAGGGATGTTTACTTGTAATTTTGTCTTTTTCCATTACATTATGAAATATTAAAAGAAATCCATGTATTTCCTCCTCCTCATAATGTGGGGGCTCTGTCTACTTGAGATATAAGTAAAAATAACCCATAATTTATGGTCTTGATTAGGGCTACTTGCTTGAGATTAGATGTTGACACCGATTATGGTTATGGGTCGGAGAAGCGAACAAAAACAAAAAATCAATCGTCACAATATTGAACACTGATGGAATAATTAAAGGAAAAAGTTCTAATAAGAGAATCATGGTGGAGTCATATATATATATATATATATATATCATATTATCTATTTGTCTTTAATATATTGTTTTTTAGATTACAATTCAGAATCTAATTATATAAAGTTTTTTCAATGATAACATGTTATTGGATGTCTTTAAGATTTATTCCTATGCCTTTGGTAAAAATTTAAAGATTTTATATTAAATATACATTTTCAATTAACTTTGGGCAATTTTATTAATTTTTAGTTTAATAAAGGTATTATACTACATCATGTTACAAATAATGGGAGCACTACAAACTTCGGGCGATAATTCAGATGGAAGTTTTTGGTAATGTGGAAAAATAGAGATAAAGTCTTCACGTAAGAAGACAATGACAAAGGAAAATTCTTAAGAACGTCGAGTTACAATGAATCAAGTCGTCATAGACCCGGTTTCTGTTGGCGGAGGGAGGCAATTCCTTGAAATTTGCTTGTCCAATCAAACATGCAAAATCATTGCTGTGGAAAAGATCAATTGGCCGCCCACAATGTTGTTCCAAAAACATGTTTTGACAAAGGGTTTCATTGGTGTTTTCCTTCAATCAAAGTTTGAAGTCGTTGGCTTTGTCATCTTTCCAATGCACGTTGTTCATGAACCATGACCGAAAACCTTTTTTTTTTTTTCTAAGTAAAAACGGGAGGATTTACCGAGAATTTCTTTCGTAGACCATGCATTCAAAAGTATGTATTTCAAACTCTTTGAAATATGGTTGGCTGAAAAAAAAAAAAAAAGTATACTCCTTTTTTATTATTATTATTATTATTATCCCTTTTCCCAATCCATCCGGTATGCTCCATTGATCTAAAAAGACCAAAATGCCTTTGTCTTTAGTGAATGTTGTAAAAAAATGTTGGAACAACACGGATAAGTTATTTTAATCCAAGTGACTTACAATAAAGAAAAAATATTAGATAAAAGGGAAACGCACCGAATGATTTTACATGGAAAAACCACGAGCAGAAAAATGAAACTCCCTAAGTCAAATAATATATGTTTTGATATAAGAATAGAAATCTTTTTTATGCATAAACCCCACAATAAGTTTATATGGGGCCTCAAATGACTTGGGCTACATATACATCGAGAAAGACGGATTAGGAAATAAACTAATGCTAACTTATAGGCAAGCGTTAGCTACCCCTTTCCACCATCGATCGCTAGTTTGTAGGCAACATCTTGTCAATCGGCTGTTGGCCTCGATCGACTGAGCCATGCTATAAAATCACCTAAAAATTCCACAGCATCCAACATGTATAACGCAAGGACATTGCGCCCGCACCTTCATCCTATTATAAATACATCCCACGAAAATAGTAACTTCCTACACCACGCGGGTGCCCTGATTATGCTATATGCTTATCTCTAACACCAACCATTGAACTCGGTGATATGAGGCTAAACCCAACTGTGCGGTATGTGGAAAGTATAGAAGGAGTGCACTTCCATGCCATTTACTTCGCCAAACTATATGATGTGATAGAATCCTCCTTTGAAATATTTAAGGAAAATTATAAAAACATAACCAAGTTTTGGGATTTTTGCAAACTCATTACCCATATTTTATTTTTTAATAAACTCATGATATGTGTTATGTCACTATCTACTATTGTTAGTTAGAAGACACATGTTAGTTTCCAATTAAGTCACAATAATTAACTTAATAAAATAATGATAGTAAACATATTTAATTGAATAATATAATAGAAAATTCTAAAAGATACTGAAAATAAGAAAAGGAAAAGAACATTTAAAGAAAAAATGTTAAAGCCCTAATAGCCTATTTATTTTACTAAATGGAAAAAGAGGGGATTAAATTATAATTCAATAAGAATTGATTATAGATGTAATAGTTAATATATATTTATTACTTTATTTAGTTAATACAAAAATAATAATGAATAAGACAGAAATGAAAATAAATTATTTCTTGTATCTCTAAATTCCCTTCTCTTCTTTACTTTCCATAGCCAATACAAACTCATCACAACTTCAGATAATAAAGTATTTATGGTAAAAATGATAAATGAGCAATTGAATAGTAATTCATGACTTAGACACATGAATTGCTATTTAATATTTTAGGTAATAGTAATTTATAAGAAATTACTATTCGGTATGTAAAATTCAACTAAAAATCATAATAGTAATTTCATATTGAATAGAGAGAAAATGAAATAGTTGTCCTTCCTAAATAAACATACAATAAAGTCCTTAACTAGCCACTCCTAGGCTTTAGGATTGCCAATAAGGGGGCACAATATCTAGTGAATCGTTCAAACTACCTATAGTGGTGGGTGATGCACCAAACTTAAAGTGATGGATAATTACCCACCAACCTTGAAATTAAAAAAGAAAAGAGAGAGAGAGAGAAAGAAGTTTTTAGCTAAAAACTTTATGAGTAGTGGGGTTTTATTGATCTCTCTCTCTTAATTTCAAGGTTAGGGTTGGCTACTCACCAATGTGGATGAGGGGCCACCTACCACCATAGTTACATGGTGAATTACCGATCTTTGAGGCCCATTAGCGACCACTATAACACCTAGTGGTGATTGATTTTAAATTGACTATTTTTACACACCTGTTTTACGGCTAAAACATGAGATAGGTGTCTAAAAATTGTACATTTTTCTTATTAGGAAAATTTATTACATAGGTTTTAATGATATTCATTAATGACATCTACATAAATTTTCAAAGAGGGAGGCAAAGCCCCCTTTAATCCCTTTGAATCCATCCAAATAAAGAAAAAAAATCAAAGATACTAGTTATGTTATATTAGGAGAACCAAATATGGAAATCCTAATCTATAATTCTATATAACAAATGGTTACCTTACTTAATGTAGCTAAAGTGAAAAGGTATAGAGATAGCTCTACATGAGAAGACTACCCTCACCAAATAAATATAATGAAATCACAGGGATTAGCCTAGGATAAGAGGTTAAGGAAGAGGACTTGCTAAAAGAACTCTCGTATATCCACTAGTTTAGATGAATTATCCAAGTGTAACATCTCAAAATTGAGAGACTATAACACTTTGCCACATTTATAAATATGCAAGACTTATAAACCAATTCCAATGCCATGATAACTTTAATCCACTATTCATCAAGATCTTTCAACAAGTTATATTCAACAATGAGCATGTACTGAGGTCTTCCAAATAACAAAACAGAAAATATTAAAAACTACCATAACTGCAACTATTTTAAATATTCTATTCACCACAAAATTCAAAGGTTATATTATCCATCCCACCATTACAATACAAGTTGTAACTAAAATAGTCACAAAGAAATATATTTAAGGCAACAGTTAGTGAAAGTGATCAATTTACTTTTCAAACAATTTAATGGAGCATAGAACTTGATTGACAATTTTGAAATGTGTGGTCTTAATTGATGAAATCATCAAATTAACAAAATTAACAAAGTGATCTTAATGTAGTCGAGAAGTTTGAAACATACTATGCACGTATTCATAAACAATCTATATATTAATGAGGTGATTTGATATACACTCGATAACAATACATGATAGAATGAATTGAGCTAAGATGTTAAAGATAAAATCTTAATTGATGAACACAATATATTTTTAAAATTAGTGCATCTTACATGAAGTATTTGTTTTACTGTTTTTTTTTTTTTTGTTCACTAAGTCAATAAATCAGTTCTTTATTTTATGGGATGTTGGGTTCATTTGAGGAGTATTAGCTCCTTATTTTAAGCATTAGCAAGTTTTTAGGAAGAATTAGTTAGCAAAGTTATGCTTTTAAATATGTTCAATTGTAGTGTTTTTGTTCATTCAAGTGTCAAAAAGCAATAAAGAATATTTTTCTCTAGTATTTATTTAGCTCCATAATATAGTGTTAATTTGTTCATAGTATTTTAGTAGTTTTTTGTACTATGGTATTAGAGCTTCATTGAAACAACTTTAATTTGTTTTGTTAAAGGAGATTGAAAGTTGTGAAAAGATATAGAGTCAGCAAATTGGAGTAATAGCTTAATCACACGGTATGGTGTTGAGAAGCTTATATGAACAAATTACATGTATTGGAGAATGTACATGGAGGCTTATCTTCAAGGTCAAGACCTACGGGAACTAGTTGTTTGGATTGATGCAAAAATTCCCACAAATACTTTGGCAAATGCTAAGTTATGAAGGAAATTAAAGATCAAGTGTAGTAAAGCTCTCTTTGTATTGAGGACTTTAATTGGCTAGGAGTTTATTGATCATGTTCGTGATCTCAATTCACCAAAAAGTATGGGAGACATTTGAGAGGCTATTTTCCCAAAAAAAAAAAAAACCTACAAATGAGAAGATCAATGAAGTAAGATTGTGATAATCACTTATTAAAGGATTAAGAAAGGAGTACACTCCATTTATTACCTCCATTCAAGGATGGGCAAATCAACCTTTAATTGAAGAATTAGAAATTTTGCTTCCTAATCAGAAAGCTTAGCAAACCAAATGGAAAATAATTTTGGTTCACATTATGCTTTCTTTTCAAAAGCAAAGTATAGTAAGAAGAACACATTAGTAAGGAACAAGAATAATGAAAAAGGGTCAAACGTTGGAAATATGTTATTGATGATGGTTTAAAAAAACAAAAATCCTACTAAGTGTTATAGGTGTAGTAAAATTAGGCACATTAAGAAGAATTGTAGAGTCAAGCTTTCCAAAACAAATGTTGCAATTGAAAATGAAGGATGAGATTAACTTGAATGGGAGTAATGCTTCACTACAAAAGTCGATGGAGGAAGGAGTGATGTTAAATCAACAACAACCTAAGCTCTTTTTAGCCATGAGAATTGCAAAGAGGAGATGATCATTGATCCGGGTTGCTCCCATCATGTAACTGGAAATGTTCACTACTCTTAAAGTTGTATCAACATAATGGAGAGTGAGTTATTATCATAATTGATAACTTAACATATCCAATAGTAAAAGAAGTTGTGAAGATTAACTCTAGGAATACAAGGATAGTAAAGTTGAGTGAAGTCTCTCATGTTCTAAGTTTGAAGGGAAATTTAGTTTCGATTTCTCAAATTACTAACTCTATAAAAATATGTGTTGTTGGGCCCATATGATGTAAAAATTTTAAATGAATTTAAGAATATAGAGGTTGATGTTGTTCTAACTAGTGAAAAGAAAGGATCTTTATTTTCCATGATAGTGGGGAAAGCTTATGTCAAAAAGACAAGCCAAGCTAATAATGAGCAACATGGCATGCTTAATTAAGGAATTTAGGTTATTAATTACTACAGCAAATTTCTTCAAGGAAATTGGTGGAAGGCATACTAACTTTATGAAAGGTTTGTGAAGATGTTATTTGTCAAGGTTGTCAATTTAGCAAATCACAGCATCTTTCTTTCAAGAAGTCATCAAATCACAAGTTAGTTATGTTTGAGTTAGTTCATACAAACTTGATGGAACTAACTAAAATATTGAGTTATAGTGGAAATTGCTATGTCATGGTTTTAGTTGATGATTTCATAAGGTAAACTTAGGTGAAGTTTTTGAAAGAGAAGAGTAAAACACTACTAATATTTGCTAAACTTAGAGATGCTATAGAGAAGGAATTCAGGACAAAGATTAAATGTTTGTGAAGTTACATTGGAGGAGAACACAGTCAGATTATTTCATCTAATTTGTGATAAGCATGGTATTTTAAGGTAGATGACATGTCCAAATACCCTTAGTAGAATGGCATTTCTAAAAGGAAATTAGCTCATCTCATCTCAATGAGTCTTTCATGGCTTCATGATAAAAATCTCCCTCAGGAGCTTTAGGCTAAAGCTATTCAATGTGCATTCCATATAAATAAATTGTGTACCTCCATGGCCAAGTAAAGAGAAGTCTCCTCTTGAAATTTTATATAATTTCAAGCCAAACATAAACTAGTTTTAGGTATTTGGTTCAGTTTGTTATGTTCATGCTCCAAAATCTAATAAAACTAAACTTAACCCAAAAGTAAAGAAGTGTATTTTTGTTGGCTACAATCCTTGTACAAAAGGGTGGAGGTGTGTGGTTCAGAAATAAAGAAGTTTGGCACTTCTAGAGATGTTGTGTTCAATGAAGTGTCCTCTTATTATTAAGAAGTTGTTCATGATGGTGATCAAGGGAATTTTCTACTGTTGGCTGAAAACAACATGGAATCTTTAGACAATGATGAATCTTTAGCATTAAACCCCTCAAATTCAGAAGGAAGCGATCAACAAGTTTAAAGGATGTCTACAAGGAAGAAAAGATAACCAAAATACCTTAAGGTTACATGGTATAAACTAACTATTATTTTATTGCTTCATGCTTCCTTAAAGGAGCAACAAATGAAGAAGCACTAGCAAGTTATAAGGAAGCTAAAGATAGACCAAAATGGGAAGCAGCTGTGTAAGAAGAAAGTGAAGCCTTGAACAAACACTAAATATGGAAGTTAATGCCAAAACCAGAAAATCGTGAGCCCATTACTTGCAAATGGGTTTGTCATTTAAAGAGAAAATTAGATGGGATTGTTGATAAACACAAAGCTTAGCTTGCTGCAAGTGGATTATCTCAAAGCTACAGTTTGGATTATAAGAACTAAGCTACAAGGAATTTCTACAAATAACCAAATTGTAGACATACTCACAAAGGTGGTGGGAGCACTTAAGTTTGAAGAGTTTAAAGCTACACTTGTTGTTATTGATCGTAAGCATCCACTAAGGAAGAGTGTTAAAAATCAGTACATCTTACACAAAGTATTTGTTTTACCATTTTGTTTGTTTGCTAAGTCAATAAATTTGTTCCTTATTTTATGGGATATAGGGTCCATTTGAGGTTAGTAGTGAAGTAAGGTAGGATTTGTCTTAACCAATAATAGATTTTTAAAAGGGTTAGTTAGCAAAATTGTGCTCATATAATATAGAAAAAAAAAGGTACATAAAATGCCTCTACGTTGAAGTTTGGATAATTTAGTGATTAAAATTTCATTCTCTAGAAGTTTAATGCCTAATAAAGACATTACGTTATACATTATTTTAAAATATAAACACTAAACTTCTAAAAAAAAAAATGTAGTTACTAAATTTTCCAAATTTGAAAGTATAGACACTCTATATACTTTATCTCCATAAACATATATTTTTATAGTATTTTTATTTATTTATACAGACATGGTCACGGGATAGAACCATCCAGGACCTTGGTTTTAGGTCCCAAAAGCTAGGAACTAACCTTGAAATTGTGAGACTTGGTTTTAGGTCTGTAAACCAGCCTTAAATTTTTTATTTTTAAATTAAAAATATATGATTAAAAAAATAAAAATACAAAAAAAAAACTATGAGTCCAAAACTCTCAAATAGTTTTTAACATATTTTGTAAAAACTTTAAAAGGATTTGTATTTATCTATATGGAATGACATTTAAATAGAATTGTTATTTTAGTGATGTAGGACAAAAGTTTACAAAAGAAAATTAAAAGATAAAAATTGATTTTAGTCTTATATTACTAACTAAGAAAAGCTTCCTCTTAATGAAATATATAAATATTATATTTTTTATATAGTTATATATTGTATTGTTAATAATGATACCATATTAAATATTATGAATGAAAATTAATTTTTCTATTTTACATGGAAATAGTTTAAAATTTTAATTTTTAATTTATTTTTCCTTAATTTTTTTTATGGGTTAGATCCAATGGGTTCGATGGGTCCTTTGCGGGTTCGGAATTGACCTGTGACAACGTATTCAAATATTAAAAGCAATAAAGAATAATTTTTGTCCCATATTTATTTAGTTCGATAAGATAATATGCTAATTTGTTCATATATTTAAGCAGTTATATATATATATATATATATAATGTGACTAAGTAAATCTGTATATATTTTGGATACGAAATGAATTAATTGGTGGTAAATTTGGTTGAATAAGAAAATCCAGGCAATTGTCAAAGTTTCAATAGTAATCTCTCCGGTGTCATCGGTTTTTTTTCCTAATGAGCGGGACATCGATTTCTGGAGAGGTGATCCTGATCTACAGCTTTTTAGGTTATTTTATTTTATTTTCACAAATATGAACCAATAGAGTGGAGGATGGATGGGATATGACATAAAGATCTTTTTGTCATGATTTGTTTGGAAGGGCACCATGAAACGACTCACAGCCATTCTCTGCTGCAGACATGGCGGTAAAAAGGATCAAAACAGCGGCGAGGCATGAGTGGTTTTCTTCAACGCCAGTGTGACTGAAACCTGAAAGGCCAATGCACTGCAATTCCCCTACCTACATTTATAGAATATGTTTGCCATTCGCGTGTTCTCTTTTTCTTATTTTTATTTTTAATTTGTACGGATTTTGAAAACAGAGTTTTGTTTTTAGAAAAAAAAACCATTATTCCAAATGTGAAAAGTTTTTTTTTTTAATTTAATTTCTTTAAAAAGTATCTCTAATATATCCCAATCGTTACGGAGATAATGGCAATATATATATATATATATATATATATATATATATATATAACTCTTATAATATAATTTCATCATTTTATTAAATTTAAAATTACATGAATAGTTGTAAACTTTTTATAAGAGTTTAAAAAACATTATTAAAATGATAATAAATAGCAATGATTTTAAATTTTAAACCACGTTATAAACTATATGTGTTAATTTTCAAAAGATTCTAAAAGGTGAAGTTGAATTTTGAGATTTTGAAAAATAGATTTATCAATATCTAATTGATGTTTTGTTTGGTAAAAACAAAAATTAATAATAATAATTTGGGAATGTATTATATTTACAATGTGCTCTAAAATAAGGCAAGATCATTCCTTAAAAGCCTTGATTATAGAGTCCAAAGTGATTATAGAATTATTTCTCATGTTAGCCATTGTATTAACTATGGATACACCTCTTGATAGTTCTAGGTGGTTTTGCAACGTTCAAGATCTAAATGAATCCCTTAAATAAAGGGGAAAAAAAAAAGATAGGTACCTTTCTAGTTGATTCGACACCAATAATTTGGTGATATCCATGAAATCTATCTCAGTTATAGTCTTCTGAAAATTTAACTCTTTAAGTAATTTAAGCAGATGCACATGCTCAAGATCTTTGAATGTTTGTTACTTGTTAGGTTGGGTAGATTGCACAATCTGTCCTTGCATGTTTTTTGTATTTAGGCAATTGCAGATACAGTGTGAGCTTTGATGCCTTTTCTTACATAGTTTGGAGGCTCCAGCCTCCAACCATCAATCATCCACTTTATGGACTTATTAAGGCAAATATCAAATGAACTTTAAATATTTTGATGCACCCTTTTTTTTCTTTCGTGTAACATATATCAAAGCTTTAAAATTTACACTAATTAACAAAACCTATTAAACATTTTGATATATCATTTGAAAATTTGAGCGATTATACTATAACAAGATGGATGTGTGCCTCTGATACTTATGTTTAACATAAAACATATCAAAAATAAATAGAAACTGTTATAAAAATCAGAAAACTCAAATAGAGGATGTAATATATAGAGAAGTAAATATTATTAAAATAAAGAAAATTAGTTGCTTAAATTAACCTTCACGTAAATCTAATGCTTTTAATTTAATGAGTAATTAAAGAGGTTTAATGGTAAAAAAATTCATGTTTAAAACGTGTACCTATACTTTAATATTACAAATAACAAAAACAAACACTTTCTATGTTTAGGGGATGCTATAAGGGGAGGGAAAAAAAAGCCAATTGAACTACAAATCGAATTGGACCAAACCAAATGAAACCGAATCATAAATTAGGTTCAAAAAAATTACAAATTGAATCGAACTTTTTCTTCTTTTTTTTTTTAGATTTGAAAAATTATAAATTCAATTGAACTAAATTGTTTCAAACCAAACCGAATCGTGAAAAGTAAAAGAAAAGAAAATAATGATGCAAACTTAAAGAATATATTATTAAAAAAAATTAATTTATATTGTCTATTCAATTCTTTCTCTTATTTAGTTTTCATGAAGTAACTTATTACTTTTTTATTTTATATTTTACTTATTAATTGATATATAAATCATAATTATTTTGATAAAGATAATAAAATCTCCTTAAATATATTAAATGAATATTGATATAGTGAATAATATCAAAGAAATGATAATAAATCAAACACTTTTATATCAATTATAATTTTTCATGACTTATTAATTTATATGTAAAAAAAAATACTAATCAAACCATATAACTAGATTTGATTTTTTTTTAAAATACCATAATATATGATTCGATTGGATTTAAAAAATAAACTATATTAAATCAAACTATACCATCCCACCAATAATCCACAGTTTAAAAGTAATAGGAATAAAGTAAAATTTTCGAGAAGTCGTAGTCGCTGGTAAACATGATAACTTATGTCGATCCCTTTATCGATTTGCCTTTGATCCTATTTGAGAACCGGGAATTGCCTACCGACTTCAAGTTACTATTTCAGAAATCAGAATCTCATTGCCAGCCCATGGTTTTCGACCGGGAAAGTACTCTTTGATAATATCAGCATTGAAAAAGTACAGTTTTTTTTTTTTACTCTTCTTTCTAAAAATCATGATATTGGTAATGATAAGGTTGTTTGGGGTACTTACTAAAAATCAATGAAGTAATAATTCATGTTTTTTTGCTTCTTCTTCCTTTTTTTTCTTTTTTTTTTTTCATTTTAAACCGTCAACTATGTTCTTATCGTTCTGCTTTGCCTATTTAACGTGTAATATTATGTTTGCATAAAATTGTGTGTACGAAATAAAAAACGTGCAATAAAACACTCTTGTTATGTTCTATTAAGCAGTGCACTGTGTAAAAACAACATGAAAATATAATTGCATTTAGTCATTTTGTTTAATGGTTGATAAATATATTTACATTTAAAAACACATGTTAAGTGCTAAAAAAGAATAGACATTTGCACTTTGCATTATTAACCTAGGAATAGAGAAAATAAGTTAGAATAAAAAAATCCCAAATTAAGTGATGAACCATCTTCAAAAAGTAATGAAAAAGTATATATGAATGACTTGATATTGTACCGGATGAAAAGCATTACTGCATCATTATATTTTCGAGGCTGTTAGTGTACGTATATTATAGTTGAAATTAGGAGTGTCTTGATCGCATTGATAGCTTTTCAGCCGTGTGATTATATTTTACCTAAATATCTTTTATGATATCAAAACCATCACTTAAATTTTGAGTATTTTTACTATTTTAACTGTAAACATAATATTATTAAATATCATATTTAATCAAATTTTTTTGTTATAAATTGACATACATGATCAAACATCTACTTGTCAAAATCATCATCTTTATAACGATATTGTTGGAAACATTCATTGATCATAAAGTGTAGTAAGTTGATTAGATGTAAGAAAATAAATTTAATAAGTAAAAATTAAATATAATATAATATTTAGTAATTTTAAATTTTAAATATAATAAAAAAATAAATTTGATAAAGAAAAGTTGAATGAAATATGGTATTTAGTAATTTTAAAATTTAATATAAAATAAAAATAAATAAATAGCAATTTTGACATCATTCAAATTTGTTTGATAAGCTTCGTGGCCTATATGTTATGAGTCTCACTCTCACACCAATGGGGGGTCGGATCCATGTTAAATAAAAACGTGGATTTCCATGAAATCTAAGCAATCATAATTACAACTTTTTTAGCCTGGCATTGCACGCACAACTCAGCAGAGCATCTGATAGTCCAAGCTCACGAGCTGTTCCTGTTTTCATATTTCAACTCTCTAGCGTATACGGCAGCCACAAATCTTTACTCGATTGCGATCATATTTCCGTGAAGTTGGAAGATAAAAAAGGGAACTTTGGATGGATTTGTTTATAATTGAGGTTGTTGTTTCATTTAATTATATATTTTCTTTACTTCCCACATTTAGATGACTTTGCTCCATAATTATTATGTCATGCCATAAATTTAAACTTTTATCATCATAAAAAAATATAAATAAATCAAACTTACTTATAAATTATTCAAATTTAACTCGATATTTTTTTAACTTTGACTTGACAACTATCGATGGGTTCATGCTTGTACTTTGTAATGACCAGCTTAACTAAATATACAAGTCTAATCAAGCTCGAGTCAAATTTGAGTATTGATCGAATTTAAATAATAATGTTATTTTAATTGATTGGGAAAAAAAATTAAATAATTAAATATAAACAAATTTAATTGAAGTTAACTCGAATATAAAATTAAATATTTCATAATACTTGAGATTGATTTCAAATTTAAACTTAACCCATAACATGTGGAAATCATTTGTGACCTTTCGTTGCTGCCTAGGAATTTTCTACTTATAAGCCACTTTTTTGCTATTTATAGAAAATAAAAAGAAAAAAGAAAAATTGGTCGGCATGAAGTGGGGGCCGAGGGTGAAATTGAAGTGTGGACGGACATGTAAAATCCAAAGTATAATCCACAAAAACAAATGATGGTGGGGTGCAATAGGGGGAAAAAGGTAAAACAAAATATCCATGGTTTGGATTTGCCAGTGACCAACTACTCGCAATGATAATGACCCTAATTATAGTCCCTTTGAACCCATAAATGATGATGATTCTATCCTTTAACCATCTGCCCTAAAGAGAGAAAACCCTAGAGAGAATATGTCACGTCAATTAAAATTGTTTTTCCTAGGGTATTATCCCATTCATTTTGGATAACATATCCTGTAGTTGATATATTACATATTACATATTCCCAGAGGATCATAATTTCATTCGCATTCATTACTGACATTTCTTAGGAATCGGGCGACTAGGATTAGAAAGCTAGAGATTCAACGTTTACATTAAAGATGTTTGAGAAATACAATAATAATCATGCTCATGCACATGCACATGCACATGCCTCATCTTCTCAAGTGGAAGATCAAAGTTTGATGTATATAAGTACTCACGTATGAAACTCTTTTTAAGAAGATAATATGAACTCTAATATCCTTGTCCTTCTTCCTCGATCCAAGCCTATATTGCAAGCAGAATAGAGCAAGCTGATAATGTAATTGAGCCGGTCAATTATATTAAAAATTAGTTTCGATACTATATTTGTAATCTAACTAAATTCATCTCAATATATAGTTTAAAAAGTGGAGGAAGTTAATTCAATCAAGTACGTAAGTATTATATAAAAGTTTAAAATAAATAATACGGATTTTAATAAAGAAAATCAAATATAATTAGTATTTTTTAATACCCAATATTAATATACGTGAATCTATATAAGTAATAAATTTATGTATCATAACCATTAAAAAATTAAAAAATATACATATAGAAAAACAACTGCTTATGGCACCACCATAGCCATGGGCATGGCTGAATTTTAAGATGTGACCACCTCTACGGCCATGGACCGTGATCTATAATTGTCCATTCCATTGGTCATGTGGCCTCGTCCACGGTTGCGGGTCGGAGTCGGATCATTAAATATTGTGTGTACTCTAAAAGTACCGACCAGTATTTTTCAATTAAATATTGCACCTCTTCTCTTTTACCTTATATATATATATGCTTTTTCATTCATCTCCTCTCTCATTTTCGTATTTCCCATCTAAATCACTGAACGTAAACGGGATCAAGACCTAATCGGAACTAATCTACTCGAATCCTTATCACTGTTGGCGCATTTGGTTTTAGACTTGTACTTCCAAAAAAACAAAAAAAAAAAGATTCTCTCTCTGTACGTTTGTGTGTGTGTGTGTGTCTCTCTCTCTCTCTCTCACTCTCAGCTTCCCACCGTCTATTGTTATCCTTCCACTATTGATCTCACCAGTTTTCATCGATCTCTGTCTAATTACTTGTCATCATCTACACTGACTCTAGTATATAGAATCTGTGTGCGCGCGCATGCGTGCACATGTATAAATATACATATAAACCTGTTTATAAGGTATATGTTATTGATATTCTAATTTTATTAGTTGAATTATTTTGTTTTTATAATAAAAATTAAATTAGATGTATAAGTCATTTTTTTCTTAAGCCAATCGCAATACATTATGTATCAATCTAATAAAACAATTGTAACGCTCTAAAACCTAGGCTACACTACTACTCACTATATATCCTTATCTCACAAAAATATGTTAAAACTCTAAATCAACTCTAATACATTTTAACTTGTAAATCCTATATAAAAACATTTCGTACATTCCTAAAATTTCAAATAATTTTATAAATAATATCAAACATCTAACGTAGCGTAAATCTTTGAATACTAAAATAACATTTTTCAAAAGATAATATCTATTACGGTTAAATAATATAATTCTCCTAAATCCTATTCACCATAATAGTAATGGTAATCTTTATCTTCATCTTCATCTCTCAATATTTTACCTAAACCCAAGTTATTTTCTAGGTTATCATCTCCCTCAACACCTATATCTAAAAATATTCCCCGAATGATGAGCTAATGCCTAGTACGTATAACACAAATACACACACATGAACAAACATGAATAAGTATCACACACATCATGCAGTACTTAAACACAAACAACTGTTTCATAATACAATTTATATCTACAAGTAATAACATGGTACTCATGACTCCCTTAACAAACTTAACACACTAGAATATTATTTGGTGATTGTTGAGTCTAATTTTTTTTTTTTTTCATTTTCATTCCTAATCCGATTTATACTAGACCCTATGTTCATCTAAATAAATTATCGACTTGAACTAGGAATTTTATTTTATTTGGAGTCACCACACAACTAATGCTGGGAAAGATTACTGAACTAGGATTAATTGAGCAGATAAATCCTAATTTGGACAATTAGTTAGCAGGGTCTCCTTTTTTCATTTTTGTGAAAGAGGAAAGGGAAAACCAGAGTTTTTGGACTCAAGGGGCTAATCTATTAAAACCTTAAAATTACTACCTTATTCTTTTGAAATCTAAACCCTATCCTAATGTCTTTTATTATTATTTATTTATTTATATTTTATTTTATTTTTTTAAATTAAAACAACTTATTCTTATATGAAAAATGATTTTTTATTTTTTTTAGAGTTATCCTAAATGGGTGCCTATGTACCTACTATTTAGGATCAAACAAGTTGTAGTTTGCTTTTTATAAAAAGCTTTAGTGGGTTAGTTAATTTTAATTATGAAAATACTTCAAATTTACGTTTTTATCATTTTTAGCATTTTTTTGGAAAAATCTAAGCCTAAGCTTTATTATTTTATTTTATTTGGTTTTTTGAAAAAATTAATTTAAGGAAAAACCAATTTTGAATTTATTTAAGAAAAGGATTTTTCTAAGTGATAAAAATTACTTTTTATATCCCTATTATTAATCTACCTTTATTATTATTATTTTTATTTTTATTTTTTTATTTTATGATTTTTATAAATTTTTTATTATTTTATCTACTCCAAACTAAACATAAAAAAATCTAAATTCTATCATTTTCCCTAATATTATTATTTTTTTCACTTTTTCTCTTTTTTTTTTGAATTGTAAACAATCAAATAAATAAATAACAAAAAAAAACGAAAAATCCGACTTACTTGGATCCGGTTATGGTGTGTGGGTCGAGTCAAACCGGGTTAGGTCGAGTCAAATTGGGTGGCAGTCAGAGGTCCTTGTGGGTGGCGTTCCGGCATTCGTTTTTGTCAATCAAGTGGTGTTTCCAACGTTTCTGAGGATGAGGTGTCGAGTCTAATTTTTGAATTCCCATTCCTAATCCGATCTAAACTAAACCCTATGCTCATCTAATCTAGATCCTCGACTTGGGTTAGGAATTTCGTTTGATTTTTGGAGTCGCCACCCAACTGTTGTTGGGAAAAAGTGAATTAAGACTAAAAGAGCGGATTAGTCTTAATTTGGACTACTAGTCGTCGTTATTTCCTCTTCTCGTTTTTGTGAGAAGAGAAAAAGGGAAAACCAGAGTTTCTAAGTCCGGAGGCTAACCTATTAAAACCTATGCGGTTACCACCTAATCTCTCAAAATTGTTCATCTCTATAAATGTGTTTCATTGTGTTTCTGTTACTTTTTATTGTGTTTTTGAATTTATTTCAAGAAAAAGGATTTTTCATTCATTTTAGGGGGTTGACCCGAATGGGTGCCTACGTACCTACTACTCAGGATCAAACAAGCCGTAGATCGCTTTTTTTGAAAACTTTTAGATTTGTTGGTGAATTTTAATTTTGAAAACTCTTTTTATTTATGTTCTTAAAATTTTTGGGATTTTTCTAAAAATTTCTAAGCCTAAACTTTGAATTTGATTTTTGAAAATGATTTTGAGGGAAAACATCAATTTTGAGTTTATTTGAAGAAAATGATTTTTCTAAGTGTTAAAACTTATTTTTTTTGTAATTCTTGGAATTTTTTAAATTTTTGTGATCTTTATTATTTTTATGATTTTCATGATTTTTGTGATTTTTATAAGTTTTGTAAGTTTTTCATGATTTTTGTGATTTTTTATAAGTTTTTTTGAAAATTTTATCTTAAGTTTATTTCCTATCCTATTTTGAAATTTAAAATTTTATTATTATTATTTTTCTAATATTTCTATTATTTTTCTTCATTTTTCTTCATTTTTATTTTATTTTTTCTTATTTCCTATTTTCTACATTATTAAATCCTAGAAAAATACAATTCCTACATTTTCCTATTTATCGACAATATAAATAAATAAATGGCTAACAATATAATAAATAATAATAAATAAATTCAACATAAACAAATAAACAAAATAAATAAAATAAATAATAATAAAAAATATGGAAAATCCGACTTACCTGGATCCAGATCGGTGCGCGGGTCGGATCGGATCGGGTCGAATCGGTCGGACACGGCGGCGGTATTGGCTCGTTTGCGGCGGGTGAAGTGTCGAATCCTAGCTTCTTGGGGGTGCTGAATCCGATGGTGGTGGCGGTTTACTCCCAGAACGTCTCCTTGCGGTGGTTTGAACTCCGATCGGCGGTCACGGCTTCAAGTTCCTCCGATTTGCACTCTTTTCTCTCTCTCTCGCAATTCTGATATGTGTTTTGGCTTCTTCACCTCCTCCTCTATTTATAGGTGTTTGAAATCGAGCTGGATAAGCTCGGATTTCCTCCGATTGAAGCTGATCGGATTTTCGGTTGAAAAAACCAACTC
Organism: Laguncularia racemosa; assembly: GCA_037954665.1. Taxonomy (NCBI): domain Eukaryota; kingdom Viridiplantae; phylum Streptophyta; class Magnoliopsida; order Myrtales; family Combretaceae; genus Laguncularia; species Laguncularia racemosa. The sequence continues at coordinate 1,098,015 of JBBMOL010000056.1, forward strand.
CGATCCGCGCCTATCCAACGATTTGTTGCGATTTGATTCCAATTAGATAGTGTTTATCTTATTTCCGTTGAAGATCTGTTGGATTCGTGCAAAAAAAAAAAAAAAATCGGATCAAAACGGCCGAAATACGAATTTTTTCTTCTCGCCGGCGATCTCGGGCTCGAGGTAGGGGATGATCACGCGCCCGGCGCGTGCGTTTCTTCCAGCCAATTAGAGCCTGCCACGTGTCCTTGATAAGTCGAAAAATTACAAAACGCGGAAACTGCGTCCCCCGCGATTCGAACCCGCGACCTCGACCCCCTGCGCGCGCGCCTAGCCACGGTCCGGACCAGCTGAGCTAGCCCACTTTCCTGATTTTTTTATTTTCGCAAATTGCATATATGCAATGCGATTTTTCCATTTTTTGTATTTTTTGAAAATTCCAAAAATTTGTAAAAATTGTTTATTATTTATTATTGCCATTTCTGAAATCATTTTTCAAAATTGAAGTGTTTTCCTATTTATTTTTATTTTTTGAACATTTTTATTATTTTATGCTAAATTAGGAAAAATTGGGAAAAATTAGGAAAAATTGAAAAATTGATTTATTATTGAGAATTGTTGATTCCGAGGGCAAAAATGGTGTGTTTGCAGCTGCCCCTCTTTGTGGTAAAGTTTGAAAAACTTAACTACAAAGACAAAACAAAAGACGCCATTTTTGACCTCTTGAATTAGGTTTTAGTAGGAAAATGCCCTAAGAGCTGATAATCATACGATTGAAGATGTTCCTAACGATTCAAGGTAATGTTCCCTTTCCAAAAAGTGCTTTATGGGCTAACTAATTGGTGACATGACACATTTCAAGCATCGAGTAGGAATGTATGAGAAATGATGATAGGAAACGTCTTATCAGACTTGCAACCTTGGGAAGAAAATTTATTTAGGAAGCGCCCTTATGAGCTGGCTACCTGTCGATAGAAGCGTCTTGTTAAACTAGCAACTGTTTGGGAATGATGTTTCCGCAAAGTGCCCCAAGAGATGACTAATCAGGAGAACCTAGGAAAGTGCCCATATTGGGCTGACTAACCTTAAAATAGATTTTAGGAAAGTACCCATCTTGGGCTGACTAACCTTTGATAGTGTCTCAAAAGGTGCCCTTATGAGCTGACCCTGAGAACGGATTTTTAGGAAAGTACCCCTATTGGGCTGACTAACCTTTGATGAAATTCTTAGGAAAGTGCCCATCTTGGGCTGACTAACCTTAACTAGAACTGTCTCAAAGGGCACCCTTATGAGCTGACCCTGAGAACAGGCTTTTTCGGGAAAGTGCCCATATTGGGCTGACTAACCCTTGGATTAATTTTTAGGAAAGTGCCCCAAGAGCTGACTAACCTAAACTAGAACTGTCTCAAAAGGTGCCCTTATAAGCTGACCCTGAGAACAGGCTTTTTCGGGAAAGTGCCCATATTGGGCTGACTAACCCTTGGATTGATTTTTAGGAAAGTGCCCCAAGAGCTGACTAACCTAAACTAGAACCATCTCAAAAGGTGCCCTTATGAGCTGACCCTGAGAACAGGTTTTTTCGGGAAAGTGCCCATATTGGGCTGACTAACCCTTGGATTGACTTTTAGGAAAGTGCCCCAAGAGCTGACTAACCTAGAATAGAACTGTCTCAAAAGGTGCCCTTACGAGCTGACCCTAAGAACGGATTTTTAGGAAAGTGCTCATATTGGGCTGACTAACCTTTGATAAAATTCTTAGGAAAGTGCCCATCTCGGGCTGACTAACCTTAGATAGAACTGTCTCAAAAGGTGCCCTTATGAGCTGACCCTGAGAACAGGTTTTTTTTTTTTTTCCAGGAAAGTGCCCATATTGGGCTGACTAACCCTTGGATGGATTTTTAGGAAAGTGCCCCAAGAGCTGACTAACCTAAAATAGAACTGTCTCAAAAGGTGCCCTTATGAGCTGACCCTGAGAACAGGTTTTTTCGGGAAAGTGCCCATATTGGGCTGACTAACCCTATTAAAGGAAATGTCTAGACACGTGCTTCATTATGAGTTGACTCATCTGGTACTTTTGAACATGCTTCTTACTAAGATAGATGATGTGATGCCTTTCATGATGTGATGATAGTTACCTATTTTAATATGCTTGCCAGTTTATCTCGGATAGCAACCAAACAACTGAACCTTCGTGTTGGTTTGCTCCTGCTTCTTTTCTTCTTATCTTGACACTGAATTGAAAATCTTGATGTGCCTCCTTTCTTTATGCACAAAGCTCTTTCGACGGTAATGTTATCCTAATAATGCACTCAGTTTTAATGCTTAGGAGTAGACAAAATTATATCACAAATTACATTAAGATTCATTATCATTTTAGTGTTTATCTTTCATTGACAAAGTGGTGGGTAATGTGTTTAGGTGTATTTATTGTGATGAGAATTGATTGGGATTGTTGACCATTTAGGGATATTAGCTTTACTTGTAGAAAAGTAAAAAACTCGACTCAACGAACTTTGTATCGAATATTGGCTTTCATAAACATTGGCAAAATTTCAATTCCCTTGCCTAAGGATAGTACATCTTTACAGCATCTGTGTTGACGGGGTCTCTCAATTCTGGACCATCCATCTGAGTTAATATTAGAGCACCACCTGACAGAACCTTTTTCACCACATACGGGCCTTCATAATTTGGAGTGAACTTTCCTCTGGAGTCTTGGGCGTTCGGGAGAACTTTTCTTAGCACTAGATCGCCCTCTTTGAAATACCACGGTCTCATCTTCTTGTTGAATGCTCGGGCTATCCTCTGTTGGTAACACTGACCATGACATAGCGTGGTAAGTCTTCTTTCATCAATCAGATTCAGCTGATTAAGCCTTTTCTTTACCCAATCCGATTCTGTTAATTGAGTTTCTGACAAGATTCTGAATGATGGTATCTTAACTTCCACTGGTAGCACTGCTTCTGTACCATATACCAATGAGTAAGGGGTAGCTCCCGTAGATGTTCTTATTGAAGTCCTATAAGCCATGAGAGAAAATGGTAACATTTCGTGCCAATCTTTGTAAGTTGTTGTCATTTTCTCGATGATCTTCTTGATATTTTTGTTAGCTGCTTCTACTGCCCCGTTCATTTGAGGTCGGTAGGGGGTTGAATTTCTGTGGTTTATGTGGAATTGTTGACATAAACCTGTCATCGATTTATTGTTGAGATTGGTACCATTGTCGGTGACGATCGACTCAGGAACTCCATATCGGGCTATTATGTCCCTTTTTAAGAAGCGGACTATTACCCCTTTTGTGACATTGGTATATGATGACGCTTCTACCCATTTGGTGAAGTAATCAATCGCTACCAGTATAAATCTGTGGCCATTGGATGCCGTTGGAGTGATTGGGCCGATTATGTCGATTCCCCACATGGAGAAAGGCCACGGCGCCGATAACAAATGTAGCTCGGTGGGTGGAGCATTGATCCGGTTTGCATATACTTGGCACAGATGGTAGTGCTTAACATACTTTATGCAATCCGACTCAATGGTTAACCAGTAATACCCTAACCTCATGATTTTTCGGGCCAACATGTAGCCGTTCATATGAGGTCCACATACCCCTTCATGTATTTCCTTCATGAGTTCGCATGCTTCATTTTTATCCACACATCTCAACAGGGTGGTATCATATGATCTCTTGTAGAGTATAGACCCACTTAATAAGAAATGACTTGCCAACCTTCTGAGCGTTCTTTGGTCATTCTTGCTAGCCATTTTAGGGTATTTACCTTCTTGGAGGAAGGTCTTGATGTCGTGATACCAGGGCTTATCATCTTGTATCTTTTCAATTGTCAAACAATAAGCGGACCGACTTTCGATGTCTATTTTCATCGGTTGTACTTCGGCTCCTCCTGTTATTTGAATCACGGATGCTAGTGTGGCTAGGGCATCTGCGAACTGATTCTGAATTCTCGGGATGTACGTGAAGGTGATTGCCTTAAACTCCTCAAACTCTGTCAAGTGTTGATGGTACGGTACTAGTTTGGGGTCTTTAGTTTTGTATTCCCCTCTTGTTTGTAGTATGATGAGCGACAAGTCTCCGTACACCTCTAATTCGCGGATTCCCATTTGGCAGGCCATCTTGAGGCCAAGAATACATGCTTCATATTCCGCGATATTATTGGTATAGGAAAATGTAAGTCTTGCCGCTGCCGGGAATTGAGTGCCGTCTGGGGATATCAATACTGCCCCAACCCCACAACCGAGTACGTTGGTAGCCCCGTCGAAAAACAGTTTCCACCCACCATTCTGCTCTCTCCCAGAGTTTTCTACCGGCATATCTTCTACTGTTAATATGTTCTCGTCCGGAAATTAGACTTGTATTTCTTGGGTATCTGTCTCGACAGGGTGTTCGGCCAACTGATCGGCTAAGGCTTGTCCCTTTATCGAGTTTTGATTTACATACGTGATGTCAAACTCGGATAGAAGCATCTGCCATTTAGAGATTCTACCCATCAATGCTGGCTTCTCTGCCAAGTATTTCAAGGGATCATGTCTTGTCAACAGCTCAACATGATAGTAAAAGGGTGTATTGCCTTAGTCGATGCATGACCCAAATTAACGCACAACACGTCTTCTCCACCTCTGAGTACCTTTGTTCCCCATCTGTGAACTTCTTGCTCAAATAATATATGGGACGTTCTCTTCCCTCTTCATCTTTCTGCCCCAAGACACATCCCATGGATTCGGGGAGTATGGTGAGGTATAAGAATAAGGGTGTTCCTTGTTTCGGGACTATCAAGACCGGGGGTTTTATAAGATAGTCTTTGATTGTCCTGAACGCTTCTTCACATTCGTCGTCCCATTCTATTGCGGCGTTCTTCTTCAATAGACGGAATAGCGGCCGGCATTTGTCGGTGAGTTGTGAGATAAACCGAGCTATATAATTTAATCTCCCCAGCAAGCTTCTTACTTCTTTAACGGAATGTGGGGAAGGTAACTCTAATATGGACTTTACCTTGTCAGGGTCAATCTTAATGCCCTCCTGGCTGATGACGAACCCTAACAATTTCCCCGTTGTAACCCCGAAAGTACATTTTTCCGGGTTTAACTTAAGCTGGAACTTCCTCAGTCGTTTGAACAATTTCCTCAGGATATCTATATGGCTTTCTCCTTCTTTGGATTTAGCTATCATGTCGTCGACATATACTTCAACCTCTCGATGCATCATGTCGTGAAGTATGGTGACCATGGCTCTCTGATACGTTGCCCCGGCGTTTTTCAGACCGAAGGGCATGACTTTGTAACAAAAAGTTCCCCATGTTGTGATGAAGGTTGTCTTGGTCTTGTCTTCATCGGCCATTTTTATTTGATTGTATCCTGAGAAACCGTCCATGAATGAGAAGAGATGGTTTCCCGCGGTGTTATCCACTAGAACATCAATATGAGGTAGGGGGAAGTTATCCTTTGGCGTGGCTTAGTTTAAGTCCCGGAAGTCCACGCATACGCGCACTTTTCCATTCTTTTTTATAACGGGGACTACATTTGCCACCCATTCTGGATAGTCGGATACTTCGATGAACCCTACTTCCAGTAGTTTCTTGACTTCTTCTTTGATTTTTAGCAAGATGTCGGGCCTAAATCTTCTTAGTTTTTGTTTTTTAGGTTTGACATCTTCCCTTGTGGGAAGCCTGTGAACTACTATCGACTGGTCTAGCCCTGGCATGTCGCCATATGACCAGGCAAACACATCTGCATATTCGATTAATAGCTCGGTTATCTCACATTTTTGCTCGGCACTCAAACTGGTCCCGATTTTGAGGTTCTTAGGGTTTTGCATGCTTCCTAGATTTACTGTCTCCACAGGCTCGTCAATCGAGATTCCGCTTTGTTCATGTTTTAGCCAATTTTCTTGTATTATTTCGTGGTCTAGGATATCGTCTTCAATAACTGACCCAGCAGCATTGGGAACGATATCAGCGTTTTTACGTTCTACTTGCGCGAAATATCCCTGATGTTCGATGGTGGGAGACCTGAGTGACATAAAAAAAATGAAATCATATATGAAAGAAACCAACCATAATGGAATTCAATAAATAGTCTTAATAAAATTTGTTCAATAATTCTTCCTACTCTTGAGCTAACCTAGCGCTATTGATAGGACAACAAAACCAGTTGTTCAAAGCTGGATGTTGGTTGGTCATGCGGGAGATTGATTCCCCTTTGTTGTTGTCCTCTTTGTTTATTCGAAGCTCTTGAATGGTATTTGCCCTTCAGAAAGATTGTTGGAGAGGTGGGATGCACATTTGGGTGTCAATCAGCTTCCCCTTCATTCTGCCTTTAACACCCTTTACTTGTGCTTCTTCCGCGGCCGTAGGAACATAGTCAACGCTAGTGTTGTTGCAATTGCTGCTGTTTACCATTTTGATCTTTAAGCGGGTGTGTATCGGGCTTCTGGAAGGGTTCGGTTGCTTGGGAGCTATTTTGATACCTGGGGCGCATTTTTTCTTTTTTAGTATGATGGATGCAAGAATGATATGCATGTGTCACGCGGATGCTAAAAGATAAAAGGGTTGACAACTGATTGACAATGTATTATTAAAACTTCACTTTTATTAATAATTCTGGAGTTCAATAAAAATGAAAGATTACAAATAATGCTCTATTTCCTAGCTCTTTTGGTCTTCTGTTGTGGAGGCTCAAACTTCTCATTGATGACAGCTTCTAATTCTTTGACTTTGGCTTGGCATTTCTCTAATTGTGCTTCTAAGGCCTTGTTCCTCCGGGTTGTACAAAGTAAACCAATGGCCCAGTACCAACTTCGGGTCCAAAGGTTTGTACACCCGTATTTATTTGCGGAGGAGGCGATCGACTGCACTGCTAGCCATCTATTACAATAGGAAAAAGCCTAGTTACAAATAGGACTATGAAAATGTTACAGGGAAATAGTCCTGAACTCCAAGGATAAAATAACAAACCATTACATTGTCATCCAATTGTCAACCCCTCGTATGATGCTATGTATGCAAGTAGGTTGGTTCTAACTGGTTCCCGAGCACTATGGCCTCCCGCATTCTCGGAGAAATGGATCTCAGGCCATATCGAAGCATAGGGTGGGGTAGCCTAATCGGTCCCGAACGGTGAATCAACTCACTTCGCCCGAAACCTACACAATGGCTCCCCGTCTTAGGTTTCTAGGACGGTCCGGGTTCGACCGCGTCTACTCACACAAACACATGTATGCATGCAAAACATCCACAGTAAAGAGACTAAAATCAAACTAAATCCTACAAAGTTAGTAACAAAGTAATGATTGAAACACATTTTTCTTAAAGAGAACAGCTTGGAGAGATTCAGGTGGCTAGCCCGCTGGTATTGTCCCCAGTGGAGTCGCCATCCTGTCGAGTCTAATTTTTGAATTCCCATTCCTAATCCGATCTAAACTAAACCCTATGCTCATCTAATCTAGATCCTCGACTTGGGTTAGGAATTTCGTTTGATTTTTGGAGTCGCCACCCAACTGTTGTTGGGAAAAAGTGAATTAAGACTAAAGGAGCGGATTAGTCTTAATTTGGACTACTAGTCGTCGTTATTTCCTCTTCTCGTTTTTGTGAGAAGAGAAAAAGGGAAAACCAGAGTTTCTAAGTCCGGAGGCTAACCTATTAAAACCTATGCGGTTACCACCTAATCTCTCAAAATTGTTCATCTCTATAAATGTGTTTCATTGTGTTTCTGTTACTTTTTATTGTGTTTTTGAATTTATTTCAAGAAAAAGGATTTTTCATTCATTTTAGGGGGTTGACCCGAATGGGTGCCTACTTACCTACTACTCAGGATCAAACAAGCCGTAAATCGCTTTTTTTGAAAACTTTTAGATTTGTTGGTGAATTTTAATTTTGAAAACTCTTTTTATTTATGTTCTTAAAATTTTTGGGATTTTTCTAAAAATTTCTAAGCCTAAACTTTGAATTTGATTTTTGAAAATGATTTTGAGGGAAAACATCAATTTTGAGTTTATTTGAAGAAAATGATTTTTCTAAGTGTTAAAACTTATTTTTTTTGTAATTCTTGGAATTTTTTAAATTTTTGTGATCTTTATTATTTTTATGATTTTCATGATTTTTGTGATTTTTATAAGTTTTGTAAGTTTTTCATGATTTTTGTGATTTTTTATAAGTTTTTTTGAAAATTTTATCTTAAGTTTATTTCCTATCCTATTTTGAAATTTAAAATTTTATTATTATTATTTTTCTAATATTTCTATTATTTTTCTTCATTTTTCTTCATTTTTATTTTATTTTTTCTTATTTCCTATTTTCTACATTATTAAATCCTAGAAAAATACAATTCCTACATTTTCCTATTTATCGACAATATAAATAAATAAATGGCTAACAATATAATAAATAATAATAAATAAATTCAACATAAACAAATAAACAAAATAAATAAAATAAATAATAATAAAAAATATGGAAAATCCGACTTACCTGGATCCAGATCGGTGCGCGGGTCGGATCGGATCGGGTCGAATCGGTCGGACACGGCGGCGGTATTGGCTCGTTCACAGCGTTCCGGCGGTCGTTTGCGGCGGGTGAAGTGTCGAATCCTAGCTTCTTGGGGGTGCTGAATCCGATGGTGGTGGCGGTTTACTCCCAGAACGTCTCCTTGCGGTGGTTTGAACTCCGATCAGTGGTCACGGCTTCAAGTTCCTCCGATTTGCACTCTTTTCTCTCTCTCTCGCAATTCTGATATGTGTTTTGGCTTCTTCACCTCCTCCTCTATTTATAGGCGTTTGAAATCGAGCTGGATAAGCTCGGATTTCCTCCGATTGAAGCTGATCGGATTTTCGGTTGAAAAAACCAACTCCGATCCGCACCTATCCAACGATTTGTTGCGATTTGATTCCAATTAGATAGTGTTTATCTTATTTCTGTTGAAGATCTGTTGGATTCGTGCAAAAAAAAAAAAAATCGGATCAAAACGGCCGAAATACGAATTTTTTCTTCTCGCCAGCGATCTCGGGCTCGAGGTAGGGGATGATCACGCGCCCGGCGCGTGCGTTTCTTCCAGCCAATTAGAGCCTGCCACGTGTCCTTGATAAGTCGAAAAATTACAAAACGCGGAAACTGCGTCCCCCGCGACCTCGACCCCCTGTGCGCGCACCTAGCTACGGTCCGGACCAGCTGAGCTAGCCCACTTTCCTGATTTTTTTTATTTTCGCAAATTGCATATATGCAATGCGATTTTTCCATTTTTTGTATTTTTTGAAAATTCCAAAAATTTGTAAAAATTGTTTATTATTTATTATTGCCATTTCTGAAATCATTTTTCAAAATTGAAGTGTTTTCCTATTTATTTTTATTTTTTGAACATTTTTATTATTTTATGCTAAATTAGGAAAAATTGGGAAAAATTGAAAAATTGATTTATTATTGAGAATTGTTGATTCCGAGGGCAAAAATGGTGTGTTTACATGAGGGACTCGATGGTGGTGGTGGATTTCTCCTAAAGCTTCTCCAAGTGGTGGTTCGAAGTGGTGGTCAGCAATCATGGGTCGCGTAAACTCCGACGGCTTCGATCTTTCTTATTTTCTCTCCTTTCTCTCTTCTGATTCATGTGTTTGCTTCCCCATATCGTGCTCTATTTATAAGCACCGGAAATCGAGCTGAATAAGCTTGGATTTCCTCCGATCGGGGCAAATCAGATTTCGGTTGAAAACCCCATCTCCGATTGGTTTCGATTCATGTAAATCTTGGATTTTGTTATGATTTTATGCTAATTGGATGATGTTTATCTCATTTTGGTTAAAGATTTAGTGGATTTGTGCAAAAAATCGAATCAAAACGATAGAAATTCGAATTTTTCCTCCCCGGCGATGATCTCGGATGAAGGAAGGAGACGATCACGTGCCCAACGCGTACGTTCGCGTACCCAATCGACTGCTGACACATATCCTAGGGGGAGAAAAAATTGCAAAACGTAGATTTGCTTCCCCCGCGTTTCGAACCCCTGACCTCGCACCCCCACACGCACTCGAGTCCGTGGCTCGGACCAGTTGGGCTAGCCCACTTCTCAGTTTTTTTTTTCACAATTTGCATATATACAATGCAATTTTTATTATTTTTGTATTATTTTGAAATTACAAAAATTTGTAAAAATTATTTAACTCTTCTTATTATTCCTATCATTATTTTCCAAAATTGATATATTTTCCCTATTTATTTATTTTTTGAATATTTTTCCTATTTTTGCTAAATTACAAGAAAAATTTTAAAAAATTTAAAAAATTAAAAATTGACCATTATTAATTATTAGGAGCAAAAATGGGGTGTTTACAGCTGCCCCTCTTTATGGTAAAGTTTAGAAAACTTAACTACAACGTCAAGAAAAACACCATTTTTGGCCTCTAAACTAAATGGACAACGCCTTGGTTTGGCTGGTTATTTAAAATTTGGTCTTTAGTAGAAAAATGCTCCATGAGTTAATAATCCCACGAGTGCTTTGTGATGATTGGCATTGCTCAGGAAATGGTCTTAAATAACCTAACAATCTAAAGTAACTTATCCTCTCAAAAAGTGCTTTATGAGCTGACTAATCGACGATAAGAAACATCTCAAGGATTGTTTAAGAGTGTGTTATTGTGAGTGGAATGGCTGATAATAGGAAGTGTCCTATCGGATTAACAACCCTGAATAGAAAATTGTCTCAGGAAGCGCTCTTATGAGTTAGCCACTTGTCAATAAAAGCATCCGGCTAAACTAGCGTCTGTTTGGGGAGAAATGCCTTTGAAGAGTGCTCTCATGAGCTGACTAATCAGTTATCGACAAATTTGAAAAGTGCTCCTATGAGCTGACTAATCAATAGATTCGAAAAGTGCTCCTATGAGCTAACTAATCGATAAATTTGAAAAGTGCTCATATGAGCTAACTAATCAATAGATTTGAAAAGTGCTCCTATGAGCTGACTTATCAATAGATTTGAAAAGCGCTCCTATGAGCTGACTAATCAATAGATTTGAAAAGTGCTCCTATGAGTTGACTAATCAATAGATTCAAAAAGTGCTCCTATGAGCTAACTAATCGATAAATTCAAAAAGTGCTGCTATGAACTAACTAATCAATAACGGGAAGCGCCTTCTTAGACTTGCAACCCTAAAAAATAGGTATCTCGAAAGGTATTCCTATGAGCTGACCCTGAAAGAGGATGTTTAGGAAAGTGCCCCTCTGTGGGCTGACTAACCTATAGCGGGAAGCGTCTTCTTAGACTTGCGACCCTGGGGAAAAAATGTCTCGAAAGGTACCTCTATGGGCTAACCCTGAGACAGGATATCTAAGAAAGTGCCCCATCGTGACTTGGCTAACCTATAGCGAGAAGCGTCTTCTTAGACTTACGACCCTGGGGAAGAAATGTCTCAAAAGGTGCCCCTACGGGCTAACCCTGAGAGAGGATGTTTAGGAAAGTGCCCCATTATGGGCTAACTAACCGATGGTGGGAAGAGTCTTCTTAAACTTGTGACCCTGGGGAAGAAATGTCTTTAAAGGTGCCCCTATGGGCTAACCCTGAGAGAAGATGTTTAGGAAAGTGCCCCATTGTGGGCTGACTAACCTATACTTTTGAAAATGCTTCTAACGAACGGGTCAAATGATTTGATAAGAGATGTCTTATAATATGTGAATGATGGTTATTTATTCTAAGATGCTTACCAATTTATCGCGAATAGCAACCAAACAACTGAACCTTTATGTTGGTTTGCTTCTCCTTTGCTTGCTTGTGCTTTAAAACAAGGCTGAGGGTCTTAATGTGATTCCTTTCTTATGCACATGGCTCTTGTGATTGTGGTATTATCCTATTAATGTACCAAGCTTAATGCTCAAAAGTAAGTAGAATTATATCATAAAATTTATTGAGATTCATTATCATTTCAATGTTCATCATTCATTGGTGAAGTGATAGGTAATGTGTTTAGGAATGTTTGTTTTAATGAGACTTGGTTGGAGTTATCAATCATTTAGAGACATTACTTTGCTTGTAAAAGAAATGAAAACTAGACTCATTGAAACTTGTACTGAATATTGGTATTTATGAGCATTGGTAAAATTTCAATTTCCTTGCCTAAAGGTAGTACATCTTAACATCATCTATATTAATGGGGTCTCTCAATTTTGGACCATCCATTTGAATTAATATCAAAACACCTCCTAACAATACCTTTTTTACAATGTATGGGCCCTTGTAGTTTGGGGTAAACTTCCCCCTAGAATCTTGAGCATTCGAGAAAACTTTCTTCAGCACCAGATCTCCTTCTTTGAAACATCGAGGTCTTATTTTCTTGTTGAATGCTCGGGCCATTCTTTGTTGGTAACACCGGCCGTGACATAATGCAATGAGTCTTTTTTCGTCGATCAAATTCAACTGATCGAGCCTCTTCTTTAACCAATCTGACTCATCTAACTATGCTTCTGATAGAATTCTGAAGGATGGTATTTCAACTTCTACTGGTAGGACCGCCTCAGTACCATATACCAGAGAATATGGGGTAACCTTAGTAGATGTTCGAATTGAGGTTCTATAAGCCATGAGGGCGAATGGCAGCATCTCGTGCCAATCTTTGTAAGTGATTGTCATCTTTTCAATGATTCTTTTGATATTCTTGTTAGTTGCTTCCACTGCCCCATTCATCTGAGGTCGATAGGGAGTTGAATTTCTATGGTTTATGTGGAACTGTCGACACAAATCTGTCATCGACTTGTTGTTGAGATTAGTTCTATTATCGGTGATAATTGACTCGGGAACTCCGTATCGAGCTATTATGTCCCTCTTTAGGAATCGAACTATTACCCCTTTTGTGACACTGGCATATAATGAAGCTTCCACCCATTTGGTGAAGTAATCAATAGCTAACAGTATAAATCTATGGTCATTGGATGCTGTTGGAGTGATTAGACTGATGATGTCGATTCCCCACATGGAGAAAGGCCATGGTGCAAACAACGAATGAAGTTCTTTAGGCGGGGCATTTATTCAGTTTGCATAAACTTGACACAAGTGATAGTGCTTGACATATTTGATACAATCCGATTCCATGGTTAGCCAATAATAACCCATCTTCATGATTTTTCGGGCCAACATGTAGCCGTTCATGTGAGATCCACATAATCCTTCATGCACTTCTTTCATTAGTTCACATGCTTCATTTCTATCCACACATCTTAACAAGGTGGTATCAGGCAATCTTTTATAAAGCACGGGCCCATTTAATAAGAAATGACTTGCTAACCTTCTGAGTGTTCTTTGGTCATTTTTGCTGGCCATTTTAGGGTATTTGCTTTTTTGGAGAAAAGTTTTGATATCATAATACCGAGGCTTACCATCTTGTGCTTTTTCGATTAACAAACAGTAGGTGGGCCGATTTTTTATTTATATTTTCAATGGTTGGACTTCGACCCCCCCCCCTGTTATCTGAATTATAGATGCTAGTGTGGCGAGTGCATCTGCAAACTGATTCTGAGTTCTCGGGATATATGTGAAGGTGATTGCTTTGAATTCATCAATTAGCTCTGTCAAATGCTGATGATATGGTACCAATTTGGGGTCTTTAGTTTTGTATTGCCCTCTTGTCTGTAATATGATGAGTGAAGAATCTCTGTATACTTTTAATTCACGAATTTCCATGTGGCAAGCTATCTTGAGGCCGAGGATGCATGCCTCATATTCCACGATATTATTAGTATATGGAAATGTGAGTCTTATTGCTGAAGGGAATTGTGTTCCTTCTGGTGATATCAGTACTGCCCCGATCCCACAACCAAATACATTGGCAGCTCTGTCAAATAACATCTTCCATTTAAGGCTTTGTCCTATCCCATAGTCTTCTGCTGGTGCGCCCCCCACTGTTAATATATTTTCATCAGGGAATTGGGCTTGTGATTCGTGGGGATCTCCCTCAACTGGGTGTTCTGCCAACTAATCGGCTAAAGATTGCCATTTTATCGAGTTTTGATTTATGTATGTGATATCGAATTCTGATAAGAGCATTTTCCATTTGGAGATTCTCTCTAATAAAATGGGCTTCTCTACCAAGTACTTCAAAGGATCATGTCTTATCAGCAACTTGATGGGATAGTAAAGGGTGTACTGCCTCAATCAATGCATGACCCAAATCAAAGCACAGCAAGTCCTCTCTATTTTCGAATACCTTTATTCCCCGTCTGTGAATTTCTTGCTTAGATAATATATGGAACGTTCTCTTCCCTCTTCATCTTTCTGTCCCAACATACATCCCATGGATTCAAGGAGTACTGTAAGGTATAAGAATAAGGGTTTTCCTTGTTTTGGAACTATCAAGACCAGATGATTTGTGAGATAGTCTTTGATAATTCTGAATGCTTTTTCGCATTCATCATCCCATTCTACCATGGCATTCTTTTTTAGCAGACGGAATAGTGGGTGGCATTTGTCTGTGAGCCGTGAGATGAAACAGGCTATATAATTCAACTTTCCCAACAAACCTCTTACCTCTTTTATAGTACGTGGAGAGGGTAGTTCCAATGTGGCCTTTACTTTGTCAGGGTCAATTTTAATGCCTTCTCGACTTATGACAAACCCTAACAACTTGCCTGTTGTGACCTCAAAAGTGCAATTTTCTGGATTTAACTTAAGCCGAAACTTTCTTAATCGCTTGAACAATTTCTTCAGAATAACCACATGGCTTTCTTCTTCCTTAGACCTGGCTATCATATCGTCGACGTATATTTCGACTTCTCGATGCATTATGTCATGAAGTATCGCGACCATAGCTCTCTAATACGTTGTCCCGGCGTTTTTCAAACCAAAGTGTATGACCTTATAACAGAAAGTTCCCCATGTTGTGATAAAGGTCGTTTTAATTTTATCTTCTTCAACCATTTTTATCTGATTATACCCTGAGAAACCGTCCATAAATGAGAAGAGATGGTTTCTTGTGGTGTTATCTACCAGGACATCGATGTGAGGTAGAGGGAAGTTGTCTTTTGGCGTAGCTTGGTTTAAATCCCGAAAGTTTACGCATACACATACTTTCCCGTTCTTTTTTAGAACGAGAACTATATTCGCTATCCATTTCGGATAGTCAGACACCTTAATGAATCCAACTTCTAGTATTTTTTTACTTCCTCTTTAATCCTTAGTAAGATGTCAGGCCTAAATCTTCTTAATTTCTGTTTTTTTAGGTTTGGCATCTTCCCTTGTGGGAAGCTTGTGAACTACTATTGACTGGTCTAGTCCTGATATGTCACTGTATGACCAGGTGAATACATCTGCATATTCAGTTAACAGCTTAACTATCTCGCGTTTTTGCTCAGCACTCAAATTGGTCCCAATCTTGAGGTTTTTAGGTTTCTCAATGCTTCCTAGATTTACTATCTCCACCGACTCCTCAATTGAAATCCCACTTTATTCATGTTTTTACCAATTTTCTTGTATTATTTCATGGTCAAGGACATCTCCTCCAACGGCTGACCCATCAGTGTTGGAAATGATATCGGTGTTTTCATTACTTACTTGTGAGAAATGTCCCTGACGTTCGATGGTAGGGAATCTGAGGGTAAAGTGAAATGAGAGTACTTATATATAAGCAAAAAAGGAACGAAGTGTAATTTATTGAATCTGAAAAATGACCACAATAGAAATTTGTTTAATAATTATTCCCTATCATTGAGCTGACCTAGTGCTATTAATAGGATAACATGACCAATTGTTAAGAGTTAGATGCTGTTCGAACGTGCGAGAGGTCGGGCTTTCATTTCTGACGTCGGTTTCTCTTATCTTTGGCTCTTGAATGGTAGTTGCTTGCTTGAATGATTGCTAGAGGGGTGGAAAACGCATCTGAGTATTGCTTGGCTTCTCTTTCCTTCTGCCTCTAATACCTCTTGCTTGTGCCTCTTCCTGGGCTGTAAGAATGTACCCTAGTCTAAACGTCTCTTGTTGTCCCTCCTTGAACTGATGGCCCTCCTTATTGGTTACCACATTCACCTCATCAAATATTTGGAGACCGAATTTTTCAGAATCGTCTTCCCTGATATAGGGTATGGCGGTTTCTTTATAGATGGCATAGTCTTGCTCTCCCAGCACGGTGATGATCTGTCCATTCGCTATGAACTTGACCTTCTGATGGAGACTTAAGGGTATGGCTCCAGCGGTATGTATCCACGACCTTCCCAATAGTAGATTGAAAGACCTTGGAATGTCGAGGACTTAGAAGGAGATGTGGAACATCTGTGGACTAATCTCCACTGGCAAGTTGATTTCCCCCACTATTTCTCTCTTGGACCCATCGAAGGCTCTAACCATTATTGAGCTTGGCTTGATGTTGCTTAGCTCGACTCCCAGCAGGTCAAGGGTGGCCAAAGGGCATACGTTGAGAGAAGATCCATTGTCAATGGGTACTCTGGAGATGATTGTATCGTTGCATTTCACCACTATAAACAGTGGTTTTATATGTTGGTCTCCGTTTTCCCCCAGCTCTTCGGGAGAAAAAGATATCTGATCCATGGTGAAGATTAAATCTGCCATATGGCTCAATTTCTCTGTTGCGATGCCCTCTGGTACCTTGATCTATTTGAGCACTTTGAAGGGTGCTTCCCTGTGAGGCTTAGACATTTTGAGGAGGCCCATAAGTGAAATCTGAGCTAGAACCTTATTCAGTTGTTCCATTATCTTATATTCGCTTGCCTTGACCATCTTTGTAAATGCAGAGAACCCCTCTTTTTCCTCTTTCCCTACCTCAGCATTGGGCTCTTCGATTGAGATCCTATATTTTGGGTCATAAATTCTCCCAGAACGGGTGATTCCTCCTATGATAGGGGGTCTTTCTTGATTGAGAGCCCGATAGTCAAATGGTGCCGTCTTATACCTCTCTAAGGGTATTGGGACATTGAATACATATCTCTTTTTTAGAATTTGCACCTTAGTAGATTGTCTTTTATAGCACTTTATGACTATCGGTTTTTGGTCTGATTTAATCATATTTACGAACTTCTCCCTTTCCTTTGGTGGGTTGTCTTTTTTCTCAAATTCGGGCCCCCTATCCACTAGGTGGCCCATCTAACCATCTCTTTTTTATTTGTGATTTAGGGGTTTCATTTGGGACTTAACGTAGGTGACTTTCTCGCTGTACTGTTGCTTTTTGCTGTTTTGGGGACTCTTTGGAGTCTGGCTCTTCGGATGTGATCATATTGATAGTGGACTTATGGTTGGGTAGCGGATTAGTGTTGACATTGGGTGCTGGTGTGTTAACAAAGTCCAATTGAACTATTCCGGCGTCAATCAGATCTTAAATCTTGTTTCGGAGCCTCCAACATCTATCTGTGGAATGCCCCTCTTGGCCCATATGATAATCACATTTGAGGCTTGAGTCAAAATTTTTGGGCTTAGACCAGTCACTTAAGATCTCGAAGCTGATCAAATTATCCGCTCGCAGCTGAGCAAAGACCTGATTGAGCAAATCGGGATCGGAGTGAATTGTCTTAAGACCCTGGTGGCTTGGTTGTGATTCATCGACGACTGCTAGATTGGGGCATTCACGGTCTGAAATGTCATGTAGGTCCCAACCTTATCCACTCTACCGGAGTTAACAGTGCTGATGGTAGACTCCTTAACTTTGTTACCTCTTAGGGGCCTCTGTGATGATGCGATTTTGAGAGGGTCTACTATTTGGAGTCTCCTTGATGTAATGGCATTCTCGATTCGACACCTTACTACCACTACTTCTACAAAGCTAGATGATGTTTGGCTCACTAGATGTGAGAAGTAAGTCTTATCTAGAGTGTTGACAAAGATGAATGTCAACTCCTTTTCAGAAATTGGGGTCGTTACCCTAGCAGCCTGAGCTCTCAAGCGCTGAGCATACTCCTTGAAAGACTCAGTGTGTTTCTTTCGGAGACTTCTTAGATCCATTACTGAAGGGGCAACTTCAATGTTGAATTTGTATTGATCGTAGAATGCTCGAGTGAGTCTTTCCTAGGTATTGACTTGGTTGAAGTCTAAGTGTGCATACCAGATGATGGGTGTCGAATCCAACAAAAATAAAACCTACTCCTAGACAATTATATGATTTGCATATAGTGGTGAATAGGGTCGAATCCACAGGGATTGGTTAAAGATATTTCTATTCAAAGGGCATAAAGATGAAAAGAAAACGAGGGGAGGGGGGGTTTGTTTATGAATCAAAATAAAGTCGAAACAAAATAATAGAATCGTATATTGATAAAAGCCTAGCCAAAGGAATCAAGATAGTTTAATTCAAGGAATTAATCATCGATGCAAATGTTTTCTATTCTTATTCCTAGATAAACTAGTTATGGTTATTAACAAGCTCTAACAACCTATCTCTCCGTACTTCCTCGATAACCAAGAGAAGCTCTTTGATTATTTCTCTTATCGATTAGACAACCCCAGACAAGCGCTTAGGATTTAATCTACCAATAGCATTAAAAACTAGAGAGACCACCAATTCATGCCAGTAGATTATAAGATAACCTATTTAAACATGATCACACACCTCCATAACATGAATTCGATCATCTATTTTATAACCAAACATGTTATTGTGTCACTGAGACTAGAACAATCAAACAATTACGGATTTGACGTGCTAGTTGACAATATATTAACTTGCTAATAGAGTAGAAGAGCTCTATTCATACCAATCAACAAAGATAATAATGACAAAATGATCAGAAGATATATGAATATCCAAAAACAAAGAATAGAATAAATACAAGTCAATTAGACCTCACAATTCGTGGAGAATTAAACATCTATGACCCTTTGGTTAGAAAAGTAGCTTAGCTACTCATGTTCATCAACAAAACAAAAATAAAAAGTAGAGACATGATGAACCCGGTTGCCTGCTCTGCCTCCAAGATGGTCCAAGGTTCTTCAAGATCCAAAGATTCCAGATTAAAGATTAAAGTTGCCCTCACCCTCTAGGGTTGGTTCTATTTATATTGTTAGAAGGATGGCATGTGATCTTTTGCTAGCAAGATAAGAAAATATCTTTCCTTTTCCAAGTAGATTTCGAGAAGTGAATCTTCGTCTGCCTGGTACGCCCTACCACACGGTCGTGGGTCAAGCCGTGCCTTCCTCTGTGCATAATTCACGTATCATCTTTCGTGTCCAGTGTGTACCACGGCTCCACCCACGGCTAGATTTTCAACCGTGCCTTCCTCTGTGCATGATCTACAAGCTCTTCATCCTTGTCCAGTGTGTACCACGGTCTACACCACGGCTAGATCCTAGGCCGTGCCATCCTCTGTCAAAGTTCCACAATTTCTTCTCCTTAGCACATCTAGCTTCCACCACGGCTCCAAGCACGGTTTCTCCCACGGCTTCCACCACGGCCGTGCCCTAAGCCGTGTCTCTCTTTCTCATGTAGTGTGTAGCACGGTTTACCACATGGCCAGATCTCAAACCGTGCCTCCTTCTGGACAGATACTTGCTCATGTGCTTTCCTCCGGTGGTGTAACTCCTTGTCTTGATCCAAGTTGTAGATGACTTCTTTAATTTACTTGAATTAGCATCCTTGACTCCATTTAACCTGATTTATCACCATAATAGAATTAAGTACCATTTCCTTATGATTTCTATAGAATCAATAAGGAATTAACACAATTTATACTATAAAGATTAAGTATAAAATAGCTCTATCAAATTCCCCCACACTTAAACTCTTGCTTGTCCTCAAGCAATTGAATCAAATCAATTGAGAAATCTGTCATAGATTATACAAACTTTCTTTTCATCATTGCAAGCATCTATTCATTTGTAATTCATCACTTGTAATTTTTAATGTCTACTACTTCAACCAAACTGGTTTCCTGTGATCAAATTACCATGGACAAAATTTAATAGCTAATCTAAACAAAACAAACTTTAATCCTCATGTTTAGCAAAAGAATTTTTATTCCAAAAGTAAATACTTAATCCACTAAGGAAAAACACCCAATTAAACTTCATTGGATATTAGCAAACATATAATCCTTGCAGTATAAAGTAAAAGCATATGGTATAAGCACTTTGCTAGATATTCTCCCTTTTATACGTCTTGTTTTATTCAATGAATGTTTACATTCATGTTCTTTTGATCTATTCAAGCATCTATTTTGACGGGTTTTTGCCCGCTTCTTTTCATGAACTTTCGCCTTTTCTCCCTTATCATTATAGTGAGTTCATTGAGTCGGCACATCCCGAGCTCATCACTCAAGTGACCGGGTTTTAAGATACCCCTACGGACTCTTCCTCACTCTAACATTCAAGTTTGAATACTCTTAACTCAATTAGTTGAATCATTGGAGTAATGGCTATGCTTGATTCTTTTTTCTTTTCTTTTTTTTTCACTAAGTGTTATGATTGCTTTACAAACAACTTCAAAGAGTATACAGTAGCTAATATAACCTAGAAGTAAACTTGTTTATTTTTCACTTAGAGACTCGACTTACTCTTAGAATTCCAATTCTAAAGCTAAATACAAGGTAAATTTGTTTCTTAAAGATTTCACTACTTAATTTTAACCAAGTATTCTAATCACAACAGTGGGTGAGTAAAGCATTTGAACAAGTCAATTTCACATTTTGTAGATGCTTATTACAATATTTAGTACAATCTCCAGATTTCATGATAATTTTGAAAAAAATCTTGCTTAAAATTGCTTAAGGACAAACATTCAAAGTATGGATCAATTCTCTATTCTCTATATTTTATTATCCTCTCCCCCACACTTAGCTTGAACAGTGTCCTCACTGTTTCTAATTTAGTACAATTGAAGAGGAATTAACAATTCAAGGAACATTAGAGGATAAGGGAAAGGAAATACTAGTACTTCCCTGGTATTGGAGTTCTCCCCTTAAGCTCTGGAAAGTGTCATCTGATTATGTGTATCCTTGCTGCAGCTGATCCAAAGAGTTCAAAACTACACGAAAATCAAAACAAAACTAAACTAAAACAAAAGCAAAACAAAACTAAAAATTGAATTTTTTTTTTACATGAGTTGCCTCCCATGAAGCGCCTTTCTTTAACGTCTTTGGCTAGACGTTCCTAGCTAGATGTTCGGATAAGGATTTTGATTCCAGCTTTGGTGCCTGTGGTGATGGGTTAATAATATCCGCAATAAAAACAGGAGAGATATCGCTAGGATGTTTCATGGCACCATAAATGTTAAATTTAATCACTTCACCATCAAATTCCATAGTGAGGGTACCATCATTTACATCAATTTTCGTCTTGGATGTCTTAAGGAATGGTCGCCCTAATAATATCAGTGATGAAGTATGAGAATCACTATCATCCATGTCAAGCACATAAAAATCAGCAGGAAAAACCAACTCATTGACTTGAACTAAAACATCCTCTAGAACTCCCTCAGGATAAACATTGGACCTGTCAGCAAGTTGAACAATAACACCCGTTTCCTTCATAGGACCAACATTTAAACGTTGATAAACAGACAAAGGCATGACATTGATAGAAGCTCCTAGATCACACATGGCTTTAGCGATTCCAAGATTACCTATTTTGCAAGGAATAGTAAACATACCTGGATCCTTGCATTTAGGGGGAAGCTTCTTCTGAATAATAGCTGAAACATTTTCACTCACACTAATCTTTTCATTGCCTTTCAGCTTCCTTTTGTTAGTGCACAAGTCTTTGAGAAATCTAGCATAGCGCGGTATTTGCTTAATTGCATCAAGCAAAGGAATATTTACCTCGACTTTGCGAAACGTTTCCAGAATCTCTTTTTCTTCCGCTTCATTCTTGGATTTCGCCAATCTAGAGGGGAAAGGAGGTGGTATCAATGTGACCTTTGATGGCTCAGCTAGAGACTTGCTAATCTGGTTGCCCTGCTGGCTCGGAGTCAAAATCTCTTTCTTGGTCTCTTCCTCAAGATTAGACGGATGTCCTTTCTTATTGGATCCCTGCAATGCTGTTCCACTCCTCAAGGTAATTGCATTAACGCTTTGCTTCGGATTTGTGATAGTCTAAGAAGGTAACTTACCATGAGTTTCTAACCTATTCACAGCTGAAGCAAGCTGGCTTACCTGATTCTCCAAGTTTTGAATGCTTTGCTTTGTTTCCTCTTGAAATTGTTTTGTATTAACGGCAAGTGATTTAACAATGTCCTCAAGAGACATACCTAAAGTGGAAGGAGCTTGGGGTACTTGGTGTGGTGGCTTAGGCTGGAATTGTTGGAAATGTTGAGGGTTATTGCCATATCGGAAGTTAGGATGATCCCTCCATCCAGGATTGTAAGTATTCGAGTAGGGGTCATACTTCCTTTATGGTTTTCCTGGGAATCCTCCTATAGCATTGGCGTGTTCATGATTGTCATCTTGCAAAGTGGGGCACATGTCGGTAGGATGATTAAGAGCAGCACAAATTCCACAAGCCTTCACCTGCTGTGTTTTTCCAAGAGTTAGCTGCTGCACAAGGGAAGTTAGGTTAGAAATTTGATGTTCAAAGTTAGACACACTTACCTCATTTACCTTCCTTGAAGATGTATCATGCCTATACCCAAATTGTTGCGAATTGACAGCCATAATGGAGATCAATTCCCTAGCTTGACCAGAGGTTTTGTTTACTATGGCGCCTCCACTTGCAGCATCCATCATCTTCCTCTCCATCGGAAGTAGGCCTTCATAGAAGTATTGGATGAGAAGTTGTTCAGATATCCCATGTTGTGGGCAGCTTGCACATAGTTGCTTGAACCTCTCCCAATACT
Source organism: Laguncularia racemosa (assembly GCA_037954665.1). Lineage (NCBI taxonomy): Eukaryota > Viridiplantae > Streptophyta > Magnoliopsida > Myrtales > Combretaceae > Laguncularia > Laguncularia racemosa. Next base: position 1,120,740 of record JBBMOL010000056.1, read on the forward strand.
CATGAAGAGTCTCGGTGTCCCTCTGTTTGATACCACAAATTTCTCTTCTTATACCAGCGGCTCTGGATGCGGGGAAGAATTTATCCAAGAAGAGTCTCACCATATCTGTCCAAGTGGTGATAGAACCTAGAGGCAAATAAAACAACCAATCTTTAGCTTTAGTACTTAAAGAAAACGGAAAAGCACGTAGCTTGATTTGATCGTCGGTTATTCCTTGCGGCCTCATACTAGAACACACTATATGAAACTCTTTCAAATGCTTGTGAGGATCTTCATTCTCAAGACCATGAAAAGTGGGTAGCAGATGTATCAACCCAGATTTCAACTCGAATTCCACAGCTAGTTCGGGGTAGTAAATACAAAGTGGTTGTTGATTCACATCCGGTGCAGCCAATTCCCTTCATGTTCTCTCGGGATTTGCCATATCGTCTTCTTTTTCTGAATCAAGGGATGAATCGGAAAAATCCGATGCTAAGTTCAGTCTAGTGGATGATCTAACTTCTTGTCGCAGCCTCTTTAGAGTCTTCTCAATCTCCGGATTATAAGTTAGTTCACCTGTCTGAGAAGAACGAGTCATACAAGAATAGAAATAAATTTGACACCAATCCCCGGCAACGGCGCCAAAATTTGATGGGTGTCGAATCCAACAAAAATAAAACCTACTCCTAGACAATTATATGATTTGCATATAGTGGTGAGTAGGGTCGAATCCACAGGGATTGGTTAAAGATATTTCTATTCAAAGGGCATAAAGATGAAAAGAAAACGAAGGGAGGGGGGGTTTGTTTATGAATCAAAATAAAGTCGAAACAAAATAATAGAATCGTATATTGATAAAAGCCTAGCCAAAGGAATCAAGATAGTTTAATTCAAGGAATTGATCATCGATGCAAATGTTTTCTATTCTTATTCCTAGATAAACTGGTTATGGTTATTAACAAGCTATAACAACCTATCTCTTCGTACTTCCTCGATAACCAAGAGAAGCTCTTTGATTATTTCTCTTATCGATTAGACAACCCCAAACAAGCGCTTAGGATTTAATCTACCAATAGCATTAAAAACTAGAGAGACCACCAATTCATGCCAGTAGATTATAAGATAACCTATTTAAACATGATCACACACCTCCATAACATGAATTCGATCATCTATTTTATAACCAAACATGTTATTGTGTCACTGAGACTAGAACAATCAAACAATTACGGATTTGACGTGCTAGTTGACAATATATTGACTTGCTAATTGAGTAGAAGAGCTCTATTCATACCAATCAACAAAGATAATAATGACAAAACGATCAGAAGATATATGAATATCCAAAAACAAAGAATAGAATAAATACAAGTCAATTAGACCTCACAATTCGTGGAGAATTAAACATCTATGACCCTTTGGCTAGAAAAGTAGCTTAGCTACTCATGTTCATCAACAAAACGAAAATAAAAAGTAGAGACATGATGAACCCGGTTGCCTACTCTGCCTCTAAGATGGTCCAAGGTTCTTCAAGATCCAAAGATTCCAGATTAAAGATTAAAGTTGCCCTCACCCTCTAGGGTTGGTTCTATTTATATTGTTAGAGGGATGGCATTTGATCTTTTGCTAGCAAGATACGAAAATATCTTTCCTTTTCCAAGTAGATTTCGAGAAGTGAATCTTCGTCTGCCTGGCACGCCCTACCACACGGCCGTGGGTAAAGTCGTGCCTTCCTCCGTGCATAATTCACGTATCATCTTCCGTGTCCGGTGTGTACCACGGCTCCACCCACGGCTAGATTTTCAACCGTGCCTTCCTCTGTGCATGATCTACAAGCTCTTCATCCTTGTCCAGTGTGTACCACGGTCTACACCACGGCTAGATCCTAGGCCGTGCCATCCTCTGTCAAAGTTCCACAATTCTTCTCCTTGGCACGTCTAGCTTCCACCACGGCTCCAAGCACGGTTTCTCCCACGGCTTCCACCACGGCCATGCCCTAAGCCGTGTCTCTCTTTCTCCTGCAGTGTGTAGCACGGTTTACCACATGGCCAGATCTCAAACCGTGCCTCCTTCTGGACAGATACTTGCTCATGTGCTTTCCTCCGGTAGTGTAACTCCTTGTCTTGATCCAAGTTGTAGATGACTTCTCTAATTTACTTGAATTAGCATCCTTGACTCCATTTAACCTGATTTATCACCATAATAGAATTAAGTACCATTTCCTTATGATTTCTATAGAATCAATAATGAATTAACACAATTTATACTATAAAGATTAAGTATAAAATGGCTCTATCACCAGACGAGGGTAGGGCCTGTGAGGCTGTCTTGGAAGGTCTGGATCAAGAGCTGGTCATATTGGGCATATTTACTCATCTTCCGTACATACAGCCTTGTATGCATCTTAGGGCAACCAGTGCCATCATATTTTTCAAATTATGGGGTCTCGAACTTCTCTGGGTACACTTCCTCCCCATACACTGGTAAGCTAGTGATCCTTACTTGTTCGAAACCGCCAGGCCCCTCTGTTGTTTTCATTTTATCAGCCAGCTATTGAAAAAGTTTTATTTCCATCTCCTTTTGCCTGTCCTCCATCTCCCTCTTTATGTCGTCCGAGGTTGGACCAAGGTTGACTCTCGGTTCATACTCGAATGTCAGGTTGAGGTGGGAATTGATCTCTTCATATTCTAGAGGTTGACCTTCTACTACTTTCCCTTTTCTAGCCTTTAAGTGTTCTTCCTGAGTTGGTTGGGTGGTGCGAAGGAGGCCAATACTCTCAGTCAGGAGGTAGACTTGTGCAGCCAATTACTAGACTGTTTATTCCTAGGATACGATTTTAAGATCCGAGGTGGTATTGGCGCTGGTGTTGTTGCGATTGTCGCTATTATTGCCACTATTTTCCATTTTGGTCTTTGAGCGGGTGCAGATTGGGCTCATTAGAGGGTTCGGTTGTTTAGGAGCTATCTTTAATACCTGGCACGCATTTTTCTTAGTTTAATGCATGTATGTAAATATGATGCATGTATCACACAGATGCTAAAATAAAGGGACCAACAATTGATTAATGATATAATATTGAAAAATCGGAGTTCGATACTTGAAACATGAAAAAGTAAAAGTACAATGCTAATCTATTTCCTAGTCCTCTTCTTCTTCTACTGCGTAGGCATCGGTTTTCCGCTGATGATAGCTTCCAGCTCTTTAACTTTAGCTTGGGTCTTCTCTAGCTGAGCTTCTAAGGCTTTGTTCCTTAGATCAAACTCTTTAAATCTACCCTTTCAAATATCCTTTTTGTAGTCCACGACTTCGAAGTATACCTCCATCCGAGCCCTAACTTGTTCCAAATAGGTTCTCAACTCTATGTCTACCTTGTCTGGCTCAGGTTGGGTGATATCTGGGACTTGGTATGCCCTTTCTCCTGTTTGATATAGTCGATGGATCACGAAATCCCTGGTAGCTCGATGCTTGCCCACTTCGCCATCCAGGTCTTCGAGGTTTATGTTGGGGCTCTCGATTCGAGCTTCCTATAGGGCTTTGACCTCTGCTAACTTGGCAAACTTCTCGGCTATCAACAGATTTGGGTCATGGTATTCAAACATGATTGCTTCTAGTGATGGTCAATAAACTATGTCTTAGATGGTACCGAACTGGCGGACCACCAAGTTTGGATGATAACCTATACATCCGCTAATGCTGATTAGAGGAATGGCCTGAAGGTTTCTGCAGGTTAGGATGACTTTGTTAAGCAACTCCATCTAGCTGTCCACAGGATGTTGTCGGCATTGAAACTCTGGAGCATTTTCACCTAACTGTGGCTAGTAAGGTCGTTGGGTAGCTTTATATTTTCTATGCAGAAGTCCACAAGGTCCACTTGTTGGGCTAAAGATTTCTGGACCAGGTTCAACCCAAAACATTTGAGGTAGCTCACAAACCAGATCATTATGAGGTTAATGTTTGAGCGGAGGATCCCGTGGCCTTTCCTCTTGACAAAGTTCAAGTTCCAGATCTGTTCAGCTAGTAAAGCCGAGATATAAGATTTCCCTTCCAAGAATTGGGCCACTAGCTCTACGACTTGGTAGTGGATGTAAAAGATCTTAGTAGGGAAAAGTATTGTGGTGAAGGCTGTCAGGATGAAAGCATTTACTCTCCTCTATTTGTAACTCTTGGGGTCCCCGCATAACATGTCTTTCCTATTCCCATCATCTTTTTGGGCTATGAATTTGGCTTCTAGCTCGTCCATCCATATGTAATATCCGTTGTAGTTTGCTAAAGCCTTGTTGATTGCTATCTTGCGAATACCTAGAAGTCTACTGAAAATACTGGATAGCCCAGCCTCAAGATCTAGCACATATACCTCACTGGTTAGTGATGGAGACTGCAGAAGTTGGGTGTATTCTTCCAGAGTGGGAGTGATCTCATGTGGCCCAATGAAGAAAGCTACGGGCTCTATTTCCCATAGATGGAGGATAGCCCGTATCAGAGGTAAGTTCATTTCCATCTTTATCAATGAAAGGATAGGCCCTATCTTTTGTTGGATGAAGGTCTACTCTTCGGGGTTGTACAAAGTAAACCAATGGTCCGGTACCAACTTTAGATTTAGAGGTTTGCAAACCCGGATCTCTTTGCGGAGGAGGCGGTCAATTGTAGAACTAGCCATCTATTATAATAGAAATCTCTAATTACAAAAACTTTTACAAAGTACAAATGATGTTATTACAGGGAAATGTATCTGAACTCTAGGAACGGAACAAAAGCATTACATCATTAATCAATTGCCAGCCCATGACTTTCATGTATGCAGGTAGGTGGGTTCTAACAGGTCCCCAAGCTCTATGGCCTCCCGCATTTTCGAAGAAATGGATCTCAGGCCATATAAAAGCATTGGGTGGGGTGGCCTAATCAGTCCTAAATGGTGATCATATCACTTTGCCCGAAACCTACACAATGGCCCCCCGTCTTAGGGTCTTAAGACGGCTCGGGTTTGACCGTATCTAATCACACAATTACATGCATATAGGCTCAATGGTAGAAAAAAAAAATACATAAACCCCAAATTTCATTAAATCCCTGAAAGGTTAGCATCAATATTATAACAATCAAGAGACATTTTTGGAAACAGTGATTTCAGAAGATTCAGGTTGCTAGCCTACTAGAGACAAAGAGTCCCCAGCGAAGTCGTCATCCTATCGAGTCTAATTTTTTTATTTTTTCATTTTTATTCCTAATCTGATTTATACTAGACCCTATGCTCATCTAATATAAATCCTCGACTTGAACTAGAAATTTTATTTTATTTGGAGTCGCCACCCAACTGACGTTGGGAAAGATTACTGAATTGGGACTAATTGAGCAAATCAATCCTAATTTGGACAATTAGTCAGCGAGATCTCCTCTTTCCATTTTTGTGAAAGAGGAAAGGGGAAACCAGAGTTTCTGGACTTGGGGGCTAACCTATTAAAACCTTAAAGTTACCACCTTATTCTTTTAAAATCTAAACCCTATCTTAATGTCTTTTATTGTTATTTATTTTTTATTTTTATTTTTATTTTTACTTTATTTTATTTTATTAAAAGCAACTTATTCTGATATGGAAAATGATTTTTTATTCTTTTTAGAGTTGCCCAAAATGAGTCAAATAAGTCGTAATTCGCTTTTTATAAAAAGCTTTAGTGGGTTAGTTAATTTTAATTATGAAAATACTTTAAATTTACGTTTTTATCATTTTTTGGAAAAATCTAAGCCTAAGCTTTATTATTTTATTTTATTTGGTTTTTCGAAAAAATTAATTTAAGGAAAAACCAATTTTGAATTTATTTAAGAAAAAAGGATTTTTTTAAGTGATAAAAATTACTTTTTATATCCCTATTATTAATCTACCTTAATTATTATTATTTTTTATTTTTTATTTTATGATTTTTATAATTTTATTATTATTTAATCTAGTCTAAACTAAACATAAAAAAAATCTAAATTCTATCATTTTTCCTAATATTTTTTTTTTCATTTTTTCTCTTTTTTTTTCGAATTGTAAAAAATCAAATAAATAAATAACAGAAAAAAAAAAAAAACAGAAAATCCGACTTACCTGGATCCAGTTACGGTGCGCAGGTCGAGTCAAACTAGGTCGAGTCGGGTCAAATCGGGCGTGATCAAAGGTCCTCGCGAGTGGCATTCCGGCGTCCATTTATGTCGATCAAGTGGTGTTTCCAACGTTTCCGAGGACAAGGGACTCGATGGTGGTGGTGGATTTCTCCTAAAGCTTCTCCAAGTGGTGGTTCGAAGTGGTGGTCGACGGTCGTGGGTTACGTGAACTCCAATGGCTTCAATCTCTCTTATTTTCTCTTCTTTCTTTCTTCTGATTCCTGCGTTTTCTTCCCCACAATGTGCTCTATTTATAGGCACCCAAAATCGAGCTGGATAAGCTCGGATTTCCTCCAATTGGGGCAAATCAGATTTTGGTTGAAAAACACATCTCCGATTTGTTTTGATTCGTGTAAATCTTAGATTTTGTTACGATTTTATTCTAATTGGATGATGTTTATCTCATTTTAGTTAAAGATTTAGTGGATTTGTGCAAAAAATTGAATCAAAATGGCCGAAATTCGAATTTTTCGTCGCCGACGACGATCTCGGACAAAGGAAGGAGACAATTATGCTCTCGGCGCGTACGTTCATGTCACCCAATCGGCTGCTAACACGTGTCCTAGGGGGGGGGGGGGGGGGGGGGGGGGAATTGCAAAATGCGGATTTGCTTCCCCCGCGTTTTGAACCCCTGACTTTGCACCCCCGCGCGCACCTGAGTCCGTGGCTCAGACCAGCTAGGCTAGCCCACTTCTTAGTTTTTTTTTTTTTCACAATTTGCATATATGTAATGCAATTTTTATTATTTTTGTATTATTTTGAAATTCCAAAAATTTGTAAAAATTATTTAACTCATTTCCTTATTATTCCTATCATTATTTTTCAAAATTGATATATTTTCCCTATTTATTTTATTTTTTTGAATATTTTTCCCATTTTTGCTAAATTATAAGAAAAATTATAAAAAATTAAAAATTGACCATTATTAATTATTATGGACAAAAATGGGGTGTTTACAGTGATAGGAACTGCCACTACGGATCCCACACTCATGTCCACTTAATCCTCTTAACCTACATTCAGTTCAAATCATTTTCAAGTACGATTCCATTAGGAAACACGTCACACAAAAATCATTGGGATGTTCCATAGGGATCTACCACTATGGACTCTTAGGCCAAGCCAAGCACATACAACATACAATTTAACACTTAGATCAATTCATTCAATTAAACCAATTTCAATACGTATACGGCCATAAACAAGCACAGAACGTGACACAAGTTACACATACCTTGAATCCTAGCCTTAAGCACTTCCGATCTTGGACCTAAGTTAAATTGAAATTTGTATACATCAACAAACTTTTCTTAATACTTAATCTTATATTAATATCATCTCTTAATTCTCTTAATCCTATTCATTTAAGTTTTCTATTGCCTTACTAGCTATATAGGTCACATGGAAATGACCTTAACTGGAAGTTAAATAGATATATAATTAAATTATATTTTATTCAACACGGCCGTGTTGGGGGTCATGTTGCTCAACATGGGCTAGAGTACAATCGTGTTAAGGGTCGTGTATCTTTCGATGTAAAGTTTGACTTCAACACAATTCGAACACGGCCGTGTTTCTCTTGACTTAATACGGTTGAAACATGATTGTGTTAGGAGGCTATGTTACCCTTGATTCAATACAGTCGAAACACAACCGTGTTGGGAGCTCGTGTATCTTTCGATGTAACCTTCAAACTCAATACGGTCGAAACACGACCGTGTTGGGAGACCGTGTTACCTTTGGAAATCTCTACGAACTCCTAATTCTTCATTCCAAATTCTCCTAAACTCGATTCTCTCTATTCTTAGGCTTGATTAAATCTCCAAAATAGGTAATTACATATAAATTACAAGGATTTTCATACTTACATCCAATTTCCTATTATATGAATCCTTAAGCCTTTGAGTCCCTTCTCCGTTATGCCCTTCTCAAAACTTCGAATCTTGAAGCACACACGATATTCATAAGTTCCAATTTCAATAACTGAAATTGAAACTCATGTAAGATTCGTTATCTCTTGTATTTGAAATTAGGTTGCCCCTTTTTCCTTTCTTCATCTTAAGGTTTATTCTAAGAGAGCCTCTCCTTTGTCTGCTATTTTTATGGTGACGGGTGAAAAAAGAAGGAACGTTAGGTCAACTAAGGTTAAATACTCTCTATCATGAAATGTCCAAATTGCTCATCTAATTTTATAAAATTCTCCTCCTTATCCTTCGCTCTTTATGATAACATATATCTTAAAATAAATAAAATTTTTCAGGTACTACATTCCCACCCCCCACCCTTTTATAAAAACTTTCATCTTTGAAAGTACCTGATTCTAGAAGAGTTCTAAGTACCTCTTCCTTATTTCTACTTCCAATTCCCATGTCACTTCTCTTTCTATTTGGTTAGTCAATTGGACTTTAACATAAGAGATTGCTTTTCGTCTTAGTACCTGTTCCTTAATGTCTAGAATTCTAATTAGCCTTTTCACATATGTCAGATTTGGCTACACCTTCAGTGGTTCTAAAGCCACTATCTGATTTAGGTCGGGTACATACTTTCTTAACATGGATACATAGAATACATCATGTACTTCAGCCAAATTTGGTGGAAGAGCTAACCTATAAGTCACTGTGCTTATTCTTTCCAAAATCTCAAACAGGGCCTATATACCTTGGGTTTAACTTTCCTCTTAACCCGAATCTGATTACTCATTTTTTTGGAGAAATCCTCAACATTACCTTATCTCCCAGTTGAAATTCTAAATGACATCTTCTCTTGTCTACCTAGCTCTTTTATCGAGACTGGGCTGTCTGAATTCTCTATTTGATGAGTTTCACCATGTTTACTGCTTCTTGTACTAACTCTAACCCCATCATCTATCTTTCCCCCACTTCATCTTAGTGTAGTGGGGATCTGCACCTTCTTCCATAAAGAGCTTCGTATGGTGCCATTTGAATGGTTGCCTGGTAACTGTTATTATAAGCAAACTCCACCAGAGGTATATGCTCATTCCAATTTCCTCCAAAATCTAATGCACAGACCCTGAGTAAATTCTCCAATATTTGTATAATCCTTTCAAACTAACCATTTTTTTGTAGGTAGAATGTTATACTGAATTGCAGTTTGGTGCCCAATACTCTGTGTAGGCTGTTCCAGAATCTACTCACAAATTTGTGTCTCTATTAGAAGTGATAGTTACTAGCACTACATGCAGTCTAACTATCCCCTGTAGATATATCTGAGCTAATTTTTTCAATTTGTATCCTACTCTAATAGGTATAAAATGAGCAGACTTGGTCAATCTGTCCACTATAACCCGAACCGCATCCTGCTTCTCCTTGGTATTTGGGAGGGCTGTAACAAAGTCCATTATCACATGCTCCAATTTCCACTCCACTATTGGAAGAGGCTATAATTCTCCAGCTGGTCTTTAATGTTCTATTCTGATCTACTGGCATGTGAGGCATTTGGTTACATATTCGGCTATTTCCCTCTTCATGTTTTTCCACCAATAACAACTTTTCAAGTCATTATACATTTTGGTACTTCCAGGGTGTATGGTGTAGGCGGAGTGATGTGCCTCTTTCATTATCTCTCTCTTCAATTCTGCATCTTTTGGCACACATAGTCCCGTTCTGTATCTTAAGGTCCCTTTTGCATGTAAGTTGACTTTTGGAGCCTTGCCTTGTTCCCTTATACTCTTGATCTCTCGGATATCTTAATCTTCTATCTGACTAACTTTAATTCTATTAATTATTGTTAGTTGTATCCTTAAGGTAGTCATTTTTGCTCCTACTTTTTGTGTTAAAATTTCTAGCTCCAATTTACGCATGTCTTCTAATAACATCTTCTGCAAAGTGATTAGAGTGGCTATATTGCCCTATTTCTTTCTGCTAGGGGCATCCGCCACCACATTAGCTTTTCTTAGATGGTATTATATCTTCAGGTCGTAATCCTTGATTAACTCCAACCATCACCTTTGTCTCATATTCAGCTCTTTCTGCGTAAATATGTATTTCAAGCTTCTGTGGTTAGTCAAAATTTTGCACATTTCTCTATATAAGTAATGCCTCCATAGCTTTAAGGCTAGTATTACAGGTACCAATTCTAAGTCATGAGTTGAGTAGTTATTTTCATACGGCTTTAATTGTCAAAATGCATAAACTATTACTTGATCACCTTACATCAATACACACCCCAACCCTTAAACTAATGCATCACTATACACTATAAACTCTTTCCCACTCTTAGGCAAAGTCAAAACTAGCGTCGACATAAGTCTCTCTTTGAGCATCTGAAAACTAGCTTTACATCTATCATCTCATTCAAATTTCACGTTCTTCTTTGTCAATCTAGTGAGAGAAGTTGCTATTTTGGAAAACCCCTCTACAAATCTCCTATAATAGCCTATAAAACCCAGGAAGTTTCTTACTTTTGTAACTGTTTTTAGTCTATGCCAATCAACTATTACTCTTACCTTCTTTAGGTTTACAGATATCACATTTCTATTAACCACATGACCCAAGAAGATTACTTGTTCTAGCCAAAACTCACATTTACTATATTTAGCATATAACTTCTCTTCTTATAACCTACCCAATACCAGTCTCAAGTGCTCTTCATGCTCCTCAGCGCTTTTAAAGTATATTAGGATATCATCTATAAAAACGATGACAAATTTATCTAGAAAATCCTTGAATACTATATTAATTAAATCCATGAATGCAACTGGTGCATTCGTTAGTCCAAAGAGCATTACCGGAAACTCGTAGTGCCCATATCTAGTCTTGAATGTTGTTTTTTGGATGTCTTCTTCTTTAATTCTTAGTTGTTGGTAGCATGATCTCAAGTCTACTTTGGAAAACACCTAAGCTCGTTGCAATTGATCAAATAGGTCATCTATCCTAGAAAAAGGATATTTGTTTTTTATTGTGATCTTGTTTAATTCCCTGTAGTCTATATAGAGTCTCATGTTTCCATCTTTCTTCTTTACAAACAAGACTAGTGCACCCCAAGGAGAGACTAGGTCTTATAAAACCCTTATCCTGTAGCTCCTATAACTATTTTCTTAGTTCTTCTAATTCCACCGGTGCCATCCTATAGACTGATTTTGATATGGGTATTGTGCCCTGTACCAAGTCAATATTGAATTCTATTTCTTTGGTTGGGGATAAACAAGGAAGATCTTCTAGAAACACATTAGGAAATTCCCTCACTATCGGTACTCTTTCCATCTTAATTTCTTCATTGGCTTCAATATATATAGTTGCCAATACACTTTTTCCCCGCATCTCATAAGTAGGCAATCTAGTGGGTTTCTACACTTCTAACTTGTATTCAAAATATCCATCCCCTAGTATATTAAACTACACCACCATGTTGTGACAGTCAATGGTGGCCTGATATTTTGACTGCCAAAATAATGTCAAATTCTATCACCTTCAATACCAAGAGATCCATTAGCATCACCCTACCATGTATTTCTATTTTCACTCCTTTATATATACTACTTATTCTTCATCCTACTCCCAAGGGAGTACTAACAACCAGATAATTATTCATGTTTTCAACATTCAAAGCACATGCACATACAAAACTCTCACACACAGGACACAAATGCACCGTTATTGGACATCACATATGCATTGTAGGAGTGTACTGAAAGCATACTTGTAATGTTGTCTATGTTAGGGATATCCTGGTGTTGCTGTCGGTAAATGGAAAGCACTTTGATAGGAACTCTTTGTCTAGGACCTCTTGCTTGTGGTTTACCTCCCTGTCATCTCACTAGAGGTGTAGCTGGCTGTTGAACTGGCCTTATCTGATTTTTCATTTGTCCCTAAGGATAGTTGACTACCTTATGTCCCATTTGGTTACACACATGATAGAAAATTATGAGAATTGACCTCTCAGTGCAATACCTGCTAATATGCCCAGTCTTCCCACAAGAGAAACATGCCCCATCTGGCTATCTGCACTCTCTTAACTCATAAGGCCCATAACATTTAGGACATTTAACATTTGGGCTTGTTGCAGTGAGTGCAAAGGCACTTATTTGATCTGGAGAGGAGGGGCTACATCACTCGATGTTCTATTATGCAACATATGATGTCTTTTACCACCGTTTTATCCCATTCCACTAGAGGCAAGTCTTTTTCCCAAATCTATTGCTGCTCTACGACTCCTTTGTTCTTCAATGATCTTCTTATTCTGCTCAAGGTACTTCGCTTTGTTAACCATTTTAGCATATATATTTAGCTGAAAGGCCCCCATTACAATTATAGGCTGAAGTCCAATCCTCTCAAGAACCTCCTAGTTCGAAACCTATCATCATTACGTATATTTTTGGGAAGAAACCGAATGAGGCGATTTAGCTCTGCCTCATACTCTTGAACTATTTGGTTTCCTTGTTCACAGTTGTAGTATTCATTCTCCATCCTATCTTTGGAGTTGTTGAGGAAGTATCTCTAATAAAATAGGCTCCTTAAATACAGCCCAGTTCATGCATTCCCCTACAAGTCTAAGAACTAAGGTCCACCATTTTGTTGCAGTTCCCTTCAACATGAATGTAGCATAATTTACCTTCCTATCTTCTGGTATTTAGAAGGCAACAAATATCTTCTCAATTTCTTGTACCTAATCCTTAGCTTCGTTTGGGTCATCCACTCTAGGGTTAGATTCCTTAGCTACTCTTATGAACCTATCAAAGCTGATGGGCTCATTGGCATTTCTGTGCTGTGGGACATTAGGGGCTTGGTGTTGTTGTGCTAATAGTCCCACCAAGTGGTTCATAGTATGTAGTAGTTGAACTATCTCTTCAGTCATCTAACCTCTTTCCCCTTGTGGCCATGGATTCGGAACTTTCTCCTTATTGAGGTTATCACATCTAGCACCCCTTCCGACTCTTAATCTAGTTATTCTTTTTAGAGGCATTATATTTAAGAAGAGACAACCGGATCTACTTGAGTTTATATTAGTCATGGTCAGTTTCATAATGTGTAAGTATATATACATATACCACTACACATGGGTCTACTCGTATATATAACTTAGCAGTTAGAAGAATGCAAGTAAAGTAATAATACAAGAAAATAATTACATAATTAAGTAAACATCCCATATTTTACCTACTCTCTTCATGTCTCACTATCTTACGGATCTAGTGCTTAACTCTTCTAAATATCATATCTTAGACTCTATTATTTAAAACTTATGTCTATTGATCATCACTTAGTTCTAAGGATCATTACCTAAGCTCTTCAAGATCAATGACCTATGCTCTATAGATCAAAACTTGAGTCATAAGGATCATTAACCTATTCTCTTTATATTCAAACTTAAGTCTCTAAAGATCATAAACCTAAGGTTCTAATACCACCTAAGCTGTAACGCTTAGAAACCTAGGTCGTGCTACTACTTATCACATGTCCTTATCTCACAAGAATATGTTAAGGCTTTGAATCAATTCTGATACATTTTGACTTGTAACTCTTATATAAAAACATTTCATACATCCCCAAAATTTCAAATAATTTCAAAAACCATATCAAATATCTAACGCAGTGGAAGTCTTTGAATGCTAAAATAACATTCTTCAAAAGATAATGTCAATTATAGTCAAATAACATAATTCTCCCAAATTTTAATCATCATAATAGTAATGGTAATCTTCATTTTCCTCTCTCAGTGTTTCACCCAAACCCAAGTTATCTTCTGAGTTATCATCTCCCTCAACACTTGCATCTAAAAATATTTCTTGAAGCGTGAGCTAATGCCCAATGCGTAAAACACAAACACACACGCATGAACAAACATGAACAAGTATCACACACATCATGCAGTACTTAAACACAGACAACCGTTTTATAATACAATTTATGTCCACAAGCAACAATAGGGTACTCATGACCCCCTTAACACATTGGAACATAATTTTGTGATGGGAACTTCTACTATGAGCCATATACCCATGATCCCTTAATCCTTAAACTTTGTTATGGAAACTACTACTACGGGCCCCACACCCATAGTATACTTAATCTTTGTGATAAGAATAGCCACTATAGGCCCCACACCTATATTCACTCAAAGCACTTAATCTTGGTAATGGGAACTGCCACTACGGGCCCCATACCCATGTCTATTTAATCCTCTTAACCAACATTCAGCCCAGATCATTTCCAAGAACAACTTTACTAGGGACAACGTCACACAAAGATCATTAAGGTGCTTCCTAGGAATCTACCACTACGGGTCCCTAGGCTGAGCCAAGCACATACAGCATACAACTTAATACTTAGGCTAATTCATTCAATTAAACCAATTTCAATACATATACTACCATAAATAAGCACAAAACAATACACAAGTTACACATACCTTGAATCTTAGCCTTAAGCACTTCCGGTCTTGAACTTAAGCTAAATTGAAATTTGTACACATCAACAAGCTCTTCTTAGTACTTAATTTCAGATTAATATCATCTCTTAATTCTATTCATTTAAATCTATAAGGCCTTACTAGCTATCTAGGTCGCGTGAAAATTAACTTAAATAGAAGTTAAATGGATATATAATTAAATTATATTTTATTCAACACGACCATGTTGGGAGCTATTTTGTTCACCATGGGCTAGAGCACAACTGTGTTAAGGGTCGTGTATCTTTTGGTGTAAAGTTTGGCTTCAACACGGTTGGAATATGGCCGTGTTGAGAGTCCATGTTTCTCTTGATTCAACACGGTTAAAACACGACCGTGTTAAGAGGCCGTGTATCTCTCGGTATAACCTTCAAACTCAACACAGTTGAAACACAATCGTGTTAGGAGACTATGTTACCCTTGACAATCTCCACAAACTCTTAATTCTTTATTCCAAATTCTCCTAAACTTGATTCTCTCTATTCTTAGGCTTAATTAAACCTCCAAAACATGTGATTACATATAAATTACAAGGATTTTCGTACTTACATCCAATTTCCTACAGTTTGAATCCTTAAACCTTTGAGTCCCTTCTCTGCTATGCCCTTCTCAAAACTTCGAATCCTGAAGTGCACACCATACTCATAAGTTTCGATTTCAATAATCGAAATTGAAATTTGTATAAGATTCCTTACCTCTCATATTTGAAATTAGGTTGCGCCTTTTTCCTTTCATCATCTTAGGATTTGTTCTAAGAGAGTCTCCCCTTCATTTGCTATTTTTACAGTGAGGGGTGAAAAAGAAGGAACATTAAGTCATTTGGGGTTAAATACTCCATCTCATGAAATGTCCAAATTGTCCCTCTAATTTTATAAAATTCTTGTCCTTGTCCTTTGCTCTTCGTGACAATATATATCTTAAAATAAATACAATTTTTCAGGTATTACAACAACCATGCCATTAATCTTTGTTTAAGTTAGTCAAATAGCACTCGAAGGCCAAATTAGTTAAGCTTTTTGAACTATTATATCTTTACTAGGCTTGTTTATCTAATTTACTAAGAAATTGAGAGTAATTTTTGTAAGCATTCTATAGTTTGTATTCTAATTTCTATTTAAGTATTTAGTAAATGAAAACAATAGTGAAATACGTTTTTGAGATAAAAACATGATAGTTATGATATATTTATTTTAAAATCTTTTAATTAATAAATGAGTTCATTCCAAATACAAGGATGCAAATGAATGAGACGGATTTTAGGACAAGTTTTGTAAAATATGAATTCGTAGCAATATCCTATTAGGTATCGCGAATCTTGTCTTAAAGTGTACATGATTTTTTATTGCATTCCTAAAGCCTACCTGTTAAGCTAACGAAAAACCCCCAACTGCCAAATTAATTAATATAATTTTATTAAAATGCTTTTGAATTTATATATTAATGATTCTTAAAATCAAGCAAAAAAGAAGTACTAAAACTTATTAAATGAACAATATTACAAGCAGAAACTTATAATGTTATTTATTTTATAAGTAACATATAGTGTAATTTATTATCAAAATTGATGATAAGTTTGATAATAAAGTTTACATTATTTATTTGTAAATGTCAAATTAGATAGCAAATAATATTTAGCGAATTCGAATTCACTATCAGGTATTATTGTGAGATTTTCTAATCATGTGAAATTCTTCAATTACAACAAGAAGCATGGTCGGCATTAGAGTGAACTTGAGTTGATGGGGCTCTGTTATTGAATGACTATCCAAGTTCGCAATTGATATAACAAGAGTAGTTATACCCGAGGTAAAAGTTACAACTAAATAACTACTATACAAGTAAAAATGTGATATATTTACATAATTTAATCTGCTATATAATTTATATACACAGCTTTACAATTACAAAATCCAATCCAAAACCTATAGGGCTTCAGCTTACCTTAAACCTATTTCAAACTCCATAGCATATTACTTTACAAATAAATATCGGGTTAGGACAAATTGTATATCTTATAAGAGCACAATCACTTGAATCCTTATCCATTTATGATACAAGCTTATAAACAAGTCTATTTTATGGTTTAGGTTTCAAATACAATTAATAAATAAATTATATTATTATTTGAAGTTTTTTAAATCTGAACCTATTAAAACCTAGACACGAAATATAATCCTTCAATAGGATTTACCAGCCCTAGGATCCAGGACTTTATAATTGAGGGAAATATTTCTTCTTTTTTTCCTTTTTTTTTTTAAAAGAACCTAATTTATCATTCAACATTTTAGTGACATAAGTAACTTTTTTTTTTCCAATTGTAGCATGTTACTAAGAATATTATAACTAAGATTGTAAATGAGTTGAGTTGAGAAAAGTTTTTTACAGCTTAAGTTTGACTCATTAAAAAAATTATTGAACTTGAGCCAAGTCACGCTTTTATGAAGCTTGAAAATTACAGGCACAATCTCAAGCTCGGCTCATTTAGATCAACGGGCTCGAGTTCATTTATCTAAACGAACTCGAACTTGTGCTTGTTGAAATAAATGAATTTGTTCACGAGCTTGTTTACAAGTTTACTTATTAATAATACAAATGAAAGTCTATTCATAAACCTATTTATGAATTAATTCGTTAATAATATAAATAAGAACATGCTTGAAAGTCCATCATGTTAATAATATAAAGAAGAGTCTACTCATGAAATTGTTTATAAGTCAATTTATTAATAATATAAACAAGTCACTTGCAAATTTATGAGTCAAACTGGTTAATATCATAAACAAACTTGCTCTTAAGTCAACTCACAAACTTAAATAAGAGATCGAGTTTGAGTTCAATTAGTTTAAATAAACTAATTTTATTTTAAATTTAAATTCAACTCATTTACTATCTGAGTTCGAATAGCTAGCTTATTTGCAATCATAATGTACAGAAAGGGAGGGAAAGAATGAGAAACGTGGATTACCACTAGCCATAAATATTGTTGACATACGTGCTGCACGTGCAAAACCGGCCGACGGGCACCATGAATAGTCGGTTTTCGAGCAACTAACTCTAATTATAATTTTCTTGGCCAAAGCCTGTTATTTTCTTGTCTAGTCAATTGAAATTTCATCAAGATTAATATTTTGGCCAAAGCCTGTTATTTTCTTGACTAGTCGATTGAAATTTCATCAAGATTAATATACTCTCATTTTTAGAAAGAGTTTAGTTATAAATCGTTTGAAGGTAGTTTATAATTCTTTGAAAACCTGTTAACTAGAAGAAGAGGAAGTGTGAAATCCAAATAATGGAGCACAGGCGATCTCTCTTCTTACATTTTTATCACTTTTTTTTTTTCCTTTTTGTTTCATGATAAGTATTTGCAACTTAATCTAGAGATCATTCATCAGTGTTTATTTATGTTATTAAGCTACATATTATATTCTATCAAATAAATCAGATTTGAGGGTTAAAAAAATGCGCACGTTAACAGAAGCATATGGGCCCTGTGGCCCATAAAATGACCAACAGTATGGATAGTTGGTCTTCCTGTCCTAAGTAAGCCCACATTACAATTTCACTATGCCTAGGTCATTGTTCCAACTAAAGGTTTTTCAAAAATGGGTCTTGTGAAGTATCTATGTTTATGAACCTTTTATTACACTACGGAATAATTCGGTAAGCTTGTTAAAGAAAAAAAAAAATCAAAGTTATATGATGAGGACACTATCAATAAGGGAAAAGGGTAAGTTTAATACTAATCTTTTTGCTAATACTAATGCTTTTCATTTACACGAATGGGATTTGATTCTTTCTAAAAGTTTGTATGTCAGCCCATTTTATGGATTCGGCCTTTCCTAAGCATGGTGTGTGGCGCCATTTATAGTGCCATGCTGCTCTAGAAAGTGTTAATGTTGGATAATGTTTCATGTTTAGCACACTAACTAAAAGTCGTCAGTCTAACTGTACGTGTCCCTATCAATAAGATACAAGCTCAAACATTGAATGGGTTTAGTAAGTATTCAAGTCGAAACATATGGAATGAGGTGCCCATTATTTATTGGGGTTTTAAAATATCATATGGTCCATTAGAAGAATTTCCAATATAAGTTCAATCCACGTAACTTTATTAGAATACTATACTATTCTATAGTATGAGTGCTGTGCTTTAATAGGTTCATGCATGCCAAATTTATCAAAGAAAAATTTGTCCATTGGACGAAAAAAAAGTCGTATATGTGTATAACATTTTGAAACAATAAGATGGATAATGGTTATTGTGATATTAAAGTAAATGAGATATATTAAGTTTAGTAATATGTTTTAAAATATTAAAAAAAAAAAAAAAGAAGGAAAGGAAAGAAAACCTATCTTCTTAGGTAAGATAATATGTTATTGGACATAGAAACCTAATAACAAACTTTAAGAGATTAATGGGATTCTAAAAATCTTAAGCAATAGGATTGCTTGTGAGATCGGGTTCTTAACTTGTTAACTTGTTTTCATGAACGATGGAATCGAAATATTAACAAATTGAAACGGTATTCCTTGAAAGCAAAGAAGGTAAGAGTTTTGTGATAATAAGGAAAGGACCTCATGAGCCGGTTATATTTCCTTCTCAAGAGGAATCGAACCATCAATTTGCTAAAGATTGTTTTGAATTATATCATGATTCAATTAACGATTTATATTTTTTAAAAAAATCATATAAAATGAAGGATTGAATCGACTCGAATTGCCACTAGCACTTACCCTTAACCCTCCTCTCCCCTAACTTAACAACCACACATATCAGATACCTAGTCGGTTAGGAATCGGCTTACCTTTGCAAATGTAATTAATGTGACCATTGAGGCCAAGGAAATTGATTATTTTGAAAAGAAAAATCCAAGACTATTGACTAGAGTTTCGAGTCGATCACACGACTGGCCTGTGGTGCACGGTTTGGGCTTCTCACTTAAATTTTAGCTATTGCCTCTGGGCAAAACCATATAAGCATAGCGTGGCCTACTGTCTGAGAACAGGCCTTTTTTCCCATAGTGCATACGGTCCAGGATGGCAGGTCCATTTTCTGTCTCCAGTAAGCCCTATATATACTGAAGTGTTGACACTGAAGATCGACGGAGAAGCTGTTTCCGGCGAGCAAAAAGCATTTTTAATGTTGTTCGTGACGGAGAAATATTACCTTCGAACAGGTTGCTACGTAATTTGAGACGAGTTAATCTTTGAATACTGCAAACTTGATCGGAACCTCGCCGAAGAACTAATTATTTCAAACTCGGAACATAACTCATCAGACTCAGTCGCAATCACCAAGTTCACTCCCGGTAAAACCGGTAGCCTAACGATAAAACTGTTCGTCGAAACATCGATCTCTTCAAGTTTTGAGTTTTTTACAGAGGTTGACTGGTAACCTAACGACAGAACTATAGTCGAACATCCTCAAGAAAGTCAAATTAAGGTTTTAACCGAGGCTTTCAGGAATTTTCTGCTGTTTCTTCGTCTTCTTAGTTTTTCTGCTTTCTCTCTTTTTCTTTTTTGATTTTTTTTTAATTTTATTAATGATTTTTATTTATATTATTTATTAACTCATTTAATAATATTTTAATTAGTAAGAAATTGTCACACGTTCCTATCAATCATCGACGTAAAATTAACAAATACAATCAATTGTTTATCAAATATAAAAATAAAGTTCTTTTTTTTTATAATTTTCCCTTAAATTTATTCAAATCTATTTTTAAAATTATAACTTATTATATTCATCTTCTATCTCAAATAGGTCATTATTTTTATTTTACTCCCTCTTTCTCAAAGAACAACTAATTATAAACATTATATAACATTCATAAGTTATGCTATCACATATTAATAACATGTTTGGTTCGTGAAATGGAATAAAGTAGGAATAAAATTATAATTTTTAAGAATAAAGAAGTAATATCGATTCTTTATAACTCTTTTAAGATTTTATAAATAGATATAAAAGTATGTTAAAAAATTAAAAAATAACTATTCTCTTGATCCTATAAAAAAATTTCAGTTCTTTATTTTGAAATGAGAATAATTTCATAGATGCGCTATGTTAACCAAATATAAGAATAAATTTATAAGGAATGGATTGCTATTCAATTCCACATTTGTAAAGCAAATTAAATATGTCATGAGAATATGTTGAATATCTTTGAGGTTATTCATATTATTCTTGACAAAAAAAAAATATTACCGAAGGAATATGTTCTCAATGAGTGAAGCAAATGTTACTCTTAATGCTATAATGTTCTTTGAATTTGTGCTTATTTTGCACGTGAAGAGGAATGTTATAGGAATTACTCACGATCCTTATCAAGCCTTGCAATGAAAATCTCAAAATATATTAAATTCAATATCCTTAGTATCAGCAACAAAAGCTTTACTTGAAGAAATGAGACAATCAAGATAGAATGATTTTATTAAAGAGGTTATAACATTTTTTGAGAAGTAGATACCGTTGTTCATGAATTAAATTCTCAATTACTTCTCACAGGGGTTGACGACATCAATGTAACAATCTATTAATAGAAGAATTTTATCGAAGTAAGGTGTTTTATGCAATATGATGGATCTTCTTACTCTTAATTCACCTCTTTGATCCAAGTAAAAATTTTAAGAAGTTGAATGTTGATTGGATAGGCAAATAAAAAATAATTTAATTTTTTAATTAAAATAAAAATTAATTAAAAAAAACTATTAGCCTAATTCTTAATAGTTTTTATCTCATTTTATAGATAACTTAAAATAGGTTTATGTTTATTTATAAATAACCACGTCAAAGTGGAATTATCATTTTATTAATATGAAACAAAAGTATAAAAAAGAAAATCAAAGTATAAAAGTTAATTTTTATCTGTTATTATTAAATAATGAAAACTCCCTTTTAACTAAACATGTTTTTGTGGTGTATTTATTTCTTGTGTTCTTAATGATAATACATTAAGTATTGTGAATGTAAATTAATTTCTTCTTATTCATATGATTGTAGTTTAAATTTTTTATTTAATGATTTTTGTATATTTTTTATTTCTTCTTTATTTTATTTTATTGATCCAATGAACCCTCAAGATCCACGTATAAGTTTAAAACCGGTCGTATCAAATCGATCCCAAACCAAATCGTGACCATGTCTAGATGGCTCTTCAATCTAACCTTTAATCCCGCATCCGCTACTGTGCATTTTGTTATCAATCCATGTAACTAAAAAAAAAAATCCATTTTGGAAACTGTGTACTTTGAAGATACAAGCCTCATGGTGGTCCAAAGTTTAATTGAAAATTTTAAGGATCTTAAAGATTTTTTTTTTTTCTTTTCTGGAAAAAAAAATTGACTTGACTCGTTCTTTGCATTTATCATCCGCCACAACAGTTCCTTCGTTTTCCTTTCGTCAAGATAAAAGCATGGGTTTATCATTTTTTTCTCTTTTTCATCTTCCGTGGATCTTTTTCCTTTTTTCTCTTTTTCTTGTCGATGTCTTTTTCAATTATTTTTTGCATTTTACTTAATTAATTTATATAATAATATTACATTTATTAAAGTAATTAATGCTGATATGTTGGTATTGAAACTTAATTTCAAAATATGGATAATGTATTTGTAAAAAAAAAAAAAAAATCACAAGCAACTTGTTTGCGAATTGTAATTTTTCTTTTAATATAATTTTTTTCTATAAGACCTATTTTCATAGCATGTGTTATATAAACATTGTGAACGAAATTAAAATCTTCAATCTTGTTTCGCAAACTCAAATTCAGGTATGTTTGATTGTGTAAATGAGGAGTCTAAATGAGCCAAAATCTACTCATCACGATCCATTCGTGGTTTCCTCAAATTTTATTTAAACTTTAGTGAACTATAGTCAAGTAAAGCATGAGCCATTCGAGTACTTTATAAAATAGACATCAATTTTAATAATATTCTACTTGATGATATTATATTCGGATTGAATTTGAGTCTATCTTTAAAATAAATGATCAAGTTTGAGTCAATTGAGTTAGAGTATAGATAATATTTTACTTAGAAAGAAAAATATTTTTTTTTAAAAGAAAACAAACTTAAACAAGCTAAATTAATTTTGAGCTCTAAGTTTTTCCGGTATAATTTCAAATTAAATTTAAATTTTAAACTCAAGCTTTGAATTTTGACTTAACTTGTTTATTAATGTGAGATGAGCCCTCAAACCAATTAAATCATGATGATTTTACACTCACGTTTCAATTTGGAAATAGTGTTAGCCAAAACTTATAACCTTGGCTTCTAGATGCTGATGTGCATTATTTCAAGGGCTTCTAGAGGTTTAACGTCTGCATCCCCCTGGTGTCTGCATTATTGCTGGAACTTTCTACATCCCACCATTTTGACAAGGGACTTGACTATATGGTAATTTGAAGAGGACGGGCTGATTTAATATTTCTTTACATAAATCTCATTCAACCAAGGTGGGTCTTAAATTCAAATATATCTTAGTAGGAAAATTTCGAATTCCATTTTGCCGTTAACTTTTCCATGTCTGAAACGAGGGGTTTTATTCTGTGTTTGGGATCAGGAAAAGTGGGTGGAAGGAATGAGGACGAGAAAATGGGGGAAAATCTTATAATTAATTCTTCTGTTTGCGTGAAAGGAAAAATAGATGGAAAGGGAAACTGGAGAAATTTTTTTACTTGGGGCCACAATAAAATTTTCCCGAGAAAATACTGAAAATTATTTATTTATCATTTATTTTATCTACTAAAACATGCCATTCTATTATTTTTATGAATATTTTGATAATCGTATATTATATTCTATTTTATTTTATATAACAATTAAGATTCTCTTCATTTTCCATTCCTATATTATCCAAACATATTACAAGAAATTTATTTCTTTCATAATTCTTTGTCTTTACATTCTTTTATACTATATTCTTTCATTCCTAAATCATTTCCTTCTCCCAGACACAGTGTTAGGGTTTAAAGATTTTTTTCCTCTCTACTGTCTCTGTTATTGTAACTGATATTTTGATTAGCCATCAATGCTGCTTTAAGCATGCCGATGGAAACTAGAAATCTCACTAAGATTTGATGTGTCACCTAAGGTAATAATTTCAGTTTGTCCAGAAAATGGAAAGGGAAGTTTCATAACAAACCCATTCTTTTACATATATCACGAGACGGTCTTTAATAAAAACCATATATATATATATATACACACACATAGGAATGATTATTATAATCGTTCTATCAATAGAATAAAATATGTTAGATTCAACCTCATCTATTCCTTATTAATATATAGTTGGCAAAAAAAAAAAAAAAAAACACTTTACACGTTAGTCGTTATTGCAACTTACCCAAAAAAATGTTTTTAATGTTAGATTATCGAAAAATCTCTGTATTAAATGTTTGATCTTTAAATAAGACAATATTATCTACCGTACCTTATCCCCAAGAAAATAACGAAGAAAGGATTGTTAATTACGGTAGAGGTAAATTAGTTATACACTATTACCTTGGCTTGGCTGTAATGTAAAAAGTCCACAACCCCTCCAAGTTGTCAAGACCGAGCACTGATTCGGTGCTTATGGTCACAATGCGCGCAGTGGACCACGAGAAATCTTTTTCTTCGAGAAGGTCAACTTTAGCACACCGAGTTTACAAGGAAAGAATTTTTAGGAAAAGACTGAAAAGGGGAAGGAAAGTATTATTGTTATTATTATTACTAGTTACCACTACTGAAATTACTATATGAAGACCTATATAATTTACTTATCAAACTTGTCAGGAGATAAAAGCAGAAAGCCTTTTTGAATAACTGTAACTGCAGCAATCAACTTTACCGCAATCAGGGACCCATATGGATCTCTTCCCACATCACCGGGTCGGTTCCGGATGAGAACCGGCTGACAATAAAGAAAATAATAATAATACTAATTTAGTTACTAGAACTAGATACACATGCAATGGGACAAACGAAATTCAAACGAAGCTGTTGCTGTTGCTATTGTTGTTGTGGTCCCCACTCTCTCCCTTTTTTATTTTCTCCTCCCATGCTCAACACGCCACCAACTTTGTCTCTCTCTCATTTATATTCCCCAACAGCTCAAACCCACTACCCCCAAACAATACAATTCATTCTCTCCCCACCCTAAAAACATCTCTCTCTCTCGACGAGCTCATCTCCATTAGTGTCACCCAATGAGTTCATGCTACGCCCGGCACCTGGGGATTGATACCATCCCCCTCCTCCTCCTTGTACTCTATCTCCTTTCAGTTACACTCCCCTCCACGTCCGCTCAGAACTCCGACGATCCCAATGACCCGTACAACGGCTATGCGCGGTTCAACCCCTCTATGGCTGTCATCATAGTGGTGCTCATCGCTGCCCTATTCTTCATGGGTTTTTTTTCCATCTACATCCGCCACTGCTCCAACACGTCTGGCGGTTCCACCACCATCCGTGCGACGACTGGAGGTGGCGTGGGGAGGTCTCGCCGCGGGTCCCGTGGGCTCGATGCGTCTGTCATCGAGACGTTCCCTACTTTTGTTTATTCCACGGTCAAAGGGCTCAAGATTGGAAAAGGCACGTTGGAGTGTGCTGTGTGTTTAAATGAGTTTGAGGACCATGAAACGTTGCGTTTATTGCCTAAATGTGACCATGTGTTCCATCCCGATTGTATCGACGCGTGGCTTGAGTCGCACGTAACATGCCCCGTGTGTCGCGCTAATTTAGTCCCCCAGGCCGGAGAGCCTGTGCCGCAAGTCCCCGGTTTAGGGACTGAACCAGAGTCCAACTCGGATCAGGAATTGGGATTCCAAGATGCGGAAGAACAACAGTGTGGACCAGATAATGAACGGGGATCACGAGGAAGAACCGATCTTAATAATGAGACTTTGAATCGAAGTGGAACACGTGGTTCCCGGTCGAACCGGATGCGTTGGTTTCCTTTCCCACGATCTCATTCGACTGGACATTCCCTTGTCCAGCCGGGTGAAAACAAGGAGCGGTTCACCTTAAGATTGCCCGCTGAGGTGAGGGAGCAAGTAGTGAACCGGAAGCTGAACCGGGCTGTAAGTCTGGTTGTTTTACCTAGAGAAGGAAGCTCGAGAAAAGGGTATCGAACCGGTGGAGATGGGAGCAGTAGAGGTAAAAGTATTAGACGGTTTGACCGATCGGACCGGTCAGCTAAATCAGACCGGTGGGTGTTTAATATGATGCCACCGTTTCTGTCACGAGCATTGTCGTTTCAATCGCCGAGGGTAGCGGCTCGCGATGGTGAAGGGACGTCGATGGCTCAGCCGGGCGGATCAGAGGCGGTCACTTCCAATGAACCGACTCGCCTGCCGGTGTAATCTAAGGAAACCGGTTCTATGTTATTAGCCAGACGAAAACTAGGATAGTTGTGGGCTAAGAGAGAAATACTAGGATAGTTTTCCCAGTAAAATCTATATGTCAAATGGTCCTCCTGTCCCGTAACTTGTAAATTGATTTAATTCTTTTATTTTCTACGATTTTCTTTCTTTCTTTTTTTAATATATTGGAGAGCCAATAGGGGAAGCGAAAAGTATGACTTGGAAAAAAATAAAATAGCCATGAAAAATCAAGTTGATCATGATTTTTCGAAACCTTTGTTCGATATATATATATTTTTTATTTTTTTCAGTTTTTATCCGTGCATTTGTACAAAAGTTGGAAGACTATGACCCATGTTTTATATGCAATATATAATAAATTTTTATTAATATCTATCCATTATTTATACATATAAATGTAATGTTAAATAAAATTTTGTTATTAATATTTTTCATCTTTCGATAAATAAGTATCAATAAAATATTTATTTTATTAGTTCTTATCCATTCTCCAATTTTTCAATGTTTATATAGTGTTTTTCAATATTAATATGACATAATAACACAAACACAATTTGATATTAGAAATAGAATTATAAAAATAAATATTTAATTTAAGGTATGACATGACAAGAAAGGTTATAAACATATATAAATACGGTTATGCTATATATATATAAATTATTTGAGATCTTTAATCCATTTTACATACCTTACAATTCCACGTAAAACAAAATACAAACGCATCTACTGGCTAATACATTATATAATTTTATCTCGGATCGGAAAGTTTCTGACACATGGCAGAATTTTTATATTAAATGGTCGGCAAATGGATAAACCCTTGGGATGTTTTCTAAGCTTTATTCATATTATGGAAAATAATGAATAGTTATTTTTATTTTCATGAATTATTTTTTAATAATTTTTTTTTTTATCTTCATAAATACCTCTATATTAAAAACACCATCATCACTACATCATTTATATAAATATAATAAATATTTCTTACTAGAAATATAATAGATATTTTATTTTTATTATTAATTAATTTTTTATTTTTTTATTAATATCAATTAAATAATATAATAAAAATGTAATATTTATTATTGAGTTATATTTGTTCTTAATTTTATATTGTGAAATAAACCGGCTGATGAAAGATCCTCCGGACCTAGTACACACGGTCGAAAATAGCAAATCCATTGTCCTTTTAGTCAGCCCTAGTCTTTCCCGTTTCATTAAAGGGTGTGATCACATTTATTCACAGGGAGAGACAGCAGAAACCAAGGGGTTAAGGCACTTCCCGTGACTTGAAACGACGGTTATTAGTCGCAAAGTCTATCAACCATTAATTATAACGGCGTAGGTTGTAAAACTATAAATATGAAAGATTTAGGAAAACTACACCTACAAGTTGTAAAAATTAGGCAAATTAAGGGATTTACCCTTGAAATGACTACATACATGAATTGATTAATTAATGTAATGAAATGAAAGGTTTCAATATTTAGATGATAGATGGAATAATATGAAATCTTATTCTTTCATGCACGAAGTAAAAATTAGGTAAAATATTAATAAGAGAGATTGTATATAAAAATAAATGTAGCCTTCATTAAACTTTTGACATATAGCATATTAGATTGCCTACGTAATCCCCTTCTTTCATATACAAATTTAAAAAAATTCTATGTGTTAAAAAGTTAATAGATGATATATTTAAAATTAATTAGTATTATTTGTTATCTTCTTCCATACACAAATTTTAAAACATTTTATGTGTTAAAAAGTTAATATTTAAAATCAATTAGTACTAACTGATACATGTATTTTTTTTTTCCTGTAAAAATTATATATAAGCATTGCAATGATATCAAGGGATAATTTCCTACGATAATAAGATGGAAATTCTGCTTATCCTTATCTAAATAATCATGTTTCAACTTCCATCTAAGTTTTTATATTAAGGATAAGAATAGTTAGTATCCATAAAGAGTAAGAACATTTTCTAATTTCCTTTAAAGCATACCTCTTCTGACATACATCTAAATATGAGCGCTTAGCGCATTAAAAGAGGAAAAAAATTATCCAATCTCCACTTTCTATTGCTTTGCTGTTTTAGTATAAAAAGAGTCACACAAATTGTAGCAAGTGTCTCTTACTGTATTATCTTTTTCGTGTTTCACTTACCTAATTTCCAACAACTTGATGGAGGAATTACTTTCACCTATATTTGCTTAAGATTGACAATTCGTGCTACCGTATTATATTTCATACTCGTGTCTGAACGGATTCATGTCTAAAAAATCTCAACTTATAACACGATTTATTTATTAATCATGTATAAAAGTCAAACTCATGATCCAATTTGTTTAATAAGCATATATCATGTCTAAGTTGAACCTATTTATCAATTAAAAAAAGTTAAAATAAATTTATAAAATACTTATATATGTAAAGCAAAAAGCCTAATAATAAAATTAAGAAAAAGTATATTTTAATCATCAATATTTACTTACTTTTTCTATTTTAGTCCTTAACCTTTTTATTTTTCTATTTGAGTCATCAATGTTTTCAAAAACTTATAAAAATAAATTTCCATCAAATCTATTAAGCTTTTCATCTATACGTGGTACGTGCTAACTTCAAATCAATTCACAATAATTAAAATAAAAAAATGATAAAAGTAAATAGATTTATTTAAATAATATAATAAACAATAATATTAACTATATATAATGATATAACATAATGAAAAATAATTAATAATTAAAATTAAGAAAATGGGCTAGAAAAATTTGTGTGTACCCTAATCAACTTCCTTAACTAGTTTAAGACTAATTAAAAGCTAATACATACTTAAGGTGAATAAAAAATTTGACATATTTAATGAAAATTTTATTTTTATAAAGTTTTCAAAATGTTGAAGATTAAAATAGAAAAAAAAAATCTGACTCAAACAGAAAAGTAGGTAAATATTGATAAATAAGAGTATAATTCTTCCTAAAATTAATTTCTACAAATACTAATGACATAAGACCTTAAAAGTTAATTTGAAATTACAATCAAAATAATAGTTTTAATAAAATCTCATCAAATATAACAAATATAAAAATTCACTAGTTTCATACCATAATTAAATTAACCTAAATTTATGACCCAACATTTTTTATCAGATCTTTAATAGAGATGGTTTAAGAATCTATACATGAAAAGAATGATATTAGTGAAAGAGTATGCAATTGAAAATTTTATAAAAATAGTTTAATTTACTATTTTCGTCTCTATAGAACCATTCTTCTGTTTATAATAGAGTTTCTATAATTTATAACTTCAATAAGCTACAATATTGATAAAGGATTTGTCCTCTAGTACTATCCAAATTTTGAAGTTACCGTAAATATCGATATGCTTAAGATATTATGTGCTATTTTTGTGACTTGAGGATATAAAAATTAATTGGTTTTCTAATAACTCAATACATCTAATTTAACCATTGTATATCGCTTCTAATCTAAACATAACTCTACTTTAGATTTGGTAGTACCCTAAAACGCTTATTATAGGTTTACGAACCAATTGAACCTAGCGCTCAACAAATATTTTAAAACAAGAGAAATACTGATAATGTATTAAAACCAAAGTTAAGATTATTGATATGAATTATAAAGATCATTTGAAGTTAAAGAGAAGGAGAAGAAGAGATTAGCTTACCTTTATCATGGTTACCAATATTATTAAGTACAACTCTTCGGGTATGATGACATAGTTCTTTCTAAATAACCAAAAAATGAGAAAGAAATGTTTACCTAAAAAAAATTGAATTTATCCGAAGGGAAAAAGAAGAAGAAGAAGAATGATGGAGAGAAATAAAATAACTAAGAAGAAGAGAGAGAGAGATATGATGTATTGTTGATGTGGTGTAGAAAGACCATAAAAACCTAAGTGACAAAATCAATAATGGATAAGAATAAAAAATTAAAAAAAAACGAAATATATATATCATTAATATTAAACAGGTTTGTGTGTCAAATCCATGACCTATTTACAAGATTTATTTAATAAACGAGTTCGTAAACAGGTATGAGAGATGGATACAAATCTGAATACAAATTTTATTATATTTAAATGAATCTAACCTAATTGTATCTCATATTGATTTTTTTTTCTTTTTATATATATTTACAAACTTTTTTATTTTGTATTATATTATATTGTGTTTGGATTTCACATATCTTACCCAAATAACAAAATCATCCCCCATCAATCCATGGATAATTATAAAGATTGATCCAACCCTTTTTTTTTTTTTTTTGCCTAAAGATTCAAATACAAACAATTACTAACTTTGCATGTCACCAACATGTAGTAAAAGACGAACCCCGACAATGTTGTACAGCATGTCACGTACCATACTTTTTGTTTTTATTAACCGATTTTTACTCGAGTGTCCCGACCTTGATGTTAAGCTTTTCCGAGTTGCTAGTACATCTCCTCGTTACTACATTATCTTTAAAAGTTTTTCATCTCCTTTTTCTCCTATGAAAGCACATGAAAAGTACAACACAAAGTTTTCCTACGATCTTCAATTCTTGGGAGATTGTCCCAAAGCCGTGTTTGACTTGAATGTTTTCATCGGAATAACTTGATAAGTAGTTGAAGCTATTAGCAAGGTATATAGTACGACTTTACTTCTATTTTCTTCATTTTTATATTGAGCTCTTGAAGTTTCACGGAAACAAGAATAAGTCGCTAAATATTTATTAAAATAATTTGGTCAAAATATATATTCTGTCGTGTGAACACGTAAATTCCATCAAAATCTTTGGATCACTAGTGACCTCAGATGATGCGTACAGTCCAACTCTTAAATCAATACAATATTTGTATTAAAAGATTAGTGTAATGTTTGTTTTACTTCGTCCATCTTCTGAGTGATTTCCTTTCTCGATATTTTAATAATTTAGATACCTAAGACTAGTTTAATTAATTATATGTTCTGTTCAACTTTGAATAGGTCACGGGTCCACTCCCTCAAGTGAATTGCTTTTCAAGCATTGAATAATTTTGGATTTTATTCGTTAACATTACGTTGTTTTAGTTGTATCTGCCGATTAATAATATCATTTTCCTCGTTAAACGGCGTAGGAAATTCATGTCAAAAGTGCTATCAAGAAAAGAAGTTGAAGGTTGTATCATTTGAGTTAGAGATCCAACCAATATGTGGGAAAAGGATAAAGGACATCAGCTATAATAATTTCATGTTTTCATTTTTATTAGAGGAGAAATCTATTAAAATAATACTTTTTTTTTAAATCACGACATAGAATATTCAAAAAAATTATTCAAAAAATAGGTTTTAAAGTCACAAGTTGAAAACGCAAGTTCAGTTGAACCAATTTTGACAAAACTACAAACAATTAGCTTGTAATTTGTAATAAAGGTGCCAACCTTATTTGCGTTTTCAATGAATTACTTTGACAATTTTTTTTCTCCCAACATCCCCCAGTATCCAATAATTTCATCAAATTTCCCCAATCGTCCAATAATTTCATTTAATCTTGCAAACTTATAAAAATTATTATAAAGTGACACTGTAAATTTGCACAATGTCATAACATGTGAACTTGAATATGAAAAAAAAAATTAAATGTAATTCTTCATAATTTACTATTTTTATTAAAATACCAGTAGTTGTTATTAGTTTGTAGTGTATTAGATATATGTAAATATTGTTATAAGTAACATGTGAAGAAGATCAAGATTATACACAATAAAAATTATGCAATATTTTTTAGTGTAAAATTTTGGTTTATTATTTAAATCATTTCAAAAAAAATTATAATTAATGGTTAATTTATTATTAATTAATCATTAAAAAATTAATTAGTAAAAATTTTATATTATTTGTAAATGTAATATAATGGGTTATTATTTAAATTGTTGTAAAATTAATTTGTTGTTAATTAATCATTAAAAAATTAATTAATAAAAATTTTGTATTGATTGTAATGTAATAGCTTGGTTTATTATTTAAATTATCATAAAATTAGTTTATTATTAATTAATTATTAATAAATCCTTAAAAATTTAATAAATAAAAATTTTGTATTAATTATAGATGTAATATCTTAGCTTATTATTTAAATTGTTGTAAAATTAATTTTTTGATAATTAATCGTTAATTTTTTAATTAATTGTTAATTTGTTATTAATTAATCATTAAAAAATTAATTAGTAAATTTTTCATATTAATTGTAAATGTAATATCTTGGTTTATTATTTAAAATATTGTAAAATTATTTTGATATTAATGCTAACATGTGTTTTTTTTTTTTTTTTGTTCTTAATAGATAGAGCTTGGACCCTTCGATCGTTTTATTTTGACACAGCAGAAAGGATATTAATCACAGGCCACCTAGGATAAAGAGATAAGCGACATTTAACTTATTGATTACTTTATATTCCATTGCCACTAGCACAACATTCCACTTCTTAAATTTTAAGGTCAATCATGGCTGGTCAATCGATGATGTGAAGTATCACTTCGTTGCAACGAGAACATCATCCCCGTAGATTCTCAAATGGAATCATTCTTGTAGTTGGTGGGATTCAAAAGTACGAGCCACCTACTATTCATATAGCTGGATTAGAATATGATAACTATCCTGATTGAGTAGTGAAGGCTAAAGATGCACACACTTTACATGCCGATTGGAGTGTTCACTATCACCTTGTAGGATGTTGAGGTCCAAGTAGGCTTCTCAGTCAATGGTCAGGTAGTGACAAAGAGTAATTCCTTAGATTGGGTTGCAATACGTGAGAGATTGCTAGGGGTGAAGCTGAAGTCTATTTGGGGGGGGGGGGTGGGGTGGAGGAGGGGGTGCTACATTGGCATAATGTGGCTTTATGATATGTATTAGGTCCTTCCAACCCACACCAATGGAGAGCAAGTGCAACGCTATACACGTTCATATGTATTACAGTTGCTTGGGGGATATCTTTGTCGATAAATCCAACTCTCTCGTCCACAGCATATTTTTTGCTCTATTGGAGCATTTTAATGTGACAAGGACATATAGTTGGGGGTCCACGTGTCTGGCCTCGTTGTATTGCCAACTTTATGTTGCATCATCCCCGTCGACTCACGAGATTAGAGGGACTATGATACTCTTACAAGTTTAGGCTTAGGATCGATTTCCACACATAGTGCCCCTCAACCGACACAAACAATTATAGAGGTTAGAGGTCCCTTAGTCACATGTTAGAAGACGCACTTAGACACTCAACATCACTCGATTCATGTAATTGCCACATATTAGGATGCTCTCAATAGCTGGAACGATGAGCAGGTATTTTTTCAACCATTTTTTATTTTTCCATTTCATCATATTCATCATTATCAATAAATCTTACTTACTACCTTTTAAGCTTAGTGGGAGTCATATGTTGGCAACTTGATTCATATTTTACCACCATTTTGTAGAGTAAGCAAACATATTTAGACTGCTTAAGTGTCACTTATATGTTTCCGTATAGTCGAATGACATTAACCCAACCATGTTGCTAGGCAGTTTAAGAGGTTTCAACATATTCCACAGCATGCGAACACATAGTTAAAGCTCCATCATATCAATCTGCATGGGAGGGTTGATGTGGATTGATCAGTGTAGCATGCACCGTACTTATCCTTATAAGAAGAGCATCTGACCTGATTGGTGTACATGGAGAGCTCTTATGGCATGCATCAGGAATACAAGAAGTGGTATAGATCTATCATTTTTCGATATATAGGACGCATAGGAGTAGTTCTTAGACATTTGGTAAGTACAATATCAACACTAGCTAGATGATTCATTGCATATTCATTACTTATTCAATTTATGATCCATCGTAACATGCAAACTGATACATTAAGACAAATTCACCTATCATCGAATCATGACATGGTTGCTACTTTAACTGATTATGGTCTTGAATTTATGCATGACTACGGGGGGTAACGCTGAACCCACAAGCTCATCGGTAACATGGTGCGGAGGTTGAGGCAAAGGTACAACCTGCTAACATGTGGCAACAACAACCAATTCTTGCGCACCATAGGACCGCAAGACTAAAGATGTAAACGGGTCGAGTTTGAGATGGGTTTATTGAAACCCGAACCCGACCCGGTAAAGAATGTATATGCCTAAAACCTGCTTTTGACTCGATAGGGTTTTTTTTTTTTTTAACTCGACCCAATTAACAAATGACGTGACCCGAACCCGACCCAAATAGCGATTAAATCTTTTTTTTCCTATTTCAACTTATTTTTATATGTTATTTCTTTAATTTATTATTAATCTATTTGTGATGAGAAGAAGAGAGAAATTAAATATAAAAATATACTGATTAAAAATATAAAAATAATGAAATAAAATATATCGATCATAAATTATAATATTAACTTATTATTATTTTTTAAAATAGGGTCAGGTTTTCCCATTGAGTTTTTTTCTAGATCTCGTAACCCAACCCTAAACCATATCGGGTTTTATTCTGTCCCTAAACCGGTTTTTATCAGGTCAGTTGGGGTAGGTACCCTATTGCAACCCACCCTAATTGCATCCCTATGCAAGACGTCGATGACCCCAAAACCGAGCTAAGACACAAGAATATCCAATACAAGGCTAACAGTTTCCACTGGATTTTGATGTAATATACAATAACTCAACTCCAATGCCTTGCACATTTGTCACATCACACCATCATTCCATCCATGGTCTTATCCCTACACTAGTTGCTCCGTAGAAAAGACGCTTTGGTAAACAACCAATATATCATAGTAAATCTTCATAGCGTGTTACATATTGGAGTCTAATGCCCCCTAGCACCATTCAACACAGGAGTTATAGGCTACTCCTTCTCCACATTTAAGGTTGTCAAGAGAGCCTACAAGTACATTTTCTCTGCTAGTAAGATAATTCACTAGGAGAAGGAATAATAGGGGATATGATATTATTTTTTCTTATTTGTTTTATATGTTAATATTTCATCAAAATTTGTGATTGATGTAAATTAATATTTGAAATTGATAAATTTAATAACATTGTCTAATAAATTATTTTTTTCCTATTTTCATGTTTATGCTTTCACATTTTTTAAAATAATTTTTTCTAAGATTTTTTATAATTCTTTTTACAAAATTTATTTATGATTTTTTTCTATCATTTTTCATAAAAAAAATCCAATAATAAGTTTTCTCAAATTATTTTTTTAAATAAATTAAAAGTTCACATACAAATAGCAAAAAAAAATCATAATTTTAAAAATTATAAAGATTGATTTAAAATTTATTGAAAAAAAATTTAGCAAATTATTAAAGGCACGGACTTGGGCCATGCCTTTAGTTTTGCCAAAACTAGTTTAAGTAAAGGCACATTCTGAATTCGTGACTTAAAAACTATTTTTGAAATAATTTTTCTAAATACACTATTTCGTAAATTTAAAAAAGAAATAGTATTATTTTAGTAAATTTCTCTTTATTAGAGAGTATGAATTTCATTTAATGAAGCATAGTACTTTTAAAGCAAATTAATAGAAGATCAAAAAATTCAATCTAAAAACGAACACATTGATGGGTTATACTAGAAAGATTTCTCGTACAATAATGAAATAAAATGGAAGATTCTAGAATAAAAAAAAAATCCCATATAGGGATAAAAAAAAAAGGGACAAAGCAATTGAAAACTAGATTAAAAGCTAAAACTCTTACATAATTTTTATTTTATTAATGGATGGATGACTACAAATATATATATTTGAGTCAAGACATAGTCTAATTATAGTAGTCATGCAACATAAAGAGCAGAGCCAAGATATGATGGTCAACACCTTTAGGTTTTATTTGATGAAGAGTCTAAGGTGAAAGAGTAAACATTACCAAAGAAGTAAACATCACAAATTGATCAATTACGTAACGTTTAACCGTCACTAATAAATTATTATTTGTAACATTTAAACATTACCCAACTATAGCATAAATATACCAAAATTGGTTAAAATGTTACAAAATATATATTATTTGATAACATTTAAACGTAACAAAAGAGAAAGTATATACATTTTCAATGCTCTTACTTATTATTAATAAAAATATTTGTAACATTTAAACATTATCAAAACATGTCAATTGTGACGTTTTAATGTTACTAAATCAAAAAATAAAAACATTTAAATGTTTCAAGAAATGATTTTAATGTTACATCAATGCTACTTAAAATCTTATATGTGATCATATGATCCTACAACAAAGAAATATATGATTACAAAATACTATAGACCAAATAGATAACATTTACAAATAAAAGTATATTTTGACCAATGCATATACACTTATTTTGATATAACAAATTTAAAGGTAATATAATAAAAATATTCATATAACATTCTCTTGAACACTTTTCTAAAGTGTGTAAAAGTTTCAAGAAAACATGCAATTCATAGTCATAATCATATCTTAATTAATGTAGGCCAAATTTGATGTAAGGATCTAATTTATTTATTATATATCAAGCACTTTATTTTATCATGATTAAAAATCTAAATATGATTGAATAATTTCTTTATTTGTAATATATAAATAAGCAATCGATACAGTTATCCATATTCAACTTTTTTTGTTCAAACTAAACTGGCTTGTTTTTTTTTTTTTTTTGGGATATCATCAAAAACCATATTCATAGAAGTAAAATTAATACAACAAAACAAGTCACTTTCTTCTAGAAAAAACAAAAGAAGGGCTCTTCTAGAAAAAAGAAAAGAAGGGAGGACAAAAGTAAGTCACTAGATTCATATTGCACGTTACCACTAAATTATTAATATTAAAACAATTAAGATTTTAAAAGGAATAAATGCCTTAAGGCCCAGCTTTGAAATTGTGTGTCCTTTACCTGCATTTTGTCAAAGTATAAACTAGTAAAAGCAGCGATAAATTTTCAAAACATTGAATTCAATTCCCGTAATTTTCATTAACTCTATAATCCAATGTATATATAAATGCAAATGATACAATGAGCCAATCATTGATACTAAAATGGATATGTTCTATTTAAAAAATTAATTGTAACATGTGTAAATGCATCGTGAAATATCCATTTTTAGGCATATACTTGGACAAAGCAACATGCTACAAGCATGTGGTTACCTATTGTGTATTGTTCTTTGAAAACAAATGCACCATAAACCACCTGACACTAACAACTCCTAAAATAAAGAAAACATTAATTACAACTTGCAAGCACCTATATTGTACAACAAGGTTCAAGATAATAACAAATAACAATTTTCATAACCATACTAAAAGATAGTACACTATTAACCTTATGAAAGAAAGTAGATCTAATATATCAATAAATCGGAAGAAATGAGCAAAAAAGTGAAGGATATGATTATTGATGAACTTACACCTCCGTATTGCTTTAGAGAAGACATATTAGTGTCCCTATTCACTGAAGCATGTTGCTCTAAACTCACCATTTTGATACTCAATCATGTTCTTGACACCAAGTGTTTGTCCAAATAAGATGTTGAAGAGATTAAGTGACAAATATACAAATAAGATATATAACAAACATGAATTATATATTCACAAAACTACCAAAGATTAGATTCAAATTAGATATTAAAAAAAAAAAACAGAGAGAGAGAAAGAGAAACAAATAGGTTCATTTATGATTCTAATAGGACGAATGGATATGTGGATTGGATGGAACATATGCTTTATTAAACTGAAAGTATGTAATTGAGGATGTATTAGTCATTAAAAATTATTTTTCATTAAAATAATGGTACTTTGATAAAAATCAAGGAAATAACTTTTTCGATAATAAAATAAGGCACCAATGTGGCAGGTCTATTAAGAAAATAATTTTAATGTTTTCAACAGGCATAAATTATGTTGTTGATGGTTAAAAGAAATTCTTGTCTAACCAATGCTCCATGATCCTAACATTTTGGGACATTAAATCCGTAGGACTCAAAAGAAAAAACGGTAGATATTATTAAATTAAAAACCTAAAATGCTTTGCCTGTAGTGCCATGAAATTCATAGGACTCAAAGAAAAAGTGGAGGATACTTTTAATCAAAATACTTTGCCTACAACAAGCGAGGTGTACACAAAATATAATCAAAAAAATATTGGAGACCATGGCTATATAGATGTGATCCTCCCAACTCAAAAAGACATGCACTACATCATACACCAGGCCACCGTGCCTTGATTGAACTTCAAAGAAAATAAGTACTTTTGTTACTAAAATTCACAAGAAATAAAGATTTCCATTCTCTGTAATGAATATAATTTCTGTAAATTATAAACAATAACAGGGGGCAAGGTGAGAATAGGAACAATGTAGGGTATAGTCAAGTTCCTCCTAATCTTGAGTACGTCAGTAATGCACAGTAAGTGTATCTTTAGGTGTGTTCAAAGAGTACCCTAGCTACAATGCAACTATTCCTTTCTTCATTTAAAAAAATAATGAACTCAATTTGGAAATTCCCTCAACATGGAGATAACTAAAGTCGATCAACATGGATATATATACCTTCCATGAAAATCCACAACTTGTCAGCCGAGAGTGAAAGCTCCAATGGAAAAGATTATTCCATTGTTCCTAACCATGATATTTTAAATTCATGGGTCTTAAACAAGACACTCAATACTGGAAAAATCTCACCTTATGCTTATGGAAAAAATGAAAAAGGAAAAAAATTATATTTTATCTAAGCATGGAACATGTTTTAACAGATCACCACAGGAGTATAATTGATCAAGCATAGATGCAATAGAGTCCGGCTTTAGAAATCAAAAATCATCACTAGTATAAAGTGATATACTAGAAAAAAGGGATTTAGAGGGTGGTGGTGGGGTGGGTTTGTGTGCGGAGGTTGGAGTGGGTTGGCAGCATAAGAATAAATCTAACAATACAAGTCAAGAAGGAATGTGTAAACAGAAAACAAGTGATAGAAGTTCATAGTTGAGAGAATACATATTGTTGAAAATAAGAGTATGCACAACTACTACAACGAAGTTAGTAGCATATATATAAAAGAAGAGATAAAAAAAAAAAGGAAAAAAAATAGTATAGGGGTTCTCCATTAATAGAGCACAGGGAATTGATTAAAAGCCTTCAATATCATCTAAGCAATTTTGACTAGCCTTCTATCTTATGAATCCAAGTTAAAAGGATAGCATAAAAGCCAACCAAGTAAACAAAGGTTCTCCTTTTGTTACATAAGCATGTTCTTTCATTAAGATAAAGAACAAAGAAAAAAAAAAAAAACTACTTGAGAACAAGATATATGAAATCAAACAACTAGTTCTCATAAGATTTTGGACGACACAAATATAATTAACAATAGCAGCTACAAATAGATACAAAAAGCGAAGTAAGAAATACATTCAATGCTCTACTATAAATTATTAAGCTTAGACAACTTCTCTGCTAATATTTGAGTATCAAAACCCTAATTACTTCTACTATTATCCAAGAAGAAAGAGAGAGAGAAAAAACCTAATTTCTTCAATTCAAAACATATTCGTTTTTTAACTCAACTATCTTATAATCTTGTTAAATGTTACTGTTGTGAAATTTTCCTTACATCTAAATGAACATTACTAAGTCATGGAAGGATTAATAACATTTAAAAAAAGTGCAAACATAACTGAAACTTAAAATTCTTGTAATGTTAAGATGCCCTAACTTTTCATTTGATCAATAACTACTCATAAATTGGCTAATGATTGATAGCTACATCATAATAAATAGACATAAATGCACTAGTTTAAGTTAGAATTAAAGAGCCAAATCACTTTAAATTTCGAATGTGTATGCTTCATTAAACCGCTGGAATGTCGCCACTTGACGGTGTAGGTCTAAAAGCAAACGAAAT
The DNA here is from genome assembly GCA_037954665.1 of Laguncularia racemosa. Taxonomy (NCBI): domain Eukaryota; kingdom Viridiplantae; phylum Streptophyta; class Magnoliopsida; order Myrtales; family Combretaceae; genus Laguncularia; species Laguncularia racemosa. Next base: position 1,160,547 of record JBBMOL010000056.1, read on the forward strand.
CAATGACAGTGACAATGCTTCAAAGGAAGTCTTGGAAATTACGGATGCACGTAAGAGCAAAGGTTTTTCGGAGTACACCATGTTCTTGTCACAGGCTTTCTAAGCAGCGAGAGCCAAAACAATGAAATTTTGGGCATCTGGAAGGAAAAAAACACCATCAAACACGTTGTCCAAAGCAAAAAACTTTGCTTAGAAACCTTTTATGGTTGGTTGTTATTGATATTGTAAGTTGTAACAATATCTTAATACTAATATTTTTCCTGACTTAAGATGAGAAAGTCTCCGAAAGACGTCTTAAAAAGATATATTACTTGATTATGAAATTGGATGCCAATTTTGTACAATAAAACTCCTATTTATACTTCTTACTCTATTCTAAATTTTTCTATCTAACTAAAGAGTAGTTACTAATTTCCTAACTAGATTTTCAATACAATTTTTATAAAACCAAGTATAGTGAACATAGCAAGTTAACATTGATAAAAAACTTTTAAGTTAAATGGTTAAAAAGACCCATTAATCAACCGTTAGTTTAACTATTAATTATCTTTGCACTGCAGCATTACACTCAATCCCATATTGGAGTAGTGTGTGCATGTACAATGTGTTTACTTAAAAGGTTAAATTTTTAAATGAGGTTTTGTCACCATAAGAGGTTTTGATAACATGGCAATTAAAATCACAAGTCAACAATGCAATTCTATGTGCTTGTAATTTTACAAAATTTTTCTTAACTAAAAAAAGATGTAAGATCATTTTGATGTATAATTTTAATAGAGTTATAAATTTACATACACGATCCTACAACATACCATTTTACAGATTATATATAATTTTATATGATTTTACCGATTTTATATATTCCAATTCTTAACAAAATTTCTTAATTTGACAACCTTATTGACAATAAATGCACTATCACCTTACTAGCTAATCAAAACAAGAAAAATCAAAGTTTGATATTTTACTTACATTTACTTATTTATTATTGTTTCTTTTTTTTTTCCCAACTAATTTGATATTTTAGAGGGAGGGAGAAAATAAACCAGCTCCATTCAATGGGAAAAGAGCAGTGATCATACAATTAGGTCATGAGGATCCTAACTCACATTCCTAATCAATTGGAAAAGTATATTATATACATGTAACTTAGAGTTCGGATCGTGACAGTTCCATTTTTCTCATTTATGTTTGTGGTTTGAACCAAATCACATTGCAATATCAGATCTCTTTTTTGCTTATCGTTCGAAGTACAAATTGATTCCATAGTTCTCTTGAAACATAAAATTAGGGTTTCATTTGATTTAAACTATAATTAGGTCATTAAATTTTTTTTTCATTGGTTATAAAAAGGAGGGTGAATAAAATTTAATCTATCTTTTTAAAAGATTTCAAACCACTATGCTAGAAAGGTCTTGACTATCTCAAAATTTAGTAAGTATTTATCAACTGAGATACTTTTTGTGGAAATAGCCATACAAATGAATGTGAACAAATGCATCAAACTAGTACATTATTCAGTGCGCATTTTCTAAATATATGTTTCAACTCTCATTTATGTCAAAAGCCAAGAAATTGATGATTAATAATGTGGCTACTAAATGCTAGAAATGGCTATAGGAGAATAAAGAGGTAATGCATTTATCATTTATCATTCGGAAGGATTACGATAACTTTAAAGAGTTAATTCTTTAACGAAAGGCAAAAGATTTTTTTTTCATTTTTTTTTTCAAAATAACTAGATTCCATTTTTCGCTTTTTGGCTTTCGCTTCAGCTCGAATTATAAAGTTCACTCAATTATTGCCAAATGAAGTAAAAAATATCTTCAACTCGGTTGTGATTTTGTTTGGCTAACGGTTCGATTCAGCTCAACTTTCATACCTTTTGAAAGTCGGAGTTGTTTAATTTTAGGATTTTGATAGAAAGACTAGGGTGATGTTCCATTTCACTTATGAAATCTTGAATGAAATTAAACATATTTATATATATATATAGAGAGAGAGAGAGAGCCATAAGAAAACAAAGTTACATGAAAAATTAGGATTTCAAATTGATTGGAATTGAGAAAAAAAGTGTGGGGGGTTTGGCTCGAGAGCAGAGTCACAGGAGTATTATATGTAAACACACTACACACGGCCTAATGAGAAAGTGACATGTATGAGGATGATCAAGGAGTGATTAAGACAGGAGGAGTAAGCAATCTCAGAAAAGGCCTAACTTTACGATAACAGGTATATGCTTTGTGAAATAAATGTAAGAATATGGCAATTCTAATCTTTTAAGAAAAATTCAGCAGAATAACAACACTTTTCCCCCCAAAATAAGTCTCCTTTTAGTAATGAGACATAGGATATTTATAGTGTTTGATCAAAAATCTCATCTACCGGATGATGATGGTGATCAACGGTTTCTAACAAATGAGGCTTCATAAGGGCCTTGTATGAGTCTAAGCTCACCAAAGGCCTTTAATGCGTATGTGTGTGTGTGTGTGTGTGTAAGTGTGTAGGTCTTATTTAAGAAAGGTTGGATCTAGCAGGCCAATCCAATAGATCCTACCCCAAGCCCACCATGCCAAGTCTCCTCTGATCATCTCAAGACATGGATTTCACTCTTTAGGTCCTGTCATATCGGCCCAAACAGTCAAATCCGTTAAAGTAATATGCCCCATTAAATTAATAGGCCTCAAACCCACGGTTCAGATTTAGCCCTCTACATTTTGCCCCATAACCAAAGTCCTTTGAATAAGGTCAAAAGGATTTGGGCATCATATAAGCCTTCGCCATGGCTAAGAAGTTGCTTGACACATATGTGCTTGTAAAATAGCTACACCACTGCCGTATGCGCTTACATAGTATGGAAGCTTAGTACCAGCGCTTGCGAAAAAATTTAAGTTTTTTTTTTTTGTTTGCAAACATGTAACACCATTTAATCGCACGCATCACTTTAGTTAATCGAGATTGCATCATTCCTAGATACCACAAAGCATAGAGTGAATGTTTAAATGGTAGCTTCTTTAATGATCAATAAACTTGGCTTGAAGTTTTTTTTTTTTTTTAAGATTGTGAATAATAAGATATAATTAAACACATTATGTGCACCCCCTTTATTATTATTATTTTTATTTTATTTTATTTTTATACAACAATAAGATAAAATGGTACCTTTCTAGAACAAGGCATAGGGGTAGAGTGATTCAAGTGTTCAACAATAATAACACATGGGGTACTGTGTAAAGATGAAGGGCCCCCAATTTGAATCCTTACTTCTCTCACTACAGCAGTCGTGCATTGTGCAGGTGCAGGTTTTTGGACTAGTGCTTGCTCCTCAGTTGCTACTTGATCATTAATGACAGGAGGGTTAGCTTGTTGAGGTGCTTAAGGAGCGCGCTACAACGTAGCATGTATGGGATTTGGCAAAGCCTCACCCAGACGCGCATTAGTAACGACATTTACAGCAAGCATGAATTGAGTCATCGTAGTAATGAAAAGGTCCATCTCCCTATTGTTCTCTTGGATTACTTACATAACTTGAGTATTATCAGGTGCATTTTTTGATGCAGTATTCACTTGGTTTGCATCACCAACAATGACAGGTGTGATTTGCTTGGTAGTTTCAACATTAGCCTCTAATTCTTGGTTATTCCCGTTAGTAGAGTTAGGTATTCTTCTCCTTGGAGGTGCAATATTGTCAACTTCCTTGAGTCCCCAATGGAGTCGCTAAAATAAATGTAAGGGGTTTGGCTCGAGAGCGGAGTCACGGGGGTGTTATGTGTAAACACACTATATGTGGCCTAACGAAAAAGTGACACGTATAAAAATTATCAGGGAGTGATTGAGACAGGAGGAGGAGTAAGCAGTTTCAAACAAGACGCGACTCTATGGTAACAAGTATATGCTTTGTGAAATAAAGGTGAGAATATGGTAATTCTATAGTGATCAACGGTTTTTAACAAATAAGGTCTTATAAGGATTTTGTATGTGTCTAGGCCCACCAAAGACCTTTAGTATGTGTATGTGTATAGGTTTTATTTAAAAAAAAGTTTAATTTGGCGGGTCAATCCAATAGATCATATTCCAAGCCCATCATGTCAAGTCTCCCTTGATCATCCCAAGACATGGATTTTACTTTTTAAGTCCTGTCACTTTAGCTCAAAAAATCAAATCTGTTAAAGTAATAAGTCCCATTAAAGTAATAGACCTCATACCTACAGTTCAAATTTAGCCTTCTACATAAAGCAACAAAATTAAGTCCAGTGTATTAAGCTCTCCTCTCTCCAAATCTCCCCACTTGACTTTGCAATTTTAATCCAGAATTGTAATATTAGCCTGTGTTAGATTAACAATTGTAATGTACATTGGCATAGAAGGTGGCATTTTGTTGATGCACCTGCACTGTTCTTAGTATACGTACCCAAACAAAAGGGCTTACGTAGCCTTGAGAGAATCTGATTCATATTTCTTGTGGCTTAAGACTGGAAACCCATATTATTATGGAATATTACAGTGAACGTTTTGGATGTAAAATTGGCACTTTAAGCATCCACATGAGGGAAAACTTTAGGGTGGATTAGATTTTATAGTTACAATCATAAACCCAAATATATCAACACTATTAATGCAATCAACGTTTAACTAGTAAATTTAGTCACATCTTTGAGTTTCGAAAGACAACCTCCATTCCTGGCTTGAATGGGACGCAAAGTTGAACTACTTCCCCTATTTTTCGATTCTTTGTCTAATGATTTTCCAGTCTCCCACTAAGTTGTTTACTTTCCAAAGACCTAGTAAAGAGTAGTCAGATGCTTCCTCAAGGGTTAGCCAGTCCATCACCTACTATGCCTTTCCGGCAAATGTTTGGTATTTATCCACTAAAATATATGTAAATTTTTAGAATGATTGAATTCTATTAATGGATATTTTGAGGTACTTCTTAAAGATTAAAAAGAAAAAACTTATTGGTTATATGTTTTGCAAAACAGCATATATGAAAAGATAGAAATTTTTTGTTCTTGATATCTTAGTAAGTGTTGGAACATTCATTATTTTCTTTCTTTGTTTTTCCTTTTTTAAAAAAGAAGAACTACCATAAATTATCACCAAGCAATCACGTTTCAAATAAATTTATATTTTTTTCACCATTAATTGATCCGAGTGGCATATAACTTATATTTAAGCCTTGTTCATCACATATTGCAAGTAGATTATGTCAAATATTGTGATGCACGTCTTGTATTTGGTGTTTATTTTTTTTTTTTTCCATTAGATGGGATTCATTATAGTAAACCTACCTTACAAGCTCGAAAATTACTTGACCATGCTGTTTTAGCATAAAATTGCAATGTTAGCTTGTGTTAGATTAAAAATTCCGATAGGAATACCCAACAGCCAACAACACTCATCATATGGAAAGATGCATTGTCTCCCCTCCGTAGAGAGAATATAAAGTGGCATTTTCTTAATGTAATCACGCGGTTCTTACGTTACCCTAGAAAGGATTGACGCAGTCTTGAGAGAATCTGATCCACATTTCTTTCGACTCATGAATGTGGAATATGATGGTCAACAAATTTGATTTAGAATGTCAACTTTTATGAATCAAATTGTAATATAAAAATTCTATTTTAAATTGGGTTTTTATATATACCATCGTAACTTTAATTGTAATCAATATTTTATTATATATTAAATGCTCATTATATATTATAACACAAAGTATAAAAGCTCGATCTATGCGAATATTTTTTAGGAGATTAGACCTACCTATGGACACATGGTGCCATCCAATTGATCCAACCACATCTTTAGTTTTCAAAGGGAACCTCCATTCTTGACTTTTATTCGACGCGAAGTTGGATTACCTTCCCTATATTTCGATTCTTTGTCAAACTTTCCAGCCTCTCACTAAGTTGGTTGAATTCCAAAGGCCCAACATAGAGTAGGCAGATGCTCCCGTCCGTCACCTACTACTCCTTTTCCACAAAAATGATTCGTATTTATCCATTGCTTAGTAATTAGATATTTAAATATTGTTAATAGATATTTTGGTTGTTTGTAAAAGATTACAAAATTTATTATAAAAAACATTAATTATGCACTTTATAAAATAACAAATATATGGAAAGATAAAATGTTTTTTTCTTAATTTTAATAGCACCTTTACTAAATTGTAGGTATCCAGTAATATTTTCCTTTGTCTTTTCATCAAAAAGAAATATATTGAAATATTTACGGAAATTGAATATGGGTACGTAGGCCTATCTATCATTAGTAGAATATACTTGATTTATCTATTAGATATACATTTTTATCTCTATAATATTTGTTTCGTTTAAAAGTATCTAAAAAAAAAAAAAAAACCATAGACGTGTTTTTGGTACTAAAAAGAATGTCATTGTAGGACAATTAATATTCTTAAATTGAGAGTGGTTGTGAAACGGACGGTTAGGTGGGCTAGCTTGAATTTAGTTTTCATCTCCTACTAGTATTTTCTCTTTACTAAGGATGATGGACTTCTTTCTCCTAAAAACATATGAACAACGATTCATTAGAACTTCTAGGTGATTTGAAATGCTTAGTGATGTGCAAAAGTGTATTAGAGGAATAAAAATATTACGCTATATTTGGAGTACTGCATAAGCTATCACATATAAACCCTTATGTGTCATATACTGTAAGTAGACATCTTGTTATGCACTTCTAGTCTTTAGTGTTTATATTTATTATTGAATTGAGTTGACTATTGAAACATATCTAAGTTTTCATATGTATTCATTCCACATAATTGTGTTTTATTCATTTATTTATTTTTTATATTTTACATACATGTGTTTACTTAGATGCTTAAAATACAAAAGCAGAGGGGAAAAGAAAAAAGATTTAAAAATGTTGAGGCTAGAGAAATAAGAGAGGAAAGATTTAAAACACGGACACACGAAAGGTAAAAGAAGAATAGACGCACACACACACATATATATAAAGTGAATAAGTAAAAAATAAATAAATGAATGTTTTTTTTTATATATAATTAACCCATTAAATTTCATGCATTCGTATGTTTAGGACACATTGATTATATTAAAGTATGCAAGATGGGTAATTAGAGATGGAAAAAGGAGGGTGGATTATGGGTTTTGCGAAGAAAGTAGGCAAGATAAATTTTTAGATTAGGGTATTTCTTATTGTCTAAAAATGATCATGAAAAGAATAGAGATCAACATGAATTCTCAAACTACTGTTTTGTTCCTACAAATCCAAACTACAAGAATAAATATGCTAATGTAATATTTACTTTTAGGGAAAAGATCTTAGTGTTGTTGGGGTACGGGATTGAAGGACGAGTAATGGAAGTAAATATGGTTGTTGATGGCTTGTCCATTTTTGTCCGGCAGGAAGAGGAGCCTTATTTTGTTTTCTTTGTGTCTCAATATGTATTAGGAACTTGGTAATATATGAATCTTGTATATTTATTATCTAAAAGTAGGCAGTAGAGCACTCCTTTGTCTAGGTAGGCTAGCCACGAAGATGAACGCATCGTAAGCAGTTTTAAGCTACCATTTTATGATATGTTTTCAATTTATCTATAATATGCCTTTTTTAAAAAAAAATCCAAATTTTGTGAATTTTAGTAATTTAATGTCTCAAATTTAGGAATATCCTGTGAACATCTCTAGTATAGTATATTTTAAAAAGTTTATAGCATCTTGTATTTGCTCTTTTAAGAAGTTTATAATTAAAATACTTAATTGCATATTGTTGTAATTGTAAAGTTACATAAGCTTGCCAACCCCATAATCCATATAATTAATATTCCAATAATGAAATAAGACTAATTCTCTGTCTCCTAATTAATATAATATATTCAACGATTCAGTCGAGAAGCATTTATAATATATTAATTGCTATTACTTGTCCAATCAAATTTTAAAAGTTGTAATATTTACATTGTGTTTAGTTAATTGGAATGAAATTATTATTCTATCTTTATTATTGTGGAATGATTATTCTTTTCTTTATTTTATAAAAAATTATATTATAAGATATACATATTTCATATAATATGAAATAAATTAGAAATTATGATTTATTTCCTTTATTGGAGGAATATTAAAATATTCTGTTATTACGAAAATGGGATATCATGACACCAATGTTCTAAAATAGAACTTAATAAACTACAAAGTCACTTAAAAATTACACATGACTTCCAATTTTGGAAAGATATTTTGATTTTTTTTTAAGTATGTTCTAAGATGAGATTCTATTATAAGTGAAATAAACTTAAAGAGATTTTCACTTGGGATGTGCCATGTTGAAGTCGCATCAATGTCTATTCTCTAAGGGAAAAGATGGATGGATGGATACTGCATGTACTTTGCCCTTTTTTCTCTAATTTAAAGTCAAAAAAGCCTGTTTATGCAGACCTTTGTCTTTTTTTAGGTTTAGGTTAGGTCCAAACTGTATCCTTACAGGGCCGGCCCAGGTCTTAAAGCCCACGAATTGTTTCACTGATTGGATCTGGATTAGACCCACCCGTGTGCATGTCTAGGAAGTAGGAATCCATCTTAAAAGCTGCTATTGGAAAAAAAAAAAAAATTAGGTTACACACTATGTAGTTCTTAGGAATTAGGAATAGAGTTAAGGAATTAAAAAAAAAATTAAAATGTTAATATAACAATTTAGGGAACTCATATTGGATGATCCAAGAAATTCCATTTGCCTTCTGTGCATGGCATGCTTTTCAACTCATATGGTTCTTAGATAGGCCCCCTTTCATTATAATGTCATGGGCATTACGGTCAAATAGTTATGGGCTAATAACTTTGTCTTGGATGCATTCGGTGTAACTTTTATAGATGAAAACGCTATGTTCCTCCATTGTGGTATACATCCTGCTCCTGATAATATCGGAAATTTTCACACCGTTGATATCTTAGGACATGTTTCCTTATTATATTTTATCTATGTCGATGTCTAATTGCGTCTGCTCAAAAGAACAACTATGTGCGAGATGGTTTATCAAACAACTTTTTTATAAAATACGAGTAATATAAAATGAAAAACATACACTATTTGTACCTTATGATATTACTCAATTACTTTGAACTAAATTGTTAATTAAATGAACTCGATATTCCCTTGAAGATGAAGAAGTACAACTAGTGAACTTCTATAAACTAGATGCAAAAACGTAATGATAACTTCCCAGCACAATTCTCTTCGAGCATCTAAATATTAGCCCCACAAATGAACAATTAAACGTATATTAACATCAACAATGGGAATATCAATCCTTTCTCTTAGAACATGGAATGGTATTATAATAAATATAACCAAGCTCTTCATTATACATTACCTTTTCCAGTATATGCTCCATTTGCATATATATTTCTTACTTCACTCTGTTATCTGGACTTTTCGAATTTTCTTGCCATGCCGTGATTGGAGCTGGAGCTTCAATTTCCCTTATTTTCAAAGATTCTAAATGTGTATGGCAAGGAAAAGTGAAGAATCCGAGTAACAAAGATTTTCAGTATCGGGTTTTGTTTGGGTATCTGAACTCTGAAATCCAAATTTTGGACTTAACAACAGAATGGATGCTGAAGGACCCACCTGCCATTTTGTATCTCAGTCCTAGAATCTCATGGCTTTGGAAGAATTTATCAAGGAGTAGTTCTTAACCAAGGGAATAAGGGATTGCACCACATCCATAATCAAAGGCCGGTAATCCGGTTCTTCTTGTACACAGACAGCAGCAATTGCAGCAACCTATGAATTCCACAATGTTTAGCATTTTCTCATTTCTTCAAGGACCCAAAATGTTAAAGTAATAATAAATCTAAAAGCCCACTGTATGAATAGGATCCATGTTTTTAGTTCAGTTGATTTTAGAGCTAAACTAACAAGATACTAGAGTAGAAGATTTTGAGTCGAATCTATGCATCCTCGATTCACTCCCATTTAGGTAAGTCATGTGCTTAATAGATTTCAACCATAAAGTCTCAATTTACGGCTAAACGGGAGTGTTAAGTAATAAATATGAAGTTTACATCAAATTTACAAGGTTAAAATTATGGATTAAATGATTGTGGAACTAAACTCATCGGAAATGAACAATAAAAACACGAGCTAGTTGTAATCATCATACTGTAGTAGGATACTAGCAATCATATTATATATACCTGAACTAACTCTTTCATCAAGTACTGGTCGTTTAGAGATGGATCTACCAGTTCCACTAGCATTTCTCTATTGGTCAATCTTGGAAGAGCCTGATAATCGTACAAGATAAAGAAAGTTGTTCAATTTACAGCTTGCTAAGAAGCATCATATGCAAATCGATCCAAGCTCATTATATGAAGTCACAGATAGATTGTAATCTTATAGAATGATATCTTATGCATTATCCTATTTGTTATACAAAAAGATTAGATTAAATTTCATTCGCTAACCCATGGGGCAAGAAGGACTTCTTCAGGGGACCGCTTGCTATCAACCGGTGCACGGCCGGTTAGTAGCTCCAAAAGCACCACACCATAGCTATAAACATCTGATTTTGTTGTAAGCTTTCCCGTTGATGCATATCTGCATTGCCAACATCAATGATGAAGAAATAATACCAAAGACAAACACACGATGCTCTAGTTGACATCATGGGACCAACTGGAATCATGGCCAAGGTCCTTTCTCTCTAAGCACATTTAACAAACTTCCACTTGAAAAATTCATCGAAAGATATGAAAATGATGTACCATCATCACTACCATTATTGTTTCCAAATACAAAATCCGTTTCACGAGCAAATTGATAGATGAAGACAGTGATAATGTGCTTCATGGGGACCTCTATAGCAATGCCCATGTGCGGGCCTATTTGGCAACGAATTTTCACTCATAACTGGTCAAATCATGACACTAGGGCAGCATCTTTCATTAGAACAACACACATAAGCAGAGCAAGACAGATGACACGATATAAGAAAAATAGCACGATACAATATCTTGTATCGCATTTGGTGCACACCATTTATGAAGAATAAAAAGGCTCATCGAAAGGGTTTTTTAGAATACTTTTATATTTGTTCAAGCGATAAGATATTTGTACCACATCTCAGATAGTATAAAATTTTTAAATTTTGTTATGTATGTCTATTGAAGGGCTTCTTGTCCATACTTCATCCATTTGGCAAATCAAATATATGATCTATAAGCGTGATAATGTACTTACTCGGGTGCCACATATCCCGAGGTCCCGAGAATCCTTGTCGAAGTCTGCCCATTGATCTTATCCGACCCCATCTTGGCCAAGCCAAAATCTGATACCTTAGCACAAAAATTCTGATCAAGTAGAATGTTGGTGCAATTAAAGTTCCGGTGAATGACAGGCGGCGCGGCCTGCTCATGTAGGAATTCGAGGGCCATGGCACAATCCAGAGCAATCCTTAATCTAGTCCCCCAATCCAGAGGCTTTTGTTGATCATTAAGGCAATGTAAGTGGTAATGAAGATTACCATTTGGCATAAATTCATAGACTAGGAGCCTATGGTTTTGGTCAGCACAATACCCCAAAAGCTCCACCAAATATGGAGAGTGCAAGCGGCTTAACAAATCAACCTGCATTATTGTGTCACTTTGTCTTATTACCATGTGCAGAGCTGATTATGATTGCATATAACTCAAAAATGCAGCCATATGAGAGTGCTTATTGGAACAAAATGTGGCAACCTATGTGCATGTGACAGAGATGTTTTTGGGTGATCAAGTCAACTTTTCCTTTTACAATATTGTCACTTTAGGAATTTGATGATGATGATGAGAGATTTAACATTATCTGAGGCTCATTTGACTTTGCAAACACCAGCAATTAAGGGCATTGACTTCACAGCTTAGGCAAATTAGCAAAACAACATTATTAAATTTGTCTTCTAGCTTCCTCATTTTTGTCCTTTTCAATGACTTTTCCTTATTTTAAATACAAGTTTATTTCGTCAACCTTTTGTCTGTATTTTACTTATATCAATTTGTGCCTTGCATTTCTCTAACACATGCTGTCACATTTTTCACCTCTATTTCAATGCTGTAATTATGGAAGCAAGATAGGAAGAACCTAGGGTTTCAACAAGCTAAACATATCTAATTAAGATAGGCTCAGAAAATATCAATCCTGATTATATTACATTCGTTGATTTATTTGTCAACCTAAGCTGTTTCTTTCGCTAGAGGATTTTTGATAGGTTTAGATCGAGAAAAACTAATTCTTTCATTCTTGGCATAGAAAAGAAAGAATATAAATTATAATATAATAAATAACAAGAAACAACGCTTTTATTCTAATTCAACCTATCTGATTGAGGACTAGCATATGGAAAGAAGCAACAAAACAGGGACTAGGTATCAAACAGAATAAGAAGACAAATAAGTTGACGTGAGCCACTACCTCAATCCTGAATGCACGCTCCACTTGCTTTCCTTTCCTATGCAACCTTTTGATTGCTGCTACAGTTCCATCACGCAACACTCCTCTGTAAATTACTCCGAATTCTCCATTGTTAATAACATTTGCCTCATTAAATCCATTTGTAGCAACTTCAAGCTCCCTGTATGTGAACACTTGCACTCCTTTGAGTCTCTTAGTTGCTATGAGCCCCACATTCGCGCTTTGAAGACATCCTCCCCTAACATCTGATCAGAAACCGAGTTGATAAGTTTCCATTCCAACCATAGAAAATATTATAAAACTACGCGCATCATCCGTCCATCGGTTGAATTACATTTAAGCCTTGTGTTGGTGAATTCCAAGGAATGAGATTAATCCAATTTGCACCTATTCCTATATGAGAGTTCAGGACAAATGTTAATATGATTAGCACTACAACTTTATCTAAAAGCTTAACTTATAGATATAGTGTGAGTTTTATATTCATTACTCAACACGCCTTCTAACTCGTGGTTAGGGACTTTAACTAAAAGTTCAAACCCAACTTTGATACTATTATATGATTAACACCACAACTATCTAATCTAAAGATTTAAACTTATAAATATAGTGTTAGCTTTATATTTATTACTTAATAGATGTAAGAGCTTAGATCACGAAACGTTCATTAGTCGCTCGCAATTCCCTAGAATCCTGTTCCTCTCTCCTACTAGTTGATAATATTCAAAAGAATCAGAAGCAACCAGTGATCTTTTTTAGATGCCTAATCCATATCCTCACTAAGCTGTCTGCTGTCAGAAAAAATAAGAGCAAACTGGATTTCACGAAATCCAATTCCTTGAAATTAACCATTACAATGTCTTAAGAGCGGATGATTTCGGCTAATTTAACCAATACTTACCAGGAGATGAATCGAAATTTGTAGTGCTATGGGGGGTGAAATTGCTACTGGAGCTGTTGATACTGTTGTTTCCTCTCCAGGAATGTCTGCATTTGGAATTCTTGAGTCTTCTAAGCAACACTATGATCAAGCATATTGCTAGTAGTATAATGACTGAAATAACCGATATGATGACTATAAAAAGTGCATTGGAAAGGGAGATTTTGCTATGGTGGTTTTGTAATTTAGAATGCGAATCATATATCTGATTGGTAATGTTGTCTGAAGCCATGGTGCTAGTGCTAGTACTAGCTTCCATGAGCATAACATAAAAATTAAAAAAAAAAAAAAGAGTATAGAAGGGAAATTCAGAAGGCCATTTGAGAGAGAGAGAGACTGGCAGAAATAATGAACGTTATATTTGGATGGTCCTAAGATTTCAGATTCAAAATGCCCAATATGGCTTACATGACATGCTTTTATTACGTACGAAAGACTTTACTATGTAATATGCTACGCGGTGACAAATAAAAAACTGAAATGCAAAAGCTTTTATAATGGAGTAAATTAATCCTGCTTTTTGCCTTTTCCCACTATTACATGATAAAGTATTTAATTGAAAGTGATGAATGGTTGTTTTTTTAGGATTTAAAAGTAAGAACTAATCATGCTATGTCATTCTTTTTCCATTTCATCCTCTCGCTTTCTTTCGCAAACACGCATAGTTAAAAGAGGTTGAAATGTACTTAGTTGTCCCTAGTGTTGGAGCATCCTAAGAATTGTCTCTGTCCATTTATCAGCAAAGTTTTGGAAGCTTTTCTTGCTCCATTTTGCATAATGGAAGATCCAACTCAACTTTGAAAATGACATTTCACTCCTTGGCTACGTTTTCATTTGTTGGCGCTGTCTATTTTTTTTTCTTCATATATATCCTTTTAGGATAAATAACAAATGCATTGCTTAAGTTTATCTTTGTACCAAGTGCTTTCAGAACTATTTTTTAATTAACGTTAAAATTTTAAATTTTTAGAAAAATTACTTTTGAATCCTATTTTACTATTTTATTTCTAGAAGAATAATTATAAAATGTTAGAGGAATTTTTTTCTTTTTGTTATTTTTTAAAAGGACAAACTGGTTATATGGGAAGAAAATAAAAATAAAAATAAGGCTTTAGTTACCAAATTTAGCAAAGAGGAAGCCTACGGATTAAAATGAGATGTCCTTCGTATAGTATATGGGGTAATGTCAATCCAAGCTGCATTATCTTATACATAGGCAAGAAAGGATAGATCGTAAATAAAATTCTTATTTTATTTTATCTAAATTTGGTAACTAAAGCCTTTTTTTATTTTTATTTTTCTCCCAATCGTGTAGCTTCGCATGTATTAAGAGCAATGCATATCCTTTTAGCATCAAAAGGTTTAGCTACTTTGTTGCGCCACCGTCACCATCATCACCAACACCAAAAAAAAATAAAAAATCCCTTAAAATTTTATTGCTAAAATTTCTGATCTTTTTATTTGTTTAGAAAGGTAGGATGTTAAATATGGGTATATCACCTCTTTCAGGAATGATTATAATAGCTAACTCTTGGGAGTAATTTTATTTTCTCGCTTGTTCTTAGTTATTTATTACTTATTTAATTTAACATATTAAGCATTTTTAGAGTCTTTTGAAATTTAATCTTCAAGGTAAAGATAGACAGTGTTGCATGCCAATGGGACAGCTTTAAATGGATAACTTGGCAATCGCTTGCCACCTCCTTGTAGAAGTAGAACAGCCTTAGAAGACCGCAAGTTAGCTAGCTAGCACTCCCATGTCGGCCAGCTCCAATCAATCGCCAATTGCTTTTTTTGCTCTAAATCGCTCAAAACTCTCTTTCAATTTTATGATCCTTATCATATATTGTATCAGTTTTTTAGATTTAGGATTTGAGTCAGGGTCCAATGGAGAGATACAATTCTATCACGATAATATTTTGTAAATTCGATTGAGAATGATAAAGGGCATTGACGAGTAATTGATGCAAGAGATGTATAGGTAATTTTACAGTAAATTTGAACTCGAAACTTTTAGGTTTAAATTATATATTTAAGATATCCTCAAGAGGAAGTGGTTCGGACTTTATTTTTGACACAATGAAAACCTTGGGATTTTAATTGATATGCCCATATTTCCGGACCCAGCAATGTGCATAGAATTCCAAAATCAACACTTTCATTTATGCAATAAAGACAAAGGTCAATTATTGACGCAGCGAGTTAGCGTAGAGAAGCAAGAGAATCACCCAACGAATGAATCTCACACACACACAATTACAAAGATGGTTGCGCACAACCCGTAATTGGAGGAAATTCTCTCACAAAACGTATTTCAAAGTATATAATAAAACATAACCCTAACATATCTGACAAAAGGGTATATATACTCCTACTTAAAATATCTAAAAAAAGGAAAATCTACGCGGACACGGTCGAAGGCACGGCCGTGCCTCTAAGCCGTGTGTGATTCTGTAAGTGTTCCTGAACTAATACACGGCCGTGTATGATTCTGTGAATGTTCCTGTTCGAGTACACGGCCGTGTTTCAGGCCGTGTGTAGATATCCTGCTCGCGACATGGCCGTGTTTCAGGCCGTGTGTAGCTACCCTGTTCCAGTACGTAAATGCCTTGTCCGAGTACACGGCCGTGTGTAGAGGCCGTGTGTGTCCGTGTCGCTTGTACCTCTATCATTCTCTCCCACCAAAGAAGAACTCGACCTCGAGTTCTCTGCAGGATATAACACCTCATCGTCAGGGAAGAAAGGAAAGATATCAGCGACGTTGAATGTCTTTGAAATGCCCATAGTGTTCGGTAAACCAACCACATAAGTATTATCATTGATTTTCTGCACAATCTGGTACGAACCATACTTCTTAGGTTGAAGCTTGCTGTATTTTCCAACAGGGAACCGCTCCTTGCGTAAGAATACCATAACCTGATCACCCACTGAAAACACTTGTCGTCTTCGATGCTTGTCAGCTGCAGCTTTGTACTTAGCATTAGATTGTTCAATTTTCGCCCGCATCTCAGCTGTAATGTTCTGCCAACTATCCGTTAGGTTCTTGGCTGCTGTGTGAAACTCAGTACCCCTTGGAAGCTTGATCAAATCCACAGCATGGTTAGGAGTATTGGTATAGACAATAGAGAATGGAGACTTGCCTGTTGTCGTGTGAACGGCACTATTATAAGCAAACTCCGCCTGAGCCAATGCCACATCCCATTGCTTAGGCTTCTCACCACAAATACTTCTAATTAGATTGCCCAAAGTTCGATTTGTAGCTTCTGTCTGACCATCCGTTTGTGGGTGAACCGTGCTGCTATAGTTTAGTGAGGAATCAAACAGCTGCCATAAGGTTCTCCAAAAGTGACTCAGGAATTTGATGTCTCTGTCTGAAGTGTCGAGTCTAATTTTTGAATTCCCATTCCTAATCCGATCTAAACTAAACCCTATGCTCATCTAATCTAGATCCTCGACTTGGGTTAGGAATTTCGTTTGATTTTTGGAGTCGCCACCCAACTGTTGTTGGGAAAAAGTGAATTAAGACTAAAGGAGCGAATTAGTCTTAATTTGGACTACTAGTCGTCGTTATTTCCTCTTCTCGTTTTTGTGAGAAGAGAATAAGGGAAAACCAGAGTTTCTAAGTCCGGAGGCTAACCTATTAAAACCTATACGGTTACCACCTAATCTCCTAGAACTGTTCATCTTCAGAAATGTGTTTCATTGTGTTTCTATTAATTTTTATTATGTCTTTGAATTTATTTCAAAAAAAGGATTTTTCATTTATTTTATGGGTTGACCCGAATGGGTGCCTATGTACCTGCTACTCAGGATCAAACAAGCCGTAGTTCGCTTTTCTGAAAATCTTTAGTGTGTTGGTGAATTTTAATTTTGAAATTTCTTTCGATTTATGTTCTTACCATTTTTGGGATTTTTCCTAAAACTCTAAGCCTAAGCTTGATTTCATTTTTGGAAAATGATTTTTGTAGGGAAAACATCAATTTTGATTTATTTGATGAAAATGATTTCTCTAAGTGCTAAAACTTATTTATTTATCTTTTTATGATTTTTTATGACTTTTTATGATTTTTTTGTTATTTTTGTGATTTCTGAGAATTTTTTGGGATTTTTGTGTTTTTTTTTTTTGGAATTTTTGTGATTTTTGGGAATTTTTGTTTATTATCTATCCTATTTGACATCTAAAATTTTATGATTTATTTTCCTAATTTTTTATTATTTTTCTATATTTTATTATTATTATTATTATTATTATTATTATTATTATTTATTATTATTTTTCTAACATTATTAAATTCTAGAAAAATCTAATTTTTACATTTTCCTATTTATTAAAAATAACACATAAATAAATAAATAAATAACTAAATAACAAATAATTAATTAATTAATTAATTCAGAATAAATAAATAAAATAAAAATAAAAAAATCCGGAAAATCCGACTTACCTGGATCCGGGTCGGTGCGCGGGTCGAGTCGGTCGGGTCGAATTGGGTCGGGTCGGATCGGTCGGACACGGCGGCGAGGTTGGCTCGTTCACGGCGTTCCGGTGGTCTTTTGCGGCGGGTGAAGCATCGAATCCTAGCTTCTTGAGGGTGCTGAATCCGATGGTGGTGGCGGTTTACTCCCAGAACGTCTCCTTGTGGTGGCTCAACTCCGATCGGCGGTTGCAACTTTGGGTTTCCTCCGATCTACACTCTTTTCTCTCTCTCTCACAATTCTGATCTCTCTCCTTGCTTCCTCATCTCCTCCTCTATTTATAGGCGCTTGAAACCGAGCTGGATAAGCTCGGATTTCCTCCGATTGAAGCTGATCGGATTTTCAGTTGAAAAACCAACTCCGATTCGTGCCCATCCAATGATTTGTTGCGATTTGATTTTAATTAGATAATGTTTATCTTATCTTTGTTGAAAATCTGTTGGATTTGTGCAAAAAAATCGAATCAAAACGGCTGAAATACGAATTTTTTCTTCACCGGCGATCTCGGGCTCGAGGTAGGAGACGATCACGCGCCCGGCGCGTGCGTTTCTTCCAGCCAATCAGATGCTGCCACGTGTCCTGAATAAGTCGAAAAATTGCAAAACGCAGAAACTGCTTCCTCCGCGATTCGAACGTCTGACCAAGCCGCCCCCCCCCCCCCCCCCCCCCCCCCCACCCCCCGCGCGCACTTAGCCATGGTCCGGACCAGCTGGGCTAGCCCACTTTCGCGATTTTATTTATTTCACAAATTACATATATGCAATGCGATTTTTCTATTTTTTTGTATTTTTTGAAATTTCAAAAATTTGTAAAAATTGTTTATTATTCATTATTGCTATTTCCGAAATCATTTTTCAAAATTGAAGTGTTTTCCTATTTATTTTTATTTTTTTGAATATTTTTATTATTTTATGCTAAATTAGGAAAAATTGAAAATTGATTATTATTGAAAATTATTGACTCCTAGGGCAAAAATGGGGTGTTTACATGAAGTAATGGACTTAGGCACCCCATGGAGGCGTACCACTTCTTTGAAGAACAGCTTGGCAATGACCTGAGCATCAGCAACCTTCCGACACGGGATAAAATGGGCCATCTTGGAAAACCTGTCAACCACAACAAAAACAGAGTCAACAACCCGTTGGATACGGGGTAATCCAAGGACAAAGTCCATGGACAAATCCTCCCATATGTTATCAGGAACATGGAGCGGAGTGTAAAGGCCAGTGTTTTGGGCCTGGCCTTTGGACGTCTGGCATGTATAACACCGTTGCACAATCCTCCCAACATCATGCCTCAAGTGTGGCCAGTAGTATCTATCACTGACTGCAGCAATAGTCTTATCCCTTCCCAGATGACCTGCTAATCCACCTCCATGCAAGTCATGGATCAACTTCTCCCTCAAAGAAGACTCTGGAATACACAGTTGATTTCCCCTCATTAAATACCCATCATAAATATGGAAGTCATTGCTAGGCTGTTTAGTTCGACACATCTCCCAAATATCCTTAAAATCATTGTCAGTCCCATATAGGTCTTTCATATATTCAAATCCCACCACTTCAGTATGAAGTGTCACCAGCAAGCTGGCTCGCCTACTCAAAGCATCTGCAACTTTATTGTATATTCCCGATTTATGTTTCAGCTTAAACGGGAACTTCTGCAAAAATTGTATCCATCTTGCATGCATATCTTTGCTAATCCTGGTCTGATTACTCAAGTGTTTAAGGGCATCACAATCAGAATATAGCACGAATTCTTTGCTCACTAGGTAATGTTCCCAGGTCCTCAAAGCACGCACAACTAAATAGAACTCTTTGTCATATGTGGACCAATTGCGCCTAGACTCGCATAACTTCTCACTAAAGAAGGCAAAGGGTCTCCTTTCCTGAGATAGTACCGCCCCTATTCCAACCCCACTTGCATCACAATCGACTTTAAACAACTTATCGAAGTCAGGTAATGTAAGAATTGGTGCATTACACAACTTTTCTTTCAGTAAGCCAAAACTACCTTCAGCTTCATCATTCCACTGGAACTTCCCTTTCTTCAGGCACTCAGTCATAGGTGCAGCAATGGTACTGAAATGCCGAATAAATCGTCTAAAGAAACTTGCCAACCCCAGGAAACTCCTCAACTCACTTACTATTTTAGGAATGGGCCATTCCCTAATAGCTCTTACCTTCTCATCATCCACAGTAATCCCATCACTACTAACAACAAAACCCAAAAATAGCAACCTCCTAGAGAGGAATACACACTTTTTCAAGTTCACAAATAGTTTGTTCTCCCTTAGAACCTTCAGCACTTCCCTCACATGATTAATGTGTTCCTCCTCAGTTTTGCTATAAATCAAGATATCGTCGAAGTAAACTACTACAAACTGATTAGAAAAGGGTTTAAGTACCTGATTCATTATACGCATGAAAGTGCTTGGGGCGTTGCTAAGGCCAAAGGGCATGACCATCCATTCATACAGGCCCTCTTTGGTTTTAAAGGTCGTCTTCCACTCATCCCTTAGTTGAATCCGAATACGATGGTAGCCACTTCTCAGATCGATCTTGGAGAAGAGCTTACCCCACTCAAACAATCTAACATGTCCTCCAACCTTGGTATTGGAAATTTGTAACCAATGGTAATTTTATTGATTGTCCTGCTGTCAACACACATACGCCAACTCCCATCTTTCTTTGGGGTTAACAAGGCGGGCACTGCGCAAGGACTCATGCTCTCCCTGATGAATCCCTTCTGGAGTAGTTCCTGCACCTTCCCCTGCAATATTTCTGTTTCTTTTGGACTCATTCTATAATGTGGAAGGTTAGGTAGACTAGCTCCTGGAATCAGATCAATGTGATGCTGGATATCCCTCATGGGAGGTAATCCATCAGGTAGCTCATCGGATGTTATTTCCTTAAACTCTTCCAATAGCTCCTTCACTCTATCAGGCAACTCCTGAGCACTACTCTGGCCTTCCCCCACTGTCATCACCTGGCGAACAATTAGCGCATGGACTGTCTGCGCCTCCTTAATTGCTTCCTCCATCTCCCTCTCAGATTGGGTGATAGTGAGGAAGGAACGCCCTTCCACTTTAGAAGCTTTAGGGCGGTGTGTCACTTTGAGAGGTAGAAGAGTGAACTTTACGCCATCCTTCTCTAGCCGGTAAACATTCTCCCTTCCTTCATGCTTGGCATCAACATCAAATTGCCAAGGCCTCCCAAATAGAAGATGGCATGCATCCATATCTACGATGTCACAATAAACCTCATCCCTATACTTCCCTATAGAGAAAGGTACCTTGCATCGCTCAGTGACTTCTATCTTTTCAGCTGCTTTAATCCATCCAATAGTGTATGGGTTCGGATGTTTTTCAGCCGGCAAGTTCAATACCCTCACCGTTTCTCTACCAACGATGTCCTTGCAACTCCCACTGTCCACAATCAAATCAAATACCCGACCATCAACAGTACATCTAGTGCGGAACAACTGATGTCTCTGGGTCTTCTCATCACACTTTGGTGCTAACATCAGTTTTCTGATGACGTATGTCTCCTCATCATCCCCATAGCTATCATCACCATTAAACTCATCTCCTCCATCCGGTTCACAACACACCTCATCATCCTCCCCTCTGTCAATAACATTGACCGGTCTCCTACTGGGGCACTCATTGGATCGATGGCCCGGTTGATTACACCTATAGCACTTTCCCATGACTGGTTTAGCATAGGGGTTGTTCTGTTTAGGTGCCTCCTTAGCCTCCATTAGCCTCCTGCTTACCACTCTATCATCTCTCTTCTCATTAACCCCACCCGGTACTTCCTAGACAGCCTTCCCTTTATCTGTACCTGCTGTATTGAATCCCTCACTCTTAAACCTTCTGTTACCCCCATCAAACCTATTGGTCTTCTCTTGTAGCATCATCTCTGCTCGAAAGGCCATGTTTTTCGCTTCACTGACATTGCATAAAACATGAACTCTTATCTTCTCCTTAATTTACAATCTCAGCCCATCCAGATATCTAGCCACCTGCTGCCCTTCACTCTCCCTGTATACTCATATACCGTCCTCTGACCCTGTCTACACTTCTGATACTGCTGAAATAATATTTGTTCGTAGTCAGGAGGTAGGAAATCCCTTTGAATCAATTGCTTCATTCTATACCACGCCTGCACTGGTTGCTTTCCTTCTCTATATCGCTTGTTCTGAAACCTCTCCCACCATGTCGAAGCCCCTCCTTTCAATCTACAAGCCACTAACTTCACCCTACGATCCTCCGGCACTTCCATATAATCAAAGAAATGGTCTACCTCTACCAGCCAATCTAATAAATCATCAATATTCAAATTACCGGTAAAAGAGGATATATCTACCTTTAATTTGAAATCGTTGGTATCTCCTTGATCATACCCATGGTGATTCCTGCGATATCCACCACCACCATATCCTCTCCGCTATGGTTGTTGATTCCCGATCAGCCAATCATCTTCCTCATCAGAATCCATGTCACACGCTTGGATTCTTTGATTTGCAGCGACAGGTCTGTTGATAAGAACGCCAAGAGCAAGATTTGCCCCGGGTCGTACCCTCCTAACGTCTCTATCTCTGTTCGTATTGGTTCCCATCGCGTCGAAACGCTCAACTAAATCATCAAAGCGCTGTTCGAAACGCCGGAGTCTCTGATCCATGGTGTCCAACACTACCCTTTGAGCCTGCACTTCGGCTCGCAGAGTTTCCATATCCCGAGCAACGTCCGGAACATGACCGCCTCCTGAACTACCATCACCTGACATCTCCACAGGAAATTTTTCTTGCTTTGATACCAACTGACGTAGCGAGTTAGCAGAGAGAAGCAAGAGAATCACTCAATGAATGAATCTCACACACACATAATTACAAAGATGGTTGTGCACAACCCGTAATTGGAGGAAATTCTCTCACGATACGTATTTCAAAGTATATAATAAAACGTAACCCTAACATGTATAACAAAAGGGTATATATACTCCTACTTAAAATATCTAAAAAAAGGAAAATCTACGCGGACACGGTCGAAGGCACGGCCGTGCCTCTAAGCCGTGTGTGATTCTGTAATTGTTCCTGAACTAATACACGGCCGTGTATCTAAGCCGTGTATGATTCTGTGAATGTTCCTGTTCGAGTACACGGCCGTGTTTCAGGCCGTGTGTAGCTACCCTGTTCCAGTACGTAAATGCCTTGTCCGAGTACACGGCCGTGTTTCTAGCCGTGTGTGTCCGTGTCGCTTGTACCTCCATCAATTATATATTGATTAATAGTGTAGTGTTTTCACAGCTTGGATGGTGGAGAGCTGGATTAATGTTATATTTCATATCGAATTCGTATTAGTATAATATTAAGATTATATAAAATTGAATATAAATCGTATATAATAAGTTTATATTATAATTATATTCGTTCATTTTAAAATTATTGAAATCGTGTCTTGCATATCTTATACCATATTTATTTCATGTTCCAACTTAGCAAAATTTTATTTCTATTCTTATCCAACATCAATTTAGAAAATCCCAGTCATAGGACTAAAACAATTGGACATCTTATTCCTCACTCTTGACTGAATGAAATATGTGGAAAAGAAAACCCCAAAACTGCCTAGGATCAGATCAGTTGGTCAGTCATTTTAGACATCTTTTGATTAATATTTAGGATTCGTTGTGAATACATGCGAGAGCAAAAGAATATACACGTTTTCTCACATTATGGGGTTTGGTGATACTGTCCATGCGTCACACTTAATCACTTTGCTTCTTTTGTTTTTTAAGTTATCCAAGTGTAAAAGTAGCCCTTTATGCTCATTTCACGCGATACTCACGAACCTTGCATGTGTATTTTTAATAGACTTCCACCTTATTGCGATCTTTACATAAAGCATCCACTTGAAGTATATACTAACACACACTCTCTAAACCTAGTTGAGCTGTTATGAGTATAATAATCTTTTAGGTAATTCTCTCTTGCTTTGTCACCAGCTAATAACCTGCATTTGAGTATGCACTACTGTTGGTCGCGAGTGTTGACTTTGCTTATGTAAACCATCAACACATTTACATTCAATTATGAAAGATTCCTTCAATTTAGAGAAAAAGACAAGATTGGAGTTCTAAAGTGAGTTAGTGCTAACACTATTAGCATTATTATTATTAGCCCCATATAATATTATCATGAATTCTCATTATTTTTTATTCGTATATAAGAGAATAGAAGTTATGAGTGGTACCATATTTTGTTTTTTTTCTTTTAATAAATTGAAAATACTTATACGGATCTATAACTACTGATTGATACATAAGGACCTTACAATTTGTTAAAGTAATTTTATCTTGTCATAATTTTAGAAATAGAAGATGAGCAAAGCAATTATCGGATATTAAATATAATTGCAAATATATTACATCTTATAAACTTTCAAAACATAGTTTCACCTCTCATTAATATTAAGAAATATGCATAATAAAATGAATTGTAGTGAATCAATTCGAAGAACCACTAGAACCATCACTAAAATTCTAGAAACATTACTAAAAGCATAATAAATAGTGACAATTTTTTAACCTTAACAACGATTTGAGAGATAAGTACATGTTTTTCAAAAATTATAGAAAAGTGAAAGTATTTCTTTCAAAATTTAAAGGCTTCATCTATATGCGATTCATAACTATAGAGACATATTTGCATTTTACACTACTCATATCTCTTTAAATCTTTTAAACTACTATACATATCATTATATAAGCTACACTATGTCAAATTAATTAGCCAACAACTTGCAAATACCCAACAACAACAAAAAAAAAAAAAGAAAAATAGAAAGAGACAAAAAAATTGCAAGCATTTCTGAAGTCCATACGAATTGGCACATCGGTGGGCCAAAATAAATCCTTTTCATTTTTATTCTTTTAATTTATAAGTCAATGGTTGAAATTATTTAAATTTTTTAACTATACATTGTAATATCATTGTGACAACATTTTCTTCCTTTGTAATTTCAATAATTGGTCACACATGCCACATTCAAAGAGGAATTGGTGGGAAATGACATAATGTAAATAAAAATATCCAAATCCTAATATATGTATTCATTCGCTGCAAATATAGATCAATCAACCAGCATGTGAATTGGATTTTATTTACCTGACTAGTTTGAAATATAACAATAAAAGGAGGAAAGTGCAGTTTTAGCTTTAAACACTATAGAAGTTGTGTCCTAGCCCTTTTATTATAAGAAATTAAATTTTAAATATATCTTGATGCAATGATTAGTTTCCGCTTCAAACCTAAGTGTCTATAGAATAGGTTATGCAGCATAGCATGGAGCTCATCCTCAGTTTTAACAATTGACTAAATATAAACAACTATCTCTCCTCTCTCTCCATTTCCACTATTATCAGTAGTATTTTTGAGTGATGGTTGAATGTGTGGATAGAGAAAGATATGGTAGGAGACATGAAGAGAAAAGGGAAGCGAGGAAAGTATTATATGTGACCTAAATTATGATATTTTAGGTAACTTCACTTCTAAGCCATTCGTCCTTCTTTTAAGGTAAACCTTAAATCTTAAAGCTTCTCAAGTCCATTCATCAACTTTTTAGTCAAACCTATGCACATGGTATACATATATTTAATTACTTTTAGCCATGCTAGCTTGACATGTCACTTATACAAAATTAAGAAAAGTTGCTAAAAATCTTAAACATTTATATGTTTCTTTTTTCATATTAGTTTTAAACCTTTTCCAAAGTGCACATAAACCTTAAACCTTTTTCAAATGCATAATTTTTTACCATCGAGTAACCTTTTCATCTAACCTACTAGCATATTAATTTCTTTTCTTTTTTTCATATTAGCATGCATTTGCTTTCTAACCCTCTCTCTCATTTCTCTAAGGGTGGTCATGGTTTGGCTCAATTTGGTTTAGTTCTGAACTAAACCGAATCACATTTAAAACAATTCAATTCAAACCCATGATGAATTAGACCATTTTTAACGATTTAAGGTTATAAACCAAATCACTTCAAATATGGTTCGATTTAATTCTGTTAGATTCAAACAACTTTCAAAAATTTTTATTCTAATTGATAATGCTGATATGTATCAAAATTTTCAGCTAAATGTTGGCATTCAAATCAAGAAGCATTACATTACAGTTTAAGTCATGTAATATTATATCATGGTAACATTGTATCTTAAGTAATAATGAAGGTGTTGGTCTACTTAAGTGATGAGAGATGAGAAATAATGATGAAGGAAATACAGTAAACGTGTGGAGACTAAAGGTGAGATAGAAGATGATAAAAAGGAAAAAGTTAAATAAGGTTAGTTCGATTCGAGTTTTAGCAGTTTAGTTTGTTTCAACATCTCAAAGCAAACCATAAACCATTTAGATTTTTTCTAAATTAAATTACGAACTAAACTAAAATATAAAAAGAACTATGTTTTTATACATTTCTCCCAATACATATATATTTAAATTGGAATTTAACCCAAAAACACCCAATCTCATGTTAAATATGCATAGAGAAGTTTGTTCCTACATGTTCATGCATATGCGTGTGAGAGAGAAATTAGAGATTGATAATGGGTTGTTGGTAAATGAGGGTTTTAGGTAGTGATTCACTATATTGTGGTTGCTCATATGATGCATTAAAAAAGGTGTAGTTAAGTGTATCTTTTGAAAATATTTAGGACTTAGATGGAAAAATGCATAAAAGATTAGGACTTTTGGTCACATCCTTTCAATTTTACATAGATGATATGCATGTCATGTTTACATGGCTTAAAAAAATAGTAAATAATTATCACATCAATAAAATAAAGTTTGCAATTCAAGTGCAAGCATGAAAGGGTTATTATAAATAATGATTTCATTAACGAGTAAAGACGATTTCATCAATAATCTAAAAAAAAAAGAATAATTTTATATTTTTAAAAATGTTTACACACTTTATAAAAGAGTAAGTCTATGGAATATATATAAATTTCCTCTTTTAACTGTTGATAAACATTTTTAAGATACTCATTAATATTTTCTAAATAAATAAAAACTCGTTATATTTTGTAAACCTTTTTTATTATTTTATTATATTTGTGAAACTGAAGGGAAAATTGTGCTTATGTATCAACCTAGATATGGGGTCGATTCGAAACCGGCCCAAGGGAGGAAGGATTGGGCCGGTTCCCTTGACTCGACAGTTCAGGGGATGAAGGATCGAGTCGATTTCCCTAAATCTGTAATTGGTTAATATAAAAATTATTTTTTACCTTCTTTCTGGTTTATATATGACACCGCTATCCATCGGTAGTTATACAAATGGATGGATGGATAAATGGAATGGAGAGGATAGAAATTTTTCATCTATTCTTTTATGAAAAAAAAAAAAAAAACCGAAGATTTCATAAAATGACAAAGCCAACGGCAGGTCTTCTTACGATAGGAGCGAAATAAATTTATGTAGGACCTATATGAAACATGAAAAGTTAAACAATCACAATGCAACATGGACTGCAGTTCAAACTTTAAACCATTGTCCCATACTTTCATTAACGCTCCATCGCAGCTGCAAATGATATTATGCTCATCACGTGATATCTCCTTATGTCCCCTATCATACCCATCCAAATTCAAACATATGCCCAGTGAATCCCTTTCATGATAATTAATGAAACGTTACGTTAACCCCCCTATGCATTAGTTTGGATGGGACAGGGAACTTTCAAATATTCAAATAACTAATTTCTAAAATTTTGGGAATTTATACTTCTCTTTTATGAAAAGTATGAATTTAGTGAAAGGAACACCTACGAATAAGCCATAGGTGATTGTTACATCGCTTAACTTTTATTCTTGAACACATGAATCACTTTAATTTATGTATCTCCGTTGCCATGAGGGGTTCAGATTTGTACGTTTGTAGAATCCAGCACTATGTGACGAAATGAAAGTGAAAGCCCAGCTGAGGCAAGAACACGGCCCAAGTATAAGAAAGGCACTTTTAGGCCTTGATCCTTTCTTTAGGCCCATAACCTTTCCCCTTGTACTTGTGCTAAAGTAGAAAAGGCATGTGTCTGGATTCTTTTGAAAACGTGTGTACATACGCCGTAAACCGTAGTTAAAGCATAATCCTTTTAGTAGCGATTTCGGAGTTCTAGGAAAGATATAATCCTTCATATATTTTTAAAAATTATAAGAAAATATAATCGTATTTTGTATTTAAATAAAATATCATCATTACGATAATATGTTTAAAAGTTATTACTAACCCCTTTCTATATGAAAATTTAAATCTTAAAATAGAAAAGGGACGAACATTTTATTTAAAGTTCTACTATGTTTATTTCCTTTAGTGCATTTGATATTCACTAATCATAAGCCTACGCCTTTGGATTAAGTATATGAAATTAACCCTTTTCTGTTCTTTGACGGATGGAGATTATTATGATCGCAAAATAAAAGCAGCTTGTGGTTCTTTTATTTTTTACTCTCTTTTTTTCTAAAAAAAAGTTATTAAAACTTGTCTAAAAAAGTACATGCCTCTTAATTGGAGTACATAGAGCCAACAAAGTCAACCCCTTTTCAACCTTTTGGCACTATATCAAGATGCTATTTTAAGTTTTTCACTGTCTCCATAAATATTTATATGTTATCATTTTTGTAATTTACATCAAAATCTTCCCATGTATATGTTGTAAGATGTCACTTTTGTAATTCTGATTAAAATTGTGATCAATTCAACCTCCCGATACTTAACAATAACTATTCAACAGTTGGATGTAAGGTCATGCCAAAGAACTCTTCTGAAGAATCTCCAAGGGAACGCTATGATTTTGGAGTGTAGCGAGTGCGGTCCCTCTCCCTCCAAAGAGATCAATGTCGACGGATGAACTGCATTATAAACTACACATGAAGGGGGAAAGGCAAGCTGATATTTTCAAAGGCTAGGCAAAAAGCTGTGTGTTTTGGGAGGGGCCTCACGGGAAAAAAGCAGCTAACGTGACTGTCTACAGGTGAAGTCAGGAGCTGTCCTTCCGTAGGAAAGGAAGATATTTTAGAATTTTAGATAGATCTTCAATTTGACTTACACTAACAACAATTATTATCGAAGTGCCTATTTTTCCTTGTGTACAGATACTTGTAGCATTCATCAAACTTGTGAAGGTTACACTCTGCGGCTTAAAGCAGAGTCAAATGTATGAACTCTCTCATGTGTCCAAGAATACAAATCGTTTATTTGTCTAGGAATTAGGATGGACGAATCATTTGGTTTGACCTGTATGCATTGGTTGATTTACGTTAATCACGGAGTGACCTCCCAACTGCTGCTATACTTATTCTTCCTAGAGCCAACCATTTTTTTCATAACGAATAACCAAAGTTTTCCGACCATCAGCTGTCATTTCTAACTTCCTACCATCGCTTATTTCTAAATTTCTGCTTGAGTTAGAAAAATGAAGAAGAATTGTATATAAACTATTCTAATAAGTTTCTAAAGCATAATTTTTCCTTTTCATAATTTTTAAACTAAATAAACACCATTACACATAACTTTCATAGCATCTTAATATGAATAGGAGATTTAACATATTTAATGAAAATTATTTTTTTTTTTAGTTTCTAAAAACGTTAAGAATTCAAATAAAATGAAGAAGAAAGGAATGATGATTCAAATAAAAAAAAGATAAATATTAAAAACTAAAATTGTACTTTTCCTTAAATAATAATGAGTTTTAAAATTTTATTTTTTCTTACCTATCATATCATAATACACATGACATATTATTCCTAATTAAGTCTTTCACTAAAAACTTTTGAAGTTGAATCAATATTCCCGTTTTTTCACTTATACATTTACAACACCATAATGTAATACCACACCTCTTGATAAGTTTTACTAAAATGTATGTTTTCATTTCAAAAGTTTCATAATTATGCAAACCTTTACTTGATAAGTTTTGTAACTACATGGAAACCATTGAACAGATTTAATGGCATAAGTCATGTGTGTGTCAAATTTGTGATAGTGTTAAAAGTATATAAAATTCAGAAAATATCACAAATGGTTTGTAACACAACGTATTTATTTGTGTCACATGTATCATGTTTGTCTCTGTAGTTTTTATTTTTTATTGTATCATGATCATGTTTGAAATTATCAACTTCATGGTAGAAGAGTGTAGCTGTACAATTAAAAAGAAAAATTAGAGTATTGGTATTATTTCAAAATTTTCAAATTATCCAATGCAATTTACCCTTTTTATTTTTCTAATTGAATACTTATTTACTTGGTTGAACTATTCCACTAAGTTTATATCTTGAATTGACAAGAGACTCTTTCATGTAAAATTATTTAGGTGAAGAATGTGTGTGTGTGTTGTTGTATATATTGGAAAGAGCAAGTGAAAGAGCATAAAATTCTAAGAACTTTATTGGAGAAAATAGTTCTTTGTGATTACAAGAGAAAAAATTATAAGGCTACTGTTCTATTGAAGACGATTGATTCACTATTACCTATATTTGTTTCGTCATTTTTTTAGGTTTTTATGTAAATTTTTTAATTATTATAAAAGGGAGAAAATATTCAAATCAGGTCCATCAAATATAGAAACTAACATCTATGCCACTAGGGTGCAAGAGTTGTAGCTTCATATGAATTTTGTATGTCCATCTATTCCCATCAACTTATTATGTGATATTTAGTGTGTTTAAGGTGAGTTATGATACTCATATAAATAATAGTCCTACATAGATTACAAGATATATTGAATAATGATATATAAAATTAAGTAATAAATAATATGTCAACATTGATTATAAACTTTTAAATCTAATCATTGAAAAATATTTATTAATATTTGTTAATTTAGTTATTGGCTATCTTTCACCTAAGGCGTTACATATTATTTCATATAATTATATTTTCTGTGATTTAAAAAGATTCTTTAATCTCTTCCAATAATGTTTCTTTTCTCCGTAGTCGTACATCTAATATATCCTTGCAGAATAATTTATTCATTTATTTATTTTATGCGTGTCTCATTTAATACAAATGAAAGCATTATTTCAAAAACAGTATCCAAAGAAAATTAATAAATCCATACGAGAAAGTAAAGCAGACAAGCGGTCGGCAAGTTCCAAGAATTTAGCCCCCAGGACCACGACACAGGCTCGATCCTATCGAATTCAAAAAAACTTCAAATCGAATTAATCTAGTTCTACTGTCCTGTTCATAATCAAGGATTCTTTGGTTCTCGTGGTAAAAGTATTTAGTTTAGATAGTTATAAAAATTAATACGCTATGGTTAGATAATATGAACTAAGTATTATAATATTTTTTTTTTAAGAAAAAGAAAAGAACCCTTCATTCATTAAAAGGATTTAAATTTTTGGTAGGAGCAGAGTAAAAGTTATGGCTGCGGAAAACTCAAACCAAAAAGGGAGGAAGGAATGACTGAATGAATATCAATTGTAATTGATGATACATTCAGTTCAGCCAATGAAGTCTGGATGAACTCATAGGTCATGTAACCACCCACTCCCTTATCAGAAATAAAGGAGCCAGTGCTTGTGCTTGTGACTGTGCCTCTGTACCTGAAGTGATGGTCCAACAAATACATTACAAGGCGCCGCACCAACCCGCGTGCTCGTTGGCCCTCCTTCTCCACACGGAATGCGCCTCTTGCTTAAATTGTCACCTTCTTTGTCTAGACGAATATACATAAATATTATTTTGTCGGATTCATTGATGGATGCCGTAAGAAGGGTAAAAATTAATACTCACCATAATTTTTAACGTTGATTATATATCAAAAGAACGAGATCGTAAATGGGTGAAAAGTGTTTTTTTTTTTTTTGGGCATTAGAAAGTGATAAAAGCAAAACTGAATGTGTATAAAATTGAATTCATTTTTCATTTGCTTATTAACACTTCCTATCGCATTGATGTGACAACACTTAGATCTTTCTTCTTCTTTTTTCATGTCAAAATCGCTTATGCAGTTTTTTAATTTCACACCGTTAACTTTAACCTTAAAGTTATTAAATATTATATACTCATCTAAACTTTACCTACCGCCTCACCTCTTGTTCTTTTACACGTTTACCTTTGACATCTTTTCTAAAGAAACGGCGATAATAAGTCTAATAAGAAAAAATTTAATTTGATATAAACATGTAGTAGTTTCCTATTTTAAATATAAATTTTAATAAGTTAAATTGGATAAAATATGATATTTAATAATTTTAAAAAATTGATAAAACATCCAAATCGGGATAATTATTTTGATAATATCCTATTATTTTTTCAATTAAAAGGTTCATTGAATGGAGAGAGAGAGAGATGGATTAGAAACATTCAGAAACAAGTTGAAATCGGAGAGAAGTGAAATATTTCAGAGATTATTTATTTCTTGAGGGACCAACTGTGTCATGTTCCAAAGAGACAACTGTACACTCATGTCTATCTTTCCCAAATCCCACTGTAACTTGGTGAGTAGCTTTCAAACTTGCTTTAAGAGTATTATTACGATCATGCTTTGTACCCCATTATATCACTTCTTGTCTCGAGCCAAATGATTTCATGTGCCATTCTCAATTGAACCTATAAAGTCCGGCTTTAATCAAATCTCTCCAACTTTATTATTATTATTGGTGGCAGCGTACACATCTATCTATAAAAGTACGTTTTAATGGTCAAGATTTTGTTTCGATTCATTAAAATGCTTAGTTTATCTGTGCAAAAGCAAATCAAAGAGAGTTTTCTTTTTTTTCTCTCTTCTAAAATTTCTAGATGAACATACACGGATCTGTGCTTGACAATGATGGCAAGATTCTAAAAGATTGCTTATGATAGTGAAATTATGGAGTCGTGCACTTAAGAACTTGGACTTCTGCAGAAATCAAAATGTGAAAGAAAGTGGGTTCCGTCACTTGAAATATTTTAGGATATTCTTAGTTTCCGTGTTAAAGGCACTACCAAGTTGAATGGTTTCTCCTCAGCAATTTAGGGTTGGGCACGCACTGATTGGAACCCTAAATACTATTAATTAAATTTCTTTTCCTTTTATAAGTAAAACTTGGTTGAGGATTTATAAATATAACAATAAATAAGACTTTAGCACAAAAAAGAAGAAGTAAAAGCTTGGAGATTTAAATAGAATAAATAAAACCTTGAAGTCCTTTTTACGTTTTTGTGCTGGAAGGACTGTTTAGTCCATTTTGAAAAATTAGAAAACTTATATAGAAAAATGAAAGTTGGATAACTTAAACAAAAAAAAAAAAAAAAAAAATGCACATACCACATCTTAAAACATAAGTCACCAAAAATAAAATAGGCATACAACCTCCAGTGTGAGGGGAGATTAAAAAAAAAAAAAATAGTTATCCAACTTTCATTATTCTTCCATCCAAGACCTCTAGCTCTTGACTTCTTTCCTCGTGTCATTCATTTTTCATCCGACTCTTTCATCTTTTACCTCTCTATTAAGTCCTTTCACATATCTAAAAATAATAATAAAGATTGGAAAAGGCTTTTTTTCATATCTGTTTCCATTTTTCATTCGAATTTTTTTGTTGTATAAAAAAGATGTTTGTCGACTAAATATCGGTACTTACCGATATAAAATAAACTTTAAACGACAGATGAAGATTTTTTTGGAGTCGTTTTGAAAAATAGTTTATTCAAATTTAAAATAATAATAATAATAATGAGATTGGTGAATTACCGATTTAACTTTACCTCGCTAGTAATCCTTCTCTCTCTCCCTGTATCTGTCTCTGTGTAATTTACTTGGCACATGAGCAAATTGATTGATTTCATAAGGGGTCATAAATGTGTCTGTCAGTTGCTACCTGCACTCACAATTGTACTGTACAGATTTTTTAGTAAAATGCTAATATATATCGAAGGCCAAGAAAGGACTCCACCAAAAGGTCCATGCAGGAAATTTCTCTTTTACAAGCATATATTTCTTCATATTTACTGAGGCATGCCAGTTTGGCATTGAATATATGAGTAAATAAATACACCTTTTATTTTTCAGTTAATCAGTCATTCGTACCTTGGCATGTAATGACATATGAATTTACGTATTATTTTGGCGTTTCTGCTTTTGAATAACACCATCAAACAATTATTGTACGATTGATTGAAGCAATCAGACTTTCTTCTTCTTCTTCTTCTTCTTTTCTCCTTCTTCAGCTGTATATTATATTTTGTATCATGTCACTACATATCTGACAGTGAATAATGTTTTAAACATCCGTGAAAACACTACATTGTATGAGGTTGTCCTTTCTGCACGAAACCACCTCTTATTGAGACATCCCATGTGCTTCCTTTTTTATCCTATTTAGATGGAAGCAACTATCCATTTAGTTTGCATAATAAGTATGGTTTATATCCGGAGCCTGATGAGTTAGCGCTAGAATAGAGCAAAGTATAGTGTGACAAGGGTACCCGCTAGGTGTAGGGAATTGTTACTTGTGCTGGACAATAAATAAGATGTAAATGTGGGGGCAATACTTTGTTGTATAATAAACTTTAGAGGTTGTGAAATCGGACGTTAAATTAAAATTATGCATGTCGCAGCAGCATAAACCAGTCAATCAATGGGTACGTGAAGGTTGCCGTTCAAATAGCAAAGAAGGCTGGTTGTATAGCGAACACCAACCCTAGGCAATTGACTAAATCACATAGAAAAGTGCCAGGATGTTTTGTTTGTTGCCTTTTTTTTAACTTATGGAGCCTAGATTTATATGGGTCTTTATATAAACTTGTAATGGGGTTTAAATATTGATAGTGGTGGTATGTTGGTGTTGGTGATGAAATGGAAAAGAACATAGGATAGTGGTGGTCTTTTTCTTGCCAAATTGCAATTCTTAAATCCAATCAAAGAATTATAATTTAGCAATATGAAAAATTGTGATTCTTCGTAGAATTGCTATTACAAGATGAAAATTAAACTAAGCATCGTAATAACAATTCCATGAGAAACAAGGGAGGAATGGAATAGTCATTCTTTCCAAGTAAATGTGCCATTGATTTCACTTGAATGGGCTTTCCAAATGAGAGATAAAACACTAATGAAGACTTCTTGGATCTCCATATAGCACATTGACTTTGCATAGACAGGGAATCGAATTTGTAGGGATCGATAAATATTGCTTTAGTTGGCTAATGGGTTGAGTACAAGTGGATACTGAAGGTCAGAAGTCCTAATTGTGAACAAAGTCTCGAGTGAGAATTAGGCTTCCTCTTATGAGAGTATGGATACCAATAAGGAAAAGGAAGAGGCAAAAACAATAACTATAAGGGACAATTGTTTAGACATTTGAGTTTGCTTGCTTTCACACAAAATAGTTTCTTGGTTTCTTATTGAAACGCATATTGTTTTTGAAAATATTTATGTTGGCTAATTGGCTAAGATGGATGAAAATTTGCTGCATCTAAGTAGTATGCAATTTTTTTATAGTAAATTTTTCATTATCTTCCCATATTTTTATATTTGAATTAAATTTTACATGTGGTATATTTTAATAGGCCAGTACACTATTCTTAATATTGCAAATTTTCATCCATCTAAAATGTATCCAAATGGAAGAGGGGGGGAAAGGTGTTCCCTAAAACACCTATTTTTAACAATACTCCCAATTGATACAGTAATGCATAAGAAAGTGATCTCACATCTAGGCTCTATTTTTTATATGTAAGACATTTTTTTTCTTTATGTCACACCTTTAATAGAAGGTTTTACTATCTTATACCTACCTTTTACTCAAGGAAGAGGTCACACAATTTGACCCCTCTTCAATGAAGGTTAATTTGAATGGATAAGAATTAATTCCTAGTTTATTTTACTTATAAATTAAATAGGAAATTCAATTACAATTGAATAGAAGTATAATTATCATTAAATATCCATTACATTAATTGTTCAATTAACAAAAACGGATGTAATGAATTAAATTAGAGTAAAATCAAAAAGTCAATTTTTATCTTTTACCTTGTATCAATATTTATATAATAGGATATTAATATTAAAGATAATAAATAGACCATTAAATAGTAATAAATGAATTAGGAACATGAATTCTATTCAATAATTTAGGTAATAGAATGATTATTTGATATTTAAATTTGAGCTAAATATTGGAATAATAATTTTACATGTGTAAAGGGCTAAAAATTTTATGTAAATATATTGAGCTAAGTTCATTGATTATTTAGCTTGACTTATTGGAATAAGTGATAAGGCCTAATAAGTCCGATTCAATTATTGGGAGGATTTGGGGAAAATTGGTTTGATGGGCTTAGAACAGAGATCATTGGACTAGTTTATCTGCATTTAACCTTTCTTAGATAGGATCATATACTTATAAGAAAGGCTACTAGTCTTATATTTATGACAAGCTCATTATGATAACCTTAAATTGAGTAAGTTTCATCTCGTTCATTGATCGCTAAAGTGATCTAACGAATGTCATTAAGTCTAAAAGTCTATAAATGCTCAGTCATTCCTCTTGTTAAGGGACATTTTTCCCGAATTCCTGAGATTAGAGAAATGGTATTCCACCAAGAGTTATCCACTCTCAAAGATCAAACAAAAGATTAAGCGAAAAACAATTTCCATTGCCCAAGAATTACAATGTTAGCACTTAAGGTTTCATTATCTCTCTTGTCTATCACTTATGCATTCAAGACGCTTGATATTGTCTGTTCCTTATCCTTGCCATTCTCTCTCTAGTCATCTCATCGCATGCCATGTCCGAATTGCTTTTCTTTGAATTCATGTATAGTGCGATAGCCACATGATATGCACGTAATCACTTTTACCGGGACTTTTCATCTACAATATGTATATAAAAAAAGGAAATAACTAATCCCTCCAAATAAATATATAATATATACAAATTCTACATCTTAGTTTTCTAAAAGTTTAAAATTTTACACTAATTTACTTAGTTGCATGAAATTAAAAATATACAAGATAATAAACCAATAAGTTGAGTAGAATTAAACCATGATAAAATTTTTAGAAACTTTTTATAAATCGATATTTAAGTCTCATCTGCTTTTTTTTTTTTTTAAGGAGTCACTTTTGATGAAACAGTGAGTAGGTACCGGAAATTGTGCATGAAATAAAAGTCGCAAAAGCCATGTCGTAACCGTTTGCCCAGGAAGCATGTCTCGAGATTACTTCCTATTCTATGGATCTGTGCTTGTTTGTGGTGGGGAATTGGTTTCTCGTCACCGTCCAAACATGTTTCTCAATGCAAAAGGATATTTTACATCGAAGTGGAAATATGGTTATAAAAAGAAAAAGAAGAAGAAGAAGAAGATAGAGAGAAAACGTCAAAGTAAGTACACAAAAGAAGCGCTTCCCACAATTGGTGGCACTTTTGAGAGGGAAAAAAAATTGATTTGACACAAAAATGAAGGGCTCGGAAGAGGGAAAATTCTCCATGTCCTTGTCCTTTTCTTTTTTTTTTTTTGGTTGAAACTTTGTCCATATTTTTACTATCTACTTTCCTCTCACTTTTGATACATAATACTAGGGTGGGTGAAGTTTAATTTAATATGATTCATCTCTTAAATGAAATTGTATATTATGATTTGATTTTTTTTTAAATCAAACTTAATTATACAATTTGGTTTATAATTTTTTCGAGCCTAAAAAAATAATTTGATTTGGTTTACAATTTGAATTATTTTTATACATGTTATTAATTTTATTCTATATATAAATAAATCAGTTATGAAAAATTATACTTGATATAAAATATATTTAATTTATTATCATTTTTTCATTATCATTCATCATCTTTAATATATTTAAGTTTTATTATATCTCTTAATATAATTATAATTTCTATATCAAACAATAAATAAAAATATATATAAAAAAGTTATTTGATAAAAACCAAAAAAGAGAAAAAAATTAAACAGGCAACCTAAAATCCTCTTCCATCAATTTTCTTTATCTTAAAATGTGAATTTTAAAAAAGTTTATTGAAGTGGAACGGATTAAGGAGTTTGATAAAATTCATAGAACATGAGAATGGTGAGCAATTACATCTAATTGATAAATGGAAGTGTAGCAAAAGGAGATAATAATAGTGAGTGTAATACATATATATCTTTGAACATTTTTCATACATTACATCATAAGTTTACACATATCGTACAACATTGAAAGTGAAATTGACATTTCATTAATGTATCTCTTATCCTTGACCCATGTATTTTGCTTCATACTAATCACCTATTTGTATATTTTAAGATCTAAAGGAAAATGGTAGAAGTAACATCACAAAAAAAGATATCGATATTTTCTGTAATATCTAGAGTTGTGCAGATGGGTTGAAGCTCATGGGCTAGCCCATTTAACCCATGTTTAAAACGAGTTTGGATTGAGTTTTTCAACTCATTTAAAAAGCGATTCAAATAAGCTCGGCCCATTTAACTCACGAGTTACTCGTAATAGGCCGAGTTAGCCCACTTACCCCAAAGACCTAAAAAAAACAAGAATTTAGCTTGATAGTAGTAACACACATCAGGCATCACACACTTGGCTTGGTTGACACGCATTAGCAATTTAGCAACATAATTCACAATCATAGGCTACAAAAAACACAAAATTAGATAAGAAACTTAAATTGAAACCCTAAAAGAAAGACTACCTCTCCTCTTCACCTCTAGCTCTCCCTTTTCCCTTGCCCTTTGCCTTCAACTCTCCCTTCCCCATTGCACGTGGGCCACAACATAGCAATAGTTCAGGTATAAAAAAATTTTAATTTTATCTTTCTTTTTTCATTTTTTTTTTACTCACACATTGATAGAAATGCTTTTTATTTAAAGAAAAAATTATTTAAAAAATCGAATTGGACTATACTGCTCTAAGAGGATCAGGCTAGCATTTAAAGCAGGGAAATGTACACCACTGAACTAGAGTTAAATTGGTCGACAAAACTTTTTATATTTTAATGTTTTTGTTACATGAAGTCAACTATTCCAAGTGAAAGTTGGATGCTACACTAGTTAGTACTTACTTCACAATCTTGTCTTGTTTTAGAAACATTTGAAAGGACTAACAAGGAAAGATGCTCATGATGGCGTCTGTTGTGTTGACTTTGCAATTGACAATGATAAACTAAGAATTCATGACTCTCTATTCTTACGTTTTTACATTCATAAGACATATTTAAAGCTAAGAATTTAAGACTTTGTTGTTCTTATGCCTTTACATGAACATAAGACACAAATGGTAGAATAAAATGTGATAAATGAAAATTTTTCAAAGTTTTGCTTTTACCATTAAATTTATTTATTTTTTAGATGAACTCATTTTATACTTGAAAGAAACAAAAAAAAAAAAAAATCTCTAAATGAGTTAAACATTTAGATTTGTGCATTTAACTCATCAAATGGCAAAAATGGGTTAAACGGGTTAGGTTAGCCCGTTTAACCCTTCAAACGGTTAAAAAAGGTTAAACGGGCTGCGTTAATAGGTTAGCCCATTTAACTCACTAACTTGTATGAGCTAGGTTGGACTAGCAAATTTGAGCATGTTTAACTTA